>CAJQZJ010001826.1:7974776-8034665 GCA_907164525.1 Lophiomys imhausi | reverse complement strand
TGTGTGTGTGTGTGTGTGTGTGTGTGTGTGTGTGTGTGTGTGTGTGTATGTGTCTGTCTAGTGGATCTCATTAAGTTCTCTAGATAAGTCTGGAGGGAGCCCTGCTTGCCACCATTGTTGGGGAAGGAGAAAAGACAGGGCTGGGCAAATCTAGGCTCTGAATGGTCAACACAATCACAGCTAAAAGGCTGGGCCAGTTCTTGGAGAGTTTGTATCTTGGATGTTCCCACTTAGACAACCCTTCAAAGCTGTCCAAATGGGAACATTTGGCTGGGCCTTTGCTTTCCTTCACTGATTGCTTACTGAAGGGGATGCTTACCTTCAGAACACCATGTTTTGATAGTAGCAGTGTGGGCCTCTCAGTCCTGAGCAGGCAGTACCCAGGCAGTGTGGTACAATATCCACCACAGAAATGGGCATAGCAGCCAGGAAAGCTTTTATGCTCCTGACTCACATGCTCTGAGTGTGAATTCTGGCTTTACCACCTGTTGGCTTAATGGCTTTTTGGTACATTCATTAATTTCTTCACCTACAAAATAGCGAAAATACTATTATCTACCTCCAAATTTCTGCCAAGAATTTATTGGGTCAATCCATGTGAGGCATTTGGACAAGTAGCAGGTACCTCATATAATTATTATCTACTAACACTACATAGCTTACGTGTTTTCTAAATGTGAGCTAAACATAAATCTGTTATTGTATCTTTACTGTTTATAGGTCATAGTCCGTGTTTATTCTAACCTTCAAGCAATGAGGAGGAGGAGGATTCTGGGTCTTGCATTTGATTTGCAATTAATCCAGCACAGACAGTAGGTCAGACATTCTCTGGTGGTCATCTCGGTACCTGCATTTTTTGGAGCCTGTCTTAGTCAGGATTTCTATTGCTGTGAAGGAGCACCATAACCATGACAGCTCTTATAAAGGAAAGTGTTTAGTTGGGGCTGGCTTATAGTTTCAGAGGTTTAGTCCATTATCATCATGGTGTCAAACATGGCAGCATGCAGACAGACATGGTGCTGGAGAAGGAGCCAAGATTTCTACATCTGGATTGGCAGGCAGCATGAAGAGAGAGTGACACTGGGCCTGGCTTGAGCATCTGAAACCCTCAAAGCCCACCCCCAGGGACACACGTCCTTCAGCAAGACCACGCCAATTCCTAGTAGTACTACTCCCTATGAGCCTATGGGGGCCGTTTTTATTCAGATCATCACAGAAACCATCAGAGAGGGCTGGTTCTGATGACTCTGACCTGCCTCCTAGCTGGAACCTGGGGTGGGAAGATTCTGAAGGTGAGGCATAAATAAGGCAATATGTCAGGCACTGTTTAACAAATGATAGTGAGATATTTATAGCCTTTGCCTTCAAATGCAACTCTTGAGCAAAGCCAATGATATGGTGCTATTTACCAGGAGGATGAACAATACAAAAAAGACAGTGACAGCCTGCTGTGTTCCTGACCCCATTATGCAGCCAATACATAGAAAATGTCTCCTTTGAAAATAAACAGCTATTCATCAAGTTGCCTCTCACTAGTATAGTATAATTATCTCCCCAAAGTTATGAATGAAATTATAGGTTTCCAACAAAAAGAGCATGATGCTAGGTTTGGGTGTGTCCTTTGGCTCTTAGAGAAAGGTTGGGCCTGCCTCTGCTAGCTGCTTGTGGCACTGAACACTCTTGTTTATGTGTGTGTATATACCACAGATGTGTGGGTGCCTGAGGAGGCCAGAAGAGGGTTCTGGATCCTTTGCATCAGAACTTACAGGAAGTTGTGAGTCACCTGATTAAAGAACTGAACTTGGGTCCTCTGGAAGAGCAACAAGTGCTCTAAACTACTGAGCCATCTCTTCAGCCCCCAAATTTTCTGTCTTGATTCCTTTTGTCTTTGTTATTGTGATCTAACTGAGTACAACTTCTTTCAAGCTCCACTTGGTGACTACTAGAGTAGTGTATGCTCAACAAGCCAGTCATATCTGTGTTTGTCTAAATATAGACAGGTCTCTTTGGAGGACACTATGAGCTCCTTCAATGCAGTTTATAAAACAGCAGAACTTCGGGAGCTTACATTTTAAAATTTCATGTATATGCATGTGTTGTACCTACTTATCTGTACACACACTGCATATGTGCAGGGGCCATGGAGGCCAGAAGAAAGTGTAGGGTCCCCTGGAGCTAGAGTTGCCAGAGTTATGCATGGCTCCATGTAGGTTCTGGGAAGTGAACTCTGCAAAACCAGAAAGAGCTTGTCACCACTGAGACATCTCTCTAGCCTGGACCTTAATGTTTGGCAGTGAATTAAGTATCAGTTGCCCTTCTTTGAAGGTGCTGAGGAGAGCAATTAACTCAGCATCCTGTGAAGATAGTAACAAAGCCATTAATCGTGGTGCCAACTTCCCATGTCTTTCTTCAAGAGACAGTTTCATGCTGAAACCGTCTCATAACCCCGGCCTCCCCCTAACCTGCAGAAAAACTATAAAAGAAGAAGTTATTTTCATCATTTCTCTCCCTTTTCTGTCAACTGACTCTTGCTTGCCTCCATCCCATTTAAGCCAACCTGGCCTCCCCCAAGGTCATTATGACTCCTGGGTGACACTGCTTTCAGAATTCTCCCCTCCGTCGAGTGCACCCCTGTGACTCCTTTCTTGGCTCCTTCTTTTCTGTTCACACTTAGTTCAGAAGTTCTATTCACAGGTGTGGTTCCAGCCTCAGCACACAAACATCTTCATAGGCACCTTTGGCCAGCACTCTTCTTGATGTTGTTTAGGTCCTCATGAAACCTCAGACTTTTATTTATTTCTCAGTAGATGTTTGCCTGACCTCTGCTTTCTGACATTCAGCAAAAGGTCGTCTAGTCACCCCTAGATGTCCCCAAAGCAGCACAACTAAATTTACCGTCTTCCTCCTCAAAACCTGTTCATCTTCCTATGTTCCAGGAGACAACTGCCTTCAAAGGAAGGGTGGGTACCTTTCTACTTTCTCTTCTCTTTCTTTTTTCTTGCAGCAAGGAGAAATTGATTGATCACATCTTTAAAATCTGATCAGGCCATGTTTACTTGGGCAACATCAACATGCTTCAGAAAAGGGGTTGGTGATGTTTGTCAGTCAAGGGCCAGACAAACCCCGTGAGCCACACTTTCTCTGTCAAAACTGCAAGGAGTCATATTCAGTTTCTCAAGGAGTGGGCATGACTGTGCTCTGGTGAAATGTTATATGTAGATAGTAAAAAGTTAATTTTCACTGGTCATGAAATATTATTCTTCCTTCATTTGCCAATATCGTTATAGACTGTGTAATATTACAGCTGACGGTGATGGCATGTACAGCAGTGGTGCTGTGTGGAGTAGTGCACACCATCTAGATTTGTGCAAGTACACTCATACATTTGCATAACCAAATCACCTAAAATGTATTGGAAACACATTAAGAAAGGAATGACTGAATTTGAAAATGTAAAAGTATTTTTTTTTTTTTGTCTGTGGCTCATAAGAAAACAATCAATAGGACATGTTTGACTTGGGCTCTGCATTTGCCACCCTGCTACCCTTTACTTCAAGAGGTCATGGTATTGGCGGGACATTTTCTATTGTTTTTCTTCCTCTCTGTGGCAGTTCCCTGACTCAGGGCCTTCTCCAGTGAAGCAGGTTTGACCATCTGCCTCTCATCTGTTTCTTCCTCCTGTGTATCTAACTAAGGTAGTGACAGCCAGAAGTCTGTCTGTCTTATTTCTTCTAGGTCTCTTTGAGATTTTCTCCTCCTTGTGACCAGTGTGATGAGAGATGACTTGAATTTGGACTTTGAAGGAAGAGTGAACAGTAAAACTTGGCAGCATTCTTTACCTGCTTTGGCATATTCTTTTATCTGGAGTGTGTGTGTGTGCATGCACATATTTGAATGTATGTACATGTGTGTGCATGCATGTGTGAGTGTGTTTGTGTGTGTGTGAGCTCATGCAGGTGTTTCTTCCTGACCTTCAAGGTGGCTGCTGACGGGTGGAGAAAGGATTCTGGTAGGACATGATTTTTTCTTTGTAAATCAGTTCCTCAAATCCCTGTAATACATCTTTCAAATAAGATCATTATCCTGCCAATTACCCATACTAGAAATATAATCTGGGCTGGGAAGATCACTCAATAGTTAAGGTACTTACCATGTAATTGTAAGGACCAGCAATCAGATCCCCAGTAGTTTAAGCCTTGGAAGAAGAGACAGGGGATCCCAGAGCAAGCTGGCCAGCCAGGCTAGCCATATCAGTGAGCTCTGGGTTTGGTTAGGAGACAGACCCTTCCTGTATGAAATAAGGTGGAAGAGAAATCAAGGATGATTCCTGATATCAACCTTGGATCTCCATATACACACGTACATATGTGTGTGCCAAAACACATGTATACAACACACACATGAAAATAGATAAGAAAAAGACATTACAAGACATCACTGACTGTTTCTCAGTCTTGTACCTCCTTACCCAACAGTCTCTCACTCCGGCAGCCATTCCTGTCATGCTCTCATTCCTTTACCTGTCCAAGTATGACCCAGGCCTGGCCCTGCTTAGCTCCCAAGATCAGACAAGACTGGGAGTGTTCAGGGAAGTCCGGCTAAGGGCTTGTCATTCCTTTTCGACCTCCCACTTCAGATGGCTTTGTGAAACACAAAGAGGAATAAGACAGCTTTGATGGCAGTTGGAATAGGACAAATCTTCACAGTGGTGACATAATACTAGTATTAGCCATAAATCCTAAACTGGTGTAGGGAAGCTATGAATAAAGGACAGTGGGAAAACAAGGGGTTCCCTTATAATTATAAAGTGAGACAATATGGTGCCCACAAGTGGACACCTGAAGATGGCTGTGAGCTTCAGGAGGCATTGGCTTCACACAGTAGCAAAGCTGTTTTATTGGTGTGGTTTTGCATGCTCTAGAAATGCATCAAGTATTGTCAAATACCTAGTGACAGAAGCCCCTGCGTGGAACAGTTTTGCAGACAGTGAGGGACAGTGGGGTGTGAAGAGCTTTCTCCTCTTCCTCTTCCCAGAATGGAGGCTTGTGAGTACCCACCCATCCAGTTATAGTAGACCTATTAACCCTGATCAGATGGAACATCCATGGAATATTTTCTCTGATGACTAACTTCCTTTTTGTGGCTGTGTATTAACAGTGCTTACCCAGAGCAGGAAGATACAGCCCTCATTTGACAAGTGTTCCTGAATCAAGTGGAAATGGAAACATGACTCAAAATAACTTTTCTCAGAGGAAGTGGGCACAAAGTCTTGTGGAGGAAAGGGGGCTAGCCTGTGTGTTCTGCCACCCTGTCTCTGCCCTGGCTGACCTTGTCTCCAGGCTCTGTCTCTTGTGCTGTCCCCAGCAGAGGCATCTTTTAATGGATACATCTGAGCAATTTAGTCACTCAGAGACTCTCAGTGGTAGATTTCCATGCTGTCCACAAATAAAGTCAACATTTCGACAAGGTAGTCAAGTCTTCCTTTGAGCTAGGTCCCTTGGGCTCCCCAGCATCATCCCCATGTCCTTTTTTCCCCTCTGGAGGTTTAGAAATCCCCAGGGCTCACTCAACCAAGCCCCTACATTGCAGACGGTTCCCATGACCTCGCTACACCCAGCAGCTACCCATAAGCTCTAATGTGTCTCTGTTATGACACAGCTCACTCCATTTAAAATCTTCTTATCTTGGTTCTCTTGTTGTTAAAATCCTTCAAGGTCAAGTCTGTGTCATCCATAAAAATGCCTTGATTCCTTGCAGCCAGCCTCCCACAGCACATTGCTGCTGTCTTTGTTAAGCCTCTCATTCCTTCTGTCCTCTGTCATGTTGGCTTGATCATACTTTTGTTCAATCTATAGATGTTCATGGGTGACCAGTCCTTGGGCACTGTATATAGCATCTGAGATGAAGCTGAGTGTGAGATTGAAATTCCATCAAATAACAGGGTGAGAGAGGGAATCAGATCAATGGAGCCATCTAGGATGTCCTGAAGTTGGGGAGAAGAACAGGCAGTCTGCCTCTCCTGCTTTCTTTTGCCAAACTGAGAATACATTTTAGAGGAGTACAGAATTGCTTGGGACAACAAAGGAGATTTTCAGAAGTATGGTGATAAAAACCCAACAAAGGAAACAGAGATTCCTCAGAAAGTTGTTCTTTCTCTAAAGCAGTGCTTCTCAACCTGTGGGTCATGATCCCCCCCTTAGGGGGTCAAATGACTCTTTCACAGGGGTGCCTGAGACCATCAGAAAACACAGATATTTACATTACAGTTCATAACAGTAGAAAAATTATAGTTATGAAGTAGCAATGAAAATAATTTTATGCTTGGGGATCACCACAACATGATTAAATGTGTTAAAGGGTCGTAGCATTAGGAAGGTTGAGAACCTTTGCTCTAAGGTGCTGAACTCTGTTGCATGAGCTTAGAGACCTATGGAGACACCCAGCTCTGAGCCAAGAACACACTGAGAACCAACTGTATTTTTTCTTATCATTGCTGCTGGCATTTCACCCCTTCATCTGTGACTCTGTGAAATCACTAATGGCCAAGTATAGTAGCCCCTTTCTCTATGAGATAGGTTCCCAAACACCTATGGAGGCTCTGTATGTATCCAGCTGAATGTTGTATACACTATGGTTTTCCCCACTCTATGTACATATCTACAATATTTAGTTAATAAATTAAAACCAGTATAAGATTAACAATAAAATAAAACAATTACAGTAACATACTATTATGACAGTTATATGAATGTTGCCTCTGTCTCTTTACAAACTGCTATATGGTTGGTAGCATACATGGATTCAGAGAACAGAAAGATGGTTCATGTCCAATACAGAATGAAGAGACATGGAGGGATTTTATCATGATACTCAGAATGATAGTTGAAATTCGTGAACTTTTTGTTTCTGGAATTTTCCATGAATATTTTTTGATCATGGTTAACTGATACCATAGGAAGCCAAACCATACATAAAAAACCTATTGTACTTACTAACCCTTCTGGAGCTGGACTCTTTGGGCTAGGGGATGTATTAGGAAGATACAGTATTGGTTGAGTCCAGGCTTTTGGTGAACTTAGAGGCAAAGCTGAAGTTGTTCATAGAGGATGGGCCACATATGAAGTATGTGCCATTTATTAGGAGCTTTTGGTGGATTAAGAACTGGGTAAGTGTAACCCTGATACATATCATTTCACTTAATCCTTAAAACAACACTCCAACTTAGGTGCCATTATTATCCTTTTACAGATTAGGAAACTGAGGTACCAAGGACACAAGCTGTCTCCTCGGAGTTACACAGTGAATAGAACCCATATTTTAATCACCTCTTTGACCGTTTCACCCATTCTACCCCCTTTCCCATCATATCTGTGGTTCTCTGAGAAGGTAGTGTTGAAGGAGATGTGGTCTCGCATGTTGCCCTCAGGTCACAATAAGAGAATAGAAACTCTGGGAAGTTACATAATGTGTCAGTGGGTGTCAGGACAAATGCCCTGTGTTCTGCTACTCAGGGACTCCTTCCATTGTTCATGGCTCACTTGTTCACAGCACAACCTCTGCATTACACCAGCTGCTGCTTCTGTTCCTGGGCTGATAGAATCACCAAGTCCTAGCCAGGACTACAGTCCTTGGTTTACAGCCTTATTCCATTCTTGTCTGGGTTATTGAAAGGTCAGTCAGACCAACAGAAGTGGCTTTGCAACCTATGCTCAACCTAAAACGCACAGTGGCTCTCAGAGTTCCATTTTGAAAAGGAACTGTGATTGGAGCCAGAACGCTGTGTTAGGGTTGACTCTGATTGGTTTAGAGAGTAGATATCAGCTACAATTCAGAAAGATGGTGCATGGGGAAAAGAAAAAGAAAATCTAAATTCCCAAATGGACTTCTGAGAAGTCTGAACAGATTCTCTGAAATATTTCACCAAAGTCTTTTGAGGCCATTAAGAAAGTGCCCAGGCAGAACCAAAAAGTACATTAATGGTTATTTCTACACAGCAATTGAATTATAGTGTCAATTTCCACCTAACTTGAATCACATTGAAGCAAGTATTTTAAAAATCAGATGTAAGTGTTCTGGTTTAAAAAATGGTTGGCTGGTTCCTCTGATACAACCTCCTGCCATCTCCTGGTAAAACCTATGAAGACAGAGGAAATGTTACAGATACAAATTTAAATCTTTGAACAAGGACTGACAAGTGACAGCTAGAATCTAGGACAAGATGACAACCATATAAATGTCAGTGAAATTGCCCCAGGAATGTAGATTTTGTCCTCTTATTCTGATATTAGAAGCAGGGTAAGGCAGCTGACTGAAAAACAAAGTAATAATAACAGAAATTAGTGCTCATTGGATGCTGACTGTCTATAGCATTTTTCAGGGACCAAGCCCTGGAACCTTGCTAATGACTTTGACATGGGCAGTATCACATCTTCCCCTTTTCAGATTGGGAACCTGGAGCACTTTCTGAACCTTTCTGACTCAGAGTCAGCAATTTGTGGAGTTAAGATTACAGTACATGTTCCTTCTCTAGGTCTGCCTTCCCTGTGATCCAAGTTCAGAGGTATAAGGAGTTATTTCTCAGCAATCTAGCCAGCCATGTCTCTACATTGTCCAGTGATGACAAAACTAATACTGAAATATCAGTGCCAAATAGCAAAGCATCTAATTGAGGGATTAAGTTCAAGGCCAGGACCGAAGATGCTCAAGCCCCTTATGTAGAATGCTGTGATATTTGCATAAAACCCAAATCAATCTCCTATATATTTAAGTCATTTCTAGATTCCATATAATACACAATAGTTGTTTCTTACCTTATTTGAGGAATATGGCAAGAGAAAATAACTGGGCATGCTCAATACAGAACACATTTTCTCCCTCAAATACTTTTTATCCTTGGATGACTTAGTTTGTGATTTGGAGCCCTTAGATATGGACAGCTAAAATAAATGTATATCTATGCACACCTTGCTCCCTTCCCAATTATGTTGTATTATAATTTTGGAGCAACATATATTCAAATGTGTTTAACTACAGTAATTGAATGAAATAATTTGGCTTTAGAGTTCAACTAAAAGTTAAAAAAAATCATGTACTTTGAGGTACACAGGGCCAACAATAGTGGAAAACTAGTGCCACCCTAGGCCTGCGGGGGGGAGTGTGGGAGTTTTTAAAGTGTGTGTGTGTGTGTGTGTGTGTGTGTTTATAGGTGCATTGTGTGTTGGGGAGGCTAAGCTTGGCATTTGCTGTCCTCTTTTATTGTTTTCTGCCTTATGTTTGGAGACAGGGATTCTCACTAAGTCTAGAACTTGCTGATTCAGCTAACCTGAGTTAGGAGGCCCCAGGGATCCTCTTGCTATCTTTCCAGTACCAGGGTTAGAGGCTCACACAGCTACCCTTTAGACAGGTGCTGGAGATGTGAACTGAAGTCCTCATGCTCATAGGGAAAACTTTTAAGAACTGTCTCTCAAAATCTAATGTATGGTGGTTTTGAAGTGTGTTCACACATTTTTCAAGGGCCAGCGAGAACTCACTGGACACCACTGGAACTGTGATGCTTGTCAAGGCACAGGCCATTCTCTCAGGGTGAACCCATTCCAGGGTGCTAGTGTTCACACTTTTTTGAAGTCTTAAAAAAGACTCTTGGAGTCTTAATTCTTGCTGCCTGGGTGGCCTGGACTTGTAGACTTGCAGCAGTGGTTAGTGTTGTAGAAGTGTAGACTAGATGTTCAAAGGCACATGGTTTCCTTCTTGTCCTTTCTCTTAAATAGTATTTTCTTGGAGTAGCAGGTAATCCCTCTACCATTCACTTCACTGACCCCAAGTACCTACCACAGGATAGGATCCTGAGGCCTCCTGCTAGGGATCATGTGACTGCTCTTGGATCAGCCTCAGTGAAGCCTCCAGAGGACAGCAGCCTCTGCAGACACCTTGATTAACATTTCATGACAGACTCCAAGCCAGAACCACCAAGCTAAGCTGTTTCCAGACTTCAGGAAATGTGAGACGATAGATGCTTATTGCCAAATTGGTGGAGGGATAATTTGGTGCATTGCAATGAATATTTAATCCACAGAGAAAATTCTAGAGAACCTGAAGGGTTTCTGTGGAGGTGGAGCTTCCAAGGCAGGGCTGACACAGAGGAGATAGTCACAGCTAGAATGACATGGCCCAGGCTGTCACAGAGAGAGACAGAAGAAAGTCCATGTGTCTATCAATGCATAAAATGGCCAAGCCCAACAAGTTGAGGGCAAGTAAGGCCCAGTGCAACAGGTTATCCCTGGGTCAAGAATAGAGCTGAGCATGTTACAGAACAGATGTTATGAAATCAACAAAGAATATGGAGTATATTCATATTAACTTCACCCTGAGCCAAGTTCTGACCTGGCTTTGGTCAGAGGAGGAGGACCAGTTGGGACTACATAAAATAGGGATGTATAATGTGGATTGGCCCTTTGGTAATTGAGGGAGCTGTCTAAACAGTTCATACGTGGGCTGCTGATTCTGTTTTGTGGGGTAGAACCTAAATTTATCAAGATATGCAGTGCTGAAAGGAAGATGGACCAGAATTGGGGACAATAGAACTGTAACCCTCTATCAGACATATTGGAGCCTTCATCAGTCTTCGTCACCAAGTGTCCCTGGAGTGGCACTGTTGGGGAATGGCTATATATCCTGAACCACAACTGGCTCAGAAGATGATGAAGTTGAAAGTGTTGCCCCATAAGATCTAGAAGGGCTACAGGCCTGGTTGCTGCTGCACCTCATCAGGATAGCCAAGGAGTGTGACACCCAATGAGTGACATTGAGTTCTGTGTCCTGCACCAACTTCGTGAGCATGAAGACCATGGCTTGTGGTCTAAGTCTACCCTCCCATGCCTATGAGGCAGATCCTCACTCTGTAGCTAAAGTTGGCCTATGGAGAAAAGTCTAGTCTCAAATTTGTGAGAATCCCCCTGCCTTTGCTTCTTCAAAGCTAGCATTAGAGGCATGTACCACCATTCCCAGTTGACATGCTCATTAATCTTACTCAATTGTCTCTTGTGACCCAGTCAATCTAGAATTATATAAAGAATTCTGGAACATAGTTCCAGATAAACTAAGATGGTAGAGTACAACCCTGCCAGAGAACTTTCAAAGGGCAAGATATCATAACAGCAAAATAAAACAGTAAGAGAGCAACTTACCACAGCTAAATCGGGTTTGCTCTAAGGCAGCAAGAACAATTTAGTGTTAGAGGGAAAAAAGGTGATTAATATACTGACAGCTTTTCAATGTCTCCAATATGAAAACCCACATGATAATTACAATAGACGACAGAAAGCATCCAGAAAAAATGCAATGTTCATGCATTATTGAGAAAAAGAAACCTTCAGAGAAAATTAGGGGTGGGAGTGTGGTGGCCAACGTTGATTTTCAACTTGACAGGGTCTAGAATCACTGGGGAGACAAGTCTCTCAGCACGCTTGTGAGGACATTTCTAGATTAGGCGAATTGAGGTAGGGCAGCACCATTCCAAAGACTGTTGGGATCCTGGAACAAACAGAATGTGGAAAGTGAGCCAAGCGCCTCCGTCATCTCCCTCTGCTTCCTGGCATGGCTTCCATGGATGTGATGTGACCAGCTGCCCAAGTGCCTGCTGCCTGTCCTTCCTTCCCCCAGATAAGCCTGCCCTTAAATTTGCTTGTCATCCAGTATTTTGTCACGGCAACAAGATAAGTGACAGACACAGTAGGCTACTCAACACACAGCATTTCAGGTGGAGAGTCCGTGTCTTCCTTCATGTTGAAACAGCAGAACTGTTCCCATCAGAATCAGGAGGGGACAGCACTCCACAGTGCCGCTCTGTGAATTATATCTGCTATGAGAAGACCTGAGGTAGAAATAAGGGGGATTTCTGGAAAGGAAGAGATGAAATTACTGTTATTTGTAGACAATGTGATTATATATCTTTTAAAAATGGAGCTGTAAGCCCTTGACATTAATTCTTACTACATTAAATAGTGCCATACCAGGAAAAGGTACAAAATCTGGTGAGTCTCCATATGGCAGCAGCACACTCAATGTAATGGGAAAAATTTCATTTCCTACTGAAATTAGAATGCATTAATGCCTTGTAACATTGATATTTTTTAGGAACACAAATCATTTATTTGGTTAAATGTCCCTCGACTTGGGTCTATCTATTGTATCTTCGATTAGATTCTAGGTATTCATTTTTGGTAGGAGTATCTCAGAAACAGTGTTGTACCCTTCCCCATACACCATTTCAGACAAACATGACATCATCACTGTATTGAATTCTTTGTCACCCTGATGTCCACAGTGTCTCTCTACTATAAATGACTAGTTTACTCTTGGTAGATAATTAAATATCTCATGGTAATTTAATGTGAAATCATGTAAATATTATGGTTTTTTTTCAAACTCTCCCTAATCACTGACTGTTTTAAATGACAGTACAGGTGTGGTGAGGTCTATTTCCTCAGGCACTACTTGTGAAAATAAACCCGGTCACATGCTCCTAAAAGCCTTGGACATATGCTCATGAGGAATATTGAAAGTTGTAGTCTTTCTCTAAGAATCCAGTTCTATGACTGTATTCTATGCTAAATGATGAAATAATGAGTAAGGCATTGATGGAAAAAGAGCTACTAAATAATGTTATGTAAAGATGCTGCTATTATGTGCCTGTGCCTGTGTATGTGTGTGAACAAGTATGTATGTGTAAGCATGTATACATTTTGTGTACATGCATGTCGTATGCATGCACACCTGTGTGTGTATGTATGTATGCATGTGTGCTTGTATGTGTGTATGTGTGTGTGCATGCACACGTGGTGGGGATTTAAGCCAGTGTGTTTTTACACATGCTAGGCAAGCATTCTACCACCAAGATACATCCTTTCTTTCTTTTTATTTTGAGAAAAATATGAGGCAGTGCCTCACTAAGGTGTCCAACCAGGCCTTGAACTCATATTTGTTTGGAAAAGAGCACCCTGGGGGCCAGTGTATGTTCAGATAACATGGCACTGATAGGACTATGCCACACTGCCTCAGCCCCCAGCATAGTGCAGCTACAGGTCTATGCCTCCAAGTCTAAGAGCTTTGAAACATTGAGTATGCTTACTGAATGTAGGCTTTTGATGCACCACCATTTTGGCAGTATTTGTTTTCCAAGGTTTGTTTTGTTTCTCTGGCTGTCAAACCCAGTGCCTTAAGTATGCAAGGAACCTCCTTCCACTGAACAAATCCACTAATCCCTACAAAGGTAGTTTTACAGGTAATTTTCCATTTTTCTTTTCTTTATTCTCCCTGTGTTTGACAATAATATATTTTAACCATAGTAATAATAAACCCTTAGAGAAACCCCATGTACAAACCATTTTTCCTGCTATATCTTCTTGTGCAAGTTTATGGATGATGTGTTACCTTTTTTTGAAGTCAGGAACAGGAATCCATGGAGCAGCTGAAAAAGCAGGTGGAATCTGGAGCTCTGTTTCATAGCTGTCCAAATGTGACATTTGATCCTGACACACCCATCTTATCATACCCTCTCATTTAGTCTCACTGTTCTAATCAGCAGTTGACCCAGGATTTTGGGAGTATTTTATAATCTGCAGTGTAGCTGTGTGCATTATCTCACTTATGAAGTGATAACCTTCTTGTGGTCATTTTACTCTAATCATAGAGAAAATCTTTAGGATTTCATTGAAAGCTGAAGTCACTTGTCCTTGGTAGACCTGCCTTCTCTGGCTGAGAACACACTGTAGTAGACAGATCAGGACGTGAGTGATTTATCTGTTCTTTATTAGCACTTGACTATTGGCCAAACTCCAGGTAACACAGGGTAGGATACCCAGCATGTGACCTGTGCTGAGTGGCCAGAACTGAGGGATCCGTGGACAAAGGTCATGAATTTGGGACATGGCTCTCTTTGAGACACCTGATTGTGTCTCTGTGCTTCATTTTCCTCATCTTCCAAAGGAAAAATTGTGAAGATTTTACTTAACTGTATTAGTCTATAGTCCTTCTGTGGTTGGTATGAACTGGCTTAACTGTATTTATCTATAGTTCTTCTGTAGTTGGTATGAGTTTACTTAACTGTGTTATTCTATAGTTCTTCTGTAGTCGTTATTCTATAGTTCTTCTGTAGTTGGTATGAGTTTACTTAACTGCGTTATTCTATAGTTCTTCTGTAGTTGGTATGAGTTTACTTAACTGCGTTATTCTATAGTTCTGTGGTTGGTATGAGTTTACTTAACTGTGTTATTCTATAGTTCTTCTGTAGTTGGTATGAGTTTATTTAACTGCGTTATTCTAT
This sequence comes from Lophiomys imhausi, assembly GCA_907164525.1. Classification (NCBI taxonomy): domain Eukaryota; kingdom Metazoa; phylum Chordata; class Mammalia; order Rodentia; family Muridae; genus Lophiomys; species Lophiomys imhausi. Next base: position 8,020,345 of record CAJQZJ010001826.1, on the reverse strand, counting down.
AGTTCTTCTGTGGTTGGTATGAATTTACTTAACTGCGTTATTCTATAGTTCTTCTATGATTGGTATGAATTGACTCAACTTCATTAGTCTGTCGATCTTTTGTGGTTGGTATGCTACTTTCTTCCATCCCTAGCACCCCCAGTTCCTTTGAGACGTGGAAATGGCAATGATGCCTATGACCTTGCATTGTAGCTGCAAAATCAGCATTATAGGGCACCTGAGAAAATTCATATCACAAAGGGGACTGCATTTTATTTTTGCCCTGACAATCGTAAGCATCAAGAAAAGCCTGCATTTTCATTTCATCTAGCATGGTCCAGTTCATCAGTGTCAACTCGCTTCCCACCCCAATCCCACTGAAAGACAGTTGGCCACACTGTATGGAGAGACTTCATAAATAAGGGGAGAACTGTTAGGGACTATGCAAGAGAGCAGGTCATAGTACTCCAGGCTCTGTAAACAATGTCTCAGATCAATACTTTGCAGTGACTTGAGAGAAGTAGGTGACAAGGAGAGTTCATACCCCCAATTCCTCCAAAGATCATGCCTTGGACTACTATTTACAAGAATAGCCTTTTTGGTGTACCCTACTCTAAACTTCAGCCTTTCTAGGAAGAACCACAGCAAGCACTTTGAATAAAATTAGCTCCTTACAGAACAGAATCAGATTCTTTTTATTGATAATCTCATAAATGCATATAATACGTTTTAATCAAATCTATCCCCAGCCCTCTCTTCAATTCTTCTTCCCCATTCCCCTCACTGCTTTCCCCTTCCACCTCCACACTCTCTCTCTCTCTCTTTCTCCTTAAAAGTGTCTGAGACCACTTAGTGCTGCCTCTGTGTGCATGGGTGAAGGATCATTGCTGTGCTTTGAATAGGTATGGCTCCCATAAACTCATTTATTTGAATGCTTGGCCCATAGGGAGTGCCACAATTAGGAGGTGTGGCCTTGCTGGAGTAGGTATGACATTGTTGGAGGAAGTATGTCTCTGCAGGGTGGACTTTGAGGTCTCATATTCTCGAGCTACACCCAGTGTGGTTCACAGTGGCATCTGTTGCCTGTGGATCAAGATGTAGAACTCTCAGCTCCTTCTGCAGCACCATGTCAGCCTACATGCCATCATGACATTAATGGACTAAATCTCTGAACTTTAGCCAGCCCCAGTTAAAAGGTCTCTTTTGTAAGAACTGCTATGGTTGTGGTGTCTCAGCAATAGGAATTCTAACTAAAACAATCGTCTACAGAGCAGGGGTAGCCTTGAAGGGGCTGCATGTCTGAAGAAAACTCACTTTCTTCATCAGCCATCAGTTCCCAATAGTTTCTTAGAAGCAAGTGTGACGTCACGAGTCCCTCCCTAATCCGTGCTGGGGTTTTGGTTGACTTGATCTTGTACAGGCCTTGTGCATGCAGTCACAGCTACTGTGAGTTCATATGTGCGCAATGAACCTTTCATGTTTGGAAAATACAGTTTCACTATATACATACACTTCCTCTTGCTCTTAAGTCCTTCTTTCCCCTCTTCCATAGTGATCTCTGAGCCTTTGGAGGAGGTGGCTTTTCTTAACTCCCATCCTCTACCCCATCCCCACTTCATATTAATTCTTCAGCTGCTTCATCTGAGATATGTTTAGGATCTGTTTAGAAAAACAGATAGAAAATCAAATAAAATATAAAATGCCTAGTGTGTACTATGCTGAGCATTAAGGGGAATTCCATAAGCAGATGCCTTAAGGGTGCGACATGGTTAATTTTTAGATGCTCTTTGTGCCTGTGACAAAAATACCTACCTGACAAAAGAAATTCTAGGAAGGAAGGGTTATTTGGCTCACAGTCTGAAGGTACAGTCCATTGTGGGATTGTCATGGCTGCAGGAATAGGAGGCAGCTGGTTACCTTACATTTATAATCAGGAAACAATGATGAATGCTGGTACTTAGCTTGCTTTTTCCTTTCTATGTGGTCCGGCCCCTGGCTCAGGGAATGGTGCTGCTTACATTTAGAGTAGCCCTTTCCATTCTCATTAACCTAATCTAGATAGTCCGTATCAGAGATATCTAGAGATTTCCTCCAAGGTGATTCTAAGTCCTGTCAAATGGACAATCAAAATAAACCATCACGCCTGTCAAACATCCAAGTGAAAACACCTACAGAGGACTTGTAAAGATGGACCTTTGCCAAGGGAGAGTGACTGACAGCCCTTTGCACTACAGAGGAGTCATCCCAGGGAAGCCCTGGGATTGTCTCTCTCTGTGGTTCAGTAGGGCTTGTGTCTGCCAGATTCTGAACAGAGACCTGCAGGCATGATAAACAGGACATTTGGGAAACTGTAAAGGACTCAGCATAGCTGGAGTGCAAGATGTGAGAGGAAATGTGCAGGAAGAAACTGGAGGAATCCGAGAGAAGATCAAAAGAGCTGAGGTAGCTTGGAAATTGTCCAGAGAATAGAAGGATCACAGAATGATTTCAAGAAGAGAAAATGTAGATTTGGGTGGCAAAACACCTGACAAATTTGGCTCACAGTTTGAGGGTGCAGTCCATTATCGCAGGGAAGGCATGACAGTAGGAAGGAGGCAGATGGTCAGTCACATTGCATCCACAGTCAGGGAGCAGTGATAGTGAATGCTGCTGGCCAGCTCACTTTCTCCTTTCATTTAGCCTGGGACCCCAGCACTGGGGATGGTGCACCCATGCTTAGGGTGGGTTTCCCCACTTCAGTGAACTTAATTTGAACTCCTTCGGAGACATGCTCAAGTGGTTGATTTATATTCAATCTTCATGTCTCCTGGTTGATTTATATTCTATGAAGTTGACAATATTAATCATCACAGAGGGCATAAGCTTGAAAACTCTGGCTTTAGTAAAGGTTGACTTGAAGGGCAAGGATGGAGGCCAGCAGCCTGACAGAAGCTGTGAGTGAGACTAGTGAGGCAGACACACTTTAACAAGTGAGCCCGGAGAGACACAATGTGAGTCCCAGCTGCCTGTGGACATATAAGAACAGGCCTTAGTGACTGATGGGAATTGAGTATGAGCAAAGATGAGAAGGAAGCCTGGGGTGTTCAAGATTCTGGCTTAGGCACTGGGCAGGAAGCTGATTAGGAATGGTCAAAGGTGAGCTTATTTTTGCATAAATTGAGTTCCAAGTTACTGTGGAAAGTTCAGGAAGACAAGTGTGCAATACATAGGTCTGAAGCACACATACTCTCCCCCCCCCCCCCTCCCCCTCCCTCTCCCTCTCTCTCTCCCTCTCTCTCTCTCTCTCTCTCTCTCACACACACACACACACACACACACACACACACACATACACACACACACACATCAAATAGGGCTAGTGTGGAGCATGCAAATTAACAGAACAAGAACTCCAAGGAACTCTACATTGGCCCTACATCCTTTAACAAACTCTTAAGTTGAACTTTATAACTTTCCTGTCTCCTACAGAGCACATCAGTCCACTATAGGTGTATCCTTGCTACAAGCCATAGGTGACCCATTTGTGTGACATTTGGGATCCTACCACACCAGATACATGTGAGTCACACTTATTACATGAATGACATGCATGTAAGCATGTGAAGAAAGGTTAAGTGCTACCCCTCAAAGCCTTCTGAGCCTTCTGAGTGCCCTTATGTGATGTGGCAATAGGCTAAAAAGAGGAACTCTGTACCACGTTTTCATGGTTTTTGAGGCAAGGACAAATATTTGGAGATGACATTGCATTAAATTAAGATCCAAGAAAGTTAGCAACATGATAAATATCAGGTTTTAGGGGCTCAGAGGTCATACGGGCCAGGGTTTTTTGTTTTTTTTTTTTTTGAAACAGGGTTTCTCTGTATATCCCTGGCTGTCCTTGACTCATTTTGTAGACCAGGCTAGCCTTGAACTCACAAAGATCTGCCTGTCTCTGCCTCCCAAGTGCTGTAATTAAAGGCACACAGCACCATGCCCAGCAATAACAGACAGCTGTGAACTGCCATGTAGGTGCTTGGATGTGAACCTGGGTCCTTTGGAAGAAAAGCCACTGTTCTTACCTGCTGAGCCATCTCTCCAGCCCCTACCAGGGGGTTTTTCATACATGGAAGTATTGGCATTTCATGTCTGTCAGGTGAGAAAGTGTTACAATTCCCACATGTTCATTTCAAGGAGAACCAGTGAGGCGAAAAGGTGGTTAAAGCTCACTGAAGTGTCACAAAATGTGAAGTTTGTTGTTGTTGTTGGTTTTTTTTGTTTTGTTTTGTTTTTTCTATTACTTTCCATTCTTGTGAGAGTCCTGGGAAGAAAGGCAAAGAGATTTCTATTGATTCTCAAGAGAGGCTTTCCATGTGGCCTGATTCCAGATACAGGAGCAGAAAAGAGGCTTTTGAAAGAAACGTGGAAAAAATATAATAGGTAAGTGGTTGTTTCTCATGAAAATTGTTATGCCATGTAATTTAGAAACATTTTAAATCTCTTGACAGAAGTCCACTGAAATGCAATAATTTCATTGTAGAATACACTGGAAATAATATTTAACCCTGCAACTGTGCATCAGAGGGAGAAAAATTATATGGTAGAATTGGTGTTGGGGGTGGGGATCTCCCATTGTCTGCCAAGTTGTTTGCCACAGAGCACCTCAGGAACAGTGCCACACTTTTAACGCCATTGTGTATGGCTTAGCCACCAGATAGGACCCATACGTTTACACAAAGGAGAAAAAGAAAGTCACTTTCCAAGTTTGTTTCCATGGCAACCATATTTCATACTTTCTTCTTGTGTGTCTTAACATGAGCCAGTTTCAACCAGAGTGTGTGGAACATGATCCCCACAAACAACCCATGCATTGTTAGTGCTTTGTTGACCCATAGCCATTAACCAGGCATTGTGTGCATGCCTGCCGTGGAGTTGCGGGTTAGTGGACCTGTGGCCCCGCCTTGCATTTGGCTAAGGCTGAATGCACCACAGTGAGTGCACGTACATGCAGCACTCCAACCGGAGTACATCTGAATGGTAGAAGGGAGTAACCAACAGCCTCGAACTGTGCCCTTGAAGTTGAGATGGATAGTTCGCTTTGACCTTGAATGGCTGATGGACTTTTGTCAGACAGAGAGGAGGGGTTGGGGCAAGAAAAAAATCTGTAGATGAAAAACCACACATATAAGGGACAATGAAGGAACAACATTGAGAAAATGCAGGTGGGTGTCTAGGATAATGTGAGGAGGCCTACGTATGTAAGGATTTGATCCTGAAGATGATTGGACCTGCTAACGAAGAGACTACGTGATGTCATAATGCCCTCATGAGCTAAGAACAGGCATCAGAAAGGTTGGAAAGAGTTGTGGAGAAGGAAGTAGAGACCCAGAGAAGACTCCTCAGGCCATCTGAAGACCTGAGAACATGTGGAGATGTCTGGGCTCCCAATAAGCTGCTCAGGAAGTCAGCTCGCTTCCTTTTTTATCCTGTCACTCTCCACCTCTCAAGCTTGTCTAAACTTAGTGTTGAACAGAGTGAATCTCTTTCTTCACTTCTTCTGATGAGAAAGTTGGGCATGAAGAGAACAGTAGCTATCCCAAACTGACAGGGCTGTGGAGTGGGAGGGCTGGAATTTGAACTCAGGAACTCAGATTTAGGCTGGGTGAATATTCATACATTATGCCATGGTTACCATCTTGAGAGGTTTGCTGGAGAGTGATGGATTCCTTTCTCTTTGTGTCTCAGACTGAAATCAGAGGCAACGTTAATTCATCTGAGACACCACAATCATCCAGGTGGCACAGGAATTGGGCTCTACTCAGAGACCCAGTGGAATCCACAGTAACCCACAGAGGACGAACTGTGGGACTCTGAAGCCCTTTAGTCCTTGACACTGGCTCTCTGGCTTCCCTTCCCATGCAGAGATGTGAGCATCACCCCTTGTCTGCAGCTAGTAAACTCTCCTTAAGGTTGTATCATTCTGACTGTGTTTCTGTTCCCTGTGGTCAACTATTCTTATGCACTGCCAATGGCCACGGTTGTATTATTGTGTGTGAGCTTCATGTGTGTTCAATGGTAAGTGAACATAAGCGCCAGATGCAAAAGAATTTAGGGCAATGATCAAATCCACATGGAGGCCTGGCATAGGAATCAATTTCTTTGCTCATCGTTTGTAATAATGCTTTAAAATGGGCTGTTTCTTTGCCTCCTACCTTTTCCCCTAGCCTCCAGGTAGTGCATGAAAAGGGGCTTTACAACCAACTGTGTGGAGATGGTCCACTTAAAATACCTGGCTGTCCTTTATCTAGGGGTTTTGAAAAAGTCTGAGGAGCTAGGTGCAACATGTATTTCATTAAGTCTGAAGTGTAAGTGCAGATCAGGGGCCACTAACATGTTGAGGTACTATCCATGCTTGTACTTGGCATGTGGAGAAAGGGGAAAGGAGACTGAGACACATAAACAGAGCTGTGGTGCTCGGCTACACAAAAGAGAGTGCCCTCTGAAACCATATCCTTTCTGATTTGACAGTGAGTGATGGCAGGGGGCCAATGTGAATGACCGTTAATCAGGGAGATGGGATGACAAAGGAGGCAGGAGTCATCAGGAAGGTATTGTCCCTGAAAGGTTTTGCAATTTGCCAAATTAATTCTTATCTGGAGACTCATGAGGTTCCAAGTGACATATGTGTCCCATTTATTCCATTAGAGCCAGGGCGGCTGGGCCCCATGGCACCTGGTGAGAGCTGAAGTCAGACTGGAGGGTCCGCACTTTGAAAGGTCAACTCCAAGAGGGGCCATCTTAAGGACAGCATAGGGACAGTGTCTGTCTCATCTTCTTTCTCTCTTTTTTTCCCCCATTAATCAATTTATTTACTTTCTACTCCCAGTCCTTCCCTCTCACCTCTCCCCCTCCTCATTGCTCCCCCCTCTTTCTCCTCAGAAAAGGGGAGACCTCCCATGGATATCAACCTGCTTTGGCATATCAAGTTGCGGTAGGACTAGGCACATTTTCTGTTGAGGCTAGATGAGGCAGCCTAGATAGGGGAAAGGGATCAAAAGGCAGACAACAGAGTCAAAGAGCCCCTGCTCCTGCTTTTAAGGATCCCATATGAAGACCAAGCTGCACATCTGTTACATAAGTGCAGAGGGCCTGGGCTTTGTCCCATGCTTGTTTTCTAGTTGGTGGTTCAATCTCAGTGAGCCCCTATGGGTCCAGGTTAGTAGGTTCTGTAAGTTTTCTTGTGATATATTTGACCTCTCTGGCTCCTTTAATACTTCCTCCTCCTCTTCCACAAGCTCCACAACCTCCCTAAGTTCCGCCTAATGTCTGGCTGTGGGTCTCTGCATCTGTTTCCATAAGTTGCTGGGTGAAGCCTCTCAGATGACAGTTATGCTAGGCCCCTGCCTACAAGTACAGCAGAATATCATTAACAGTGTCAGGGGTGGGCTCCCTCTCATGGCATGGGCCTCAAGTTGGACCAGTCATTGGTTGACCATTCCCTCAATTTCTGCTCCATCTTTACCCTCTGCACATCTTGTAGGCAGGACAAATTGTGAGTCTAAGGTTTTATGGCTGGGTTGGTGTCCCAGTCCCTCCATTGAAAGTTTTGCCTGGTTACAGGGGATGGCCATTCCAGGGGCTTCTAATCAAAGAAAAGTGCCTAGTCTTCAAGGGACACAGTTTAACTTGTTCCCTCCCGAGACCTCAAACATTTCGATTAAACTGTAAAACTGTCATGAAAGGAAGCATGAAGATTAATAGATAATGTTCTTTAGTACTTTAATTTTGTAGAATTCAAAATGTAAGAAAATGAATTTCCTGGCCTCTCGCCAAAGCAGATATAAATAAATAGCAATCTAGGTTCTAATTCCTGAGAATTTTAATAAAGAGAAATATTTATGGTTTAAAATTACCCCTGAAATTATGCAGCAGAGAATAGATAGTTTATGACTTCAGAGAACAAAAAGAAACTTGCAAATACTTGGTGTTGGCAGATCAATTAAGTGGCAATACATGCTACATTATAATTTTAATCACCATGAAATTAAAATATGGTAATGAGCATTAACATGACTTCATCCTTTCAAATTATGATTTAATTTATGGAATTCTTCTTGACTGCTGCCTTATTTCTCAGGTTCTTTCTGTATTGATCCCCAGGCATCTTTAGATTACACCCTTTCCAGTAGATATTATTCAAGACAGCAACTAAATGAGCTCTTCTTTCCTTATCAATTAAGGATCTTGTAGGCTATTCTTACTCATTTTAATTTAGCTCTTTTCCTGCATAAAATATGCAGGGAATTAGAATAACTCTTTTTTTTTTTTTTTTTAAGCAGAAAGGCCTCTCTTTGGTTTCCATATGGTGTACTTTCCCCAATGCCACATAAAGCAGGCCAAATGTCAATTTACTTTTCTCAGGGTCGCCTTCCTTGAGCTCATTTGAGGGAAGGGACAGAGTTTGTTCTTGGTGTTATTGTGGCAGCCCAGTGTGACAGGGCCACTTCCCTTGCCTCTCTGCCGTACAAGTGCAACTGTGATGTTACAACTCCACAGTGTCTTCAGTGAGGAGGTCACCTGTGAAAGACCACGTTTCCCTTTGTCATTTAAACCTTCAATTCTAAACACCTATTTACAAATCTCTATGTTGGTGGGTCTAAAGCTTATGTCCAAAAGGCAAGAAAACAGTTTATTAGTAAGTCAGAAAGAACTCTCAGCTGTTCTAAGAGAAAAGAGTAAAGCAAAAAGTAGCTCTGTTCTTCCTGGTTCCCACCAAGCACTGTCTTTTTTTACATCATCAATTCTCTGCTTCTGCAGCACTGACTAAGCAGGGCGTTCAACATCTCAGTCTGTTCTCACACTAAGTATCCTGTTAGTGTCATCCCTGCAGGTAAGGACTTCATCTTATAAGACTGCTTTAGACAGCAGACCCAAGCCCTGGGTTTCCACATCTACCTACAGTGGGTGCTGGGAATTGAACCCATGTCCCCCACAAGAGCAACAAGTACTGTTAAACTTTGAGCCACTTCTGCAGTCCCTACATGTAGTTCTTGCCCATCAATTGTGAATCAGAGTTCATGCTAATTCATTAGAAGAACTCACAAAACTCAGGAGAGCCTTGTCCTTGTTGCTGGATTCCTATAAAGCAGTGGTTCTCAACCTGTGGGTTGAACCCCTTTTGGGTGTTACATATCAGATATTTATATTATGATTCATAGCAGTAGCAAAATTACAGTTATGAAGTACCAACCAAAATAATTTTATGGTTGGGTGTCATCACAACATGAGGAAGGGTTGTAGCATTAGGAAGGTTGAGAACTACTCTGTGTGTGTGTGTGTGTATGTATGTATACAGACATATATATATATATATATATATATATATATGAGATATACCTTAGAACAGCCCAGTGGTTATATATACTAGATATATAAGTGGTTATATATACTAGATACTCAGGGCAAGGTTGGGGGAGCACCAAACTTCCGCACATTTGCACTGAGCAACCTGGAAGCTCTGAGCCTTATTGGGAGCTGTTGCAAAGCAATCTGCACCCTCTCCCCTGCCTCCTGAGGTTAGAGAGAGGTATGAGGCATCAGTAGCTATCATCTGCCCAGGAACTATCTAGAGGCCCCAGCCCAAGGCCTCTTGTTGGCAGACTCCAAGGTGCATTCTAGAAGGAGCCTGTTGAGTATTATTACTGACTCAGGGAATTTCTAAGTTTGGGGGCTCTGTTCCTAGAACTCGAGACAATGACCACTTCTACTTCTTAGATGCTTTATCTGCTCTGAGAGTCCCAGGGTACTTTACCAAGTGTGATGGTTAATCGCGATTGTCAACTTGATTGGACTTTGAACCACCCAGAAGGCACACCCCTGGGTATGTCTATGAAGGACTTGCCACAAAGGCTTTACTGAGGTGGGAAGATCTGTTATGAGTGTGGGCAACACCATGCCATGGGCTAAAGTCTCAGACTGAATTAAAAAAGGAGAAACCAAGCTGGGCACCAGCCTTCCACTCTCTCTGCTTCCTGACTTGGAACTGATATAAGCAGCTGCCTCATGCTCCTGCCACCCTGCCCCTCACCATGATGGACTCGACCTTCAAACAAGAAGTCAAGGTAACACCTGAGGTATTTTGTTACAGTAACAGGAAAAGTAAGTAATGGATCAACATTTGCTCTTTGCATTTGAGGGTCAGAATTCTTCTCTGTTCCTTTAGGTTGTACATAGCTATTCTAGAAGCTGTTCATTCTGTATATTGGATAATCCTAAAATAACAATAATCCCTTTTCCCAAATGCATTTTAAAATTCTAATTCATTCAGCCAAGAACGCTCTAAAGGGGTGAGGTGATGTGTTTGATGACAGGCATGGAGGCAAGACAATCTTGGATAAGTTTCTGTACTGGCACCAATATAATCCCTTCTCTCGCCCTAACCAGTGTTGGAACAGGTACACTTCCCTGTGTCTGTGGGAAACACTCCTGACACTATGCAAACATGGCACACTTGCTTGTTCTTGAACATACCGATTCATATGTGAGGCTGTGAACCAACTAAAGGAGTAAATCATGACTAAAAATCACTTTGAAGCCCTAAGCACCTTATGCTCACCAGTTGAAAGACCCTAAGCAATCTACCCAGCCCTCACAAGGTGTTGGCAGGGTGTGCCTCAAAACCTTCCAGCGGAGGTCCTCGTTGGAGCCTGTGATGGTTGTGCATCATCTTTAGAGCAGAGTGAAAGCTTTTGATGAATTAACCCCGCCTACCTGAGCAGTCCCGTCTCCACACTCCCAATATTACGTGTTCTAGAAATCATCCTGATCAACTTATCCACACCACAGTGTTCATGTCCCATGGCCTTTATCTACTTTAGCCGTGGTTTTAAGTGCTCACCTCTTCTCTCCTTTTTGCCTTGGCTAATTCCTACTCAACTTTTATTAGTACAAAGCTCTTCCAGAACTCCGAGATAACAGCATGAGATTCTTCTGTTATTTCTGTGACCACACTGCTCAGAGGAAACAGGTAAGGGGACATCTTAGCCGGCTTCCTATTGCTCTGATAAATACCATGACCAAAAGCGACTTGGGGTGGAAAGGATTTATTTCATCTGAAAGCTTATATTCCATCATGAAGGGAAGTCAAGTCAAGAACCCAAAGACAGGAACTGAAGCAGAGGTCTTGAGAAAATGTTGATTACTGGCTTTCTCTTCAGGCTCATGTTTAGCTATTCTTTATACATCCCAGGACTGCCTGCCCAGAGTAGGCTGGGTCCTTCCACATCAATCATCAATGAAGAAAATGCCCCACAGATTTGCCCACAAATCAATCTGATGGAGGCATTTGCTCAATTGAGGTTCCTTCTTCCCAGATGACCCCAGTTTGTGTCAAGTTAACAAAAAGTAAACAGCACACAGAGAAAATACTTTGGCTCGTACCATAACAGTAACTTTTATTCACCTGTTGTAACTGTCATCTCTGAGGCTTACTGCTTCCATCTGCTAACCTAGGCCTAGTCGTGGAAGCTTCTGGCCTCTATACAATCTAATCTAGGCCTAGAATGTTTTCAGCCTCTCAGACTTACTGCTGAGTAGGCTCACCCTTTCTAAGCTTTTTCTGAACTCTGGCTGGCTGGTTCAACTCAGCTGTCTGGCTCAAACTCCTTTCCAAGCTGACTGATTCAATGTGGCTTCTCTCTCAGCCTCCCCTGAATTCCCCTGCTTGGCCTCAAACTAACTCCAGTAATCTGTTTTAATCTTCTGGCTTTCTGTCTTCACTTGTGTCTTGCTTGTTCTCTCTTCAACCTGCCTCTGTAAACCTCTCCTGGTAAAACTGTCTCCTCTCTCTCTGCTGTTCTCAGGCTTCAACTGCCTCTCAACTCACTGACTCAACTGAACTACCTGAACAGAACTGACTAGAACTCAGAGATTTTCATACCTCTGTGTCCTGAGTGGTGGGATTAAAGGCGTGTACCATCAACCTGGACCTCTGCTTTTCTTTACCTGAAACTTGCTCTATACAGGCTGGCCTTAAACTTTGAGATTTTCTTGCCTTTGTCTCCTGGGATTAAAGGTGTGTCTGTATTCAGCTGAATCACACAGACCTCAAAGGTCTTTGGATGTGATCTCTTGCATGAGAAGCCATGTTTTGAATTAAAATTCCTCTACATCATGGTTTTGAAGGATTTCTATATGTTGAAGCATGGAAGGTTGTTCACATCGCAATGAACCAGGAAGCAGAAAGAACCTTTGGAAACAAGGGTTAGGCTATAGCCTTTGAAGTCCTGCCCCAGTTGCCCACTTCCGCTGGCCCCTAAGGATCCCATGTGGTTTCTAAATAGTGCTATTGGCTGGGGGATAGTCATTCAAAATAGGAGCTTGTGAGGGATAGCTCAGTTTCAAACCCTGACGCAGCCCCAGGTACCCTTTCTTGTCTTTTCTTCTGGGTGCCTCTGCATCCTGCACACCCCTCTCACTGGCAGCAGCATTGGGAAGGTCAGTCTCCATGCCCCCTGCTCTCAGCAGAACTCTAACGATGGAAACTGTCTCCTGACATTGGCAGCTCCCCCAACTCCCGACAACACTTAACAGTTTTCATCACCTGAGAGCACACTATGGACATGTGTTGAACTGAACCAAATTGGATTTCACCTTCATAGCTGTAGTGAATATTTTTCCCCATGTACTGTTTGCCTTTAATTTGGGTTGTGTGGAATTTTGAAATAGGGTAGTTTTTAATTTTTGTGGAGTTGAAAGCATTGATCTTTGTGTGATTTCCTCTATTGATTTTGAAATTAAAAAAATGAAGGACTGGTTTTTAAGAGACTCTTCATGACTGAACTAGGAAATTTTGCCATTTCACCCTTCTTGGTGAGAGGAGGACGATATGGGGCAGAGACAAAGGAGACACTGCAGCATCCATTCTCAGAAATCCATGGCTCTTTTCCTGTTCTTCCCAGTTAGAAATGGTATCTAAGTCAAAGGCACAAGTGACATTTTGTATCTCAGCTTTTATGGTTTCCATCAGTCCGTGAAAGTAACCATCTTCAGGCTAAGCAATTCCATTTGTCTTTGGGCCTCAAAGGACAGTCTCTGTGTTCAGAGCTTTTGGATGAAAAAAAAAAAAAAAAAAAGCAACTTAGGCTGTTTTACTGTTTGCTTATTTTATTTTCTAAATATGTGAAATGGCAAATGACTCAGCAGCATTTGCTGACCTGGCTCAGTGTTCTGCCCTTGGGGTCTCCATCTGAAATGTTAGCTCACCCCAAGGCCTTGGTAAGAATCTCCTCTGGTCAGCTTCATCTACTTCTAGCCTCCCCACTCCCATTCATAGGTGCTTGTGTATAACAATCACACAACGAAACTACCCAAAGGCCTGGATGATGTCTCCTTTGGTGGTTCACTTGCTGTTCAAACATAACTAGGCTTACACTGACAGGCTCTCTGAGGACAGCATAGGTATGAGCCTAATTCTCATGGAACTCATAGCCTAGCAGGGGAGCCTGCCATTTAATAACTAATTACATATTTAATTGCAAATTTGCAAGTTGCTCCAAAGAAAAGGTGTAGGAGGATAAGAGAATGCATAAAAGAGGGGTGAGGGGGAAATACTGAAGAGAAACTTCAGTGGGAAATGATATTTTAAGGGTGAGTGAGTAGGTGGTAGCTAAGTAGCATGGAAGATGGGAAGACAGAGGATGCCAGGCAAGAGAAGACATGTGCAAAGTCCCTGAGGCATATGGCTGGCCAAGGATTCTGCCTTGCCTATAGAGAGTACCAACACACGAGTATAAGGTTAATAAAATGACATTTACTAAGTTGGTGATATGATATTGTGTGTAATGATGTTTCTTTTTAATGTTCTAGCATGCTCAGCCCTTAAACGGAAGCATCTGGAGCAATATTGACATCTGTCAACCCACTGGTGAGACAGAATAGGATCCTGATGAGAAAAGAGTTCTGGAATCAGACAGAGTTTAAATTTTAGCACCATGTATACCAGGTATGCAATCCCGGGGAACTTGCTTACTTTCTCTATGCCTTCCTTCTTTCATCTGTAAAACATAACCATCATAATGATTATAGTAGTAAAAACAAAGAGTTCCCACCTCATAGGATGGCTGGAGCTCCTCATATAAGCTGCTGACAACACTTTAAAAAAATTTCATCCTAGGCCAAACGTGGTGGTACATATACAAGCCCAACACTGAGAAGGCCAAGGTAGCAGGCCCAGAAGTTTGAAGCCAAAGATGAGCTACATAGAGAGTTCCAGGCCTGCCTGGAATAAATTGTAGACACTGTAACAAAAACAAAAGTGAAAAGAAAGAAATGGAAATAACTTAAAAAGAAAGAAGAAAAAAAGGAATGAGTCAGTGGTTAAAAGCATATACAGCTCTTGCAGAGGACCCCAGTTCCTAGTGCGCATCTCGTGACCACCTGTAACTCTAATGCCAGGGGATCTGACAGTTTTTTCTGGCTTCTGAAGGTCCCTGGACACACATGGCATATACTCAAATACACACACACACACACACACACACACACACACACACACACACACAAATGAAGAAATAACAAGTAAATATTTTTAAAAAGTTAATTTTTAAAAAAATTAACTTTCACCATATAGCAAAACCACGTAATAGCTGTAAAACTTTCATCACCAGTAGATAAGTGACTATCTATTTGGGTCTGAATAGTACTATCAGTTATCAGAGGAAGGAAAAGCATGTTTTTTCTTACTTGCCTTCTACCCAAGGAATCTCCCTTATGAGTATGTCTATATATAGCTGTGCTGGTAGAAAGTGGAGCAGAGAACACGATTCCCAGATGATAAAATTATATTTCCGTTTCAGTCATAATTACATACCTCCACAGCTCTACTCATGAATCCCAAGCAGATTCTGTGCTGTCTTCACTTTTAAATGCCTATCGGTCTTGGACACCTTTTGGCAAGATTTTAGATCTTTCCCAACTGGGGCAATTTAATCAGAATCCCTACTCCTCTCTTCAGCAGTGATTGCTCAAGCCTTTGAAAATCACTGTTGAAACCAAGGATGCAGCGAGTGTACTGGAACACTGGGCTCTGTTTGTCTCTGAGACAAAGCCGTGGGAAGGAAATGACTTGTGAATGATTAATAATTGATTGATATTAGACTCTTGTAGCTTTTATTTCCTGCTTTAGTATCTGCATTTAATTTTGAGAAAGATTAGGCTTTCTCTTCCACCTGGTGTTTCTGTACTGGGTTGACCAATTTGCCTTCTCCCCAGTGGAGCTAGCTAGACAAGAGGCAAAATAAAAGATAAATACTTGAGAGACAACCGAGTTGGAAGAGAACAGTTATGAACGAGTGCACTATTCACATCTCATTCATTTACCTTGGTGAAGTCGTGTGCTTTGAAGGTGGCCAAGGTCAGGACAGGAAATCTAGAGACTGAAAGACTAATGGGTGTTGAGATTCTGACTTGCAGATATGTGGGGTGTGTGTGTGTGTGTGTGTGTGTGTGTGTGTGTGTGTGTGTGTAAGCAAGAGGTCAGTCTCAGCTGTTGTTCTTCCTCAAGAGCCATCCATCTTGGTTTTGGAGACAAGGTGTCTACATGAGTAGACCAAGCTGGCAAGATACCAAGCCCAAGGAATCTGCCAGTCTCCCTCTCCCAACTACTGGAACTACAAGTGTGTACCACCAAGTCTAGCTTTCCTTACATGGGTACTGGGTGTGGAAGTCAAGTCCTCACACTTGTATGATAAGCACTTTACTCCTCAGCCCAGCTTATCATTTTCTCCACTTAAAACATACATCAGGAGAGAGAGAGAGAGAGAGAGAGAGAGAGGAAGAGGGAGAGAGATGCATAACTTCCATCATAGTATAATTTTTCTGTTTTATCATTATTGTTGTGAATCTCTCATGATGCCTATTTTATAAAATAAGCTTCCACGTAGCTTATATGTACAGAAGATATTCAGTATGTGTAGGATTCAGTACCATCTGGAGCTTCATGGATAAATGGATGACTTATGCGCGTTGCACTGTATAACATATTGAGAGTAAAGATTCCAAAAGGCCTAAGGTATGATTCCTAACCCAGAGGGACTTACATGTGTTGGCCTCTCTGCAGAGCACGACACCAGCTATTTTCTGCATGCTATCTGATTAGCCCGAAGGAGTTTAGGTAATCTGTCCAAGGTCACACAGGTAGCTGGAAACTGGCAAGGAACCCGCATGCTCTCTCACAGGCAGCCTGCTTTTCTATCAACAGGGTGGTGACACATTGTTGAGAGTGTCATCTGCGGTCAGACATTCTGGGTTTTAATGCTGCCTCCTCTGCTTAACCATGTGACCCTGGGCAAATGAATCATGCTTCCTGCCCCTCAGGTACCTAATCTGCAAAGAGGAGCTAATCCAAGCCCCTCTTCATAGGATTTCTAGATGGATTAAATGAAATATATAGGTGTCATGTTTGGTGTTCAGTAAACATTAACCACCATTATCATAAGTAAACTCTGTAAACAATCTGTCACAAGGACATGTGATATATTTTAAGGTGGCCAGATGTTGCCATTTGTCTCTGCTGGAAAGGGAAAATGAACTCTCACTAAACTGCAGAAATGCTAAAATCTTTTCGCCTCCTTTAACCTGAATTCCAGTCAATGACATTAACAAGCCAAGTCTAAAGAGCTGGCTTCTGTTTATGTCTTCTTCCACCTCCAGTGCTGCTAAGAGGCCACCTGCAGGGCGGTGATTTGTACTCTATAAATGTCTCTTATAGAATTACGAAAGGACCCATCTGGGCTTGTCATTGGGTGGGTTTAGAACCTGACACTAAAGAGTTGGGGGTGATAGGAAAGGAATCAATGTAGACATCCTTATTGGTTTCAGCTGGGTAAGAGCCATACCTCTGTGGTCTCCTGTAAGGAGGAGAATGGCAATAGGACTATTTAAAGAAAGGTCTCAGAGATGTGTGATGCATTTAAACATAAAAAGCCCTGTCCTCAGAACGTTGGGACTTTGGCATAGCATCAAGATCAGCCTGACATGGGACTGGAGAGGCCCAGGGTGCCATGTGACTTATCACACTAAATACACTTGTCTCCCACGGCAACGAGTTACTGAGCAGCTGGAGACAGCAGGCCTGGGAAAAGCATTCAGGGGAAGGGTCAACAGGGAACTGTTCTTTGCATATTTATCCAGGCCCAGATTTGGTGGATGGTTTCAGAATATGTTAAGTGGTCATCAGCATTCTCAGCTGTTCTTGGGGGCATGGTTGCTCCAGAGGAAAGAGGAGTCTGATTGGCTTCCTGGTACTTATTTCAGGAAAGCCAGACATTTAGGGAACCAGGCTATGAAGGCCAAGTCCAAAGTATGCAGATGCGCATACAGATACACCACAGTGGCTCTCTGCAAGGATCCCTCCAACTTGAATTGTCAAATTTAATAAGTATTTATTCCCTCACTACCCCCAAAGAACTCTTAGAGATCTAAATATATTGCTAGTACATCCCTGCATGTGTTTCTACCCCTCCCCCATTTTCAGATTTAAGGGGGATAGAGACCATATAATAGTCTCCTGATAGTTCCAAAGTCTGGCACAGAATGTAGACTATAATACATGCTGGAAGAAAAAAATGACTAAGTAGAATTTTATGCGTATACACAACCTTTTAACTTGGGATTCTATTTAATTTAATTATCACACTAAGCCTTTTATTAACCTGCTTTAACGGGTGAGGAGACTGGGGTTCAGAGAGGAAATACAACCTGGCAAAGGTCATTTTGTTGGGGAGGCCTAAATTGAATTTCAGGTTGAATGTCTAATGGGTGATTAAGACTCACCTAAAAAAATCAATCAACCTATTATCACATTAAGACACTAACCAGGATGACTGAAAGACGATGCCTGGGAACTTCAGCACCATCAGAGAGCTTCCATTAATTGCCTTTGGGCCTATGGCACCATACTAAGCCCTGAAAGAGGTAATCCACACAGATGGTAGAGTTCTCTGGTGGATTTTTTAAAAATAAAAACCTATATGTAAAGTATAATTATGTATAAGAGAAAGATTATCACCACAGTGAACTTGAGCTGATTTAAATATGGACCAGATGGATGAGAACACTTTGGGAACAGAGATTGGGTTGCTTGAATCACTACTGTCCCAGGGCCATGCCCAAAGGTGGTGCCCAATAATAACTGGTAAGATAGAGCCTACCCTAAGGTAGGAAGGTTATATAATCGCTGTCTGAACATAACACAGCAATCAGGAGAAATAGGGTCAGAATGAATGTGGGAATGTGGCCTTCTTGGGGGTTGTCATTGAGATAGAGGTGAGAGCTATAAAAACAAAAAATTATTAATCTATATTTATTAATACCTAATAAACAACTAATGCTTAACAACAGTTAAGCAGCCCTACCTTAACCCTTTTGAAAGGATATTAAGGCTGTGGGTCTTTGAGGACAAACTTGTCAACCTTCTATCTGCAGTCATACCCCTCAAACAGCAATCAGCAGTCTGGCTCTGGCATTATTATGGCAGCTTCCACTTCAATTCAGCTTAGGTTTGAGGGTTTTTTCCCTCAGGCTCGGAGCCTAGTGTAGACCACCAGCTTGTGTGGCCAGTCTGCTTCAACTGCTCAGCTTGGGGCCAGCTTCAGTCAGCTGAGACTGAGGTGTCTGCAGACACCTCAGGCTGCCATTTGAACTAGCTGAACTCCTTAGGGCAGGTGTTATGCCAGTCGGCTTAGTCCTTGGTCTTGTGGCCTTGCCTTGGCTTTGAGGCCTTGCTGGGGCTAATTCACTTGTCTGGGCCTGTGTCGCACTCTTACGTGACAGGGGTCACCCTCCTGTCTCACTGCAGCCTCAGAGCTCCACTGGCCTCTTTGTGCCTCGTTCACTAGCTTGGCAGTTCTGAGGCCTGAGCTTTCTCTCAGCAGGTTCTATGCCACCACGCCTTTGTGCCAATCTTCTTGGGCTGGCTCGTGACCAGAGCCCCTTTCTGAGGCTTATTCTATCCGTATAACCTCAATGCAAGCAGCTGGTGTATGTCTTTACACCTATGTTTCTCTTGAGGCTCTGGTGGCCCCTGGCCACACCCTTCCACAGGGCACTTTCTTGAGGTTTCTGAGGCTTTGGAGTCATGCCCCTCAACAAAGCTCTGCTGTGTGTCTATATCAGCTTCAACTGGACTCTGCACATTTCAGCTCCACTCAATATCTTCTGAAGAGAGGCAGTGTCCAAAAGCCTTTTTTTTTTTTAAATCAGTTTCCTGGGCTTTACCAATTACATCTTTACCAGGACCATATGCTACATGCCAGGCCGATCTGCATTCCAAAAGCCCTTACTAGTTCACTACACAGAGTCATGGGAAAGGTATCTTGACTTGATTATTCTCAGAGTCAGCTTTGCAGCTCTGGCCACAGACACCGGGCATGTGGTCCAGGCTGTGTTGTGTGATAAGAGAGAGGTAGAAGAAGACTCTATTGCTGCATTAAGATCACCTCTTTCCCTCAGCTCAGGAAGGGCTAGAGGTTCAGAGGAAGCACAGAGCAGGTGGGCAGAGAATGGTGCTGGAGGTGGAAGTTCTGGAGGGAACCTCCGATTCCGTGAGGAAGCAATGGGATGGTGATGCTGCTGCTGGCTCAAGTGTTCCTGATGACAGTGGTTTCAAGATGGGAGCAAGGCATGTTAGACAGAGACCCTGGGTCCTGGACTCTACAGGGAATTAGGACAGAGATGAGGAAGTATGCTAGGAGACGCATGCACATTCAACAAGGGGGCGGAGTGTAGTAATGTGCTACAAGTAGTACGTGCATTCAGCAAGGTGGGCTGTTATAATATGCTAGGAGGAGCACATACATTCATCAAAGTGGGTGGGGCTAGGAATATTTATAATAGTTGAAAGGAAAGGACCCCCCAAGACCAAGTTCTCCAACCAAGTTCTCAGCACAAAGGAAGTTCATTTGCCCCAGAGAGACAGAGAGTAGGGATAAGGGACAAATACAAAATATAAAGGCAGAGGGAGAAGGAAAAGAGAGCAAAGAAGAGGGGAAAAAAGAGGCAAGGAAGAGGGGTAAGGGTTATTTGTTCCAGAGTGGGGCAAAAGACTGCCTCTGGATAGAGAGGAGACAGGTGTGGCCTATAGGCAAATGGCAGTTTATAAAGGTAAAAGGGGAAGCCCTATGTCAGGATGAAGTGTTTAGTTTAATTGGGCATGTTAATTAAGTGAGTCAAAGGGGTCTTTTGGTTGCTGCACTTCAATACTTTGATAGCTGGATCTTAGTTGTCAGCCTGAGGAGGCAGAAGGGGCCAAATAAGGGAACAGGCCTTCGTGACTAGCTTTAGGAATGTGAGAGTTTAGCAAGGCAGAGGGGATCAAGGAGAAGCAGAAGACCTGCAAGAGCCTCATTTGCCATGCTCAGGATGGCTAGAGTCCCTTCAATAGTCATTGCAGAAGTTGACATATTTCATTATAGTAACTGTGAGGAATACAAGAATGTATTATGGGAAAATGGATGAGATAGCTCTAGAAATCTCAGTTTATAGATGAATACAGATGTGGACATGGCCAGTGGTAACTCTGCGGCAAATGAGAAAACTGGAGATGGAACAGAATATTATAATAATTTCTAAAATGGGGCAGATAAATAAGCAGCCTATGAAAGCTGGAGTGCTCCAAAGTCTAAACCTTAATTCGCTCTTTTATACAGATGTTGTCTAGCATTAGCCATGTTTTTTTTTTTTTTTAATCTAGATTCCATTGTTTTTCCTGCTAGGTACATCACCTACTCATAAGAGTTTGTAAGGATTTAAGGGAGGGGTGTGTGTGTGTGTGTGTGTGTGTGTGTGTGTGTGTGTGTGTGTGTGTAAACTGCTTAGTACTTAGTAATAACAGTCACTGAATATTAATTGCTGTTGCAGCCACTACCACCTCAGCTTCTGCCTGAAGGCATGATCTCTGAGTGTCTGATGCTATTTAGGACTCACATACACACAGTACCTACTTCAGATAGTCTACTCCATTCATTCCATCCATACTTTGCAGCTATGACGAGCACCTACACACGCTGCCCAGGCTAGTACTTAGACTCTACAAATGAAAGCAACTATAAGAATGTTACAATTGCATATGAAAGCATGCTTACACTAACACGTGCTTATAGTAATTATAACTGGGCACTAAACTGTATGCTTTTATATCTTAGCTTTTTTAACCCTTTTAATAGGGTTCAATCCTTTGAATCAGGAACTGCTAGTGTCTCTGTTTTGCAGATAAGATTAAGTCATGTACCAATAGCAGACTACTTTTTTAGATTTATTTATTTTTATGTTATATGTATGATTTTTGCCTGCATGTGTGTGTGTGTGTGTGTGTGTGTGTGTGTCATGTGCATTCAGTGCCTGAGACTGGAACCAGAGTTACAGCAACTGTAAGCCCAGTTGGGGTTCTCCACAAAGAGCAGCAAGTGCTCTTAACTTCTGAGCTGTCTCTCCAACCCCAGACTCTTGTTTACAGGGGAAAAGGACTTGGACCCCAGACTATATTTTGTCCCATATCCTTACTCTAGTTTTTTCCTTTTGTTTATTTTTCCTTTCTTATTATTAGTATCCCTAGGGCACTGTTCAGTTTAATAGGTCCACCCCAAGGGGAATATGAAAGGAAAAGGGTACACAAATCTGGAAAACTGGCACTTAACCTCACAAATAGAAAGCAAAGAAGTGCATATTGAAGTAGAAATGGTGTTAACTTAGGCATAATTGATTTTTATGAAAATCCCCGCATGCACAAGGAGGTGGCTCCATTTCCAATGCCAGTGTAGGAATGGATGGCCCTTAGGCAGGGAATTTTCACTAGGTAATAATAGACAAAAAAGGGTAATTCCATTGAGGTTTATACTTGCATGATACACTGCCATGGTGCTGCTTGAGAATTTATCATAACACCACGAGGGAGATTGTTTTCTTCCCATAACTATTTCACTTAGAAAGAGGATGTATGCCACTATTTACTCTTCCCTCACTAACTGTCAATCTGATTTCTCTGCCCTGGGGCTAGCTGGAATACCAGATCAGGCAGGGCTTCATTATTTATTGTAGTATGCAGGGTATTATGTCTGCAGAGGGGACCCAGATACAGCCAGGGTCAGAAGACCTAAGAGAAAGGTCATCCCTTCTCACAATGGGAAGGAATCTCCAGCTTCCTAGTAGCAGCCACCTACTTCCTCTCTGTTCAAGGTTGAAGGGCTGACTTTGTTATTCTGATTCACATTCCCCCATCTCCTCTTAGTAACCTGGAGAGTCCAGGCCTCCAGCTCCAGGGGATGCAGGCTTTCCTTAACAGACCTCCTTTCTGAGTACCATTTCTTGGGGAAACAGGCATGGTACTCCCTCAGAGATTCAGTTCTGAAGACCCAGTCTTCATCACTGAACCCCAATTCTACACCCTTCCCAGTAACCTGAAGGCCCTGAGCCAATGAATGCATGGTCATGACCTTCCCCTGAAGCCCCCCTGGACCTGGTCAACTCCATTCTTGATGCTCTCCAGGTTTTGGAGAGCACACTTTAAAATCCAAGTCCTGTTAGCTTTGACTGGGCAGGGAGGGAGTGGGGAAGGAAGTCACCAAGCACAGGGTTAAGCATTCTCAGGCTCTCTCCACTGCCTGCTATTGATTTTTCCTTGTCCCTCACTCTTTTCTGACCCCATAAAGAAACCACAGTAGTAAAACTGTCAGGACACTCAATCAGAGAAAGAAATGCTGAATGGCACCGTTGTCGGTGGCCCTTAAACAAATGCTAGTGCTGCTCTGTGGAAGGGTCTGGTGTTGCTGAGGCTGTGAGGGAAGGATAGATAGGTTAAGAGGTCCTCATTGTCAAGGGTGTGGTTGCTATTCCTATAGCTAAGTGGAACACTGGGTCTGATTTTCACCAAATTCATATTCTTCTACTTGCACGGTGCTAGTTCTGTTTCTGAATGCTGAATGCTGAATCCAAGCATCCTTTGGATAAGCTTAAAGTTTCTATGGCTGCTTGGACTACAAAGTCAGTCCAGGGGAGCATTGAAGCTACCACAGCTCACCCACAGGCATTGCAGGAAGGTATTTTGTTTGCTATGGCAGTCTTGGTTCAAGGCCAATTTACTCCATTTCCTGGCTCTGTGGCATCACACAAGGTATTTAAACTTTCTGAACCCCAGATTCCTCATCTTCAAAACTAGGATAATACTGCTTTGCAGGGACACTCTAACTGTAAAAACAGGATCCCATTTAAAAAAAAAAATCTAATCTAGCATCTCATATGTGTTCAATAAGCGTGCCCTTTGCCTCTCAAGCATTGGCCATCTCTGCAATGACAGTCCATGCTCTAACAAGGGCTTACAGACCTGCTTCAGGACTTGATGTCTTCTTGGTATAACAAAGCCTCGCTAATGGCTGAAATAAAGCCTTCTTGTATCACATCATAAATCAGAATGCCACAGAAATTAAAGCAGGAGACAGATAGCCATATGTGACAGTGACCCCACATAGTAATAGAGTTCAGTTGGTCGTCTTCACAGTGACAGTGTGTTCACAAAGCCCCAGGCATAGTGCCTGGCCCAGAGCATGGCATGCATACTGTGTGTGTTAGACAATTTCAAGGACAGCTTCCAAGGTTCCTGCTCCCAATCAGGAAGGTTCCTTGTCATCTCTACCCTATCCCCTAACTATGGGCAGGTTTTGGGAATGTGACAGTGTTTTCCCCTAGTGAGATTAAAAAAAAAAAAAAAAAAGAGGAGGGATTTTCCGGCTGTGATTAACCCCCAAATGAATTGATTTGGGTTCATCATGTAGGACATGATCATGAGTAAGTATGATGTAAAAAAAAAAAAAAAAAAAAGTAGGAAGGATTAGGCCCTCCCTTCCTGGAAGCCTTTCCAGAAGCAAACCACCACAGGCTACAACTGGGAGGACATGACTGCAGCCAACAATCATGTGCACTTGGGTAAAGGACTAAGCACAAAGTCCAGGCCAGCACTTTAACTGGACCCTGAGTAGGGGACCTAGCTTCAGTGGGTTCAGGTCACAAAGACCCAAGCTGAGTAAACCCCAATATCATGAATGACACTGTTTTAAGCAGCAACATTTGAGAAATCTGCTTTGCTGCAACAGAAACCATAAAAAGTGTTACAAAGCTGTTACCAGTAGTAAAATAATAGGAGACAAACATCCCATACAGGGCTCTGTTACTATGGCCCAGAAAGACCCTATAACTAAAGTCCCAGGCATTGTGGAAAATGATTGAGTGGTACCCAAGAAAAGGAATCTCACAGTTCCAGAAAATTCTTCTGAATAAATACCTACATGCAACCCAATGAGTACATCTTAGGATCTTGGGAGCAAAGGTTCCAAGAGCCTGCTTGGAGGAGGAATTGCTGGTGGGTTCTGGACTTCATGGAGGGTAGCAGGAAGCAAATGGAAGAATAGTTTGAAACATAAATGTAATGTTTCTTCCATTCCAACTAGACCATTCTGAGTGTCTAGTTTTCAGGAGTTAATAAGAAGGGAGAAAACAGACACTTTTCTGGTTCTGGTTTGTAAAAAGAAAACCCAACCCTCTAGGGCAATAGAAATGACTGTGGGTTTAAATAAAATTGGGAGAGAACCAGATGCAAAGATGTAAGCTCTGCTTATCTCTGTGTCATGGTGGGAGGCAGACAGAGGGAAGGCTGCTGCTTCAGTTCTCCCAGGAAGGGATATTGTTTATTCTTACACTAGGCTGAGCCCAGACAGGAGGATTCTTCAGAAGGACTGGGAGAAGCTAAGAGCATGGGAGAGTTGGCTCTGGCTTTCTGAGTGGAACCAAAATGGCAGCCCAGTTTGTGGCGAGGGTCTTAGCCAGCTTTGTACCAGAGATCACCACAGTCCAGTGGTGACAGGAATAGCAGAATAATTGAGTGGATTTCAGGAGGATAGAAAAAAAGAGCTGAGAGAAAGACAGACTTCAAGGAGCCTGTGTGGTACTTCACTGAAGAGACAGGGCATCTTTACAGGTGCCATCATGGAGCAATGACAATCCAGAGCAAATAACACCTCCCCAACCATGAGACTTAAAATGTGACTCTAGGCAGATGTGATTAAAAATTAAGTTTCCATTTCTTCCATCCAAGAAGAAGGGGTGAGGCTCTCTGTGGAAGTCAGACTGAGTTCTGCCAGACTGAGATGTAGTATTGGTTACTTTTTTCTTACTATGGCAAAAATACCTGACAAGAACCAATGCCAGGGAAGAAGAGTTTATTTTGGCTAATAGTGTAAAGTGGTATAATCCATCGTGGTGGGGAACACAAGGCGGCAGGAGTGAGAGGCAGCTGGTCCTGTTGTACCCACATTCAGGAGGTAGAGATGAATGCTGGTGCTCAGCTCACCTTCTTCTCTTTATTCAAACTACAGTCCTAGCCTACTGGGAAGTTGGGAAGTTCCCTTCATGTTAAGGGTAGGTCTCCCCCTCAGTTGAAAATTTCTGGAAACACCCTTATTGACACACCCAGAGGTGTGTGTTTGTGCTGATTTTACATCCATTCAAGCTGACAATGAAGCTTGATCATCACAGGTATAAAATTGGTGATTCATGAGTCTACTTCTGGAAGACTCATTGAGGAGAAGGGATAGGTTTCCAGGAAGAAGGCCTGGTGATAAATCATGACAGGCACAGCCCCAATGACATATGTTTCCCTTATAGCCACCCTCACCTCACCTCCTCCATCACTGTCCCCATGCCACTCCTGTGGGTCAGTGGGGTGAGGAGGAGGCAACATGAACTTGAGCTGCACACAGTACTTGCCTTCTCTCTTGTTGCTTTTGGAATCCATCTGCCATGTGCCCAGACTGATCTTCCTGAAATGCATGCCTATTCCACAGCCAGCGCCAATGGACAAGTGAAACAATAACCAAGTCATCTGGTCACAGAAAGTTGCTGTACAAACTTGGCCATTAAATGAAGTCCAAGCCAGTCTAGCATATGAACCACCCAGCTGCACCGAACCTTATTTGCTGTCCCTTAGAACCCACAGTTAGTTAAAACAATCACTAGTTAAAATAATGAATAGTTAAAATATTACGTTTAGTTGCTTAACAAAAGTAATCGATATAGGGACATAGAAAGAAAATACTTTAGTAAAAGATGCACCTTGGTGTACTACAGATATCTTACTACAAAGGAATTAGTTGATAGGTCCCACATTGCTGCACATCCTGTTTGAACAGGGAACTCCTATTCTACTTGATTTCCCACAGTGACCCTGTGAAACGAGACTTTGAGAGCTCACATAACTCAGGCTAAAACAGCTGTGCTAAAAGCACCTGGTTTTCCACAGAGTCCAGATCTGTCTTGTAGTGTGTCCTGAATTCTAGAAGCACACGGTAGCACTTGCCACGAGGCTGTAGGCAAATCTTTGATGGAATCCAGAGTGTTTGAAAGGAAAATTCCCTGTCTTTTCTGGGTCTCTTCAAGACCTTGTCCCAAACCTACAACCTACCTACCATAGGCTGTTGTTCCAAAACAAACAGAAGAGTTAGAGGGAAGAAAGGGAGAGGCACATGACTCTCTGTGACTCCCCTGGGTAAGAGCTGACAATCACCACTTTACTCAAGGATATGTGAGGCAAAGCCTGTTAACTCCCTTCTGTTTGGACAGCTGAGCCTGCTGCCTTCTCCCTCAGCACACATGCCAGTGGACTCGGGCTGCATTCTAATTCTAGATAGTAAATGGGGCTTCCCGGGGCTGATTTTTGACAGCAGCAGGTAGACACTTTCTGGTAACTCAATATCATCTTCCAGGAATAACTCAAAACATTTCTGCCTTGATTTTCCATAGCACCTGATTATTCTTTGTGCTCTCATCAGTCTCTGAAGTCAGAGTGACAAAAGACCAGTGCTGTGGAGAAAAGGAGAGGAAAAGTTTCCAGAAAAAGAATTTAATTCATGGAGTTTCAGATTGGGAGATTACCATGGGCCTTGCAAGCTATAGAAAGGACAAACTCTGCCAAGAGTTCTTTTCTCCTGATGGTTGTGACCCAGCCCACATTTTTGAACGATGCTGGAGTTAGACAAGACACCCAGAGTCTTCCAGTCAACATCAGAGTCTACCAGAGTCCCCTTGAGCTATGGTCCTTTTGATCTTTGCTGGATCTTTGGCCTACCAAAACACAGGGAGGTAGACTCTGGGGAGATAGTTCAGTCAGTAAAATGCTTGTTGCATAAACATGAGTACCTGATATTCATCTCCCAAACCCACCTTTTTAAAAGGCAGGCACAGTAGTGCAAGCTTGTAACCCTAATGCTGGGATGATGGAGAAAGGCAGATCATAGGGTTTAATAGGCAACAAGTCTACCTGCACTGGGAAACTTCAGGTTCAGTGTGAAATTATGTCTCAAAAACTAACAAAACAGTTGAGGAAGATGCCCAATGTCACCTCTGCCTTCCATATGTACATGCTCACATGTGTATATATACATGAACATGTATACACATATCTACACACCAGAAAAAATACTGTAGGGGATCCTATCTCTCCCTCCCAAGTGGATGGCCTGAGGCCTAGCTCCCTCATCTACAGAGGAGATGCAGCGTTGCATGCCTTGCTGGGTAGGTGCACGGCCTGTGTGGCGGAGCACATGGAAGTGTCTGGCATGGTGTCTGCATACCTGAGGCTCTCCTGGTACCAGCACTCGCAGCAGGCAATCTAGAGCTGGCTGCTTTTCCTCAACCTTTTCACATCAGTAGTTATTGGCTGGTGAACAGCCAGCAGGTTATAATTTTCATTTCGTCCCAGGAGATAAGAAGTCTTTATCTTGTTTACAGAAGGCAGGAGCTCTTTGTTCAGAATTCCTAAAAAGAAAAAAAATATTTCTAAAGACTTTTGGGTCCTCTTCTAAACCAGAAAAATCCAGCCAGTCCTTCTAGAAAGGATGCAGGGTACCATCTGTCCAGAACTTATCCCCCACTTTCAATCTCCTTTGCACTCCTGATGTGTAGCACCCCATTTTCTCAGAGATATGTGTGCTGTTCCTTGGCTATGTGATTCCCACCTCCACTCCAAAGGACTTTGTTCTGATTGGGCTCAACCAAGTCTTTTTCCCTTCAGTGCTGTTCGTATTTTGGAATAGATATTTCGTCTTTGTGTGATATACCACCCTATGCATTGTAGGTGGTCCCTGTCCTCTACCTACTAGATGTCATTAGTATCCCTGTTCATCAGTTGTGATAATAAAGTATGCCTTAAGACATTGCAATGTCGCCTGAGGTAGAGAAAGGATGGGGCACACAATCACATCTAGTCAGAACTGTAGCATCCATAATGCTATAAAAGAACCAGAGAGGACAAGTGTGGAGACAGAACTAATCCACCAAAAGGTGGACTGAACCTGAATCCTTGATCTTATCAGTGAGCCACTGGGTTACTCTCACCCCATGAGACACCAATTGTTTGTTCAACACATGTTAGCTGGATGTCTACCGCACATATGCTGCTGTCCTGAGAACAGGCTGGACCAACACACGATATGGGTAGAAGCCCTGCACTTGTGTCTCGCACAGTCCAGTGAACTTGGTGTCTAAACCACATTGAGAGGATTTTTTCTATGAGTTGTTGCCAATGACAACCAAACTAATATACTCAGCAGATGCTAAAAACTTTCCAGTAGTACTCAGGCCTTCAATGTTACCCGCTAGTTTCTCTCTCTCTCTCTCTCTCTCTCTCTCTCTCACACTCTCTCTCTCTCTCTCTCTCTCTCTCTGTTGTATTCCTATGCTATTCTTCATACATATGTTTCCAAACTCTCCATCCTTTTCTAGAGCCTCTGACCAACTATCACCTCCATCTTAGCCTTACTATTTTAAGGCATTGTCTTGCTGTCTCAGGAACACCTTGTGCACACATTCTTACTTTAGCTCATGTGTCCCATTCTGTTGGGTTGACTTGGTTTGTCCATGCCACCCCTGGATATGGAAAAGTAGCTGGCTGGATTTAAAGAAGTCAAAAGCTGCATAAGTGATGAGAGCATGAAGAGACAGCTTCTGGGATGACATGATGGAGGTCCTGGCAGTTCTATTGCCCTTTCCAATACCCACTGGTGCATGTATTTACAGAAGGAAGATATAGATTTACAGAAAGGAACCCATGTGTTTGAGCTCAAATATATGTGTCAGGAGTCAGAAGACTGTTTCCTCAGAATCTAAGAATAGTGAATAATTTCCATTTAAACTTTTAAGTGGTTGTAAAAAAAATACAAAAGAGAATTTGTATGAAATTCAAATTTCAATTTGAGTCAAAATTCAATAGGATGTCATTGATAAAGGTTCCATATAATACAGGCACATTCACTTGCTTATGTAATGCTTATGGCTTTGGGGGGCACTTTTCATTAAAAGGGCAAGGCTAAGACCACCAGGGCCATTTTGACCACATAACCCACAGAGCCACCAACACTCTGATCTGAAAAAATTTGCTGGTCCCTCCTCTGTTTCACACTACAATGAGCCTTGCCTTCTGAAATGAGACACAGAGGATGCCCAACAGATCATTCTGTGAGCTTTTGGTTGAAAGTCTTGAAACCAAGACTGGGTTGGATGGGATCATCCTCTGCTCTTAGAGAAACATTGAGAAGGAATCTGAATTTAGCCTGGCAAAGAAAATGGCTACCTGGCTAGCCTAAGAGATAATCAACTAAGGCACTCAGTTCTCTAGTAGATGCTTTTCCAGGTCCTGCTCAGGCTCCCTAGTGTTGCTACACAAATACAGTGAAGAAGGACAGTCAGCTAATACTGTACACACAGCAGAAACAAAACACCACTCAGTGCCCGCACTCTCCGGGCAACCAGGCAGTCCCAGATGATTTCCCACGGTTGAGTGAATTCATTAGTTTGTTCATATCTTAGATACATTTATTTGATCTGCAAATATATATTAGGAGTCATGTGAAGAAGGTTGGAGACCACCAGAAATGTGTAAGAAATGTCAACATCAGCAGAACACTTTCCTTCTGCTGGAAGCACGCAGAGCCCAGGGTTTGTGGTTACAGTGATGGGAAGGGTAGAACTAGGCTTCTACTGAGTTATATTCTACAGCATCCTATGGTTAATCTTGAGAACTACAAGCAAGAAAGTGGAAAAACTGTCTAGGTCTGAGTCTGTATCTCCTGCACTGAATAGATTTCCTATCTGGGCACGAATATAGGTTTTTGGTAAGACCACTAGCCCATCGACAGTAGAGTTTGTGGTACTGGGAATCAGAACAATATCAAATATATCCATTTCTAGTCATGCAAGAAGATGGAGTCTTCAAACTACTAAGCTGTTGAGTTGACACTGGCTAGAATTCTAGGACAAGTGTGTCACATTTGCCTATTAGTAAATGAAACCCCGAACAGTGCACCAACGTAGGTGCTTTCTTGTGGTAAAAGCAGCCTTTAGCCAAGCATTGCCTTCATTACTCAAGGATGTTCGGAGTGAGAGACTCATAGCCTTTCCCCTGCTGTCTCTTAATCTTAAGATGGCCAGAATTAATGTTTGTGTTCCAGGCAAAAGGGAAAATTTATGATCAAACTTGCTTGTGTCAGCTAACTCTGGTCTCTGTACCCCTGTGTGTGTGTCCATGAGTATGCATATGTGTATATGTTCATATGCCTGCAGGTGCACATGATGGAAGGCCAGATGAGAACCTCAATACCTCAGGTACTGTCATCTTCAGGTGTTTGTTTTATTTTTCAGCCGAGTCGTCGTCTAATCCCCAGCACTGGTATGACAAGAACATGCCACAGGCCCAGCTTTTCACACAGGTTTTGGGAACTGAACTCAGGTCCTCAGGCTTGCATAGAAGGTACTTTACAAACTAAACTATTTACCCAGGCTCTCTGTTCCCACTTTGAGGTCCTGTTGTTTAAGTTCTACACAATACATCTGTCTCTACAGCCTGATGGTAAGACACCACATACTTATGCCATCAAACATGCAGAAGTCAAGCTGGAGCCCAGTTAGATGCTCCACCCCTACTGACTACCATTCATAGTGTTGAAAGGCACCTTTCCTGCTATCAGAGGAGAAAATTAATTATTGGTCTCACTCAGCTATGAGCACTGTGGTCTATAATAGCAACCTGCCTGTAAGATATATTGATACAGTAGTGCCACAAAGGTTATGGGAGTAACCAGCCACTTTTTGATTGAAATTAAAGCTTAGCCCCCCTGAGATCAAACCTGCACTTGACACTGTGAACCTGCACTTGACACTGTTAATGAGACCAAGACCCAAGACTAGACAGGCCATGGGCCTAGGACAAAATCTAATACTATTCTTCTGTTAGATGAATATGACAATAAAAAGACTCCTAATGAAATATTGCTGCACCCATATATTAGTGCATCTCGTAAGCCTCATTAGAGAAGCTTCTCCTTGCAGTGGATAGTAATTAACACAGAGACCTACTACTGGACAATATGCAGATTGTGAAAGACCTTGGAGCTCTCACCCCTAAATGGGAAGTCTTTACCAAAATGCTCCCTTGGGGATTAAGTGGAAAGATTGTAAGAGCCAGAGGTGGTGAATGATTCCAAGGAAATAGCATTTTCCAGATACAACAGGATTAACACACATATAAACTCACAGGGACTGTGACAGAACACATAAGACCTTCAAGCATTCAAGCCAGACAAAATCCCAGCCTGGAGATGGAAGGAGGGCAAAAGGACCTGACCCTAACCAAGAAGCTATTTTCAATTGTTATTTTCTGGAAAAGGAAAAATTAGTTTTCTCTAATGGAGTGACATTATATGTCAACCACACTTCAGGACAAGGCCCATTCCCAGGAGTAGTTGGCAAATAAAACATAAACTCCATTTTTTTGTGCGTGTGCTTTTTGTTTTGTTTTGTTTCGGTGGGTTTTGGCTTTTGTCTGTCTTGTGAGAAAGAAAGAACATGGAATTGAATGAGTAGGGAGGAAGAAGAAGTCAGGGGAGCTGGGGAATAGAAAAGATTATAACCAGAATATATTGTATGAATTTTTTAATTTAAAAAGTCCTTATACCAGACTGGTCATAGCTGTGATCATATGATCTACCAATGTCTGGTGTAAGTCAGGAGTTGTCAGTAAACAAAGGGAGAATGAACACTGGCTTACAAGTGGGGTTTTCTCCCACAACAGACTTTGTGAGAAAGAGGTTATAAATAGTGTGAGTGGGGGGGGTAGATAGAGAGAGAGAGAGAATGAGAGAAAACAAGAGACAGAATAAGAGAGAGCAAGAAAAAACAAGAAAGCAAGAGAGAGGAGAGAGAGGAGAGAGAGAGGAGAGGGGGAGAGAGAGAGAACCTGTTTTGGTAGGTCAGGATTTTAATCCCACCACTCAGGAAGAAGAGGCAGGTGGGTTTCTATGAATTTCAGTCCACCTTGTTCTACACAGAGAACTCTAGGCCAACCATAGCTTCATAATGAGACCCTGTGTCAAAAAGAGGAAAAGAAAGTTGATTGCTAGGAATTGCCATGAGTGTGCTGAGAAGCCTGCAAACAGATGAGCCTGCTTTTCTTTACTGAAAACATTGCTGTTCTGGTAGAAGAAGGAAGTGTGGTAGAAATAGTAAACATGTTTATCAATCAGCATGGCACTTGACAAAGTCATTTGTGATGTTTTTAAGATAAGACAGAGAACTGTGGCCCAGGTCAGTTCAGTGAGGTAGATTCATAACTCATTGTGATGACTGTCTAAACATGACCAATGAATAGTTAATGTGACTTCCACAAGCAGTCACGATTACTATCAGACCATAGTAATGATAATAATTATTATCTTTCCATATAGGAAGAAAAGTCTGTTCTGTTGTTCTTGACATTTCTTGCACATCTCTGCTCAGCCTGTACTCCAGTCTTCCTTACACAAACACTAATCCTTAATGTTAAGTAATGTCAGACCTGAGGATGAAAACCCTATTTGTTAACTGACATAGTCTTATTGGTACCAGGAATGGGGTTCAAACCCACTCAGACATATGTCCATTGGCTTAAGAAAAACCTGCCAGGGCAGGTGACTGGAACTGAGAAAATGCCACGTTCTTTCCTAGCTGGATCTCCACAGCCACCAGTAGAAGCACAGGTAGATAATGCTGTTAATGTGGAACCAAGTGCGCCCCTACAAGACTACGTCAATTATCAGGAATGGACCAGGCTGAAATAGTAGTGCCTCTTACTAATGCTGAGATTATGTCATTGTGGGTAATCAATGAAGATTGGCAAAGAGCTTGCAGTAATTATTTGGAAGAGATTAATAACAAATTTCTTCCTTATGACAAACCAATAAAAAAAAAAAAAGTAAACAGCACTTACCCAACATTTTTCATGTACCAGGCACTACACAAGGTAAACAAAGTAAACAGTTTTTTTTTTTTTAAGGGCTGGATCTTGTGTGAAACAACCAGATATGTGTGTGTGTGTGTGTGTGTGTGTGTGTGTGTGTGTGTGTGTGTTGCTCCCATGGGTCAAATGCTGTGCGATTTATGAGCAAAGAGCCCCATGCACGCAAGAGTGACAGTCCTGCATGGGCCAGTCAGCTGAGTCTTCAGAGACCGGGCATTTGAGCAGTGTTTTCAAGGGAACAATCTGTATAAGAATCTCTCTAAAAGGTCAGCATTCATCCAAGATGCCAGACCCTGTTAAGAAGAAAGCAATAAAAGAGAGCTGAGTAAAGTGTGAGCTTAGAGTTGACAGTGCCTGGAGAACAGATGCTCCAGAATCCCGGCTCCTGCACCACTGCATCAAAGCGCACAGAACTGAGAACTAAAGCACATTTCACATTGAAAACTCCTCCAGAGATGCCCTGTACCACAGAGTCATCTGCCCTTTAACCCCTTCACAACAGCTCCTTTCAATTCCTGTCAACACACCTTATTTTTGCAACCTGGAGGCGGGGGAGGGGGACCTCTGGCCTCTGCTACAGTCTTCACTGCTTATAATGGCTTTCTGTCTGTTTTGTTTGTTTTCTGCATTCACACATTTGTACACACACTTTATGTCCTATTACTCTCTCTCTCTCTCTCTCTCTCTCTCTCGGCCTTATTCCCTTGAGACAGAGACTCTCACTGAGCCTTGAGGCAAGCTTGCAGGCCACAATCCCAGTGACCCTCTTGCGTCTGTCCCCCTTCCCAGCACACTGGAGTTATACACATCCATGTTTTAAAGACGTTAATATTTGAAGTCAGGATCTCAGCTTTTTACTATGCACTTACCCACTAAACTATCTTCCCAACACCCCTCTTCTCCTAATCATACCCATCCATCAAGTCCCTAAGCCTTTGGATCACTGCAGCCTGGAAAGGTTTCTCCAAATGTTGGGGATACCAGGTGAAGCATGGAGGTCTTGGTCATTAATTGGCACTGAAAAGTCTTTTCTAGCTGTACATTGGCCCTCAAATAGATTGTGACTTTAGGCAAACAAGTCAGATGATCTGTTTGTGCCTCGGTTTACCTTATCTGTAGATTGATAAAACCTACTGGTTACATGGTTTACCATGGGGATGAGATGAAATACTATGTGAGAAGCATTTAGAACAGTGCCTGGCCTATCCTAGGCATGACATGAGCTGACAGCTATGGTGACTGCCCCTTGTAGACTGAAGGCACCCTGTCTCATCTCTCAGGAACCCAATAAGGGCCTAGCACTGTTAATGTCAGCACTGTCTGCTGAGTGAGTACATGTGCTTTCTTCTTTCTCTCTCTCTTAAAGCTCAAACCTCCAGCCTTGGCTAAGATTTCTGAGAGAAGTGAGTCTGGAGGTTGAAGTGTGTCTGAACCCATACCCCAATCCTAGCCCTTTGATCTACAGATTTGAAATAGTTGGATGACAGCATATTTAAAGCCAATCCAACTAGCAACCTTGACACTTCAGCAATTATATTTCTAGATTTTGAGAGAAGTAAAAGTTAAGCTATAGTTAATTAGAAGGCAAAGGGGGTCCTTTTATGGCAGCATGTGAACAGCAGCATGTGAACATTGTGGGAACAGGAAGGCAGGAGCATCTCCCTTCTGCCTTCTCAGTAACTCCTACATGATCCTTGACCATCAAATCCACATTCTTTCCCATTTTTCCTTCTTCCTCATTTCCTGTTCAGTTTACTATGTGTCCTTCCTCTGTTAAGTCTCTTCCTCATCAACAAACTGAAAGGCTGTGAATCCATTTCTCCTCCATTGTCCTTTCTCAGACCTCCTCCACACCCCATGCTGTAAACAAGCCTGAGACCTCTCAGCACAAGCCCAGGGGGTTCCCCAGCTACTGCCCAGTGCACAGAGTCTAGTCCCTGTTATCTTTGCCTACCCTGGAACACCATTTGTGATCACTAGGGGGTCCAGGTGCTGGTGAGCCCTGTAGGGAACACATGGCTGTTGTTTTCTCCTTAGCACTCATTTGTCAAGTTAGTCTGAATTCCAAGCACACAGCTGAGAACTTTAGCAGCAGTGGATAGCTGAGCTCTGAGAGTATGTTAAAGGCTGTGTGGGACACAGGTCCCTGCCCCAGCCTTTCCCCTATCTCCTGAGCTGGAAACCACTGTTGTTGTCAGTCTACCATAAAGTCTGCTTTGAAAGGTTCCTTAAATGAGACTTATCTCCAGGCTTGGTGGTTCATGCCTATAATCTCAGCACACATGGGGCAGAGGCAGAAGGTTTCTAGTGAGTTCAAGGCCATTTCTGTACTACATAGTGATTTTTTCAAGTCAGCTTAAACTACAGTGTGTAATACTGGCTCAAGAAAAAAAAATTTAATATGATATATTATCTCATCCCATTGTACCATTACACATTCCTGTGTCTTCCATGTTTACTTCATTATCCCTGCTAGTTGGGCTACTGTTCACATCTCCCACCCTCAGTGGCCCAGGGGAGAACTCTGGGAGCCATTCCTTAGTGACTCCTTATCTCCTACATATCTTTATAGACAACATCTTCTCCTCCCTCAACTCACCTCTAAAGAACCTTCCATTCTTCCCTTCCTTTCTGGCCTTGGCCCACGATTGTCCTCACATCTGCCATGATGTCCCCTACCTGTCCATTCCTCCTACTCACTCCCTCCATCTCCCTACCCCCCCCCCCCACAGCTTCATGTCCTCAAAACAACAACAATGAAATGTGGAATCCAATTTGTGCTGTCCATATACTCCTGGGTGTGGGGACATGGTCTCATGTAGCCCAGAATGGCCTCAAACTTGCTATTTATTCAAGAATGATCTTCAACTTCTGGTCCTCCTGCTTCCATCTCCCAAGTGCTGAGATGATGGATGTTCATGATGCTGGTCATGGAACCTGAGGTTTCATGCACACTAGACAAGCATTCTCTCAACTTAGCTACAACTGCAGCCCACATTCTGTCCTTTCCTACCCCTGTGTGGCCTGCCTAGACCGCTCATTGCCCACTCTATCAGTTCCTCTTCCCGGCACTGTTCTATCAGGAAAGTGCTGAGCACATCTGTTCTTATGTGGGCAGAAGTGACCATTCTCCTTTGAGCTCATGTTAATACATATTCATTACATACAATTCTTCATTTTGACAATTATCTATTTTTA
The DNA here is from genome assembly GCA_907164525.1 of Lophiomys imhausi. Taxonomy (NCBI): domain Eukaryota; kingdom Metazoa; phylum Chordata; class Mammalia; order Rodentia; family Muridae; genus Lophiomys; species Lophiomys imhausi. The sequence continues at coordinate 7,983,825 of CAJQZJ010001826.1, read as the reverse complement.
CTCTGCAGCTTCTTGAAGACAAGCATGATCTCTTATTTTTCTTAGTCTTGCCTTCTAGTTAATTAATATGCTGAATGAGAAGCTTAAAGTTCACAAAACTTACCAAGTACACACTTCATGTAAGCACATTGCTGTTTCTTAAGACATCAGGAATCTCTGTGACTACTCTCCAAGCACAGTCTAGTCTGAAATACCTCCAAGGAGGCAACCTCAGGAATGACTGCTTCAGATGAAACCCTTACCTAATACTGCTGCACACTTACATCATGGTCACCAGATGGCAGTAATGTGCTGTGGTCATGTGGTTCAAGCCATGAAATTTCCAGAACTTCAGGAAGGTTGAACCTGAGTCAGGTTGCTAGATTACCAGCAGCAGACACCCAGGAAGATGTATGATTCCTGTGCCTTGGTTCTGTGTGTGACTGGATGACAGAGGCTCACTCTTGGGAGCTGACCACAGATACACTCCAATGCAATGTGTTCCCATAAACCACAAGAGAGGATCCTGTGAGGGCTGCAGACTAGGGCCATATCTACAACTTGGAACTCTCCTTGAACTACTCCCAGGGGTGAGTTTCCATTTTGCCTTGCAGTGATAGGGCTTTTGTCTACTTTAATCCAGGCAACTCTGATGGCAATTTAAAAAGGCCTTAGATGACCTCTGTTGAAGCAGTTTCAATACAGCGATGTGTGCTCATTCCAAACTGTGCTCCATGGAGAAATAAGTAGAAACTGAGGGAGGGGATGGGAATAGTTATTATATATAGAGAGAGTCAATGACAGGCAGAGTCTCCCCCAAGTGTCACACAACCATGTAGCCCACCTCCCAGGACAGGAGAGGTGACCTTGTTCCTGCAGCCCAAGGATGTAGACAGAAAGAGAGACACAAGACAAAGGAGATCCACAGAAGGAAGAGACCAAAACTTCAAGGCAGAGAAGACAAAGGATGCAGAGTTTGCGGGGAGTTCATGCCCAGTGTCCTGTAATTGGGGGAGTGAAATGAGAAGGCAAGTCACCTCAGAAAGAACAGGAATAGTGAGTGGGGTGCCTGACTAAATGGAAGGAACTGGAAGGGAGTGATAAAGCACTGAGGGTGAGACAGGAAACACAGTAGGAGTGGCTTTAATAACTATTTGGAGGGTAGTATTCGGGAGTGCAGAGTGGCCCAGCAGGTGGGATTATCAGATTGTGTGCACAAGCCCTTAGCCGGCTGGAATGGTCCCCTGTGGTCTTGGGTTGGATATTAGTTTGACAGGAGGCACAGACAACAAAAGAGAGATAAGCAAGAATGGTGGTGATGGTATGGTTAAAATATTTAAGAAAGGTATCTGGGCTGGGTTAGGAAGGAGCTGGCAAGATGGGCTGGGTAAATCAGAAAGGATCACAGCACAGCGTCATAGGTTCCAGTGACAGGAAAGACTGAAGGACTCTCCAGGGAAGTACAATAACAGACAGCTGTTGGGAACTTGAGATGGACCAAGCCAAGGGTGCTTCTGTGGGAGAGGATTGTAGATTGTAGAAAGGCCAGGTTTATTGGCACAGAGCAATGGCTGACTCATTAGCATAGACTTTTTAGTGTCCAGGTCTGTAGCACATGTCTGGAGGAACAGCAATCCAGAGAACAGTGGCAGGGTCGTCTCTGGCTGCAGGACATGTGACCTGGATCCTATAGAAGATGGAGCTGGGCTGAGCGAGTATCATTTAGGTGCTGTGAGTTTTAAAGTAATTGAGACTTCTGAATAATGCCCTAGAATGCTGGTGTGGACCTGGCAATGGGAAACAGAGGAGTGTAACAGAGGGAATGCAAGATTAAATGGAATCTGAAAATGTCTGGAGAAGTTCGTACCTTAGGTAATAAAGCTATGGGCTAGACACAGTCAGGGTGAGAATTCACAATGGGATGTTGTTATATTGAATTTAGTCAATGCCTAGAAGGGGTCCTGAAGAAATAGCCTCTAAATTAATTGACACCGTTCCTCATAATACCTTCTTGAAAAAAAATCAAAAAAGTTTTGTAATCATTGTTTGTTGCTTAGCCTCAAAACCAGCTGGCTCAGCCAAAGACAGCTTCTGAGCTTTGCTTTGAGACATTAGCAGTAACATATTACTCTGGGCAATTCACCTGCCTTTGGTGTCTATCTGCTTTCTTTTTCTAGAAATCCCTTTATATAAAACTTCAGATTTAATTCTATGAGTTAAAGGTACAAAGAAATAACATTACTTGGGTCTTTTTAATACATAAATAGTAGCAATGGTAACTGGCTTCTTTTGGTGAGTTAGTTTGAAATTTAGAAATTATCTTCACCTTGGATTCGTTTCTCAAAACCCTGGGAGGTAGGCATGATGGTACTACTTACTGCTGTGAGCTCTTCTCACAAGCAGTTTAGTGAGATTATTTGATTGGCTTTCCAGGACCTCTTGGGTTCCACATGGCTGAAGCAGATGGCTGCTGTATCCTTCCTGAGTGACTTGCTTCTGGACGGTGATTCTTTAAGCTTTGCATGAGTTTGTTCGAAGCACATATTTGATGAATCTTTGATGAGGTTCTGGAATCTCATCTGAAGCAAACATCTGATGCTCATGTTTTCAAGGATCAGAAGCACAGAACACTAATCTAGAAAATTACATTTTCCTTCTCTCTTTAAGAAAAAAGGAAAGAAAGAAACGAAAAAGAAGAAAAACACCAAGTGGCTGATCTAGCTCTTACCAATCAAAGGAATTTTTTTTTTTTTCTGGAGAAGAGGAGCCCCCACCTCTTCTCTTCAGCATCCTACCCACACACACACTGATAAAGTTAATTATGTGCCCTGGCTAAGTGACTTTCCCTAGCAACACCCTAGCAACCAGCATCAGCTCTGCCTTAGGCTACAAGACTGAAAAGATATTTCTTGAAGTCCAGTGTATTTTACACCAAAACAAAACATCTAAACAGGAAATTAAACAGAAAACAACTAGAGTCATTGGTAGTACAGGAGACAGGGACACATGGAACAATACGTGACAATTGAGTGGATATAACAGAAAAAAAAATACTGAAGTCCAGAGGAGAAACGAAAAGACCTTGAGCACGGAGCAGGTTAGACAACAGGGGGAGGGTGGCCTTGAACTTTGACCCTCCTGCTCTACCTCCCCAGTGCTTGGGTTACTAACATACACCAAGATAATCTGGTTGGGCTTTTTTGTTATTGTTTCCCACCATGCTGGCAATCAGACGCAAATTTTCACCTTTACCAAGCAAACACTTTCTCAAGTAAGGAGTTCCAACTCCTCTGACCATTGTGTGAATCTTAGATGTAAATGACAATGTCTTGTCACAATGCTTAAGCAGAGGCATCTTCTCATACCAGGTGGTTACAGTGGGGCCAGTGGGTAGATGACCCTGATGACTAACTTGAAACATTTGAGCTGAGTTAGAAGACACTGTGGCACATTTGCTAAAGAGTTTTCACCTATAGAACAAAAATGTATAGATCCCTACTATGAGCCAAGCACTTTGATGTAGGCGAAGGTCACAATGGGAAACCCCATTCAGAGCTTTGAATTTAGTGATGAAGAAAGATACTCAACAAATATGAAATTTAATAATCAAACTTACAAATGAATAGGTAAGTATAATTCTGAAGACTATTAAAAGAAAAAGAACTGAGATCTAGGAAAGAGTTGGGGGAAGGCCAACTGTACAAAATCAAGAAGGGTTTCTCAGAGGATGTAGAAAGATGAGAGAACCCTGCGGGATAGGAGGCAGTGAGGATAGAGGAGACCAAAGTCCCTCAAAGTGAGGAGCAGTGGGACTGGAGCCCAGAAGAGAGATGGAACAGGAAGGGCCTGGTAGGCCATGGTGACAGATCCATCTTTAATCTAAGAGCCTGAAAGTCATGGGAAATGCAAAAGAGTTTTAACCTCAGGGTGTACATTCAAATCTACCTTTTCAAAAAGATCTCTTGGGAGTCCATGAGGACAGAGGAGAGGACAGACAGGCAGATCAATTAAGGAGGCTGAGAGAACATGACATCTGGAGCAGGAGAAAAGGCAGAGCAGGGGGTAGAAATCAGGCAGATTGTACCTGAGGAGCTTGGAAAGTGGGACTAATGACAGAGTGATGGATTGGGTGTGTGGAGGAGAGAGAGGAGTGTAGGAGTGATAGCTAAGCTGGGCTAGGAAAGAGATGGTGGCGTGGAATTGGAGCTTGGGAGACTGGCTGGAACATGTTGTTAGAGCCCAGAGGATGGGCCAACACTGGTTATGGCAAGCACCCAATTTTGGTGTTGGCAATGTTGATTCTGAATCCTAACTCTCCCTCACTAGCATAACACATTACCTAAACAGGTCCTATTATTTTTTGTAACCTAGAAAATGGCCATGAGGGATGGGGACAGGAGGTTGGATAAGTCCACCACCTCCCACAGTTTTCTTGTCAATAGCCAATACAAAATTAAATAGCATATCCCTACCTGTTCTGTGCCCTCCCACCTCCAACTTAAATTTGAACATGTTGATGAAAATGTAGACTTTCAAGAATACATATTTGGTCAATCAGCTCTAGGAAGACAATTACATTTTATTCATCTCTGTAATTTCCTACCTTCTGAATGGATCAAGTATATTCATTCTCCTGACCCACTTATTTTAGGATAACCTGTATCACTACTATAGCTCAATTTTCATAGAATTATGCAATCAATATTTGCATTTACCACAAGATTATAAGATCCACAAATGCAAGCATCATGTCTGTCTTGTGTTCTAGCTCTGAACCTTTGGAGAACCTTACAACATGAGGGATGGATGGATGGATGATGGATGGAAGAGGAGAAGCAAATAGAGTCTACCCAAGGTGTTTAGTGGGGAAGATATGATATGGTTGCCAATTGAACTTGTAAAAGAGAAAGTGGAAGTCTTAATTCAACATAGATGGATGGATGGCTGTATTCAATGGATGATGGGTAGTTGGATAGATGGCTGTATTCAATGAATGATGGATGGATGAATTTTTGTCCTGTCTTCCACTGCTAGGCATAGAGACTGGTTTCAGGTGCATGCAACAAAAGCTTTCTGGTTGAATGGGAATCTGAACACTGAATCAGGCTGGCGCTCTGAGTCAGCTGGCTCACTTAGGATACAGTGTAGATCTGAATGTCCACATAAAAGAGAGCTGGTCAGTTAGATCAGGGGACTGCTGAGAAACAGTTCTCACACTTTCTCCCAAGACCGAGAAGTGTCCAGCCAGCTTCCATAGGGATTGTTCTCCAGTGACCTCTGAAAGACAGCATCCAGTTGACAGTGTGGGTAGGAGTCACAGCACAAGGACTAAGGACTCAGTGGATAGAGAGAGGAGTGGAATTTCCAGCGCTGATGGCTCCACTGGGCTGTTTGCAACCGAGTGAAAGAGAAAAACCTAGTCTGGAAAGTGAAGGCGATTGCTTGTTAGATGCAAGCATTTGAGGAACGTTCAAGGCCCTGGCAAGGAGAGGAGAATAAAATTGCATTATTTCAGAGCACCATGGAAGGGATGCTTGTGTACAGCAATGGGATTCAAGTATCTCCAAATAGGGTGTAACCTGAGGCAAGATCTACATGAGACATCTCATTGGATTTCAACACACACACAGCTCTGGTTTGATAGCTCCCACACCCTCCTGCCCTATGCTTCCTGGGCAGAGAACAAACTTGGAAAGGTTGGTTTACCTAATCTCACAACAGGTGAATGACAAGGTTGAGGCTTCATTCAGGTTCCCTCAGGGAAAGATTGGGAAAGATTCCTGCTTGTGACCTCTCCCAGAAATCTGTCCCTGAAGGCAAGGAGCCTGAACTAAAAAATCTAAGCCAAGAAAACACAGGCCCTTCTTTGAACCTTTCAAAATGGCCAGATTTTATGAGGACCTGGTAAGCAGTAGACATTTGTTTTTGTAGGCACCTCACCTTCCTTCTTCAAGTGTCACAATTTATGATTGCATAGAGACACAGATGGATAAACTAATATGTAGCAAAATATTTTCTTCAACATAAACTTTTCCCCCTTCTGCTTTTAAAGAAAACATTTTTTTTTTTAATAGATCTCCAAGTGTTGTGGCCAAGGTACCGTGCCAACTGACCAGGGCATAAGTCTCTGGGCTCCTTCTAGTCCTCTAGCATGGCATTTTGTAAAGTGGCCTGGGAAGAGCAGTGGAGGGAGGCAGCGGGCCAGGACAGAGAAGGTGGCCTGCAGCGATCTGCTTGTCTATAAAAAAAATGATTACGGTGTGTGGCGCTAGTGCACGTGGTGGACTGATGCCGCCGCGGGGAAACCTTGCAGCAGTGCAGCCTGGCACAGAGTAGGTTTACAACAAAAGTTAGTTGGCAAGCTTTGCCTCTTCAAAGTACTGTGATCCACAGGACCCAGGGTGTAGCTGGGAGCTGAAGAAGCAGCCTCCTTGGTGGTGGGATAGATTGAGCAAGCACGTGTCTGCTCATCCCTGCTCTCTCCCACCAGACCCTGGGAATCCAGCCTCGCAAAACAAACACCAGAGCGCCCGCTAATCGCCAGCTCAGAAACAAAACAGCACTGCGCTGGGGGATCGGGCGCAATCAGCCCTCCCTCTTCGCGCTCCTTCGCCACCGCCCGCCCCTCAGCTCCGCTGCTCGGCTCCGTTCAGAGCAGCGCAGCTCCGCAGCCGCCAAAGCGAGGCAGGCTCGGTCTTCCAACCGCCAGCGCTACCCGGACTCCTCCAGGTTTCGCCTCTGCAGTTCCCATCACTTCGGGCAGCAGTGTCCTGACAGGGGTCTGCAACACCAGCACAAAGTTGGGGCGCCCTCGAGGATGAGGCTGTCTCCCGCGCCCCTGAGGCTTAGCCGGGGTCCGGCGCTGCTGGTCCTGGCGCTGCCCTTGGCCGCAGCGCTGGCTTTCTCAGATGAGACCCTGGACAAAGTGGCCAAGTCAGAGGGCTACTGCAGCCGCATCTTGCGCGCTCAGGGCACACGGCGCGAGGGATACACGGAGTTCAGCCTCCGCGTGGAAGGCGACCCTGACTTCTATAAGCCAGGAAGCAGCTACCGCGGTAAGTGGAGTGGCGTTGGGAACAGGAGACCTAGAACCCAGCCCGGAGCAGGCTGGAGCCGGGAGCGCAGTCCCCAGGCATACCGGGTCTGCGCATCCCAGCCTGAGGCCGTGTCCTGGCTGCCCTGAGCCCCTTAGCTGCCAGCTCTATACCCATCAAGCCAGTGTCAGGGGAGGACAGGGGCCGTGGCAGTGGCTGCAGGCAGAAGACACAGCCCAGGTCTCCAACGCACGGTTCCCAGGCAGGGAATACAGCCAAGCTTCATATCACACCAGCCTGGGTAGGAGGGAGCTGTTGAAGTACACCCGCTCTTCTCCTGAACGCTCTCTGGGGAAGAGGATACTCTCAGGTGGGTCCCAAGAAGGGTAGCTCTCGGAGCGGCTTTCATCCTTCAAGGAAAGAGACCAGCTTCTAGATCAACCTGGACTCTCACTTCCCGGATGGGTCCGTAACCAGTCTCTGGATTCAGGGGATGAGAAACCTGAAGGGTCCACAGAAAGATCCTCAAATTACTGTCTTGTGTCCCAGGAGACTGAGAGACCCTTGGACTTCCAGAACAGGTTCCAATGACAATAGGGTCCTCAAAGAACTCCTGGTATTCTCTCAATGGATGGTGGAATGTGGTGAAAGAGACCCAGGGTCCTCAAGACTCCTTGACCGTGGTGGGACCTTGACTGGGCAGCCTTGGGCTGTGCACCCTGGGGATGCCCAGCTTTATGAGGCTCAGTGGGCAACCGGGCTCAGAGCACAGGAAAGGCTGTACAAGCAGGTGGGAGACTTCTGGCATGACTGGCAGCTAGGCCCACACTCCCCTGAAGACTCCAAGACACCTTACTCCATCCTCACGCTCCACCACCTCCCTGTTCAATAGGTCTGTGGGCTCCCCGATATCTTTTCTACAAACATTAGCTGCCTGTCCCCAGGGGAAACTTACTAGATCTAATCTGTGGTCCACCAGGGCATTCCATCATGTCAGCTCTGGTGCCTGATGGGGAAGAGCAGGTCATTGGAGCAGTTGGCCGGACAACTGGGTGTCCAGCTGCTGCCTTCCTGGTTCCCCCAGAGAGTTTCCAGAGGAAATGGTTGGGAGCACTGGGAGAAAGTTTGGGCTGTGTCAGCTGTACCAGCACCAGGGACTGGACTTCCCAGAAAGCTGCTTCTGTTTTCCCCAGTCAGGTTGGTGGACTTGTTTGTCTTTACTCCAAGCTACCCGGTCAGGCTCCCAGCTCTGGATCCTCTCAGCCCTTGGCCAGGAACCACCTTGTTCCTGGGGGAGTCTACAAGATCCTTCTTTCTCCTGAAAGAAATATGTTGGGTAAAAACCACAGCGCCTAGCCAGAGAGGGAGCACACAGGTTGGTGGAAAGGGTCTTAGACCTGGCTAACCTTAGACCACCGTAGCCTGGTACTCTGCTCACTCGGAAGATGAGACCGAAAGGCCAAAAACCTTTTGGGTTCCCTGAACACAGTTCTGAGTTAACCAGAGAAACAGCAGGGAAAGGAATGACTGATAATGGAGGGAATTTGGGTTTAGTAGCTGTGTGTCTTTGTGCAAGTCGTTTAATTTCCCTGAGCCTATTTTCTAGCTGAAAAAAAAAAAAATCATTTACTCAAACAAAGGTGAGTGTGTATGAGGAACAGCAGGTCCCGAAATACTCATTAGTTTGGGTAGAGTGTGAGACTTTTCTTTGTTGACTTAAGAATGGAGGAACTTTGTCTAGTCTCATTGTTTCCTGTGTGTGCACTGCTCTGGTTTAGAAGTTTGTCAACATTCCTCCAGTCCAACTACCAGCGAACAAATGACTGCCCTTTTCTGGTTCCTCGCCAGTTAGTCAGTTAATGCGATGAATGAGTAAATGGTGATTTCTCCATACTAGGGGCCTTGTCTATGAGTATTCTTAATTTAAACCCATGAAAAGGTGTGTGTGTGTGTGTGTGTGTGTGTGTGTGTATGTGTGTGTGTGTGTGTGTGTGTGAGAGAGAGAGAGAGAGAGAGAGAGAGAGAGAGAGAGAGAG
>CAJQZJ010001826.1:7941851-7968514 GCA_907164525.1 Lophiomys imhausi | reverse complement strand
TGTGTGTGTGTGTGTGTGTGTGTGTGTGTGTGTGTGTGTGTGTGTGTTTGTGTGTGTGTATACCTGCCTCATTTCTTTCTCTAATTTACCTACTTCAGAACACCTACAGCTAGGGTCTCGCAAAATCTCCATGAGATGCTGTTAAGTTTTTGTTGACGTAAAATGTCCCATCTTCACAACAGATTTTAGCTGAAGTTGAGACAGGACAAGGGGAGGAGAGAAGCACCCAGCTTAGAAGCCTTAGGCCAGCAAGCTCCATGTACCCTAGACTCAGTGGAAATCTAGAGGAATTTCCTGTGCCTATCCCCTAGCTTGAGGCCTGGGGGACCCACTGAAGGATAGGGCCTTATAAATCTGTTAACAAAATCTGTTTTCAAGGATGGTGTGAGAGAGATCAGAGGAGACTTTCAAGAACCAATCACCATGTGGAGTTCGGGAAAAATGGGTGGAGTAAGAAGCAGGACCCAGTGGAAAACAAAGGCAGATACTACAGGGAATTCCCTCCACCCCACACACCGAGACCCCATCCCACTTTTCTTCCTGTCTCAGGGCTTTCCTTTCCTCTCTGCAAGCCAATGGGAAGTCCCTAGGGACATAATTTTGTTCCCAGACCTCCATATGACTGATTTCCTCCTCTCAAGTAGTTTTGTATTAAGTTGCATCTATAAAGAGGCTTCTCTGACCACCCCTTTATGTTTCCCATTGGATTTTTTTCTGATTTATTTTCTTCGCAGCCCTTAAGCTCTCTCTGAAATTATCTTTTTTATCATCTGCCTCCTCCATCTAGAACACACATTTTATGAGAGCAAAGCCTTTGTCTTTCTTATTTTATCTCCAGTACCCAGAATTGTGTATGGGCGCCAGGCATTAAATTATTTGTTGTGGGGGGGCATTTAAACCCAAACAACCCGGTGTAAGATCTGCATCCTCCCCTTCTTGTTAGATCGACTAGACTAGGGAAATCACATCTCTCTCATCCAGAAAGGTGAGTCTCAGAGGATGGCACTGGAAGAAGTTAGGGCCGTCCAGATGGTGGCAGCAGAGAGAAAGGACAGCTATTGCCCTGGGGCAAAGGCTAAATAAAGGTGGGTGTCTGCAGATGGGCTTCATACAAAGTGAGGGTGATCCAGAGGGGAGAAAGCAGGAGGATGCTGAAGTGAGCAACTGGGCAACAGCAGGCAAAGGGCAGAGGGAAGGGCTGCCAGCCCACACATGGGCTCTCAGGGCAGACACTCAAGCCTAGACACTGATTGTGAAGATGAATTTTCCTGGAACCATCTGCAGTGATTACCAAAGGAATGGATTCCAAGACTATATCCTTTCTTTTAAGGGAACTGTCTCCTTTCCTAGGTTTCCCCAACACCAACTGTCACCACGTCAGGCCCAGTACCCCACACCACTACCCTATTTTGTTCCCTTTTTTCTTTGTATGTTAATTGCTTCTGGAATTATATTATAGTAACATGAAGCTGGCCAATGGAATACTCTCAGGGGTGGCACAATTCTGTCATTCCTCTGCCTTGGTAATGTGTAAGGGGTGCAGAGGAGAAGCATGAGCCCCTTTGTGTAGCAACACCCACAGACTGGTGAAGGCAGAGCCTTGTGCTGATCTCATATTTCTTCTCTGCTGCCTCCCAGGAACTTCCACACATTGCTCAGATTCTGGTCTTTGAAATCACACAAACTAAGGTGTTTCCTTGGCCATATGTCAGCCATCAAGGTGCATATGGGTAAATAGCTCTCTATTCTGGCTCCTCTTCTTACTAAAATGTCATGTCCTATTTCTTCAGCCATCCCTATGGGAGACATTTCTTCTTCCTGTACTTTGTACTCCAGATGTGCTCTGATAGGGACAAAAATGATTTTCTTCCTGTCCAGGACACTGTGCATGTACGAGCTTGCCAGGGCTTGTGTTTGCTTTCTTGGCAGCTCTGTTGTGCTCTGGAATCATACTTAACCTGCATCCAACTCAGATGCTTGCTATTTTCTGGGACAGTTGTTGAGTTCCCTAACTGCTATGGTTTGTGCATGTATGGATAATACCCCCAAAAGGTCTGTTCTGTGTTTAGTCTCTGGGATGCTGATGTGGGAAGATACTTTTAGGAGGCCTTCTAGGAGATGGGGGCTTAGGATGATAGTGTCATACTTCCACAGTCTCTCACGCTCTCCCTACATCTTAGCTCAAGTTTTCCTACCACATGGTCTCTTGCTATAATATAGCACTCTCAAAACAGTCCTCAAACCATGGTGCCATGAAATCCTGCACTATATCCCCAGAACTGTGAGCTAAAATAACTTGTTTCTCTGCTATTATGTTAAATATAGTAAGAGAAAACTGACTGATATACTAGACTGTGTTGGGATAACTAGTCCATTTGGAGAGGGGATTGAGACAAGGTCTTGCTCTATAAACCAGGGCAGCTTCCAACTGAGGAACCTTTTGCCTCAGCACTCAGCCTCGGTACTGGGGTTACAGGCATGCGTTCCTGCCCATGCCCCCACCCTGAACACATCTGATATGCTTTCCCCTTGAACTGCCAGCATTATGGGGCCCATTTCTGATCCATCATCCATGGAGTCTTGATTCAGTCACAGGGGAGTTTACCTACATAATCTTATTTTAGATTAGCCACAGTCTTTATAAACTAAGCCTTTATCTAAGCTGTTCATCAGAATCTTGAGCTGGCTAAAGCTTAGGAAAGAGCTCAGAGCCACCCTTTAAGGTCTTTCCCTAAAGCTGACATCTTCAAAATTCTGCATTTTGAAGTAAACATCTTGTTGTCACCCCAATGACATTTATCAACTGATTGACATCTCCTGGTCAGTCACCCCATTTACTTATGAATACAGTTTCCTAAGTCTTATGGTGTAACTTGAAAAAGCGCCTTAAAGTTTCATGCATTTAAGGCTTGATTGACAACTGATGGGCTTAGAGGAAGTAATTGGGCCATGAAGACTCTGACTTGACCTAACTAGTGATTGAGCCACTGATGAGTTCATGATTTAATAACATCATAGATAAGCTTGTGTTCTAGTTGCATTTCTGTTGCTATGATAAAAATACCCTGACCCCCCCCACCACCCTACACACACACACACACACACACACACACACACACACACACACACACACACACACACAAAAACACAAAAAAACCTTAGGACAAAAAAGGTTTATTTAGCTTACAAGCCTAGGGTATAGTTTGTCATTGTGGGAAGTCAAGGCATGAATTTGAGGCAGCTAGTCACATCACACACATGAGCAGACAGAGAATGCATGTATACATGTCAGTGCTCAGCTAACTCTCTCTAGTCTTATACACTCCAGGGCCCCAAACCAGGGACCAGTGTCATCTACTTTGTGGCTGGGTCTTCACACACATTGTTTAGAGACTGTCGTTGCAGAAATGCTCACCGGCCAACCTGATGTAAACAGTCCCTTACTGAGGCTATCTACCCAAGTGGTTCCGGGTTCTGTCAAAATGAATTCTCACGGTCTGGTCAGACAACATAGGTCACTGAGTGCATTATTTTGAAGAGTGAAAGGAAAACTATCAGCTCAGGATCCCTGAGACCAAGTTCTCAGACCAAGTCCTCAGCACAAAGAAGATTTGTTTATCCCAGGGGAACAGAGGGCAGGGATAAGGGGCAAAGACAGCAGATAGAGGAAAAGAGAGAAAGGGAAGAGAACAGAAAGGAGGAGAGAAAAGGGGCAAGGGAGAGGGTGGAGGGGGATTTGTCCCAAAGGGAAATAGGACAGAAGACTGCCTCTGGTTAGAAAGGAGACAAACATGACACTTTGAAAAATGTTGGTTTATAAAGGTAAAAGAGGAAACCGCGTGTTCGGATGAGGTGTTTAATTTTAATTGGGTATTTTAATATTTTAAGGTGAACCAAAGGGGGCTTTTGATTGCTGGACTTCAATACTTTGATAACTGGACCTTGATAGTTGGCCTCAGGAAGAAGGATTGGCCAAATAAGGGAATAGACCTCTGTGGATAGCTTCAGGAATGTAATCTAACAGTTTTTAGCAAGGCAGAGAGAATGGGGCAGAAGGAAGAGGCCTGCCAGAGCCGTGTTCACCATGCTTGAGCTGGCCAGAGTCCCTCCAAAGAATCTATCTGGTCTATGTATCCTCTCCCTCTCCCTTCCCTTTCTCTGCTCCCTGCTTTCTGGCTGCCATGAGGTAAACAGCTTCTTCTACCATGACTTTCTCCAATAATACTTTGCCTTTGCTACAGGCCTAAAAGCAATGGAGCTAACTAATGCAGATGGACAGAATCCCCAGAAGCCATGAACTTAAACAAAATCTCTCCTCCTTTAATTAGTTTTACTCAGGTATTTTGTCATAGATATGGAAACTAACTAACATACTTAGACTGCTCAGGATTCTTACAGTCCAAGCAGAGTTGTTGATTTCTTTGCTTCAAAATTAGCTAGTAGTTTTTCATTGCAACCAATAAGACAGAATCAAACTAACTGAGGCAAAGAATAGATTTCCATATTTGGGAAGCCTAGCGTTGATCTGGCTTCTGGCATAAATGGAGATGGGAGCACAGACTTATTACCCACTCCCCTCTCTGGACCACATCCTTCTTTTTTTCACTCCTCCCCTCCACCTGTTTTGCTCTGCTCCTTCCATTCTTTATCTGTTAGCTGTGTATTGCCTTCATTATTTTCCTTATTATACATAATTTTTCTCCAAGTGACAGAGAGGGTATCCGCCAACAACCTTCAGTAAAGAGTCTCTTAGCTAGTTCTGTGACTAAAAGAAAGGCCCCTTCCCTATAACTCTAAGCTGAAACTTCCCAAGGAAATGGATCCTAATGAGTCCAGCTTGAGTCATATGCCCAAGGTACTAGGGCATGGAGGGAGACTGGATCTGGGCTCAGTTGCCTCATGATTATGTTTAAGGGGGGAGACAGGGGATTGACTACATGGTCAGAATAGGAGGACCCTTAGGGGTCCCCTTCATCTGTATAGTCTGACATATTGCTGATCTCTCAGGAGTATCTTCCTATTTGTGTGAGTCAGCCTTCTATTACAGTATGAACGCATGAGAGACAATCAACCTTCTAGAAGAGATGTTGGCTAGCTTCAGCCCCTGGTCAGGTGACTCTGCCTGTCTGGGCTTGTGGCAATACACTAAGTACATCATGATGGGAGAATGTGTCCACTGAGGAGTCTTGTTTGCTTCATGGAAATGAAGGTGAGAGAGACAGACAGACAGACAGACAGACAGAGAGAGAGAGAGAGAGCACTTGATCCCCCAGAGTTTTCAGTTCACCTATAAGAGCATAATCCTAATAAATGAACTTCCTCCCACTGAGCCCCACCTTTAAAAATACTGTCACCAACTCCATAGCACCAACACATGGGCCTTTGGGGGCAGTCAAGGTCCACAGTCTAGCACCCTCCTTTCTCATTTTGTGAGCATGTCGTTCAGCTCAGGACTCCCATCTGGCTCCGAGCTATACTGTGGAGAGGTGACACATGAAGAGGAGAACGCGCCTTCATTGTGACACTGCATATGACTCACACTCATTATTCCTCTAATCCTCGCAACAAATCCTCAAGCTGATATTAGGATTTCAATTTCATGGAAGACACTGATTTATTTTTTAATGTATTTTATTGATTTAGCAAACATTTTTATGGGCTTACGATTATGAATTCATTAGCTAGTCTAATGACAACACAAGGTACGCAATATTCCAGTTGTTTTACACATAAGGAAACTGAGACAAAGAAAAGCTAAGTGCCTTGCCCGAAGTTGTACAAAATAAAAGGAGAGGAATTTGGAGTCAAGCCTTTTAGCTATTTCTGTTGTGTAAAGACGACCTTTACAATTTTAAGGGCACACAACCTCATTTTGAATGGGGGATGAATTCATCTCTGTCTGGAAATACTAAGAATATTGGCTGATGAAGGGAATTTTTAAAAATGACACAACCCAACCACACCAACTACACTTACTTGCTCTGGGTTACCAGTCCTGACTTTCTGTCTACCAACCCTTTCCCAGCAGCTCTGCCCTAATGGGCTAGGTGGAATGTGGTACCAGACTTCTCAATGAAGCATGTGACTTCAACTTCCTGGACCCCTTCGAGTCAGGCAGATGGGGAGCACCTCGCTCCTGTGGCTTACTTAATGCTTCAGTGATCTATGAGCCCATGGTATAAGTTGAGGGAGGAGGTCCATTGTGGTCACAGCTGTGATATGAGGTCTTAGGTAACTCAGTAACACATATGATGTGGATGGTCAGGCCTGGTCATACGGTGATGCTGGGACCTGATTCTGGATGGAGCCAGGGGAATAGGAAGGGGGTATGGTTCCAAAACTCTAGAGACAGAGTAGGAGGGTGATAGAATTCCACAAGGCCTGAAAGGGTAATAGGCGCACAGCTTTTGTGAGACTGTTGACACATGAATGTTTGAAGGACCCAGAAAACTATTTGGGAGTCAGGTGCTGTGAGAGTGTTCAAGAGGTGGGTGTACCAAAGGATGGAGAACTCTACTCTGGGTGGGGGTTTGAGGCTAGGCTTCAGTTTAAGATAGTCTCCATACAAACAAGGCAGGCCAGAGAAATGCCTCCCACTGAAGTAGCTTTTGGAGTAGCGGTTTTCAACCTATAGGTGTCAACTATTGGAAAACACATATTTATGATGGTCTTAGGAATGGAGACATTGCTCAGTAGCAACATAACAACTATGATGTAGAAATGAAAATAAATTTATGCTTGGGGGTTCCTAAGACCACTAGAAAACATATTTCCACTGTTTTTGAGTAAGAGTAAAATCCAGTAATCACACTGCCTCCAGCCTTCCTAAAGTAGAACCCCCCAGTGCTTTTCATCATCACCAAAGGGGTATCCATACTCTCTAGCAAGGCCTAGAAGGTCCCCAACCATCTGTATCCTGCTTGTCTCCCTCATGTAGCTTCTGAGGACATTCTACCTTCCAGCACGCAACTTAGAAGATGAAGAGTTAGTTTGGGGTTTTGTGTGGCTTAACAGGAGAACCAGATCACCAGAGCCATAGTAAGATCCAGAGGCAAAACTTTATTCGGGATGTGAACTGCTGGGCTGTCCCCAACAGAAGAGAATATAGCCCTGCCAAAAATGAGTTTAGAGTTTTCTAGGTTGCTTTTAAGTTGGGTGGGAGTGTGGTGGGAGAGCATTAAGAAAAAAGGAGCTGTCACAAGCAAAAGGGACTGAAGTAAGCAAAGCTTTACAGGGTGGTGGGAGGGTCTGCTTGTCAGGGTAGCTGGAGGCTATGGTCACACTGTTCTGCTGAGACAAGGGGTGGGTCATCAGCCCTCTGAGAAATGTAGAATGTTCAGTTTCCATTTCCTTGACTGGGTCCCACACAGGCTGTTCATCTTGGTATCTTAGGAGACTCCATCTTGGGCCAAAGATCTAGGCCAACCCAGCAGTTTCTAGAGCCAAGGCTAGACCACATGCTTTCCTTACTACACAGATGGTGTTCCTTCTCTACATTGGACGAAGCCTTGTTCCTCACTAATCATGAGGCTCAGATACCTCCTCTGCCTTAAAGCTTCCTTGTCTCACTTGAGATAGACTCTGGTACTCTCTCCTCTGAGATCCCACAGTCCATTTCTCATACCCCCATAATACCTGTTGTACGTGATCAACAGTATCTGCTGATACAATTTCCTCTCAGCTATTAGACTTATTATAAGTTCCTAGGTGACAGAGGCCGTGACTTTTTCCTTCAAAAATGTGGGATTGGGAGGGTATGGAGCAGGTATGCAGTAAATACAGGTTGAGGATGGGGGTGTATGTATGTACTAACCATCCCTTACCCAGCTTGAGTTTGATGCACAGCACTGAAAAACAACAACAACAAAGCAAATGGATGAGGGATGCTGGTGTGTTATACACCATAAGCCATAAGAACTTTGGACCAGAGCAGAAATTAGCAAAGTGTTCTCTGAAGACAAATGAGACTTCACTCTCTCATTCAACAAGTATTTACTATATGTTGAGAATTAAGGCAGAACCAGTCTGTGTTCTTCTGAAGCCTGTGGATTGTTAGGGAAGGCATTTGTCTAACATATAAATTCACAAATATATATTTAATTAGCACTGAGTTAGAAGTATTCAAGAAGCAGTGTCATGTTATGTAGAAGTGGAAGGTTCACCCACACACATGAGTATGATGGACCACAAGACAATTCAGTATATTGTGAGAATTGTGCCAAATCTCTCTGTAACTTGGTATGGTTACCTGTCCCAAAGATAGTTGTCCCATGGCGGGGCCCCCCAGTGGACCCTAGTTAGTGCTGATTGGAGTTATCCTTCCATAACTTCCCCTGAGGACCATCTCACTGTTGGCTAATCAGTCAGCTGAATATTGTGGTCCTCATGCTATGGCCCTTATCATCACAGTCATTGATCTCATCTTTCCCATCCACAGTGTTATCATCACCACTCCCTCACCGTCATCCTCAACATGCTGTCAACTTTGACCATCCTCTCCCTATTTACAGATGCTGGTCATTGCAACAACATGAATTTAATTAATCTTTACACTTCAGTAAGGCATTGTCACTCACCCCTTGCTTTCTTTCAGTGAGGAAACAAGACAGATCACTTCCCAGCAGTCTCATAATTAACGGATGAGAACTCTAGAATTCTAATTCTGAGTCCTTGCTCTTTACCATTTCCTCATGTGCTCACAGGATGACTCCAAATAGCACCCTCCTCTCTCTGTATTTTTAATCCTTTTTAAGCATTTTTCTCAAAGTTTTGGATCTCTTAATGGCCTCTCTTGGGAGGCACCTGGGACTCCATTAGAGAGAAGATCCTGTTATTTATTTCCAAGCAGTCATCGTTGATTGTTACTGGGATGCAGAGCATGCTCTGTGTTTTTTCCTTTCTCTCAGGAAATGAAGGTCTAATGAAGCCCACCAGATGGATAGGGCCTCCTGACTTCCTTCAAATTGAACTGTGAAATAGCATCATTTCCAGCAGCAGTTATGGACTGAAACCCCATGCAGAGTTCAGCTCAGCCTCCAGAGCCTCCATCTTGTGTGATATATTTAATAGGCAAGAGAGGGTACAACCTTAGTTTTCTAGAACCTGCAGGAATACAGCACTCTGGGAAATCAAGCTTATGGATAGATTGTCAAGTGTACTGAATAAATGTACAGGAAGATAGCTATTTGCAATTAGGAAAAATTTTTAAATAATTTAATCACACATCATATAGCTTAATGATTAGCACATGGTGAAGAAACCCATGTAGCCAGAATTCACATCAAGAACTGGGGCATGACCAGAGCTGTAGCAATAACATCCATGTGCCCTCAACATCCCTCTCCCTCCTCCTTCCACACATCTGATTCTAGCACTTTGCCTGGGGCAATCTCTTACACAAATATTCACCAACACAGCCATACCATTTCTATTCGTTCTGTCTCCTCTTATCTCCCTTCCTCTCCCTCTCTCATTCCCTCTCCCCTCGCTGTATGTGTTTGTGTGTGATATATTTATTATTCATGTGGTGTGTGCCTATGTGTACTGAGGCCAGAGACTGACATTTGCATGTCTTCCTCTTTTGTTCTCCACCTTGTTCTTTGAAACAAGGTTCCTAACTGAATCTGGGGCTCATGGACTCAGGTTGTCTAGCTATTGAGCTCCAGGGATTCACCTGCCTCTGCATCCTCAGTGCTGGTTACGTACGGATGTGTGCTGCTGTGCTCAGCTTTTATGTGGGTGCTGGAGATCCAAATTCAGGACTTCGTTCTTACATGGCAAGCCCCCTACTGACTGGACCATCTCCCAGCCTTGCCATTTGTATTTCTTTGTGTCTGTTTTTTTTTCTTTTCCACTTGATAATATCTTTGTGATTTATCCATGTCATGTGCAGCACAATTTGTTCATTTTCATTAGACATTTGCTTACATGATTATGTCACCATTTATCTATTCCAACTTAGTGATGTTTCCAGGAAGATGCTACTCCAAGTGACATCATTTCAAGTATTCTTCTAAGTGTCTGGTGCACATAAGCATGCATTTTGGAGTTGTGCAGTTGCATTTTGGGGAATGTATATGTTCAGCTTCAACAAAGTGCTGAAGAATTTTCCAGCAAATGTGCTAATTTTCACTTTCATCAACTATGTGTGAAAGCTCTACTTAACAGCATTTGGTACTAATTCTTCATATTTAGTTGATCTGGTAGCTGAGCAGTAGTATTTTATTGTGAATTTAATTTGAATGTCTCTGTTGCTGATGAGGTTCATGATTTTTCACAGGTTTCTGGCCAGCAGGACACCTTCACCAAGTGTTAGCTCATGCATCTGCCTTTTGTCTTTTCTGTTGGGTTGCCTTTCTTTCTTTCTTTCTTTCTTTCTTTCTTTCTTTCTTTCTTTCTTTCTTCCTTCCTTCCTTCCTTCCTTCCTTCCTTCCTTTCTTTCCTTCTGTTCATTTATTTATTCAAGTTACATCCTGATTGAAGCTACTCCCACCCTCTCCCTTCTTCCCCTTCTCCCTCCTCTCCTCCTCAGATGAGGGGAACCCCCCCATATCAACCCAACCCAGTTTATCAAGTCACATCAGGGCTAAGAGCATCCTCTTCCACCGAGGCTAGACAAGGCAACCCAGCTTTGGCAAAGTTTCCCACGAACAGGCCAGAGTCCATGTCAGAGACAGCCTCTACCCCCCCCCCCACCACTATATTTGCTAAGGGATCTGCATGAAGACCAAGCCGAATATCAGCTACATATGTGTAGGGGTGCTAGGTTCAGGCTGTATATGCTTTTGGTAGGTGCTTCAGTCTCTGTAAGCCTCCAGGAGCCTAGATTGGTTGGTTCTGTTGGTCTTTATATGGAGTTCTTGTCCCCATCCCTACTCCTGGAACAGTCTATTCTTCGGAGCTCCACCTAATGTCTGGTTGTGTGTCTCAGCATCTATTTTGATCTGCTGTTGGATGGTCTCTCAGAAGATAGTTATGCTAGGTTTCTGGTTTCTTTGGGTCTGTGGATTGTAGGATGGTTATCCTATGCTATATGACTAGTATCCACTTATAAGTGAGTACATACTATGTGTGTCTTTCTGGGTTTGGGTTACCTCACTCAGGATGATCTTTTCTAGTTCCATCCATTTGCTTTCAAATTGAATGATGTCCTTGTTTTTAATAGCTAAGTAGTATTCCAAGTAGTATTCCATTGTGTAAATGTACCACAGTTTCTTTATCCAGTCTTCAGCTGAAGGACATCTGGGTTGTTTCCAGTTTCTGATTATTATGAATAAAGCTGTTATGAACATAGTTGAGCTGATATCCTTGTGGTTTGATGGAGAATCTTTTGGGCATATGCCCAGGAATGGTATAGCTGGGTCTTCAGGTAGAACTATTCTCAATTTTCTGAGAAAGAGCCAGATTTATTTCCAAAGTGGTTGCACAAGCTTGCAATCCCACCAGCAATGGAGGAGTGTTCTCCTTTCTCCACATCCTTGCCAGTATGTACTGTCACCTGAGTTTTTGATCTTAGCCATTCTGAAGGGTGTAAAATGGAATCTCAGAGTTGTTTTGATTTACACTTCCTCGAGTGTCTCTCAAGTAGACATTAGAGAATTCTTGGTTTACCTCTGTACCCTGCTTTTTTATTGGATTATTTGATTTCTTGGTGTTTAATTTCTTGATTTCTTTATAAATTTGGGCTATTAGACCTCTGTTGGATGTGGAATTGGTAAAGATCTTTCCCCAATCTGTAGGTTGCTGTTTTGTTCGAGTGACAATGTCCTTTGCCTTACAGAAGCTTTTCAGTTTCATAATGTCCCATTTATTGATAGTTGATCTTAGGGCCTGAGCTTTGGTGTTCTGTTCAGGAAGTTGTCTCCTGTGCCAATGAGTTCAAGGCTTTCCCCACTTTCTCTTCTATTAGATTTAGTGTATCTGGTTTTATGTTGAGTTCTTTAATCCACTTGGACTTGAGTTTTGTGCAGGGTGATAAATAAGGGTCTATTTGCATTCTTCTACATGTACACATCCAGTTAGACCAGTAACATTTATTGAAGATGCTTTCCCTTTTCCACTGTATAATTTTGGCTTCTTGTCAAAAATCAAGTGACTATAGGTGTGTGGGTTTACTTCTGGATCTTTTATTGATTCGGTTCCATTGATCAATCTGTCTGTTTCTATGCCTATACCATGAAGTTTTTATTACTTTGTTCTCTAGTACAGCTTAAAATCAGGGATGGTGAGGCCTACAGAGTTATTTTATTGTGCAGAATTTTTTTTAGTTATTATGGGTTTTTTCTTTTTCCATATGAAGTTGAGAATTGTTCTTTCAAGGTCTGCAAAGAATTGTGTTGGTATTTTTATGGGAATTGTATTGAATCTATATATTGCTTTTGGTAAAATGGACATTTTTATTATGCTAATCGTACTAATCCATGAGCATGGGTGACCTTTCCATCTTCTGATATCTTCTTCAATTTCTTTCTTCAGAGTCTTGAAGTTCTTGTCATACAGGTTTTTCATTTGCTTGGTTAAAGAGTTACCCCATGATATTTTATATTATTTGTCACTATAGCAATGGGTGTTGTTTCCCTAATTTCTTTCTCAGCCTGTTTATCTTTTGTATAAAGAAGGGATATAAATTTTTTTGAGTTAATTTTGTGTCCATCCACTTTACTGAAGTTGTTTATCAGCTGTAGGAGTTCTTTGGTAGAATTTTGGGGGTCACTTATGTATGCTATCATATCATCTGCAACAGTGCCTCTCGAATAGTCAAAGCCAAGAACTTTGATTTCTTCTTTTCCAATTAGTATTCCCTTGATCTCCTTTAGTTGTCTTATTGCTCTAGCTAGAATTTCAAGTACTATATTGAAGAGATAAGGGAAGAGTGGGCATCCTTGTCTTGTCCCTGATTATAGTGGGATTGCTTTGAGTTTCTCTCCATTTAATTTGATGTTGGCTATAGACTTGCTATAATTTGCCTTTATTATATTTAGGTATGGGCCTTGTATCCATGCTCTCTCCAAGACTTTTATCATGAAGGGATGTTGGGTTTTGTCAAAGGCTTTTTCAACATCTAATGAGATGATAATATGATTTTTTTCTTTTAGTTTGTTTATATGGTGGATTACATTGGTGGATTTTCAGGTGTGAAACCATTCCTTCATCCCTGGGATGAAACCTACTTGATCGTGGTGGATGATGTTCTGTTTCTATTTTGTGGAAAAGTTTGAGGAGTATTGATGTTAGCTTATCTTTGAAAGTCTGGTAGAATTCTGCACTGAAACCATCTGGTCCTGGGCTTTTATTTGGTTGGAAGACTGTTAATGACTACTTTTATTTCATTAGGGATTATAGGACTATTTAACTTGTTTATCTGATCTTGATTTAACTTTGGTAAGTGTAATCTATTAAGGAACTCATCCATTTCATTTCCAGTTTTGTGGAGTACAGGCTTTTGAAGTAAGACCTAATGATTTTTCTGATTTCCTCAGTGTCTGTTGTAATATCCCCCTTTTCTTTTCTGGTTTTGTTAATTTGTATATTGTTTCTCTGCCTTTTAGTTAGTTTGGCTAAGGGTTTGTCTATCTTGTTGATTTTTTTTTCAAAGAACCAACTCTTGGTTAAGTTGATTATTTGTATTGTTCTCTTTGTTTTTAATTTACTGATTTCAGTCCTGAGTTTGATTATTTTCTGCCATCTACTCCTCTTAGGTTTGTTTCTTTTTGTTCCAGAGCTTCCAGGTATGCTATTAAGTTGTTAGTATGAGATCTCTCCAATTTGTTTATGAATTTGTGCTATGAATTTTCCTCTTAGCACCCCTTTTATTATATCCCATAAGTTTGGGTATGTTGTGTCTTCATTTTTATTGAATTTTAGAAAGTCTTTAATTTTTTTATTTCTTCCCTGACCCATTGGTAGTGAGTTGTTCAGTTTCCATGAGTGTGTAGGCTTTCTGTTGTTTCTGTTGTTGTTGAAGTCCAGCTTTAAGCCATGGTGGTCTGATAAAATGCAGTAGTTATTTTAATTTTCTTATATATGTTGAGGCTTGCTTTGTGATTGTCTATGTGGTCAATTTTGGAGGAGGTTCCATGAGGTGCTAACCAAGAAGTATACTGTGTTTGTGTTCTGTAGATATCTATTAGATCCATTTGGTTCATGATATCTGTTAGTTTCATTATTTGTCTGTTTAGTTTTTGTCTCAAGGACCTGTGCATAGGTGAATGTGGGGTGTTGAAGTCTCCCACTATTAATGTGTGATTTATGCTTTAGTAATGTTTCTTTTACAAATGTAGGTGCTCAGTTTGTGTTTTCTTTATTGCTTCCATTTTCATTTTCAGGTCTTGAACAGTTTTATTCATTTCTTTCTCCTGTTTGATTGTACTTCTTTAAGGGATTTATTCAATTCCTTCTTTTCTTTAAGGATTTTATTCATTTCCCTCACCTGTTTGATTATATTTTTCTGCATTTTTTGAAGGATTTATTTTCTTCTTTTAAAGCCTCTATCATTTTCATAACATCGGAGTTAAGATCATTTCCTTGTACTTTAGGTGTGAAAGTGCATCCAAGGCTCGCTGCCGTAGGATAGCTGGGTTCTTGTGGTGCCACATGGCCCTGGGCTTTGTTGTTTGTGTTCTTATGGTCACACTTATGGTCAGTGTATGCTGACCACTAGCCATCTGGTTGTCCCTGGTGCTGAATGGTTGTTCCTGTTGCCTGCTGGACCTCTCAGAAATGCACATAGAGCTCTGGGCCAGATGCTGGATGCTCTGGAGAATGGCAGCCCTCTTTGGGGTGCTTGGTAGGGCTGAAGGCTGGATCCCAGGGAGCAACCTGTAACTCACCTATCTTGGCTCTGTCTCAGTTAGATGTACAGGCAGGAGTTTAGAGTGGGTGGTTGTCTAACCTGGATGATCTTGAGGTCTGAGTGATCTCCTCAGGAAAGTGGTTAGGTCCATGTAGAACCTGGAATTCAGGGAGTTGAGTAGAGGTTGCTTTTGTGTGTCACTGAGCCCAGCCTGGGATCCCTTTTCGGGCTGATGGGTGGAGCTGAGAGGGCTTGAGGCTGGTTGCTCCTGGAGACTGGGAGTGTGCTCTTGGGGGAGGTGGCTCCCCCTTGCATTCTCTGGGAACCAGTGACTTGACTGGAACCAAGTGTCTCCCAGTCCTAGCAGCTCACCTCAGGAAGGCAGGCAGAGCTGAGGGTGTCAGCGACTGGTTGTTCCACCTGCACACCTTGAGTTGTATTTCTTCTTGATTAGCAAGACTTTGCATATATTGGATGACAGTTAGATACTGCCTATAGGATCACAAACATCTTTTACATCATGACTTGCCCTTTCCCTTTTTATAGTGTCTTTTGACAAGAAAAGTTAGGCAGCACCTCATTTATATAGTTTAGACTTTATGACCAGTGCTTTATTATGTCCTATTCAAATGTTTCCTGCTCCAGGGTCATTGATGTACTTTCTTATGCCACCTACTAAAAGCTTTATCATTTGCTTTCACATGTAACATGACAAGCTGTGTAGATTTATTTTGTGTGCAATGTGGTGAGAACCACCTTCAACTGTCCTTGAACCATTGGTTTTCTATAGTGTTCTGTATTTTTATCATTTGTAGTTCCCACAGCTTTCCAGATGTTTTTGAACTCTCCACTGTTTATTTGGTTCACTTTTCTTTCCTTCTTGCACTACACTGGCTTAATTTCCATTGCTCTGTAAGCCTTTATATCTGGCCTACAATAATAAACCCTACAACTTTGTATTCCTTTCTCAAGATTGTCTTGAATATTTGCAACACTTTGCATTTCCATATGATTTTTAGAAGCAGGTTGTCTATATCACATAAAACACACTGGGATTTTCATTTAGACTGCACTAAATCTACATGTCAGTTGTGTATAGGTTTTTTTTGGTAAGAGTACTGACATTCCTGACAATGCTGAGTCCAGCAGACTATGAGCCCTATGCTGTAGATGTTATTGCATATCACTGATCACAGCACTAAGCCCAGATGTGGTTTTAGCCCTTGAAAGGCTTACAGACCTGAAGATGAACACTGCAAAGTACACTGCAATGTGGCAATCTTATTACTAAAAATAGTAAGTACTACTATATTTAGAAGAATTCTTTGTCTTAAAATATTTTATTTTAGCTGGGTGTGGTGGCACACGCATTTAATCCTAGCATTTGGGAGGCAGAGGCAGGCAGATCTCTGTGAGTTCAAGGCTGGATTGCTCTACAAAGGGAATCCAGGACAGCCAGATATACACAGAGAAACTCTGTCTCAAAAAAACAAAACAATTATTTTATGTTATTATTTATTATTATTTGTGTGTGTGATGCGTACATATGTGTGTGCCTGTCGACATGCATGTAGAGAGAAGAGGACAATTTTGCTGTATCAGTTCTTACCTTCTACCTTTACATGGGTTCTTCGGATCAAACTCAGGTCAAGCTTGTGTAGTCAGCGGCCTGCTGAGCCACCTCTCCCGCCCTCAGCACTACTACTCACCGGTTTACTAGATGCTAGTTATGATCTTAAAGATGTCACATGTACTCATTCATTTATGTTAAATACTAACACTTGGAAGTAAGCATAGATATTTTGCTAATTATGTAGGTATTTTTATGTAAGATATGTCTTTCCAGCTTTAATATGATGTGATTTCTGATAGGCTTTTTTCAAAGGGAACATAGCTTCCAGATTGTCTTCATCATCTTAGGAAGTTTTTTTGTTTTTCTTTTTTTCAGATTCATGTGTCTCATAATTCCTTTTTTCTTTTTTAAAACTTTATTTTATTTTATGTGTGTGTGTACACCTGAATGTGTGTTTATATAGTGCATGCCAGAAGTGGATGTTGGCTCCCTTGGACTGGAGCCACCTGACAGGGGTCCTGGAAGCTGAACTTGGGTTCTGTGCAAGAGCAGCAAGTACTCTTAACCACTGAGCCATCTCCCCAGCCCTAAGGTCTCATAATTTCAAATTATCATAGCAGAAGAAAATTCAGGAACTTCTTAAAAATCATTGACTTCCAGTCTTGATTTTATTTACTATTCCACAAATGTTCAATAGTGTCTTTAAGGGAGATAGCTCAGTGGGTAAATCACTTTCTGAGCAAGACTGAGAACCTGAGTTTGGATCCCCAGCACCCACTGACACCAATCTCTGTCCTCTATATGCCCATGCATCATACACACACACACACACACACACACACACACACACACACACACACACGCATGCACAGGCACAGACACACCCTCTCACACACAAACACACACACATGCACGTACACATGCACATTCTCATACATACAAATACACACAAACACCCTCACACATACAAACACACACACACATGCACATAAACATGCATACACATGCAGACAGACAGGAACAGAGAGAGAGAAAAAATCATTTATTGCCTTTAGACAATTGTCTGGAAATATGAGGTAAATCTATATAAAACAGTGGCAGAGACCTTTTTCTGTCCCTTATGAACTGAGTCAGAAGGCAATCCCAGACTTCCGAAGCATTGTGCAGATATTATCATTATGGTTTACAGTCAAGAGAAATGTCCTTGACTAGGAGCAAAGTTCCTGTATTCCAGATGACATGGTGTGAACTTGGATAAATCTCATTGTTCTGGATATCAGAAGCCTAGTCACAGAATGGAAGGAGTTAAGTCAGGTCATCTTCAGGAGGAGCTGGTGCAACAACTTCCAGGTTATTTGGGTCAGTGAGTTTAGAACCTGTATTAAATGTATAAAACTTTCTGGTTCCTATTCTCTCTAAATATGTATATGATTCTGTATATATGAATATATATGTATATATGTTATATGCATTCAAATATATGTATATGTATATATATATATTTACTATCCTCTTTATCATTGGCAATAAAATACTTCCTGAAGCATGTGCCCTAGTTAGCTTTAATTGTTAAACATAGCCTAGAGTCATGTGAGAGGGAAGCCTCCAATGAGAAATTGCCTAGATCAAACTGGTCTGTGGGGATTGTGTTAATTATTAATTGATTCAGGAAGTCGCCCACTGTGGGCAGCACCATCCCTAGGCAGGTGGTCATGGATTGTATAAGAAGGCTAGCTGAACATGGGTCTATGAGCCAGCCAACAAGCAGCATTCCTTCTTTGTTCCTGCTGTATTTCTTTGGCCATGAGTTCGCACTCTGCTCATAGGTGATTCTGCTTGAAATAGCAAGCAGTCCTGCCTTCTGGTTCTTGCCTTGAGTTACCTCAGTGAATGACTGTGACCTGGAAGTGTGAAACAAATAAACCCTTTCCTCCCTATGTTACTTTTGGTCATGTGTTTGTTTCAGAAACAGATTGAAATTAATATAGAAAGTAATTTTCATCTCTTATTTTTGCTCTGTATTTTATTTCTTGACTTCCTTTAAACAAGTCCAGTGTCTCTTCTTGTACAACCCAAGGTTTCATCACATTTCCTGGAGAGTCAGCCCTTTAGCTAAGGCTGCCTCACTCTGCTGGGGTCTGTGCCAACAAAGTTCACCATCAGTCTTCCTCCCTAGCCAGGGACTGCCACATCTGTGTCATGTTTCACTGGGAGCTGGGGCTGCCATGCATGGCTCTGGTGATCCAGAGTTCAGGATCAGCTGCTCCAGGACCAGAGAGGGAAGTGGTCTTCTGGATGTTTCTCTGGACTTTACCCTTCTTGGTCTCAGCAATTTTCTTAGGTGTCAGGACTTTAGGAAAGAACAGGGCATAGTGGAGGCCCAATGCCTAAGGTCTGTGTGGACCTGCTTCAGCCAGATGCCCAGGGACAACATCCCTACCTGGGGAGACCTTTTAGCATTGCTAATTTTAAGAGGGTTTGGGTCTTTTTGGTGAACTCAGAGGAAGTATCATATAAATGATGAAAATTTACCTGATTTCTGAAGTTTTCAGGGAATGGAGGAATTTGAATGCCAGAGGTATATGGGCGACATGAGAAAAAGTTCTGTAGGGTAGACTGGCAGGGCTCTTCAGAAACTGGCAGTGGATGGACCCCAGGGCCAAATGCAGTGAAGTGGGCAGTGGGGCTGTGGTTGGTAGGGATGCTGAGGCAGAGTCTGCAATGCTTCCAGCCTGTGACCTGTGGGGCAGTGGCTGCGAAGTGGCAGTCGCTTGTATATAGCAGGCTGGGTTTCTTGCAGTCGGCTGTATTCACATCCCAGGGCCTTGGTTTCTAGCTTATTCTCTCATCGTTCTGACATTTAAGGACCTAAAGTCAATGGGTCAGCAGAGGTGCTCCACAAGACAGTTATTTCTAAGGAGGTTAGCTCTCTCTAGCCTCATGGCTGCCAGCCATCCTTGTCAATCCTTGTCCCAAGATGCTTCCCTTCCCCCATCTCTGTAGTCACCTGCCACACTTATCTTGCATAGCTCACATATCTTCTAATAAGAACACAAGTCATACTGGAAGTAACAATTCCACTCCCCACCTCCACCCCCATAGTCTATTATGGTTTCTCCTACAAAGACCCCAATTCAAGTAAAATCACATACCTTCAACACAAATTTTTGTAGGACATTTAACCCAGAACCCATAGCTTCCAATGTAGGTCTTGTGGGCAGTGACTTTGGAACCATGGAGGGTGGTTCTGTCTGATTCTGTGGCGAATTTAGAGTGCAATGAGCCCCTTGGAGGTGTGTGTCCTCAATGGAAAGAGCTGGGGCTTCTATAAGATGCCTTGGTGACTTGAGACAATCCTCTACAACAGAGTCACAAGTGCTTTGTCACTGGAGGCCAAGGACCACCAGTCCCAGGGTCACATTAAAATGGCACAAAGGAATTTGACGAAGTCCTGGTGGTGCATCCTTGCTGCTAGCTGCTCTGTGCCCTTCTGTCCTTCCTTAACCCCAGGAGTGTTTAGAGTCTCCATTTTTTCTGTAGGGAATCCCAGCTCTAGAGACTCTTCTGAGCCCTACATTTTCCTTATCTCACTGTGATTTTTCTTCATTCTTTCTTCCCCACTTTCTATTGGGTTTTTTAAGTAGATGGGCATAGCCAGGCAGGACGTGCCTTTACTTTTGTGAGATGAACTGACCAATCCCAGTCATAGATATTTATATTTGGGATTTTTTAAATTTAATTTTTATTTTTATTTTATGTGTGTGTTGCCTGTATATATGTTGCCTGTATATATACCATGTATGCCTGGCACCTGTGGGCACCAGAAGAGGGCATCAGATCCCCTGGAACTGAAGTTACAGGTTGTTGTGAGCAGCCAGGTGGATGCTGTGAATGAAATCCGTGTTCTCTGGAAGAGCAGCCAGGGCTCTTACGTGCCGAGTCATCTCCACAGCCCTTATATTTTTACTTTGTATGCCTTAGCAATTCTTCTGTGTGGAATCTTTGTATTGGTGGCTCATGAACTATCACTCTATTATCTGAGATAATGGTTTGCAATTTTAGAGTGAGTAATTGTCATTGCTAAGCCCATTTTGGGGAGTTTAGAATACCACATGCTCCTCATACAGGAATTGTATAACAGGATTATATGTTATAAATATATAACATATTTAGCTTGTATGTTATGATATAAGCTAAATGCATTGATTTTTAAATAAAAAAGAAATCAGTCAATACTTGAAAAAGAACTATAACATGATGGATACATTAAGGGCATGAATTCATGGGTGAAGTGTTAAGCTGGAGAGGAGACCCTTAATTCAATGACCTTGAAGGTGTCTGTTGACCTCTCTGTCTTGGTTCCTTATCTGTGACATTGGAATCCTGGATTAGAGGCTCTGTGGATGTTCTACTAGCCTCTCAGTCCATATCTAAAGCCCAGAATCTGAAACACAGGTTAGAGATACATATTCATCTGAAGAAACTTGAACCTGTTTTAGATACCTGGTGCTGGCTCATATGGATACAGAGGGAATGAAAACCTAGCCCCTCTCCTGAGTGAACGTCTGCTGGGTCCTCTGATTTGGCAGGCAGAGGAAGGAGAGGGAGAGAGGAAGGCTGTGGGTAAAACCTTTGGGAGGCAGACTGGGAGACGGTTATGAGTCTGTCCATGATACCTGGGGCAGAACTTGGGCAAATGCCAGGAGGTGAGGAGTGGGGAGGGGTGATAAAGTTGAGTTTCCACAAGATAAGGGGAAGGGGTCTGGAGAACAGAGAACAACATATGTCACCCAAGATGTCCAAAAGGAACCTGGATTTCTCTTGGGTTACCCTAATAGAAGTGTAGCTGGGTAAGTTAATCATCAGGATGGGAGTTTCTGACCAGTTTCTGGTCAGAGCATCATCAAACTGAGATGACTAAGACAGAGCTCACCTTCCCTCAGAGTGCTTGATGAAGTCTTAAGGATGTTTGGGAGGCCATGGTAGGAGGATGGCGAATTTGAGACCACCTGGGAGTGTACCACAAAGCTCTGCCTCAAAAATAAAGAGACAAATAAGTAAAGAAATAAATATAAAAAGGATTTTTGGGTTAGACTTCAGATCTTGCATTTAGAAATTCTGAAAATGGAAGAGGGAGCTGAGGGAAGAGGGTGGGCCTTTCCCATCATCCTTTGCCCAGTACTCCACAGGGATGGAATGTTGACAGAGCACTCAGCTCTGGTACTGTATGTCAGACAGAACACAATCAATTGCTGTGTTGACAGTGGCTTTCTTGTCTCTCACAGTGACACTCTCAGCTGCCCCTCCCTCCTACTTCAGAGGCTTCACATTAATTGCCCTCAAAGAGAACCGGGAGGGTGATAAGGAAGAAGACCATGCTGGTACCTTCCAGGTAAGACACCACTCACTGCCACTGGCTGTTCCAGTGTCCCTCCCTGCCTGGCAGGGAGAGACCAAATAAGCTTGGGTTATGTGGAGTAGCCTATGAAAAAGGAGAGATTAAGGCATCTTGTGTGGCTTTTCATGTGTTTCCTTAATGGTAGGCCAAGTGGGCCAACTCCATTAGAAGGACCCCACACTTGGTGGCAAAGTTTGCCAGCCTGCCTGAGCAGTTCGGTCACCCAGCAGGGTTTGTTTTACTCTGGCAGATCCCATTCCTGAGCTCTGGGCTCTCTGTACTGTTGGCAGCAGGCAGTGTAATGTGGGGAGAGTGGTCAGAAACTGGCTCAGGCTTACTGTTTCCCCTGCAATAGCTGTCTTGTGACTGACTGGAACAAGAGTTGGGGACAGCCAGGCTGGAGGGAGTTCAAAACTCAGGAGAAGGATGTTAAGGGAATGTGGAGACTGACTTATGAGGAAATATTAAAAGAACTACACATGCTTTGCTTGGCTAAATGAGCAGGCAAGTTTAGGAGGTGGCAGTCTCTGAATGTCATTCCTGGAAGAGCAGCTCCATAGGTGGGGGGTGGGGTGGGGGGTGCTGCTCGTGACTGTGCAAAAGGCCACAAGAAAGATGAAAGTGGGTCAGAAGAAGAAGAGGAGCTCAGAGGCAAGACCCTGACAATAAGTCATATCTCACTGTGGAACATTCTTCCAAGAGAAGTGGCAGGAACATTGACCCATCTCTAGCAGGATGTCAGAACACATCCCAGAAGGGCTGGAGTGACTAGGGGGATGCTCAGCCAAATCTACCCTGACCATTTCTGGTATCCATTTTCCATTGTACTGGGATTCATTTCTATTTGGAATTTGCAAACTCAGAAGAGAAAATGAAAAACCAGGGGAATGCTTACTCACACTTAGAGCTGGCTGCTGGCAACCCTGTTGTAATGTGTGAGCTCCTCAGAAGATCCTGCCCCAAATATGTTTTCCATCAGTATCTTTTAATCCCTTAGGGCCAGTCTGTAATCACAGGTTGAAACTTGTGACTTAAAATTTTTAAGTTAAAAAAATAAACATCTATTCATTTGTGTGTGCATGCACACATGTGTGTGGAAGTCAGAGGATAGCTTCCAGGAGTTCGTTCTCACCTTCCACCATGTGGGTTCTGGGAATTGACATGTCTTTAGGCTTGGTAGCAAGTGTCCTTACTCTGTGATCTGTCTTGCTGTCTCTGTTTTTTTTTTTTTTGTTTTTTTTTGGGGGGAGGCATGGTCTGCTATATAATCCTGGACACCCTGGTACTCACTGTGTAGCCCAGATTGGCATCAACATCATGGAAGTCCTCTAGTTTCAACCCTCTGAGTGCTGGAGTTAAAGTGCTCACCATCGTGCTCAGCTAAAACTTTCTTTCCTACACATGGGAGTCTAGGCTTCTAGTCTAGTGAAATTGCTAGCTCAACGGCCACTTAGAAGACCTTCTATGGAAAGGAATTCTTGGCAGACACACAAAGGAGTGACCCATTTATAATACCACCAACAGTGCATGCTTGCCGAGTGCTTGCTGTCTGCTGGGCTCTGTGCTGAGTGCTTTCTCTTGTCTTAGCATGTCTTACCTTAGCTTGGGACCCTTTTGAGCTTTGATTATTTCTCATTCTTCTCTCAGACAAGCTTCTGATATCCTTTTTTTTATTGTTGTTGTTATGTGGCCATGGTGGTGTTACTAGCAGCATCAGCCATACATGAGAACTTGTAAGCAAAACAGCCCACTGAGGCTGATGAGTCAAACCTCAGAGCAGCGTCTGCCCCCTGAATTTAACAAGCTGGTGAACTGGAGGCCTGTGGATTGAGAACCTTGGATATCATGAGACATCGAGGAACCCATGCCACCCTATCACTCATCACAGAGACATGTCCATCTATTGCTGTCTAGATTCTCATTGTCTCCACCAACCCTGAGGAGCAGAGTGGATGAGACCACGAAAACACCCATGATGACAGTTACCCCTAACAGGCCTTAGTGCTGGGGAGTCACACACCTTTTGGGTTTCACTCAGTAATTGACCGGATTCCCAGAGCAGCATGATGAGGTTAGGACTGTAGCTCTCTTTACACAGTGGAGGCATTTAGAGGCTCAGAGAAAGTCACCAACTTCCCTAAAGCCACCCAGCTCTATGTGCGGAAGCTGAGACTCAGATCCAGGGCCCTGGCTCCAGGTTCCCATAACCCTGGTGTATGCTTGCTCAGTGCAAAAAGGCAGCCCCATTCTGTGTAAGGTGTTTTGTTGTTTGTTTGTTTGTTTTTGTTTTTCATGACAGCAGTGTGTGTTCAGGGTACCTGATATTGTTTAATTCTACCTAATTAATTCTTGTGGCAACCTTTTGAAGTCAGCAGTGGTATTCCCATTTCTCACAAGATAAAATTGAACCTTCATGGAATTAAGTCAAAGCAGGCCAACACCTCAAAGCTCCACATGCTGGACTAGTCATTTTTTCTCTTAATAAATGTCTTCACCTTTGCCTTACCTTCGAACCATTAAAATGCACACTCCAGTTGGTTCTTCTGGTTTCTGAGGTAAGTAGAGAGGGATCATAGACCAGATCCCCAACTTACCTCTCCTGCACCTTCCCACAGTAGCAAGAACACATTTGAAAGGTGTCATCTTTCATTGACTCATTCATTCATTGATTCATTCATTCTGCGTCACTCATTGGCTGCTTCCTGTGCCATGCTCTGACTGAGTTCAGCACTGGGCACAGTGGTAAGACACACTGAGATTGTCCTGACCTGGTGAAGTTGGCTGTGCCCTCCTTGCCATCATCCAGCTAAGTCAGTGTCTTCAGCTGACAGGTAGAAGAACAGAGAGTCAAGTCATCCATTAGAATAGGAATAGACAGATTATAAGCACTGCTGCCATTTTTGAAAATGACATTTTAAAAGTAGCTAGATACACATTTTCATCTAACACCTTCCCTCCCTGAAAACTCTTGAGGACTCAGCAACAGCAAACTGTGGGTAAACTGAGGCTGGAGAGATGGGTCAGGAGTTAAGAGCATTTGATGTTCTTGCAGAGGACCCAGATTTGTTTATAGTACCTACCTGGCAGCTCACAACCATCTGTAACTCCAGTACCAGAGGCTCCAATGCCTTCTGTGAGCACCAGGCACCCATGTGGTACACGTACATACATGCAGACAAAACACTCACGCACATAAAAGAAAATAAAAATTTTAAATGTTTGTGTAAATCTAGATAAAGATCACACACTTATATAAAGTTCTTTTAAACATTTTAAAAATATTTACTTATATATGTGTGGAGGGGATGGGGGAGTGTTCACCACCGCACACATGTGGAGGTCAGAGAACAACTTTCAGGAGTTAGTTCTCCCCTTCCACAGATGGGCTGGGGATTGAGCTCATGTCATCAGGCTTGGCAGCGAGCACCATTATTGCCTGCTGACTGCATCTTCCTGTTTCTAAAAGGGTCTCAGATGGGTTGTTATGCTTCTAAATGTCTGAGGACTTAGTGGAAGCAACGAAAGCAATGGAGCTGCCTCGGGCTTAGTGGGGAGGAAAGGGACAGGAAGGGTTACTGCCCTGTTGGCTCCTGCAGATGTCCTAGAGAAGGGGTGGGTCCCCTCCTCTGCTCCAGCAGTGGGTTCCAGGGTGGCGGCATTGGCACATAAGGGTGTCTAGCTGCCAGGGCGGGAAAG
This sequence comes from Lophiomys imhausi, assembly GCA_907164525.1. Lineage (NCBI taxonomy): Eukaryota > Metazoa > Chordata > Mammalia > Rodentia > Muridae > Lophiomys > Lophiomys imhausi. Next base: position 7,943,056 of record CAJQZJ010001826.1, on the reverse strand, counting down.
ACACTGGATCTTTTTATGAGCTAGCTGGGTGTACTCATGGTTAATTGCAAGTGACAGAGAGTTCAGAGACTGTACTGTCTGTACAAAAGTAACTCGCCAGTCTTCACAATTCAGCTCACTAAAAACAAACTGCTCCCTGGTCCCAGGCCCAGAACACAGTCCAGCTCACTCTCTCTTGCCTTCATCAGGGCTCAGCCCCAGATTTCCTTTTCCAGAGGAGCCTGGTCCTGGTCACTCCACTTAAATCTACACTGCCCTGATACCTTGACCCTGAGCTGCACTCTCTGCCTTTCTTCTGCACCTGCTTGTTATGTTTTTTACCAACTACACTCGTCTGTTTCATTGCACATGTTGTATTATCCTCCTTTCCATCGAGCCTCCCACGAGATGGGGTTTTATTTATCTCCTTTGTAACTGTGTTCTCCACCCTCAGCAAATCTGCCCAGCACAGACTTGGGCACTCACATATTTATTGACAGAATTTTAAGCACACTGTTTGCACTGAAGTTCAATATGCTAATCTATTATTCTTGTTCACTGCTCTATGTTTGACTCAGAACCTGTGAGTGTCAGATACTCAAACAGAGAAAGTCTGATGAATATTTGCTTGAGAGGAGCCCCAACTCCTGCAAATAGAGTCTTTAATTCTTCTGATTCTTAAAACTCTTCCATGACCTCAGCACTAACAATAAAAGTTTATTAGCAACTAATGGGTTCTGAGCCATTTAGAACCCCAGGAGAAGTTTTGACACACCTTCCTAAAGGTGAAATGCTCTTGCATGCTTATTCTCAGGGACTGTCCTTGTATGCATAGGAAGTTTTATTCTCATTATGTTAACTTCCCAAGCCTGATGGGAACAGTGATGCAAAGTCGTGTCTCCTGCTCAGGACTGTGCTGTTCCACTATGAACTCACAGCAGCTGGGGCTACTTACACAAGACCTACTCACGAGTGGTCCTGTCAATATTCCATCAATCATGGATGGGGAGGAGCTTGGGAGCTCCTGTCCCTCCCCAAGGAACCATTGGTAGTTCATGGCTACAGGAAAGAGGGAGGCACTTTCTTCAGTGGCGTGGCCACTGGTTAGCTGCTCATGCTCCAGTAAATGGCCTCCCACCCATTCTCATTCAAGCAACCCTAGTTAAAGTCACTGGGACTCACACACACACACACACACACACACACACACACACACACACACACAC
>CAJQZJ010001826.1:7929935-7941841 GCA_907164525.1 Lophiomys imhausi | reverse complement strand
CACACACACACACACACACACACACACACACACACACACACACACACTGCACTGTGGTTATTCTCTCCTCCACAGTCTCTTATTTCTCTCCTACCACTATCATTCCTACTTGATCCTTTCCATTTTCAAGATCCATGGAGTACGTGTGTGTGTGTGTGTGTGTGTGTGTGTGTGTGTGCGTGCGCGTGTGCATGTGTGCACAATCCATTTAGCCCAACCAGAGAAATCTGTGTAATCAACCATTAGCTTAGGAGTATTCTTTGGAGCCTAGTGGGATCACCATCGAGTACTCCACTGAAGACAGTGACTCTCCTTCTCCCTGAATCTATCAATAACAAGCATTTAAGCAGAATAGGGTAGCCTCCCTGAGTCTCTCCCCTATCCTGGCCGTTTAGGGCTCATTTTTGTACAGATCAAGGCAGGCATGCTTTATTGCTGTGAGTTTTTGCTTACATTGGCTGTGTACTGCCCAGCAAATAGCAGTTCACCACCCTCCTCCCTGTCTCCTGGATCCTGCTCTGTCTCCTTCTGCAGTGCTCCCCGAGCCTTAAGGGGGTGGCATAAATGTCCTGTTCAGGGCCGAGCATGCAATCATCACTTATTCTGGGCGCCTTGAGCTGACATGAGAGTCTCAGCATTCATTGCTGCACACTGGAGAGCGGCATCCCTGGTTAGGGCTGTGAGTAGCATTTGTCTATGGGTATCATCACAAATGCTTAGAAGACAGCTTGCTTTTATGTCAGTTTAGCTAATCAGTACTGGTAACCTCTCCCTAGGGCCTGTGCACTCTCCTTCCATGGATTTTTGACCAGATTTACAATATGAGGCATGGATTAGGAGTATTACTGCTCTTACAGAGGACCTGAGTTGGTTCCCAGCACCCATGTCAAGGGGCTCTTGGTTGCATGTAATTCCAACTCCAGGGCATCTGATGTTCTCTTCTGGTCTCTGAGGGCACCCTCAACATACATGCACACACACACACATTGATATACATACACATACATAATAAAATAAATCTTAAAAAAGAAAATAGTCATTTATAGAAAGTTGAAGGACAAAAAAATTATAGGAAGATGATAACTTATGAGCTGTATCTTAAGGTGAGCACATTTTTGTAGCTGGACAAGAGGAGACACCACAAGGTGTGTGTGAGGACCTTACCTCACTTTATCTGAAGACCCCATCATGTTTGAATGCTTAGGGACTGACTGGTGGCATTGTTAGGCCCATCCCTTCCCTTCAGGAACTCAAATGGTGAAAAGTGCTTCTGTTGAGTTGTGATCCTAAACGAACTGTCACAGAAGACACTTGCAAAGTGCTGAGATTGCAGATGTGCACCGCCACATCTGGCTCAGTCACTGATTTTTATCAACAACTTCTTCAGAGCTGTTGGGGATCCTCACACTGGGGTTCTGGGTACCTCTTTTCTATTTATTTCCCATAGTGCTTAAATTCTGTCCCTCTCTGCTGGAAGTTCCATGAGAATAGGAGCTATTGTTTTGTTTTTGTTTTTTCAGAACAAAATGTTTGGTGTTGAGTTCAAATATTACATGCCTTCAGAGCTTAGCAAGTATTTGCCACATATCACAAATTAACTTTCTCTCTGATATCTTCTCACATGATAGGCATCCTGTGCTATTTAGTTCTTTTATCAGATGGATGCAAAAGGTCATCTGGGGAAAGGAAAGTTCCATTGAGAAAATGTCTACAGGCAAGTCCATGAGACATTTTCTTGTTTAATGATTGAGGTGGGAATGTAAGCTGTAAACTGCAAAAACCCTTTCCTCCCTACCCTGCTTTTTGGTCATAGTGTTTAACACAGTGTTGATCACCTTTCTTTTGCTATGATAAGACACCATGACCAAGACAATTTACAGACTAGACAGTTCATTGGGGACTTATAGTTTCAAAGGGTGAGTCCGTGATCATCATGGTGGGGGGAGCATGGCATCAGGCAGGCAAGCATAGCACGGGGCGCAGTAGCTGAGAGCTTACATGTTGAGTCAAAACCACAAGACAGAGAAAGAGTTAACTAGGGAAGGTGTGGGCTTTTGAAACCTCAAAACCCACCCCCAGTGACAAACCTCCTCCAACAAAGCCACACCTCCTAATCCCTCCCGCATTGTTCCACCAACTGGGGGGACTAAGCATGCAAATATACAAGCCTCTTGGAACCATTCTCATTCAAACCACCGCTCACACCAAGAAGCCAACTAGGATATCCTCTTATCCCCATTTTCACTCTGGGCAATACTGACAGAGTTAGAAGTCTGATCTGGGCATGGAGCTGGAAAATGTCAGTGAGCAAGGATTCAACTGCTCCAGGTCTGTGTCATTTTCTCCGTTTCTGTCTTGTATCTCTAATGTGGAAGAGAAAGACAGACTGAGATCAACTGCTTGGTTCCCTAAGTCCTTGCTGAGTTGTTCCAAGAACCACATCGGGTTTATGGCTTTCCATATCTGTCATGCCACAGGTCTCAATTCTTCACAGTTGGATTTTTCCTGTCACCCATGTCCCCTTTGATCCCTCTGAGAGTCTCTGTTCCTGCCCCGTATCTGGGCTCTCAAGGGCTCAGTATAGTCCTCTGTTCTAGTTCTCACACTGTGCTGCCCTGGTGCATTAACTTTCCGTTCACTTGCAAGGCTCCGTCCAGAGGCAGAGCTGGGCCAGGGCCACCTCTCTGTTCCCATGGTCTCATCAAGGTCTGGCATGCTGGCCAGTTGATAAGTGTTTTCCAAATTGATGGATGACTGCTGCTGGAATGTCTGCTACCCACATGTTCACTGGCATGAGCTGACCTCATACTTTCCTGCATGGGAAACACCATTGTTTCCACATCTATTTCTAAAGGTCTGGAAAGCATTTTCAAGTTCATGATAAAATTGTTTGTTACTATTTAACTTTTACGGGCACAAGAATTTTTTGTTGTGTATTTATTAATTAGTTTCTAAAACTGCAGAACATTGGGCTGAGAGTGTAGCTCAGTGGCAGAGCATTGGCAACTTGGATAAGGCCCTAGGTGAACACTGCATAACAAATGTGATACATCTTTATTCCAGATCTAACATTTGTTAGATCTAACATTTGTAGGTCTTAATTTTGGTTTTGCAAACACTTAAAACTGTGTTAACTTGTTTGCTTTTTAAGAGTTAAATTCAGAGTGAGTGGTTCATTGTTCACCAAAAACAGTGACCTACTCTAGGATATTTTGGTTGTGTTTAAATATTATAATGATTTAACATTGTACATTCCTATAAAGAAAACCTTTCCATTTATATGTATTTGGGAAAAACAAATCAATCCAGACTGGGGTTAGGCTCTGAGGAGGTAGCCATGAGTATGACAGACTAAAAGTCCCTGCCCTTAGAGACACGTTTCAATATTTTACTTACTGGGTAGAGCCAGAGTTTCTGGAGCTCAGTTTTCAGGGTCTCACTATGTCTCAGCCTTATCCTGGCTTGTCGTTGCACCGACGAGGTAGGAGTCTGACACACAGTTCCCATACAGAGTTTGCAGCACCTTCCCCACGTTTGTTTGCTGTGGTGCCACCCTCCTCAATGCTTCAGCATATTGCTGGCCCCTGCCTGGTACTTGAGATCCCACAGTCATCCATGTTTAAGGCACCGGATGTTGACTTCAAGAAGTTCCCATGTATCTCCCATGTGCTTACTAAAGCAGATCTGAAAATTCTCAATCTCATGCAGTCTCCTACCTGGAATAAAGGCCATAGTTTCATCCTGATGAACAAATTACTCAATATGGTTAAGTATTTCAAGATTTTTCTAGGTTTGGTATCTTCTATCCAAGGTAGCTGATCACTGGTTTTAAGAGCAACTGAGCCTATATCCTCAGCCATGAGATCTGCCTCATGGTCAGCTTCTTCTCCCCTCTACTTGGAATGTTCTTCTTGACACCCATAAGCCTAGTTCCCTCACATGTACAAGCTGTTGATCCAGAGTCACCTCTATCAAAGATCCACCCATTTACACAAAATACCCCAAGTCACTTGGTTTGTTTGTTTGTTTCTTTATTTTGTTTTTGTTTTTTTTTTTTTTTTAGACAGGATCTCATGAAGCCCAACTTGGCTTTAAATCTACTGTGTAACAAAGGATGACCCTGAGTTTCTGATCTCCTGAGGTCTATAGGATTATAGGCCCATGTTACTATGGCTGCTTTGTATGTGGTGCAGGGTATCAAACCCAAGGCCTTGTGTATGCTAGGCAAGCACTCTACCAACTAAGATGTATCTGTGGTCTACCTCATTATTCCTAATCTCATTTTCCAGAGTTTAGTTTTATTTGACTGAGTATCCCTTGATATTTCATATGCATGTTGCTCATCAGCAATTTCTCCTCACACCAGTGTGAACTTCCCCAGGGTTTAGACACTGTTTTATTCAGCAGTATATCTTTTTGGTCCTTATAGAAGTGCTTGGCACACAGTAGGTACGTACTGAACAGATGTTTTTATATTAGGTGTGCTTTTTGAAGTCACCTAAGGGGGCAAAATTTAAACAATGACGTGAGTCCAATTCTATGGTAAAACAAACTCTAGTACCCACTTTCTGCCCATTTCCTTCCCAGAATTATGTCATATATACTGATATGAAGACACACACACACACTGTCTTAGTTTGTTTTTCTATTGGTGTGATAAACAATCACTGTGGGGAAGAAAGGGTTGATTTGGCTTACATGTCGTGACCACAGTTCATCACTGAAGGAAGCCAAGGCAGGAACTCAGAGAGAGCAGGAACCTGGAGGCAGGAATTGAAAACAGAAGCCATGGAAGAACATTGCTTGCCAGCCTATTGTATGATACAATTCAGGACCACCTGCCAAGAGGTGGCACTGTCCACAATGGTCTGGGCCCTCCCACATCAATCATTAATGAAACAAATGTGTCCTATAGACATCATGCCTACAGGACAGTCTGATGGCGGTCTTTTCCCAATTAAGGTTCCTCTTCCCACAGGAACCTTAGCTTGTGTTGAATTGACAAAAAAACTAACCAGGACACACAAGTATGTACATACATAGGGAAGCACACACATATGCATTGCATGTTTACATGTATACACACACACACACACACACACACACACACACACACACACCATTGGGACTCTTTCCAAAGCATTCTATACATATATAATGTCTTTTTGTGCCCTAGGACTCTATCTGAATCAATTCAATTTCACCATTTTAGTAGCAGCATCACACCACACATTGACTGTACAAACTTTGTCCATTTTATTTACTTTGTTGAGCTTTACTTTCCTTGCCTAGATATTTGGAATAATATTAACTCAAGGGGTTGTAAAGATTTGATGAGGTACTTAATACCATTATTTAATTACCACAGCCTTTTCTGCCCCAGAGGAGGGGTAGTAAGCCAGCTCCATTCTTTGTAGCCTTCCAGTGTCACTTATGAGGAAGTTAAAAAGGCTGAAGGACACAGACCAGAGACTCCAGTTCAATAACACAGGGAGATGGAATCCCAAGATTAGAGATTGTTTCCTCTTCCCAGCAGAAAGAGGACAATGTGTTATAACTAAGAGAGTCGCAAGACACTAACACTATTTATGAAGGAACTTTTGGAAAAAAAAAAAAACAAAGAAATCAGACCACAGTAATGAACCTTGAGGTTTCTGACTTTAAATACCACAGCAAACATGAAACACAGCCTGATTCTAGTCAGATAAACACGAACGTTGTTTATTTCAATTCCTCTTACCCTACGTGCTGTCTAACTTCTGTCACAAAGTTAAAGGTGTGTTAACATGTAGTGACAAAGAGAAAGAAAGAGAAGGGGAGGGCAGAAGGAAAGAAAGAGAGTTAGGAATGAAGGGAGAAAGGGGAGGAATGAGGTGGGGAGAAAGAGAAAAAGAAGGAGGGAGGGAGAGAGGGGGGAAGGAAGGAGGGAGGCTACAGAAACAAAGATCCAGACATAGACATGGCAGACAGAGGTTTGGGAATTATTAGACAGGGAATTTGAAGTAACTATGGAGTGGAGGGCTTGGGATGTGTCTTGGGCAGTAAAGTGCTTGTCCCACAAGCACGAGGGCCTGAGTTCAGATCTCCTGAACCCTTGTAAAGATCCAGGTATGGCATGTGTCTATAATTGCAGCACAGGAAGGCAGAAACCCTGGAGTTTTCTGACAAGTCAGCCTGAATCAGTAAGCTCCAGGTTCAACCAGAGATCCTATCTCAAAAATAATAAGATGGAGAGCAACTGAGGAAGGTATCTGATGTGCTGATATTAACCTCCACACGCGCGTGTGCACGCACACACACACACACTCACACACACACACTCACAAATTCATATGATTGCCATGCTAACTAACTATCTGATGGGAAGAGTGGACAGTATGCATGAACCATGGGATGTAAGTAGATTCAAAACTCTAAGAAACTGTCAAAAGACGATACTAGACATCAGAGTTGAGTAAGCCTTTGACAGATTCCCCAGCCTGTCCCTGGCTGGGAAAGAACCATGAGGCTTGGGACACATCCAAACTGAAGTACAAAAGGAATAAAGAATAGAAAAAAAAGCAGAATATCCAAGTTATGGAGAAATTATAGAAGGCTCATTATACACATAGTGGAAATACCAAACAAAGAGAGAAAAAGAACGAGTTGAAGATTACATGAGTAATGAAATAAAAGTCCTACCTCATAGGTAGTTGGCTCATAATGAGCTATTAACAAATACTACTGCTGTCATCATCATCACCATCATCATCATCATCATCATCATCACCATCACCATCATCATCACCATCATTACCATCAATTGACAGACCACAAGACTAGGGAAGAAAGAAGGGTGTAGTGAAAGGCAATCCCTTAAAGAAGGTTTCGTCTTGAGATTGTTTTTCTCCTCCTTCCTTTCTTCCTTTTGCTTTTCCTTCTTCTCTCTCTTATCAGGTTCTCACTTTGCAGCCCTGGCTGGGCCAAACACTAGTTTTTTTTTTTTTTTTTTTTTTTTTTTTTTTTTTTTATCCTTCAGCTTCCCTAATGTTAAAGTTTTAGAAATGTTGTCATCATGTTTGACTCTTGTCTTCTTTCTTGAAATGGGCCCAAAACAAAGTGGTCAGAATACATGATAACTCATCAGGGGAGAAAGAGGAGGAGAAAGGAGGGTGGGAAAAATTCAGTGGCTGTTCTACACATAACTCCAAGTTTTATAGTAATACTGCCTTCACAGGATTATCAAGATTAAATAATAAGCAACAGTGATTTTTACATTACACTGGGCACCAGAACCTCCTGAGTGTATTTCTCTAGGCTCCAACCCAGACAGTTTGATTCTGTCCACTTACTGGGATAGGAGTCAGGGCTAAGGACTCTGTTTTTACAATTATCTTGTTTATTTCAGGTTGAGGTACCTCTCAGGCTACCACCATGTTGGTCAGACCCTGACTTGAAACCTGTTCAACAAGTGATTTTCAAGGAGGCAGTAGGTGGCTGATCTGGACAGGGGAGGGGATGGGACTGAGGACAGAGGAGATAGGCTGGGAATAAGAGCACAAGAATAGTAGGTTAGGGTCCAGGGGAGATAGACATCCTGAAAGGATTGCCTGACAAGACCCAGTTTAGAAAGCACATATCCTGGGGAAGGGGCCACCCTTAGACTGGACCTGTGACTGTCCCCATTGGGTCTCAAGAACCTGGTTCAGAAACTGAGTGAACAGGTGTGTGCTTTGGACAGAGTTGGCTTGGATATGACTTCTGTCTCAGAAGTTATGTGCTACACACTTGATCTTGCTGTGGTAGTGTTGAGGTTATAGGAACTTTACAAGGTGCAAATAATTAATTATGGCAAATAATTAATTAAGCCATGAGACATCCATTCAGAGGGGACCAATGCTGACTTTGCAGAGTGAGTTAGCTTTCATAAAAACAAGATAATGAGCCGGGCAGTGGTGGCGCACGCCTTTAATCCCAGCACTTGGGAGGCAGAGGCAGGCGGATCTTTGCGAGTTCGAGGCCAGCCTGGTCTACAAATTGAGTCCAGGACAGCCAGGGCTACACAGAGAAACCCTGTCTCGAAAAACCAAAAAAAAAAAAAAACAAGATAATGTAAGTAAGGGTGTCCCTTACACTTGGTCCCTGTGTACAAGGCTAGCTGTACTTCCATTCCTCCATGTTGTGATGCAGCCCAAAGGACCCTTACTAGCGAGCAAACAGAAACTGAGAGGTATGGCTGACCCTTACTCAGCCTTCAAGACTGAGATAAGCAAACCGCTTTTCTTTATGTAGTAACCATTCACAAATATTTTATAGCAGCAAAGAACAGATTGATACATCCAGGAAAACCAGCCAAGGAGAAAGAGAATCAGGGTATTATTTAGAGAGATAGTCAGCGGTCCATAGTGACAAAGAAGTCAGTGCTTAAAATACCTATCATTTATAAGAAGTCTTAGGACCCAGTTCCTCCAATCACTGCCTCCTTCAGAAGCAATCTTCCAGAGAGGTGTGACTACCCGTTTCCCTATGCCTTTATTGTCCATCCACTTTCCAATTCCCATCAGCCTCAATTTTACCCTAGTGGCAGCTAATGTTTATTAACTGTATGTTTGACAGGTTCTAGAATCACCTAGGAGACAAACCTCTGGACACATTTATGAGGAACTTCTAGATTGGGTTAACTGAGATAGGACGACCCACCGTAAATTTGGACAGCCCCAACCCATGGACTGACAGAGCACCTACCTTCCTCTCTCTGACTCCTGACTGTGAATGCAATATGACCAGCTACTTCAAGTTTCTGCTGCCATTGTTGATGACATCACCATGCCATGATGGCAGTCCAGCATATAGCCTTCGCCTGTGAGCCAAACTAATTCCTTCCTTCCCCAACTTCCTCTTGTCAGGTATTTTGACGTAACAGTGAGGAAAGGACCAAATGCAGCCCCATTATTCTCCCCAAGTGGATCTTCAGTGACCTCCCTGTTATTGGTGGGCACATCCTTGGCTACTGACATATCCTCTCAGAGTCCTAGAGAACTGATCAGTCCCTACTTCCTTACTCATTCTCCTCTCAGGTCTCCCAGGTTTTATTTATGTTTAATTCCTCTCTGTGCCCTTAGGTACCTTTCCCTTCTTGCCCAATAGATCTCAGTGATTTAAACCTGGTACTTTTGATGTGTGAAGTCATATAATTTTGTTGGTAGTGGTTGTGCTGAATGTATAACAGCATCCCTGGCTTCAAGTAACACCCACACTTCAGTAGCTGTGGCAGTCAAAATGTTCCCAGTCATTGTCATTTGTCCCCTAGGGAACAGATTTGTCCTCGCTGAGACCCACTGAATGTTGTGTTCCTCCAAGCGCAGCCCTGTGAGTGGCTGATCTGCTTCCATCCAGCCAAGTCCTATCCTGCTCTGGGTTTGGGAACACAAACCCTGACTATGACTAACGGGAGCAATAATTAGTCATTTCAGAGCCACACTCTGAGTGAGAAGGCAAATTAATCTAATTTGGCTCTTTTGGAGGGGAGAAATAGAGAGAGTGAGGGACTTTCTGACAATTATTCCCTCAAATTCTCTGAGTCACTGATGGATTTGCAATTGCTCCTGCCAGAAGTTCCATTACCTCGTTGCCTGGATATTGGTTGGGCCTTCCTGGGTCGGATTCAGCTTATGTGCCACTGCTCAGGCCGTAGTGCCACTCTGAAACACACTGCCTTTCCTGTGCCTTTCCTCACTCAACTGGAGAATCATGTGTGCTGTTTAACTTTGTTTTATATTTATAAATATATTTGTTTATAAATATATTTTTATAGTGCTGGAGAGCAGCTCTGGATTGTAGGAATGCTAGGAAAATGCTTTGCCACAGAGGGGCATCCCCAGCCATGGACAGCCTTCTCCAGCATCTCACTGCACTCCATCTCAGGAAACACAGAGGGCAAGGGACATCTCAGAAGTGCCTAGACATGCCAACAACTTTTTGCACATTTGTGGGGGGGTTCAGGCTCCATTTAAGCCCAGAGAATGCCATTGTTCTGCAGGCTTATGCATGATGCTCATTTCCAGACCACTTTAATCATGGCAGCATTTACTGAACATCCACTTATACCAAATGGTATTTTATGTTTCCTGTCTACTTAATCCTAATTTTCACAAGAAAATCGATGAGAAAGGTGTTGTGAATACTTTACAGATGAGAGAATAGAATCAGAGAGGTTGTTTACTTGCCCCAGCTCACACAGCAGTAATCCCTCATCATGGAAGGTGCTTTCTTCCCTTGAGTGCAAAAAGAAAAAAAAAATCACACACTCTTAGAGTCATCTTGAGTTGCATTTCTCTGATGATTAAGGATGCTGAGCATTTCTTCAAGTGTCTTTCGGCCTTTAGAAATTCCTCCTTTGTGAATTCTCTGTTTAGCTCTTTTCCCCATTTTTTAATTGGATTATTTAGTTTCTTGGCATTTAATTTCTTGAGTTCTTTGTAAATTTTGGATATTAACCCTTTGTTAGATGTGGGGTTGGTGAAGATTTTTTCCCAATCTGTAGGCTGCTGTTTTGTTCTGATGACAGTGTCTTTTGCCTTACAGAAGCTTTTTAGTTTCATGAGGTCCCATTTATTGATTGTTGGTCTTAGGTCCTGAGCATCTCACACCTGTCAGAATGGCTAAAATCAAAAGCTCAAATGACAGCACATGCTGGCGAGGGTGTAGAGAAATGGGAACCCCCCTCCGTTGCTGGTGGGAGTGCAGGTTTGTGCAACCACTATGGAGGTCAGTCTGGCGATATCTTAGAAAACTTGGAATAGCTCTGCCTTGGGACCCAGCCATACCACTTCTGGGTACACATCCAAATGGCTCCTCACTGAATCACAAGGAAGTTGCCTCATCTATGTTCATAGCAGCCTTATTTGTTATAGCTAGAAACTGGAAACAACCCAGATGTCTCTCAACTGAAGAATGGATTAGAAAACTATGGTACATCTACACAATGAAATACTACTCAGCTATCAGAAACAACGAAATCATGCAATTTGCAGCCAAATGGATGGAACTAGAAAAGCTCATCCTGAGTGAGGTAACCCAGGCTCAGAAGGATGCACAATGGCATCTATTCACTTATAATCGGATTTTAGCTATATAGTACAGGATATCTATACTACAACCAATGCACCAAATGGAACATGGACATAGATTTTTTTTCTCCCTGTCAATGAGACACTTTTCCCTAGTGGTGCTGCCTGGTATGCCCCCAGTGTATGAGGAGGCTCTTGGCCCTCATATGACTGCTGAACTGGGATGGGGGACTGTTATGTAGGGACACTCCACTCCAGAGGAGTGGGATGGAAGGGTTAGGGGGTAGAAGGTGGGAGGGCAGGGCTGGGAAGGGTGGAAAGAGGACACTATGATGGAGGTGTAACCTGAAGCAATAAATAAATAAATGTTTTTAAACGCACACACTCAAAAAAACTATGGACTCCATTATATGTTGGCCAACTACTCCTGAGCATTAGACCTTCCCTGGAGTGGATGATATATACCCAGTATCACTCCATTGGAGAAAACTGATTTTCCCTCTCCCAGCAGGTATAAATGACCATTCAATTGTTAAACTTTACCCTAGTGGCTAGGTTTCCATTCATTTGTTCATTTTTAAACATAACAAGATAAAATATAATATTATAAGTCAAAAACTGTCACATTGAAGTTGGATGTGACAAACTAATAGAAGGAAAAGTGCCCAAGAAAAAGCCTAAGAATCAGAGACCCACTTGTTTACACACTCAGAAATCCCATAAAATACTAAACTGGAAACCATAACATATATACAGAGGACCTGGTACTGGTCTATGCAGGTTCTGTGGATGCTGCTTCAGTCTCTGTGAGTGTATATATATATATATATATATATATATATATATATATATATATAT
>CAJQZJ010001826.1:7874242-7918964 GCA_907164525.1 Lophiomys imhausi | reverse complement strand
TTTATATGATGTTGGCAATGCTATATTTATATGATGTTGGCAATGCTATATTTATATGATGTTGGCAATGCTATATTTATATGATGTTGGCAATGCTATATTTATATGATGTTGGCAATGCTATATTTATATGGTGAAAGGTCCCAGACACTGGGTACATGACTCAGCTCACCTGTGACCTACAGTAGGGTTGTTTCTATGTGCTACCAGGAAGATAGGCACTTGGGTGCTGCCTGAGGCAGGCAGAAGTAAGGAAAGAGCTTGTCCCACACTTTCTGTTCTCAGTATGTGGCATGAGGCCCCAATTTTGAGATTCTTAGGATTTGGACTTCTAAGCCAGTTCCTCTGGAGCCACACACAACAAAATATGATATAGAGTGTGGAGATATACAATATACAGATGGTCAAAGTTCCTCTATTGGAAGGTGAGACGCCTTTCAGATAACTATTTCCACCTCTCAGTTCTACATGAAGCGATTTTTGATCTTAAACAGAAATGAGATCTACTTTGTCATAACCATCAATCTTGATGCCATATGGTGTCCAAGGAGCACTTGAGAATGGAGAGGAGATAAACCCACTCATTTCCATGGTATAAATGGGCTATAGCATTTAGAGATGACAGGGAAATTTCTAGTCTAGTGATACTAGTAATTGGGGGAGCAAACAAAGAATAGAAAGAGGTCTGGGAGAAGGGAATAGACTGAGTTTGATACACATCCAACTTCTGAGGAGCTGGCAACCTGGTATGGGAATCATGGTTGGCTGAAGAGAGAAACAGGTAAATTAACAAAATATTAAGCTTCAGTCTGATAAAATCATATTACAGAGTCTCCGGGTATGCTGAGAGAAAAATTTCTGGAGGAAGAGGACCCTGAGGAGGTCTCTTGGTGGATATAACACTTGGGCTAAGTTGTAAAAGAGTTAATTAGGGAACATGTCACAAAAGATCTCTATGCTTATTAGTTTCTCATCAACTTGACACAAGCCAAAGTCATCTGGGAAGAGGGGATGATAATTTAGAAAATATCTCCATCAGATTGGCCTGTAAGCAAGTCTGAGGGGCATTTTCTTGATTAATAATTGAAGTGGAGAGTTCATACCACTGTGGACAGTACGATCCATGGTCTTGGGTTGTATAAGAAAGCCGGCTGAGCAAGCCAGTAAGCAACATTCCTCCATGGTCTCTGCTTCCATTCTTGCCTCCAGGATACTTCCCTGTTTGAGTTCCTGTCTTGGATTACCTCAGTGATGGGCAGTGATCTCAATCACTGTAAGCCAAGTAAACCCTCTTCTCTCCAAGTTACTTTTGGTCACGGTGTTTAACAAAGCAATTGAAATCTAGGTTAGCCTCTGATGCAGAGGGGACAATATCTGCAAAGGCCCCCGAAGCAAAGGCAGAGCTGGTAAACCAGTCCCATTCAGTGAGCTGGAGGGTTTTAGAAGGGTGAAAACAAAAAAGACAGAAGAAACACATTCGTCCTGAGGAACATGGAAGCAGCAATCTGCCTGAGCACAGCAGCAGAATAGTCTAGCTCTGGTCAGAAGGTGGGATCAATACCATGGGATGGGAGAAAAGAGAGCTACATCAGTCCGTCCCAGAAATCCTGGGTTTCAACTGTGACCAAGGAGTCTTAAAGAGGACCATTTACTAAGGAAGAGAAAGAACTCCACCAGAGATGTGAGAACTTCAAAGTCTCTTTTGTCACTTGGGTTGCTGAGAGGATCGTCAACACTGTATTTTGTGTACAGATTCTGATGGCCCTGTTTTGAATTCTGGTTCATCCACTTAGGCACTTCAGGGCCATAGGCAAGTAACTTAATCCATCTGTGCCTCAGTGTCCTCATTCAGAATGTGGAAATCATAATAATAGCACTTCTCTACAGAGTAGTGGAGATTTTTAACTTACATCTATTTTTTGTGTGTTTCTGTAGAGGTAGGTGGGGATGTAAAGGCCAGAAGACAACCTTGGGTATCATTCTGCATGCTCAGTCCTCCTCCTCTCCCTCTACCTTCTTTGAGACAGGACCTCTCATTGGGCTGAAAATCACCAAGGAGGCTAGGCTGGCTGGCCAGCAAGTACCATGAGTCTGTATGTCTCTGTCTTCCTAGCACTGGAATTATAAGCATATACCACTGCACACATTAAAAAAAAATGGGTTCTAGAGGATTGAACTCAGGTCCTTGTGCTTACATGGAAACCACTTTATTAAATGAGCTAGCCCAATTTACATTCATATTTGTGCATGTGCGTGTGCATGTGCGTGTGCGTGCGTGCGTGCGTGCGTGTGTGTGTGCGTGTGCGTGCATGCATGCGTGCGTGCGTGCGTGTGTGTGTGTGTGTGTGTGTGTGTGTGTGTGTGTTTACAACAGCTCCTAGCAGGAATGTAATGTTAACCTATTCATAGTTATTATCAATTATTATTATGAGGCTCAGTAAGGAACCTGCATTGAGATGGTCAAGGTACAGCATTAGGATAAGACCTCTGTGACCACATGTTGAACTACAGGAAACAATATTTAATTAAAACCTTTATCCAAGCTTCTTGTTAGTCAGGATTTTATCAATCAATGGCTTTGGTGTTCTTTCTGCAGCTCCTGTGGTGGTGGAGTTCTGAATTTATGACTGTGTCTTTCTCATTCTGTGTTGTGCTTGCCCTAGCCATCCTGCTCTACATCAGCTGTCCTAGCTCTAAGCATTTAATCCTCACCACAGTGTTCCAAATAGGAGGAACTAGGATAGTGGAGGTAAGAGGTAGTGCTCTCCCACAAGCCTTTTTGGTCGAACAAGATCCCAGAACCTCCTTAACTAATTTAGTCTTACATCTCAGTGACCAGAACTGGGTCACATGGTTACCTGTAGCTTGAGGAAGGAGGACAGAGTAGTCAATGCTCTTTGGGTCATAGTTTAGCCTCACTAGACATTTTAAACCCTAAACAAAACTGAGGTCCTTCTGAAACATGAACAACATAGAAGACTAAGAGGCCATGGAAGGAAAAGAGACTCTTCTTTCCAAGATCTAGAGCAACCTCAATGGGTGAGAGTTCTAGCTTCAACATAAACAAACCACAGTTGCCTACAGAAACAATTTCTTTTCCTAAAGATGTCTTAAACAGGGGTGTTAAAAACAAGTAAGCCCAAGACGACTGCTGTGAGACAGCATCTTCTGGACAGGACAAAGCTGTTGCACCCCATGAACTCTCAACAATATGGCCACCTGCATAAGATCTCCAAAGACCACACCAGTCTACATGCCAACAAGGATGGATGAAAATTCCACAAAACCCCCTGATAGTCAATGGCTGTTGGGGAAATGAGAACTGATTTTCTTCAGAGACTAATCCCTTATCATAAGTGGTCAACCCCAAACACATGTACATATAGGCAACACTAACTGGGCTCAGTAAGTTGTATATGTTACAGCAATAATTACAGAAGAAGAGTTATGAAGTCAAAAGGAGGTGGTGGTGGAGATATGGGAAAAGTTGAGTGGGGATAGAAAGGGATAGAAGTGCTGCAAATTCTACATTTATTCATGAAACTCAAAAACCATAAATCCAAAACAGAAACAAAGGAACTGTGCTCACTTAGGGCCAGAATGCATAACCTTTGACCTTTGAGTTTAACCACACCTGCTGCTGTCTCTGATCTTTAAGTCTAATGATGAACCTTTGAAACCCACTTGCAGTTTCACATAAAAAAAAGGAAATTCTTTGAGAGAAATAAGTAAAGCAGCTCATATATTTTTACTTAATTTGTGGACTTTGCTTAATCTTTGAACTTGATTCCCAATTATATCCTTTAAGCAACATAACTTCAAAATCCCAAAAGCCATATGGAGAGCTATTTTAAGACATTTAAGGGACAGCTCTCTCTGTTAAGAAGCTCATGCTCATGTTTCAGGTATCTTAAAGGGATCTGTCATTCTTTTCCAGTGCCCCTGCTTACATTTAGAGCATGTACTATCTTCTCTAGCTCAACTTAATAAACTAACTTGGCTCCACTCTGACTTGTCCTAAAATTCCCTTCTGTGATATCATCAAGGAGGCCTTCCCTAAGTGAAGATCCCCACAGAGAGATTTCCTTGCACTAAAGGTATCAATGTTGGGATGCTACCCTGCTATCACTGACCCTTTTAACAAGGCAGGAGGAAAGGCCTGTTAGACCAGAAATTAAGAAAGCTGGCACACTAGGGAAGGTAGGGGGCAGCATTTAGAGCAAGAAGAGGGTGAGATGAGAATCAGGATCCTGTGACATCTGTAGTTTACACAAGAGAATGAGCCAAGAAAAGATCTCAGATGTCAAGAAGCAAGAAAAGTGGGCACAGAAGAAGTCCCCCAAGGGAGCCCCAGGAAGAGGTGCTGAGAAAGCATGTCTCCAGGAATCAATCCATATGCCAGAGCTTTGGGCAGGGTGAGGCTATAAAGAGCTGTAAAATTTGGCAGTGAGAAGTAACCAATGCTAGAGCCAATTCAGCGAGGTCCAGGGCTAAGAAGGTAGCAGTGACCTCTGTTCCATGGACTTGGAAGGACTATGAATTAATCCAGAAATTCTTTTGGCTTGGTACTATGTGTCAAAATTTTAAATCCTCATACCCTTTAATTCTGAAATTTCACAACCAGGAATTAATCCAATCTTCAGATTTGGACAAGTGGAGGCTGATGTAGGTACAAGGATGCTGATTGAAGCCTTGTTTATTACAGCAAAAAACTAGGAGGGCATTCATCTTAAAGCCCATCATCCAGGATTAATTAAAACAAGCCACAGCACAGTGTGGCCATGGAATGCCAGGCACAATAGATAAGAGCTCATTTCCTACAGTCAGGGTTTGAGCTCCGACCAGCCATTACCAAATGTTATCTCGTCTCTAGGAAACTTTCTTTCTGAGACTCAGTTTCTTTGGCTATAAAAGGAGCCATTGTGGCCATCATGGAGCCTCAGTGAAGACTAAGGAAATTGATGAAAGTAAATAGATTGACTTTGCCTGGCCCATATTATTAGGCAATAATACATAAAGATTCAGTAGCTGTGTATACTTGGAAATAGGGAACTATTTGCAAGGTATTAAGAAGAATAAATAAAGTTACATCAGGGCAATGTGATGGGATTGAGTTTCACATCTAGTTTACTCGGGAATGTGAAACCCTGGATACAATTCACTTTCTAGATGTGTCTGTATTTTTCTTAACTTTAAAACAATGACATTTAATATCTGACCTACCTGGCTCACACTAAGACACAGGAGGAGAGATGCCACTTTTGTTTTGTTAACTCTATATGTCATTACACCTGGTACACTGCAGGCAGACTGTAAACAGTTGTTAATGAATGGACGGCAAACAGGAAGTTGTGTTTAGAGGGAAAATTTTAGAGGATGACCTCTGTCATCAGAGAGGATGACAGCCACATCTTCCTGAGATGTGGACAGCGTGAGGGGAAGAGGAAATACACACAAAGCCCTGGGATCCAGTCTCTGACTTCTCAGGACTCTCCAGATAAGCAGATGCTGAGGATAAAACCTTAATGTGTTAGTACTGAGGGATGGAGGCGCTGTTGGTTCATTTGTACATTAGAAAACAACATATCTCTCATCTCAAAGAGAATAAGTGAAGTTTCATTCTTGAGCTATGTATGAATGACCATGGGCCAGGAAATGGATTCAGAACTCCCCTGAATTACAAGTTCCAGTGTGAAAATTATATCATGACATTTATATAGTTACAGAACAAAAGAAAGCTATAAATCAAAATAATACTATTTTTTAAATACCTTGGTGGTGGGGGGGTCAACAGATAGGCAAGTGTCTTAGTTAACTTTCTATCGTTGTGATAAAACACCATGACCAAGGCAACTTATGAAAGAAAGTGTTTAATTTAACATATGGTTTCAGAGGGTTAGAGTCCATGATGTAAGAGTAAAGGAACAGCCAAGAATTCACATTTTGATCCACAACTGCAAGGCAGAGAGAGAGAGAGCCCTGGGAATCACAATCTTTTGAAACCTCTAAAGCTCCACCCTTAGTGACACACCGCATCTAACAAGGCCATACCTCCTAATCCTTCCTAAACAGTTTTATTAGCTGGAGATCAAGCATTCAAACATATGAGCCTATGGGGGCCATTCTCATTCAAACCACCACAGCAGGTTTGCTTGTCATCTTCCTTTACTCAATTCATTTTTTAATGTTTATTTGTTACTTCAAGTTACATCTCTATCACAGTCCCCTCTCTCCACCCCTCCTGGTCCTACCCTCCCACCCTCTCCTCCCTATCCTACTCTTCCAGCATGGGTTGCCCCTACATATCAGTCTCCCTCAGTTCAACAGTCACATGAGGGTTAAGAACTTCCTCTTGCACTGGGAACCTATATGGCAACTCCATTAGGGTAAAGTATCCCAGTAACAGGTAACAAGGTCTATGTTCCTGCTCCTTTTGGTGTGTTGATTGTAGGATAGTTATCCTTTACTACATGGCTAAAATCCAATTATAAGTGAACAAATCCCATGTGCATCTTTCTGGGTCTGGGTTAGCTCACTTAGGATAAGATTTTCTGGTTCCATCCATTTGGCTGCAAATTATATGACTTTGCTGTTTCTCATAGCTGAATAGTATTCCATTGTGTAAATGTACCATAGTTGGTTTTTTTTTAATTTTTATTTTTTTATCCATTCTTCAGTTAAGGGACATCTGGGTTGTCTGGAAAAAAATAAATTAATTATGTTGTGTGCCATTTGTAGAAATAATTAATTAAATTGTTTACCAGTATTTATATTATATTTAATTGGTTTGGCAGCCGTTAATCTTTAAGCAGACATTAAAAATGAGCACACAGAGACCACGTGGATTTTAACAGTCCTTGGCCTGAATTGTGCAAGCCTGGCCCATCTAAGCTAGCTCTTAAGTCTATTACCCAAATATGACCCCATATCTACATACGTCCCCTTGGACTGCCATTCTCCACAATATGCTCATGTTCCTGGCCATGTAGAATGAGGTTCTTTTCTCTCCTTTCTGCTGCTCCTGGCTGGAATCCTTTCTTCTTCTGTCTAAAGCACAGGCTTCCTGCTCTAATCTCAGGAAGTCCCACCTTTCTCTGTCTTTGCCTAATCTCAGGCCTCAGCATTTTATTTAACCAATCAGAGTCAATATAAGTAACAGACAGCAAACAGGTCCAATTAACATTTAGAATGTTTAACATTACCCCAACAGGGTTGTTTCCAATTTCTAGCTATTACAAATAAAGCTTCTATGAACATAGATGAGGAGATGTCCTTGTGGTTTGGTGAGGGATCATTTTGATGTATACCAAGAAGTGGTATGGCTGGGTCTTGAGGTAGAGTTAATCCAAATTTTCTAATATATCACCAGACTGATTTCCATAGTGGTTGTACAAGTTTGTACTCCCATCAGCAATGGGGGGGGTGTGTTCCCCTTTCTCCAAAACCTTGCCAGAATGTGTTCTCATTTGAGTTTTTGATCTTAGCCATATTGACAGTTGTGAGATGGAATCTCAGAGTAGTCTTGAGTTGCATTTCTCTAATGATTAAGGATGTTGAGCATTTCTTCAAGTGACTCAGGGCCATTAAAGATTCCTCCTTTGTGAATTCTTGGTTTAGCTCTGTTCCCCATTTTTTGATTAGATTATTTGGCTTCTTGGTGTTTAGTTTCTTGAGTTCTTTATAAATTACGGATATTTTTGGTTGTGAGCCTAGCCTTTAACGGCTGAGCCATCTCTCCAGCCCAAGCCTATCTCTTGGCATGAAAAAACCCCTTGCACCAACTGCAGACAGACTGCTGTCCAAAAAGGACAAAACTTGGTAGCAGGGAAGTCGACAGCCTAACTCTGCCAAGACAGGGTAGGTAAGTCCTTCATAATCCCTGCTCTACAACAAATGTCTGTCAGAGAAACAGGACCCAAAGGCTGAAGACTGATGCAGGAATGTATGGAGAGAAAATGGGAACTGTCCAGGCAGTCATTGGTATGTCCTTTCTTAGTTTTGTAAGCTGCAGGCCCTGCACTTCCTATATAAGCAAATATATTTATCCCTCTCAGGTCTCTGAGGTGGTTGAAGAATAGACAGCTAGAGTCTCATAGTTAAATTTTGAGTTGTTTAGGAATCAAGAGGGTGTTATAGAACTAAGAAGATACTCTTAAAAGTGTGTTGCAAGTTAGTATGAATGTTGAGTCACATATAGACCTTTAAACTCAAGGAGATGGTTAGATAGTAGAATGTTAAAGTCAGGGGCCAAATATGTATAAACTGGACATTGGGAAGGTATACTGGGCCATTTAACTCTCATAAATGTGGCATATTTATATCTGTTGTTTTGTATAATACTTACTGTAATAAGAGAAGGAACCATCTGTTGGACTGAAAGGGGAAACTTCTGGGGGGAAGAGGGTGGAAGGGCGGGATAGGAAGGGGGAATAGGGAGGGGTTTGTTACTGAGATGTAACTTGAAGAAAAAAAAATAAAGTATTTATAAAAAAATAAAAAATAAAAAATAAATTACGGATATTAGCCCTCTGTCGGATGTGGGGTTGGTAAAGATCTTTTTCCAATCTGTAGGTTGCCATTTTGTTCAAATGACAGTGTCCTTTGCCTTACAGAAGCTTTTCAGTTTCATGAGGTCCCATTTATTGATTGTTGGTTTTAGAGCCTGAGCTATTGGTATTCTGTTCAGGAAATTGTCACTTGTGCCAATGAGTTCGAGGCTTTTCCTCACTTTCTCTTCTATTAGATTTAGTGTGTTAGGCTTTGTATTAAGGTCTTTGATCCACTTGGACTGAAGTTTTGTACAAGGTGTTAAGTATGGGTCAATTTGCAATCTTTTACATGATATCCAGTTAGACCAGCACCATTTGTTGAAGATGCTGTCCTTTTTCCATGTACAGTTTTGGCTTCTTTGTCAAAAATTAAGTGACCATAGATGTGTGGGTTTATTTCTGGATCTTCAATTCAATTCCATTGATCAACTTGTCTGTTTCTATACCAGTACCATGCTGTTTTTATTACTATTGCTCTGTAGTATAGCTTGATATCACGAATGGTGGTACCTCCAGATGTTTTTTTATTGTACAGGATTGATTTAGCTATTCTAGGTTTATGTTTGTTTGTTTTGTTGTTGTTGTTGTTATTCCATATGAAGTTGAGAATTGTTTGTTCAAGGTCTGTAAAGAATTGCATTGGTATTTTGATAGGAATTGCATTGAATCTGTATAATGCTTTTGGTAGGATGGCCATTTTTATTATGTTGATCCTACCTATCCATGAGCATGGGAGATCTTTCCATCTTCTGATGTCCTCTTCAGTTTCTTTCTTCAAGGACTTGAAGTAGTTGTCATACAGGTCTTTCACTTGTTTGGTTAGAGTAACCCCCAGGTATTTTATATTGTCTGTGGCCATTGTGAAAGGTGTTGCTTCCCTAATTTCTTTCTCAGCCCATTTATCTTTTGTATGAAGAAGGGCTTCTGATTTTTTTTTTATTTTATTTTGCAACCAGCCACCTTAGTGAAGGTGTTTATCAGTTGTAGCAGCTCTCTGGTGGAATTTTTGGGATCACTTATGAGTACTATGATATCTTCTGCAAATAGGGATAATTTAACTTCTTCCTTTCCGATTTGTATCCCCTTGATCTCCTTTAGTTCTCTTATTGCTCTAGCCAGAACTTCAAGTACTAAGTTGAAGAGATATGGGAAGAGTGGGAATCCTTGTCTTGGCCCTAATTTTAGAGGAAATGCTTTAAGTTTCTCTCCATTTAATTTGATGCTAACTACTGGCTTGCTGTATATTGCCTTTATTATTTCTATATATGGTCCTTGTATGCCAGCTTTCTCCAGACTTTTAGCATGAAGGAGTAATGGATTTTGGCAAATTCTTCAGCATCTAATGAGATGATCACATGGTTTTTCTTCCTTTCAGCTTGTTTATATGATGGATTACATTGATGGATTTTCATATTTTGAACCACCCCTGCATTCCTGGGATGAAGCCTAATTGATCATGGGGTATGATACTCTTGATGTCTTGTTGGACTCAGTTTGCAAGTAATTTATTAAGTATTTTTGTGTCTATGTTCATGGGGAAATTGGTCTAAAGTTCTCTTTCTTTGTTGGGTCTTTGTGTGGTTTAGGTATCAGGGTGACTGTGGTCTCATAGAATGAGTTTGGCAGTGTTCCTTCTGTTTCTATTTTGTGGAAGAGTTTGAAGAGTATTGGTAATAGCTTGCCTTTGAAGGTCTGGTAGAATTCTGTGCTGAAACCATCTGGCCCTGGGCTTTTTTTGGTTGGGATATTTTTAAAGACTCTTTCTATTTCCTTAGGGGTTATAGGACTATTTAATCTGTTAACCTGGTCTTGATTTAACTTTAGTAGGTGTAATCTATCAAGAAAATTGTCCATTTCACTTAGGTTTTCAAATTTTGTGGAGTATAGATTTTTGAAGTAAGACCTAAAGATTCTCTGGATTTCTTCCATGTGTGTTGTTATTTCTCCCTTTTCATTTCTGATTTTGTTGATTTGGGTTTTTTCCCTCTACCTTTTAGTTAATTTGGCTAAGGGTTGTCTATTTCATTGATTTTCTCAAAGAACCAACTCTTGGTTTTGTTGATCCTTTGAATTTTTCGTTTTGTTTCTAAGTTGTTGATTTCAACCCTAATTTTGATGATTTCCTGCCTTCTGCTCCTCTTGCTAGTGTTTGCTTCTTTTTTTTTTTCTAGCTCTTCCAGGTCTGCTATTAAATTCCTAATATGAGCTGTCACAATTTTCTTTTTGAAGTCACTTAGTGCTATGAACTTTCCTTGTAGCACTGCTTTCATTGTGTCCCATAGGTTTGGGTATGCTGTACCTTTGTTTTTGTTGGATTTTAGGAAGTCTTTGATTTCCTTCCTTTTTTGTTCTCTGACCCAGTGGTCATTGAGTAGAGAGTTGTTCAGTTCCATGAATGTGTAAGCTTTTTGTTATTTCTGTTGTTGTTGAAGTTCAGCTTTAATCCATGGTGGTCTTATAAGACACAAGGGGTTATTTCATTTTTTTTTGTATCTGTTGAGGCTTGCTTTGTGTACAACTATATGGTCAATTTTGAAGAAGGTTCTGTGTGCTGCTGAGAAGAAGGTGTATTCTTTTGTGTTTGGGTGAAACGTTCTGTAGATATCTGTTAGGTCCATTTGGTTCTTGACCTCTGTTAGGCTCATTATTTCTCTGTTTGGTTTCTGTCTAGATGACCTGTCCATTGTTGTGAGTGGGGTGTTGAAGTCTCCCACTACTACTGTTTTGGGATCAATGTGTGGTTTAAGCTTTAGGAGAGTTTCTTTTACAAATGTGGGTTCCCTTGTATTTGGGGCATAGATTTCAGTATTGAGATGTCATCTTGATGAATTTTTCCTTTAACGAATATGTAGTGCCCTTCCCTATCTTTTTTTTATTAATTTCAGTTGAAAGTCTATTTTATTTGATATTAGGATGGCTACTGCAGCTTGCTTCCTGGGACTTTTTGCTTGGAAAACCTTTCTTCACTCTGAGGTAGTGTCTATATTAGTGAGACATGTTTCTTATATGTAGCAAAATGATGGGTCTTGCTTATGGATCAATTCTGTAAGCCTGTGTCTTTTTATTAGAAAGTTGAATCCATTAATGTTGAAGAATATTAATGACCATAAGTTATTATTTCCTGTTATTTTTATGTAGGTGGGGTTTGTGTGTTTCTTTTGGTTTAGCTGCAGTAAGGTTTTTTGCTTCTTTCATTTTCTTGGGTGTAGTTATCCTCTCTGGGTTGGAATTTTTCTTCTAGGATCTTCTGTAGAGCTGGGTTTGTGGATAGATACATTTAAATTTGGCTTTGTCATAGAATATCTTCTTTTCTCTGTCTATGTTATAGAAAGTTGTGCTGGGTATAGTAGTCTGGGCTGGCACCTATGGTCTCTTATGGCTTGTAGGACATTCGCCCAGGCCCTTCTGGCTTTCAAATTTTCTGAGAAGTCAGGTGTAATTCTGATGAGTCTGCCATTATATGTTACTTGACCCTTTTCTCTTATGGCTTTTAATATTCTTTCTTTGTTCTGTACATTTGGAATTTCAATTATTATGGGGCAAGAGGAATTTTTTTCTTGTGTAATCTATTTGGTGTTCTGTATGCCTCTTGAAATTTCACCAGCATCTCTTTCTTTAGGTTTTGGAAGTTTATTCTATGATTTTGTTGAAGATGTTTCCTGGACCTTGGAGTCAGGAGTCTTCTCTTTCATCTATGCCTATAATTTTTAGGTTCCATCTTTTCATTGAGTCCTTATTTTCTTGGATGTTGTGGGTGAGAACTTTTTTAGATTTCTCATTTTCTTTGGATGTTGTACTGATTTCTTCCATCGAATCTTCTATGCCTGAGATTCTGTCTTTCATCTCTTGTATCCTATTTTTGATACTCATGTCTGTAGTTCCTGTTCTCTTTCCTTGGCTCTCCACCTCCAGGATTGTCTCTGCTTGTGTTTTCTTTATTGCTTCAATTTCCAATTTCAAGTCTTGAACTGTTTTATACATTTTATATGTTTCCTCCTCCAATTTGGTTGTCTTTGTCTGTAATCTTTCAACTCCTTTACAGCCTTGTCTCTTTCCCATTCATGTTTGACTGAGCTAGCTTGGAGGTCTCTAATGGAGTTCTCCATTGCTTTCATTAGTAAAATTGTGGATTCTTTCAATGCTTTCATGGATTTATTTTCTTCTTGTAAGGCCTCTACCATTTTCCAAAGTACAGATTTGTCATCATGTGTTTCAGCTGTGGTGGGATGGTCAGGGCTTGCTGTACTAGCATAACTGAATTTTGTTGGAGTCATATTTCCTTGACTTTTGTCAGTTCTATTCTTTCTCTGGCCTTTAGCCATCTGGTTGTTCTTAGCTTTTGTTCCTGGTACCTTCTGGACTTGGTGCCAAGAAGGGTGCTTTGGTCTACACCAAAATATAATTTGGTGATCTTTAGCTCTCCACAGGCTGCATGGGGCCTTGTGTGGTGGTTGGTTCTCAGTGTGCCTCCCAGAGCTCACCCCTTCCTCTGTGTCCCAATTGGGAACTCAGGTTAGATGTTGGGGTGGGATGTTTTATTTCCACCTGCAGGTTCCTGAGATCCAGCTGGTCTTCTTAGTGATGTTAGTGGGGGTTGGTAGGCCATGAACTATAGGCTAGAGCTGTAGTTTCCATGCAGTTTATGCATCAGGACTGTGATCATGGTCCTCCCAAGTTGATCTCAGGGGGTTCTCAGGTTCAATGCGCACCTATGGCCAGAAACACTGTAATCTAGTACAGCTCACGTCACCCAGGCAATGAGCAATGGGGGTTGTTTCACTGCTCCAGAGTTGGAGCTCTCTGTGTTGTAGCCTGGGTTCAGCTGAGGTGCCAGCAGATAGTTCTAATGTGGGATTCACACCCTGTCCACAGTGCTTGGATTCAGAGAAGCTCAGCTGCCTTTTCCCAGCCAGAATCAATGTGCTCCAGTCTAGCCTGCCTGAGCCGGCATGGCTTCTGACACTTTCCCTGTAGCTAGGGTGCCAGGACTGTGGTTGCAGCCCTCCCAAGCTACCAAGCTACTGGGGGGGCGGGTATCTCAGGATCAACCTGTGCCTCTCTGTCAGAAGCTCTGTGGTTCTGTACTGCCCACTTACTCAGGTAGCACACTTTACTACCAGAATGCTTACTGCTCCAGACTGAGATATAGATGCTGTAGACTAAGGCAGTAGGCTGAGAATCCTGCCAAAGTGGGTGCGGGCAGGGAGTTCAATATGGAGTTCACAAGATGTCTCCAGCACTTAGACTCAGGGGGGATCTCAGACACCTTTTGCCTTCCAGAGGTGCTGTGTTCCAGAGTAGTCTGTCTGGGTCAGTGGGGCTTCTAACAGATTCTCTGTAGCTAGGGTGTCAGGACTGTGGGTATGAACCTCCCAAGCTACACTTAGGGAGGTCTCAGGATCAACCTATGCCTCTCTGTCAGAAGTTCGGTGTCCCGTGCAGCCCACCATAGTCCAGGACCGCTTCACTGCTCCAGATGGAGATCTCAATGCCCTGGACTGAGGCTGTAGACTGAGTACCCTGCTGGAGTGAGCACAAGGCAGTGAATTCCAATATGGAGTTCACAAGGCATCTACAGCTCTTGGCCTCAGCGAATCTCAGCCTTCTTTTCCCTGCCTGAATCATTGTGTTCCAGCACAGCCTGCCTGGGTTGGCAGGGGCTTCCAACAGTACCTACGGTGTCAGGAATGTGGCCATGAGCCTCCCAATCTACTCTCAGATGAGTCTCAGAGCCAGCCTGTTCCTCTCAGACTGAAGCTCTGTGAAGCAGTGCAGCCTGATTTCTCTGGCTGCCCACAGTGGCCCAGAACTGCTTCACTGCTCTGGGATGAGCAGTAGATGCTGTGCCCTCAGTGCACAGCAGAGAGCCCAGCCTAGTGCCAGGCAAGGGGGGTCAGGGAATTCCGATATGTAGTCTATATCCTGTCCACAGTGCACTTGGGCTCAGGGAAGCTCAGCGCCTGCCAGCTCCATTCTCCTGTTACCAGTCAGCCAGATGCCGCTATGCTGCAGATCCCAGGGAGAATAGCCCTCAGTCTTACTGTAGTTGCTCATCTGGTCTTCTCCTGGGTGTCAGAATGCCTGCACAGAGGCTGTGGGCTCAGGAAACTGAGGAGAGCCTCTGTTTGGAGGTCAAAACCTCCAGCTGACATCCTGAAAATATCCGATCTGCCAGCTTTTCCACTGCAATGGGGAGTGCACTCTCATGGCAGGAAGCACTCAGGGCCCCTGTCTGGCATCTCCATTCTTCTAGTGTCTATATTTCCAGTACCGTGTTCTTTATTGTCCCTGGCTTTGTTGGGCAAGCCCAGATAGACTTGCACCTCACAAACTGCCGCTCAGCAGGAGTATATCTCTGTGGTGGTCCAGTTGACCTTTCTGACAATGAGAATGTATCTGACCTTATTGCCACCATCTTGCCACCCCCCTTAACTTGGCTCTAAAGGAGCATCACTGAGGAACCTTTGCTGTAGGTTGTAGATTCTGTCTGATGACATTCTTAGCTTGGGGTTGGTGGAAACTAATAGTCTTTTAAGTTAATGTTAATATATTCCAAAAGGTTTTGCTTGGCACACAAGTGGATAATCAGTAGCTATTAAGGGGTGGTCAGCCCAAGGCTGTTTTGGCTCTGATTTTGTAACATTCTAACATTCCAGAAACACAAAGTTTTAATCAATCAATCAACCTTGTACAATCTGTGTGGCTTATTTTTCCTCTGAACTTCAGTTCACAAAACTAAGACCCCGAATGGTAAAGTGAACTCCCCAAGTTGCCACTGGGCTTGGAATATGCCATCCATACCTGTGCCAGCTAATTCTTGCAATAGTGCTAGATCTGCTCTCAAAGATCATGGGTATTTCTGATATAAATGAAGTTGTTTTAGGAGGATGGTCGTTGGTTCCCTAAGAAACCGGGTTCCCTGAAGTTCAATTCAATGACTTCCATCTCTAAAGCTCACTGACCTACCATCACCTTTTCTCTGTAAAGAACAAAGGGATGAGGACCATAATTAATTCACCCACATCTTCTATTGTCACCAAAGCTTAGAGCAGGCATTAATTGTGGTTCCTACTATTGAAAGCAGGATTGTTCTCTTGGAAACAAGCACCCAGAGTGAAAGAGGAGAGAGAGACTCAGCAGATGAGAGTGTGCCAGCTTGACCTCATGGTTGGAATAATACAAGGCGAAGGCAGGCGCACATTAACTGAGCAGAGGATTGTTTGTTGTGCGTTGGTTACTTGTCTATACTACAGAATGCTTTTGGAAAGAGCAAGTAACATTTGATTATTTTCAAGTACATTAGGAATTCCTAACACCAGCCAGCCAGCTGAGCTCCCAAGCACAGGCCCTTAGGGGATTCCACTTAATGAGTGTTTAAAAGCAACTTGTTGCTGGAATGTTATAATTAGCACCAGTAAGCAAAAGACTCTGGTGTTCTTAGGGGGAAATCAGCTTTTTCCGCACTTTGATGTCCTGATCATTACTTACTAGTATGTTCTTGTTTATTCTGATGTTGCTGTGTGAGATCACTTGCTTAACTGAACCTTGATTTCCCCCTATGTAAATGGGAATCATGAGACCTATCCAAACTCTGCTGTGGTGGCATGTACCTGTCATCCCAGCCAATACTAGGAAGGGAAAGGCAGGAGAATAAAGAGTTTAAGTTCATCCTTGGATACATATCAGTTGAGGACCAGCCTGAGCTACAAGAGACTCCCTCACCTACAAAGAGGCTTATTTTGCTGATTAAACAAAATTATACTTAAAAGTCCTAACACACAGCTTAACAGACTCCTGGTCCCCTGCTCCCTCTGTTCACTGGCCATCTGAAAGTCTGACTTATAAATGACTCACTAGGGAAGGAAAAGCAGTATATGTGGTCCTCTATCCGTGTCTCAAACACAAGTGGCACTTTATCCAAAGATGCCTGGAACTGTTCCATACACCTGTGCCCTAAGGAAGGGCAGGTAAGATGCACAGCTAACCCTAGGCCCATGCGACTTCAGTCTCAAGTGTCCAATTTACTACTCATTCTTTTCCTTCCTCATTCTTCTAGTTTTAGGTGGGAATCCTATAAAATGGAGAGAGTCAAGGGAGCCCTCAAAGCTCTGAGGTAGAGTGAGCTCTGCATGTCTAGGAGTCTGGAGGACTGGGGCTTGGTGGGTAAGAAAAGAGCAATGGGAGACGATGCCTAACATTTTGACAGAGACCAAACCAGGCAGAGAACTACAAGATAGCATTGTAAAGCTTGTATTGTGTGTGCCATGGAAAGCCTCTGAAAGTCTAACTGGGGAATGACATGCTTTGGTTTATTTCTTTAAATATGCACACTGGGTTCCAAGGGAAGATTAGATTGAAGGGTTTATGTTTGGATGCAGGAGATAACTTCAAAGGCTGATGTATTGCTTTGTGGAGTTTTGGTGTCCCATGGGTGAGACAACTGTGAAGACAAACTTGGCAGGCCACCAGGGTGAAGGCTTAACCAAGATCGTGTGACCAAAGCACCCAGAATATAGGGAGCAGTTAACAAACACTAGATCCTGTTCTCCTTTGTGCTGCAATCCCATCAACAAAGCGACTCTCTATCAGAATTGAGTTTAGGGAGATGGTAAGCAAACTACTACATTTTCTCAGATGTGGATTCACTCTTAGGAGAAAGGCTCACAGAGGTGGAGATCAGCTCCCAGACTGCAGAGTGCCTGGTAGGGGCACCTTCCAAAGGAGGGAGAATGCAGGGAGAGACAAGGATTGAGGGAGGAAGGGAAAAAGACTGGAAGGAACCATCCAGGTATGTCCTGACTAAACTGAGAACACTACTGTGTGTGGAAGGTGCTGGCTTAAAAACTGGACTCATGTGCTTAAGGCTGGGGAGAATCCTCAGTCAACAGAGTGCTTACCTGCAAACACAGGGCCCCATGTTTAAAAGACAAGGGGAATGTGGCAGAGACACATAATTCTAGTCCCGGAAAGGTGGTAATACACAAACCCCAAGGCTTGCTAGTCAGTGAACTTAGCCTAATTAGCAAGTTCCACTGCCTCAGAAACAATAAAAAAGAAAGTGTTTGGCATGAGGAATGGCAACCAAAGACATCTTAAGTTTTTTCTCCCCTGGCCTCTTCACACACAAAGATGTACACACATGGCCATACGTATACACACACAGACACATGTACAAAGTAGCATTACAGGTATGCCAGGGAAGTCTGCTCTGATTATGACCGCAAGGACTTTTCTAGAAGATTCTTATTCAACTCTTCCCCTTAGGAAATTGAGTCTAGAGCAAGAAAGTCACTTGGATTAAACCATGCAGAGGATGGTGAGGCAATGCTGTATGGATCAGTTGATTCACAAAGAGAGAAAGACTGAACACAGTCAATTAGCAAATGTGAGCCGAGCTCCTGCTCAATGTAAGACCTGCATCTGGGCACTGGAGACAGTAGAATAAAATAGACAGGGCTCTTGCTCCTGGCACTTATGGCCTGATTCCTTCTCATAGAGCCATTTGGCCAGCACAGGCACACAGTGGCCTCCATGAGCTGACTTAGTCTTTCTTACACAAAGGGTGCTCATATGCCTTTGATTTAGTGAATTCATTTATTTGTTCCACATACATCGGTCAAACAGAGACTATGTGTGAGGCATAGCACTAGTGCGGCTGAGCCAGGTAAACAAGGTAGGCCTGGCCCCTGTCTTCAGATAAAACGGACTGGATGAATCCAAGATGTTATCATACCCAATATTCTTCAAAAATCACCTTGGGCTGACAGGAGAAGCACCAGTCTTTGGACCTGTGCCTGGAGCTTGTGGGACGAGTGATCCTTTCCCCCACTTCCTGGAGGTTCTCATGCTCAGGTTTAAAACTCTAGAGAGTGAAGAGAAAGGGCAGTGTGGGTAGTGGCTGAAAGGGCAGAGTACAGGGCACAAGGCCAGAGGCTGGGGCTCCCAAGAGTGACAGACACAATGAAGCGTTGAGAAAGACTGAGCCAGCACTAAGTAGAGAGATGGTGTCTGGAAACCAGAGGCCCTCAGAAGGGTCCCCAAAAGCTGAAGGAGTCGGAGATATGAATACTGATCAGTCTGAATCTTCAGCACTCAAACCACCGTCCTTCACCTCGTTCTCTCTCCCTTGTTCTTCCAGCCCCACATCTTTCCCTTCCAGAAGTTCTCTGTGCCCTGTGCTGACAGGATACTTGCTTGTCCAGCTTCTAATAATTATCTGAAAGAGCTGTCTCCTGTCACCCATCCCATGTCCTTGGCTCCTAACAAGACAAGAGTGGCCACCCAGCTTCACACCCACAGCTACTGCTATGTGCTTCACACAGCCCAGGGGAGACTCACTATTCTCTGCATGATCTGATCCGTGGATTTCCCTCCAAACCCACCACCCTCAGGGACACACAACCAAAATGCTTTCTCGTATGAGTATTTGTAAATTACCAGTGCCCACTAACCAATAACCACACTGGGTGTGCTTGACCAATACCTACTAATTTTTCCTATAAACCCATTGATTCAAGAGCAAGTCTTACTGTCAAGACAGAATTAGGTCAAAGTTTGGCATTGCCCCAGGGAGTGGAGAAGTTCTAAGATGTGGACCATATTGTGTAAGATATGGATACACATTCATGTATAATGTCTGTCCTTTCCACTCCAAAAGCAGAGAGAAATATGACATGCTTTTATGTCCTAGAGAATGAAGACATCCAGTGAGATAGCCCTCAGCAGCTTAGGTTCTTCTCAAGGCAAAGGCAGGGAAGTAAGTGGTGTGTGTAAACAGTTCTGACACTCTGCCAATTTCTGTTGACAAGTAAGTATCAGGGACAAGTAAGTGTCGGGGTTTGGAGGGGGGACTGGAGGGTGGGAAGATCAGCAAGTGTCCTGGAAATGACACAGCCTTATGCTAGGGTGAAGGCAAAGGGAGTCACCTTCTTCTATTTATGTTCCTCTAAATGCATTGTTAAAAAATAAAAATAAATAATACTATTACTTTTTCCTGTCTGTGTGGTAACCCCATCATCTATCCTCTCCCTCCCACTTTTGACATGTGAGTCAGACCAGAACCAAAAGGTGCCTTCTCATCCAGCCAGCCATCTGTCCACACTTGCCAGTGAGCTGAATCTGCCAACTCCCACTCTGGGGCTCTTGGGAGAGGCAAGATAAGTTATGCGGTGATAAAGTCTGCAGCCTCCATTGATCTTGTTTATCTAGGAGGCTTGAGTCCATAGGAAATTGTCCCTTCAGGAGGCAGATGTAGCTCCCTCTGTCTGAAGGTGTTGATGTCATTTAAAAAAATGATGTAATGGGGTGGGGAAAGGGAAACATGGATAATCCAAATATTTTAAGGACCAGCTGCATGTAAAATCTGATTGGGATCAGTTTTCCTCTGCATATAAAGGTTGCCCTCGCTGGTGCCTCTCTACAGAATTCTAGATCCTGTCTGCATGCACAGGGGCTTTGTGGAACTGGGGATATGGTAGCAAGGTCATTGATTTTGAGCCAGACTTCTTGCTGGGAGTTTGCTATGAGTTTGGAGAATCTGATCATTTTCTCTTATGAGATGGAGATGTAGTTCCCTCCCTAGGTGGCTCCAGACTTTAAAGGAGTAGATGGTATATAAACCCCCAGTGGCTGGGAACAGAGAGTTCAGTAAACTCCACTTTCACTCCTAACGTCTTCTTTGCTGGAAGAAGTGTGACCTTTGCAAACCCCACTTATGCCTAAAAGACATTCATTTGACTCCCCTGGAGATAGTCATGGGATATACAAAGGTGTCTGAGCTACTCAGGCAGAGCAAGATGGAAACACATCATGCTGAGCTGATCATAAATCTGAATGAAATAATTATCTAAAGTATTCAAGAGCAATTCTGCGGGAAGATGCCTCATCTTCCTTGATGGCCTTCTCAATTACTCATTTTTAGTATTGCATTATACAGTTCTCTGGCAATAATTATTAAACATTTCAGCTGCACTGAGATATAAAACTTAAAAGGCTAATTTATTTCCTAGGCATTAGCCTACCTAGTATAAAATTTCCTGTTTATATGGTTCTATTTGTTTAAACCTATTTATCAGAGTGATTTTCTAGCACTGAAAAGAAACTGACACCCCCTCCCCAGGTGAAAGATGGTGGATGAACGAGGTGGGTCCAGCTATCTGGTCCTGTGTGGTGTGAGCCCAGGCTCCCCGCTTGCTAGTCCATGCTTCTGAATTGGTACAGAGGGAGCTATTCCCACTTCATGTGATCATTGAGATAATTTTGTGAAATAAATATGAAGAGACATGTGAGGTATGGCCTACTAAACACTAGATGCTATTTCCCCGATTCCTTGGTGCTTAAACTCAACAAAGGAGAACCTTCCCAGTTCATGAACAGCAGTCCCTTGCCAGTCTTCAGGCCCTGAGGGTACTGACAGAGTTTAATCATGGGAGGTAACTCGGTACTCCAGGCAGGAACCTTCTTAAGTAAGCATGACACAGGAGGATCAGGACATTGAGGGATAAAGAAGCCGGTGACTCTATCTATCAAGGTCACTCAGTTCCCAAAACAGGGGCTTGAGCCAGCTTTCCGCATCCCCAGTGCGCATTCTACCTCTACCACCCCGGGCTTCCTCTGAGCATGCCAAATGGCATATTGGAAGGAGAATTCTGCTTTCTCTTCCAGATTTTTCTAGAAGAATGATTTTTTATCATCTTGAGGATTTCCCACACTTGGTAAATATCTTCATCTCCACTCCACTTAGTATCTTCCAGTCCTCCTGTGTATTTTCTTTTCTCTGGGGCCACACTGGGTGATCTGAAAAGGCTGAAGAGATGGGTCAGTGGTTAAAAATCACTGGTTCCTCTTTCAGGGGACCTGGATTTGATTCCCAGTATCCACATGGCTTCTCACAACTATCTGTAGCTCATCCAACACCTTTTTCCTGGCCTCCATGGCAAACACACACACATATATATACATACATACACACACAGGCAAAACACTTATACCTGAAACAAAAACATAAATAAGTAAATTTCAAATGAAAAGAATGATTAGGAGGTGACAACTATACTCTGACCCACATGCACACACCTGTCCCAGGTCCAAAGGAGCTTCCCATTGTGCTCCAGGCTCCCAGATGCACTAGATTTAGGGGTGGGACAGCTGGGGTGGTGCCCTGGATACCAGGCTGCAAGGAGCAGAACATGGCTGGAAATGTATTGAGATGGAGAAAATAGTCTTTCTCAGAACTGTTGACAGCTAACATGACAGTAGAGTGATAATGATAGTATTTATGATAATAATACACAGTGATTCTAACACATGCGGTGATAACTTTGTGCTAGGGACCTCTTAGTGCTTTCTTTGATTGAGTCATTAAAACCCTTCTATCCTCCTGAAGGGGATACAGTCATTACCACCCATTCTACAGAAAAGAGAATCACTCAGTCCAGAAAAATAATACTGATAGTGAACAAGGCTGCTGGGCCCTGCCAGACTCTACACCTACACCATTGTCTGTTGGCAGAAACATCCATCAACCCCTGCAGAGCACTGGAGTGTCAAGAATTGGTGCAGGCTCTGCCTCCAGGCCTCTGAGGTGTGGTGCATGGGTCAGGGCCAGGCTTGTGCTTGGGGGCATAAGGAGAAGTATTGCTGAGCCTACAGTCTTTCCAGATTCCTTCTCCCACGCAGTGCTCAGCCTCTTCCTCCAGGTGAATGTTGGGCAAATATTTAGAGAACATCACCCTGAAAGGAGGCCAAGTTACTAGTCTGCCCAGTGCACCCACATGTCTTGGTCCAGCCCTGCTCCTGCTCCCAAGCCTGCCTGCTCTGTTAGCTCCCTTGAGTACAGCAACCCACGGAGCATAAGGACGGATGTAATCTGTCGTTAATGGGAACATGATCTGGTGGCTCTGGGAATGAGCCCACAGTGGATTTGGAGGCTGTTTGCCTAGTCAGGGGTTCCAGCCGGGCCACAGACCATGCTTGTGGCTCAGTCACACCCTGCCAGAGTGCTTCTTGGAGATGCAAGAGAACACTCCTGGGAATAAGATAAAGCAGGAAAAATGGGAGAAATGAACAAAACGAAGTAAGAATCTGTTTGAAGAGGCTCTAGTAAAAAAATAAGGGGAGGGGGGATTATATTGACTTTGTAGAGGAGATAGAGCCTGAATCTTTATAGCCGAGGGGAGGGACCCTGTTACACCAAGTATGGTGGTACACACGTGTCATGCAAGCATTCAGGAGGTGAAGCAAGAGGATCTTGAATTTCAGCTACACAGGAGGTTTGAGAGCAGCTTGGGCTACATGCAGAGACTGTCTCAGAAAATAAAAAGAGGAGGGGCTATCCATCCAAAGACAGCAACACAAACCTTTAGATTGTTTCTGATGGATTTGGAAGAGTTTGCTAAAGTGTTGAGGTTCCTAGCTCGCACACAAAGCAAACACAGCTTGTTACAAATTTCTGATTACAGATGGACAAAAGGCTACAAGGAAACAAACCAAACATTTGAAACAGTTGGGGTTATGTCTCCTTTACTTTTCTGTCTTTGTAAACTTTTCCATAAAGATCTTATTCTTTGGAGTGATATAGGCCAAGTCTTTAATTTTAAGAAATCTACTTTGAAAGCTCTTTCATAAAAGACAGATGTATCTGTTTTTCCTTCAATGAGTTTCAAATGAAAACAACAAAACAAACAAGCAACACAAATCTCAGTGGTGAGAGCTATAAGTTAAGAGCACTAGCTGCTCTTGAAGGGGACCTGGGTTCTGTATCCAGCACCCACATGGTGGTTGACAACCTTCTGTAACACCAGGAGATCAAGCACCCTCTTTTGACCTCTGAAGGAACCACACACATGTGGTGCACAGGCATACATGCAGGCAAGACACTCTCAGAGATGAAGTAAAAACAAAAATACCTTAGAAAGGCTCAAATGACAGACTAGAAATAGGTAGTTTAATGGGAAGGATTACTTTCTTTGGATTGTCTCAGATTTTATTGTAGCTAGAAATTTGAACCCAGGCAGACTCAATAACTAATAGTTTGTTTAATTTTACATTAATTTCAACTGCAGAAAAACTAAAGATATAAAATGAAACCATAAAGGATGATCATAGTAGTCTCCGATTGCAAACAACATTTTGACATTTCTTGGTTAAATGAATAAGTAGACTCTGTTTCAGCCATGAGCCATTTTGTTGAGATTATATATTGAATGGAAAGGAAAGATGCTTATGACATACTGCAGAATGAAAGAATGGGTTACAAAATATGTGAAGGGCAGGATATGAAATAGGAAATATAGCATAATCCTGCACTCTAGAAATGCATATGTATGTATGTATGTTTCTATAAATATATATGAAACATATATATCATATATATATGTATATATGTGAAAAGATACACAAAAATATCAATAACTGCTGTGGGGTGATACTATCACAAGTAATGGTCTCTTTCTTTTTCTTCTCTACCTTCTGATTTTCTGCTAATGTAGTAATAATAATGGTCATTCCTGCCTCTATGTAGGATGTCTCCTGGGTTGGTTAACTTCTAGTATTGAAGGAATTTCTCCCTTCAGAGATGTGGAAGATGCTTGGTTAGGAGAAGGGTGCTCACCATGGAAAGGAGGTTACAATAGACTGAAAGCATATGTCCTGGAGGTTTTATGAAAACTATTTCAAACCAAGCAAGATGGGTATTAATTATAATTATTGTTTTCATTTTGCTGGAATACTGATGAGCATTCCAGAAGCTTGGTCCAAGTCATTCACCTACAAAGTGGCAGAGCCATGACTCAAAAACAAAAACAAAAACAAAACAAACAAAAAAAACCCCACTGAATCCTGTAGTTTCTGCTCTACCTGCCCCTCCTTTCTCCAAAGATGAAATGGTGAGTGTCATGGGACATCTTGCCTCATTTCCGATCCCTGTCTGTAGCTGACAGTGCCCCCCTATACTTCCATATTCAGCAATTCACATTTAGAAATTCTAATCCCTGTCCTCATGTCTAATGACTGAGCTCACTTACAACCCAGAACAATAAAGACTTAAGGACTGTCTGCTTAAACAGCCACTCTCACCATTTGGGGATTATTGTACCACTATCTCTGAGGGCCACCCATTATCATGATCCCCAGCGTTGATCTCTGCCCTCCTGAGTTGTCCACTTAATCACACCTCATGTGCCCTGCAGCAAAAGTCATTCTTTGTCACAAAGTCAACTTTTCTAAACTTCAGCTGTGCTCCAAGTCCATGTTCCTAGCCAGTTTCCTGCTGTGGAGACAGTTCCTGATCAATTATCTGATACCCTACTACCCTTACCCCCAGTTAGCCTGTAGGAATGACTACTCTTCCACATCTGTATGTTAGGGGCTCTGCTTCCCTAATGAAGGTGTTCATTATGTCACCAAGAGAGACATTTGAATAGTAGTCACCTAAGTATGCTGTCACATGCCCTGCTGACCAGTTGGAACACTTGGTTCTTCATCTGGGCCCCCCAGGCCAAGCATCTCTTAGGCTGTGTTTGATGCACTGGGAAGGTGGCCTGCTAAGTCAGGACAAAGAATCCAGAGTTGAGGAAGGGGGCCGGGTTAGGCTTAGGAAACAAGTATTATTTATTTGAGTCTGGAAAGAAAGAAAAATGGGGTGAGGGAGGGATTGATGCCCTAAGTGTAAAAGTAGGTCATGTTTTACCTCTCAGGAGGACATAGTATGTGATCAAGACTAGGGCTGTGACCAGCAGAAAGCCTTGGAAGCCTCAAAATTCATGCTGATAAGGTAGTTTAGAATATTCTGGGATGGAGATGTGACACAGAGACTCAATGCTCAAGTTGAGTCTCAATGCTCCAACTCTCACTGGAAAGAATGAGACAGATTGTCCTTAATACCTGAAAGAGCCTATTCAGGGCAAGATACTAAGCCAGTTGCTTTAACAATAGATTTACAAGTGATCTGAAAGTCAACCCTGTGTATACACACAGACCTTGGTGGGTGTCTGCTTCACAGGGCTGACACTGGTGACAGAGTAAGACCTCTGTGTCTCTGGGTGGGAGCCAAGCAGTCATCTTACCAGAAAACCTTTCTCGGAAGGACTGTAACCTTGCAGACAATCTAAAAGGCCTTGATTTGACCTCTATATAAAATAGAAAGGTAAGCTTTAGTATATGTTAGTGATGCCCTTAAAAACTAAACTTCACTTAACATAATACATCATCATTATAGACGATTTAGAACATATAAAACATATAAAAGGAAATAAAAATAACCATCATGGGGCTGCAGAAATGGCTCAGCAGCTAAGAGCACTGACTTCTCTTCCAGAGG
The DNA here is from genome assembly GCA_907164525.1 of Lophiomys imhausi. Lineage (NCBI taxonomy): Eukaryota > Metazoa > Chordata > Mammalia > Rodentia > Muridae > Lophiomys > Lophiomys imhausi. The sequence continues at coordinate 7,893,098 of CAJQZJ010001826.1, read as the reverse complement.
ACCCAGGTTCATTTCCCAGTGCCCACATGGTAGCTCACTACTGTGTGTAACTTCATTTCCAGTACTTCTGACACCCTCACACAGAAATACACACAGGCAAAACAACGCACATAAAATAAAAGTAAACCATAAAAAAGGTAACCATCATTATATTCAACTGCCCACCATAATAGGTTTTAATTTTCTCATCTTCAGTGTTGAGGAAAGAAATGTAGACTGCAACGAGCGAGTGTTGTTTAGGTGGTGGCCAACATGGTAAACTTCCTGGGTCCAGTAGGGACAGTGCTGAAGTGTGAAGTCAGCTAGGGCTGTAGAAAGAAGAGTGGGTTCGTGCAGATCCAAGACTGTTTTGGAAGAAGCTGGTATTTTCCAAGGAGCCAGGCACTGTTGGGAGTGTTCTCTGAATCCAAGGAAACAGCTCCTTCTGTTCAATGCTCAATTATCATCTGGCCACTGAGATTGAGGATAAACAGCCATATTTACCTGAAGTAGCTCCACGGTTTGGAAAGCATTCTTTGTTGTTTGAGTTCTGGGCCAGGGGCCTTAGTCTTCTCCCCATGTAGAGTCTCTGTCAGAGTTCAATTTGACCAAAGTAGGCCTTGGGTTTAGATAGCTTTGGGTAAGATTCCACACCAGATCACATTGAGCTTCATGTCAAGGGTACAATGATATGGCAATGTATTTAAGATTTTAATTAAATATTTGATGCCTTTGACTTTCCCATGTGGTCAACCAGAATCCTCCCAAGGATTTAAAAACTTAAGGCTCAGAGCACTTTCAGAAGTTCGTTGTGACAATGAGCAAATGGAGTCTCACTTGTGCAAATCCAAGAAACTCATATTGTTTAGAAATCTACAAACTTGGACATGGGACTCTGAGTACCCTTTATGAAAACATAAAGCCAAAGGCTATTTATGTAAATTAAGTGCTTGGGTGTTTTAGCACAGGGTGTTTAGTTGTTATGAGCTCCTCTTATATATGTGGTTCTGTGGCTCAAAGCTTGACTTGAAAGAAACTTCTTGTCTAACATATGAGGGATGATGCCATAGGAAGATGGCAGTGTAGAGGAAGGATGGACATTCCAGCCAAGGAGCCCTGTGCCCCAACCCAGGCTTTGCCACTCTGGGACTTGGAATAGGTGATTTGACGGTCTACATTGTAGCAGCTCCCAATTTCTTTTTCAGTGTCTGAGGCGAATGGAAATAAGACATGTGAAGTCTCTTACCAGAAGGAAGCAGTGAAAATACTAAAATGACTGGTGTCGAGGTCATTAACGGTATCTAAGAAAGCAACATGCAAAGCAAGAAGTCTGGGGCATTGCAGTGAAAGGGGCTCCGGCAGAGACTGTAGCCAAGACAGCAACGCAGAAACATCACAACCAAAGGCAGGAGGAAAGTTCAGTTGGCTCTCCATGTCTGCACCAACTGAGGGTCAAAAATACTTTATTTTTAAAATAAAATTTAAAAATATATGCAGGCTTGTTACTGTTTTCTAAAGAATAGGCTGTAATAACTATTTCCATTATATAGGTATCAAAGGCAATCTAAGGATGATTTAATTATGTAGAAGGAGATGCATGCATTATATGTAAATACTATGCAGTTTTACATATTGCTGGAACCAGCTCCTCACTGATCCTGAGACTGGCTGCACACATCGTTCTTAAAGACACTTTTGATATGTGCCAGGCACCATGCTAAGTGGATTTTTTTAAAGGCCCAGGAAGTGGGAATTGACCAGACTAGGCAGGAGGAAGCACACAAGCAGAGAACAGAACACAGACAGAGAGAAGGAGCTGAGTGAGACTCTGAGGTAGGAGGGCAGGCTCAAACTCTTAAAGACATGCCTCTCCATTCTGGAAGAAATGGAAAACTGTGGAGATGATTTTAGGAGCAAGAATTTAAAAGTTTTTGTGTGTTTTAAGAAGGTTCCTCTGGCTTTCCCTATGTAAAAATCAGAGTAAGTCCAGAGAATGGGTGTGTATCAGTCCAGTTTAGCCTGGGCAAGAGCGAAGATGGTTGGAGAATCACAAGCGGTAACTGGAAGATAAAATAACATTTGGGAGTGGAGGGTGAGAGCAATGGCAGGGCCATTGACGACATCTATTGTTTCTGAGTTGTATAGTTGGGGTAGGAGCAAATCAGAGGGAACATGGTTAGAGCAGTTATTAACAAAGTGGCTTTGAGCTTTTTTTTTCTTTTTCTTTTTTTTTTTAAATAAATCCCAAAGTAAATGGAACTAAAGGCTAGAAGGTTGAACATAGAGCCCAGAGAGACTGCCAAGACTCCAAATGTCAACTCCTGAATCCTTCCACAGAAGTAGCAATTAGAGCCATGAGTTGAATGTGAGCACCTGCAGAGGCAGAATAAAGGCAGATGGGAGAGGGCTTAAGACTGAGCCTTGAGCAATTGAAGGTCATAGAAGAGGGTGAGTAGGCAGAGAAAGTAGAAAAAGAATAGAAAGAATGGGTGGGGAAAGTTAGGATGGGTGTAGGAGAGGGAGACAAAGAGGCAGATAAGCCAAGATGCAGGGTAGGGTGGGGATATGGTAAGAAGGAGGGCAAAGGATCTGCTGGATTCTGCATTCCAGAGGCATTTTGATAGTATGAACTGAAAATACACAGGACCAGGGTTAAGAGTGAGTAAAAGGCAAAGGCAGTAAGTTTAATCAAGTTGTTCAAGTGATTTGACTGTAATAGAGAGGAGAAAGGTAAACATAGCTGGGGTGTTGGAGGCATTGAATGTGCTTAAGAGGTTCACAGGGAAGGATTTGGTTACAGCAAGTGTTGGATCTGGACTAGAGAAAAGGGACAAGTGTTGGTGTCAGGAAACAAAGCACAGGAGAGAAAGAAGGAACTAGTCTCTGTCGGCACAGAAATGAGAGCAGGGTGGCAATGGGTGGGAAAGAAAGGTGCTTTCAGACAAGGCTTGTTTCTGCAAAGCAAGAGGGTAAGAGGGGGAGGGAAGGGGGGAGGGTTGTAGGAAGATTTTAAACCTCTGCTGTGACTGGGAATGAGACAGGATTTGCCATACGTGTGCAACAAAGGCAGGAAAGAGCTGGGGTTGGGAGACAATAAGACTGTACTCCACTGACCAGATCCAAAGCTCAATGAAACAGCAGGAAGATTTTTTTTTATCAAACTAGAAAGATGCAATGACCACCACATAAGGGACTTGCACATACCCTTTGAAAATGAAAACACAAGCATTTAGCATATGCTGATAAAGATGAGCAAAAAAGGAAGACTTGCCATGACTTTCTAGATGTCAGAATATATTATAATAAATGTGGGGATGGTGGCATTAAGGGGTAGAATAGAAAGCCCAGAAACAAGTTTGGGGAAACCTAGCACGTGTTAAAATTACCCTCACTGGTTAACAAAGTCTTAGTTTTGTTTGTTGGCCCAGAACCATTAATACCAGCTCTTTGGGGATGAGGGCACATGGCTCAGTGGTAGAATGCTTCCTAAGCATGGGGAAGAGCCTGGATTTGATACCCAGCACTGCAAAAAGTAGCCCTTTTATCTGATTTGGATAGAAAATTACACAGTCACTGAGTCAAAAGAGGATAGGGACACAGAAAGCAGAGGAACTGCCATTAAAAGTAAGTAACTTCTGGCTGCTGGTTTGATGTGTAAGAAGCTGAAGATGCCACATTGTCCATTCTGAGTGAAGAGACAAAACAAGTCTTTTGAGGATCTGCAGATAAAAGAGATCAGTAAGAGAGTACCAGCCAGTGTCTGAGTGGTTGCAACTCCTGAAAATTGATATGCTCATTCCTGCTCCCCAACTTGTCTGTATTAGAGGACAGACTTTAGGCACGGTTAGTTCATGAGGGCAGAGCCATCCGGAATTGGTTCGGGCCTTTTATAAGGGATCTGAGAGGGCTTATTTGTCCTTTGACTGTGTGATGATGTGGTGCAACTGTGCCCTGTGTGAAGAGTGGACATTGACTCTACAGCACATTGACCTTGGCTCCCGCCTCCAGATCCATGAGAAATGCATAGGCCTGGTCTATGGCATTTTACTATTATAACCTGAAAAGTCCAAGAGAAAACACCAGTTGCTGCCCCTAATATCAGAGAGGCAGACAAGCAAATATATAGGATCACGACTTAGTAAAGCCAAAACCTCCATAGGAACCTTGGCCAGGTCAGGAAAACCTCTCCTGTGGCAAAGGAGCTATGGGGGGGACGGGGGGGCTCCCTGTGCATTCTTCCAAGAGCTAAAAACACCAGAGAGACCCAGGCATGAAGAGATTCCTCATCAGCATCTTTTGTAAGTTTAACACCAGAAGATCTACCGAGCTCTCACAATGGAAGATGAAGGAAAATCCATGTGTCCAGTACTTATTTTGTAATAGTCAAGCTGGCTACTTTTAATTATATCTGTTGGTAGAAGGAACTATGCCAAACCTAGGCAAGGGAAATACCCAGCTCTAAGCCCCTGTTCCACCCAAGAGAGGAAAATTGTGATGTTCAAATGTAGTTCTAACCCAGGGTCACTGGCTCATCAAAGGATGAATGGACACCCTGCCGTGGGACTGTAGACCACTTTCTTTCTAACACACCCCACAAAAGTTTTATGTTTGGCAGTTCAGTTGACCCCATCTATCACATCTGCTTCCCAACAGGAAAGGATAAGGTCTACTAAAGGATAAGAAACATGATTCAAAGAGATTGAGCAATATCAGGATAGAGTCAGATATGGCAAGAAGTTTGGAATTAGAGTAGAAGATTTAAAACGGTACAATTAAAATGCTAAGAGCACAGCATGTGAGAACAGATGGGTGATGTAAGCAGAGAGTGGGAAGGCAATGGAAATCTGGCCCCAACAGTGTTTGCAAAGGCTAGCCATCAAAAACAATGTAACAGAAATGAAGAATGCCTTCCATGGACTTGCTAGCAGACAGCATGGCTGAGGAAGGGATCTTTGAGCATAGAGACTCATCTTTGGGAACTTGGAAAAGGAAAAATAGAGAGAGAGAAAAATGAGGACAAGCACAACATCTAATAATTTTGGAATGAGCACAAAAGGTACAAAATGTGTATGGTGAGAATCAGGAGGAAAAAAGAGGAAAAAGGAAGAGACTGATTTTTTTTTTAGGGTTTTAAAAAAATATTTATTTATTACTTGAGGTTACATATTCATAACACTGTCCTCTTTCCACCCCTCCCAGTCCTGCCCTCCCACCCTCTACCCCCTATCCCTTCCATCCCACTCCTCTGGAGTGGAGTGTCCCTACATAACAGTCCCCCGCCCCAGTTCAGCAGTCATATGAGGGCCAAGAGCCGCCTCATACACTGAGGGCCCACAGGGCAGCACCACTAGGGCCAAGTGTCTCATTGATAGGAAACAAAGTATGTTCCTGTTCCCCTTGGTGCATTGTATTGTTATCCCCTTGGTTGTAGTATAGTTATATGGCTAAAATCCAATTATAAGTGAATAGATGCCATATGCATCCTTCTGAGTCTGGGTTAGCTCCCTCAGGATGAGCTTCTCTAGTTCCATCCATTTGGGTGCAAATGTCATGATTTCGTTGTTTCTGATGGCTGAGTAGTATTCCATTGTGTAGATGTACCAGCTTTTTAATCCATTCCTCGGTTGAGGGACACTGAGATTCCATCTCATACCTGTCAGAATGGCTAAGATCAAAAGGTCAAATGACAGCACATGCTGGCGAGGTTGTAGAGAAAGGGGAACCCTCCTCCATTGCTGGTGGCAGTGCAAGCTTGTACAACCACTATGGAAATCAGTCTGGCGATATCTTAGAAAACTTGGAATAGCTCTACCTCAAGACCCAGCCATACCACTTCTGGGTATACATCCAAATGATCCCTCACCGAATCATAAGGAAGTGTCCTCATCTATGTTCATAGCAGCCTTGTTTTTAATAGCTAGAAACCTGAAGAGAGTGATTTACAAGTTTACGTTGGCTACCACATCTGAGACCTAGGAAGTGGAAACAGGAGGGCTTAAGCCAACCTTGGCTATATAAGTAGACCCTGTCTTAAGAACAAAGAAACAAAACCAAATAATAACAAACTGAAGGAAAGTAGAAAATAAGAAAATAATGAAGGGAGATAACATGTTTTAAATGTTGAGAAAAACAAACAAACAAAAAACAAAAAGAAATCCCAAGACAAAAACAACAAAAAAGTGGAATTCTAAACCTAGAATTTGTACCCTACAAAACTGTCCTTAAAAAGCAAAGAAATAAAGACTTTCTCAGATAAATAAAAATTGAGCGGATTTGTTTCCAGTTAGAACTGCATTTCTAAAAATGGTTTTTAAAAGGTATTCAGAGAAGGCAAATGATATAGTTCAGAAGAACACCAGAAAAGGAATGTGAAGACAAAAAAAAAAAATCTTTTCTTTTTTCTTAATTGATCTAACAAGTGACAACTCCTTCAGAATAAAATCAACAGTGTACTCAATGTGCATGCATGCCAGGGGCTCATATGCAAGTTTGTGTTTAAGTTAAATGAATGACAGTAAGGACATAAAGGGTGGGAGAACGGAATTGGGAGCATTTTGTTATTACAGAGCACTTACAGTGCTGGGAAGCAGTCTGCTATAATTTGAAGGTGGATTTTGATTAACTCTAAATGTATGCTGCCAATTGTAGGACAGCCATTAAAAACAAGGTTTTTGTTTCTTTTTATTTTTGGCGTGTGTGTGTGTGTGTGTGTGTGTGTGTGTGTGTGTACAAGCAACGTGTGCAGATGCAAGTGCCCATGCATGTACATGTGGGAAGGCCAGTGGTCAACAGCTGTCCGTCATTCTCTATTTCTTTTACTTTATATTTTTGTCAGTGTTTTTCATTTTGATGCAGACATCTCCATTGCAGATAGACTAGCTGGCAGCAAGCTCTGGGATCCACCTATCTCTATTCTCCCACGCCGAGGTTATTCACTACACCAAAATTTTATGTGGGTGCTGGGGATATGAATTCAGGTCTTAATCCTTAAAAAAATGTTTTTATGCAGTAATCTGTCTCTCCAGCCCTCAAAACAGTTTTTTAGAAGAATTAAAGCTGTTCAGCTAAGAAAGGAGAGAAAATGGAATTAAAAAAAATGTTCAATATTGGCTGGATGTGGTAGTGTACACTTTTGATCCTGGCACTGAAGATGCAAAAGCATTCAGATTTCAATGAGTTCAAGGCCAACCTGGTCTACATAGTGAGATATTGTCTCAAAATTAGTTTAATATTAAAGTCCTTAAAGTCACAAAAGAGAGAGAAAGAATGAAAGAGAAAAATGGGCAGGAAGCAAGGATAATTCCTAGAAAGAAAATAAGTATAATCAACCCACTAATCACTTTGAATGTCAGTATCTAAATGCCCTAAAGTGAACTGAATGTTCATGAGAGAGAGAGATATCATGCTAGTGTTAATCAAAAGAGAGAAGAGAGTAGCTCACTATGGGGCTTTCAGTCAGAGACAATGTTAGAACGAGAATGGTCATTACAAGAAAAAGTAGCATTACACAAACTTAAAGAAGTTAGTTCTTGAAGAAGATACAACAGTCTTTCTATATACTTGAACAGAGTATCAAAAGCATTCAAAGCTAAAATCTCAAGAAAAAGCCAAACTCAAGCTATAGCTGGAGACTTCAACACACCTCTTACAAGATATCACACAATGCCCATTCTTAGTCTACACCGGAATAAAGTAGGAAGCCAATAAAACAATGTTTGAAAATTCTAAAAAACTTTGATAGTAAGTAATCCATTTCTAAAAAGAACTTTTTAAATGCTTCAAATAAATGAACAGGAAAACACAGCTTACCAAATTATGTGTGATGTTATAAAAAAACAGTGCTTAGAGGGAAATTTATAGCCTTGAATGTCTTTTTCAATAAAGCTCTAAAACTCAATGGTCTGAGCTTTTACCTTAAGAAACTACAAACATTATAGCAAATGAAGTCCAGGACATTCTCAAAAAGAGAAGTAATTTTTTAAATTAGTAGAAATCAATAAAATAAAAAATATGGAATTGGTAGAGAAAGAGAATAAGGCCCAAATCTGGCGGTTCTTTTTTTTTTTTTTTTTTTTAAGATTAATGAGTTGAACAGTCTTCAACCAGTCTGAGAAAGAAAAAAAAAAAAACACCAATTGCTGAAGTAGAAACAAAAGAATGGATACCACTACAGAACCAAGGGTTACAAATATTTTAAATATATAATGTGAATAACTTTTTTTTCAACATTTATTTATTTCTTCAAGTTACATCTCTATCACAGTTCCCTTCCTCCTCCCCCTCCCAGCCCCACCCTCCTACCCTCATTCTCCTCACCATCCTATCTGCTTTTTATTTTTTTAATTTAAGGTTCATCTTTCCCCCCTCAACAGCTCCTCCTTTCAGTCCAATTTTTCTTATATGAAAAAAGTCCTCTTTTTCTTATACCAGTTAATACAATACAAAACAATAAGAACAATCAGGCTACAATTATGAAAATTATAAGGTATAACATGCATTCCCAATGTCCAGTCCATACTTATTTGGCAAATGATAATAATATTCTTTTATCTATCTTGATGAGTTTAAAGTTCTATACCTAACTCAGTTTCTATCCTAACTTGCATTACCAACTTAAAAACATCTTCTTAGACCTAGAACATCCCTTTAATTCCTAAACAACTTAAAATTTAACTGTGAGGCTGTAACTATCTAGTCTTCAACCACATCAGAGACCTAAGAAGGATAAATATATCTGAATAAACAGGAATTGCAGATCAAGCAGCTTCCAAAACTAAGAAATGACAGACAACTGGCTACCTGGAAAGTCTCCAATTTCTCTCAATAAATTGGAGAATCTATCTTCAGCCTTTTGGCCCAGTACCTCTGACAAACATTAATTGTAAAGCAGGAATTATGAAGGACTTTCCCACCCTGTCTTGGCAGAGCTAGGCTGTCGACTTACCTGCTTTCAAGTTTTGTCCTTTTTGTACAGCAGTGAATAACTCTTAAAACCACAAATTTGATAAACTGGATTGAAACAATCCAATTCCTTAAAAGACATAATCTTCCAAAACTTTTATCAGAAGAAGCAGACCTATGATTATTAAAGAGATCAAAACAATAATTAATAATCTACCAAAACAGAAAAAAACACACCTAGAAAGAATCATTGGAGAATAATTTTTTTAATAATTTATTTTTTATTTCTTCAAGTTACATCTCAATCACAATCCCCTCCCTACTCCCCCCTCCAGTCCCACCCTTCCACCCTCCTCCCCCTCAACCCCCCCCATCCTCTTCCCTTCTTTTTTTTGTTTAAGGTATTTCTTTTTCCCCCCAACAGCTCTCCCTTTCAGTCCAAAAAATGGTTCTTTTTCTTATAACTATAAATACAATACAAAACAACAGAAATAAATAGGCCACAATTATAAGAGTTATATGGCTTAGCATACATTCCCAATGTCCAGTCCATATGTATTTGGCATCTGACTTTAACATTCTACTATCTAACCATCTCCATGAGTTTAAAGTTCTATATCTAACTCAGCTTTCATACTAACTTGCCTCATAATTTTAAAAATATCTTCTTAGATCCAGAACACCCTCTTGATTCCTAAACAACTCAAAATTTAACTATGAGACTCTAGGTATCTATTCTTCAACCACCTCAGAGACCTGAGAGGGATAAATATATCTGATTGTATAGGAAGTGCAGGGCCTGCAGCTTCCAAAACTAAAAAATGACATACCAGTGGCTGCCTTGACAGTTCCCATTTTCTCTCCATACATTACAGCATCAATCTTCAGCCATTTGGCCCCATTTCTCTGACAGACATTGGTTGTAGAGCAGGAATTATGAAGGACTTACCTACCCTGTCTTGGCAGAGCTAGGCTGTCGACTTACCTGCTTCCAAGTTTTGTCCTTTTTGGACAGAAGTCTGTCTACAGTTGAAGCAAGTGGTTTTTCTTGCCAAGAGAATGGCTTACCACCAATTTAATCATCTCCCACTGGAGATTCTTCGATGCTCATCTTCTACTTGGAGTAATATAGGGGGTGCTGTCAGGAGCTGACATGTCTCGATATCAAAAAATCTTAAGTTAAGAAAACATCTTTGAATGCCATATTCTGCAGATCTCTTAAGGTTTTTGAAGATGCCCTATCTATCTCTTATATTTAGATAAGCAAATATTGCTTGTCTCTTAGCAACTTGATTTCTGAGTAGCTTAGAAAATAACTGTGATAGACTGTCATAGTAACTAACAAAATGACACATTTTCATGACTATTAGTTTCCGTTTCTTAATTACCTAAACAGTTTATGTCGGTTGGTAGCGAGAGGTCAAAACTTGACATTTCATTTTTAAGTATTACTACAAACAATACCTTTAAGAAGTGTTACCCTTAATTTTGTATCAATATACAAAGATCAATACCAATGTGGCCAAATATAATCTTAATTTTGTATCAATATACAAAGATCAGTACCGATGTAGCCCAATACAATCTTAATTTTACATTAATATACTAGGGTCAATACCATTGTGGCCAAATATAATCTTAATTTTGTATCAATATACAAAGATCAATACCGATGTAGCCCTATACAATCTTAAATTTGCATTAATATACAATGATCAATACCAATTTAGCCAAATATAATATTAATTTTGTATCAGTATACAAAGGTATAAAGCTATATTCAATAATCTGTCCTTTTTTCTTGATCTTTCCTATACTATGTCTATGTCCCATTTTTCTCAAGTCTGTTCACTCCTATATAGGAGAGAAAGGAGGATACAGAAAAGTAAAAGAGAGAAGTCCCTGGGTCTAACCTCCAAAACCCATTTAACAAGACCATTTAACAGCTTGTAGTCTTTTCCCCTAAATAACAAAATTTTCTATTATCTATCAAATAACCAAAGGGGGAGAACACCCTCCCCACCTTCTGGGGATGGGACGTTGTTCTCTTAAAATGACTTCCTGCTGATTTGGGACGTAGTAAACCTGTTTGGGGCCCAAATAAGAATGGAAAAATGGTTAAAAATGTTAATAGAATCATTTGATGTTCAGTCCCTTTGTGCTCAGCTATTTAGATGTCCTACGAAGTTCATAGACAGAAGCTGATCTTCAGAACTTTACTGAAGATCTGGCTGGAGTAGTCTGTGGAGCTGAACGATCTTAGCGATTTTGAGTTGTTGTGGTTATAGACTTTTGAGGAAACTGCTATTGAAGAAGTCTGCAAGGCTGGATCATCTGGGCCACTCGTCTTCTTTGGTGTCTGATCTGTTTTCTGCTGAGGTTTCCATTGTCCAGTTGTCCCTGGATTCCTTGAATGGATGCTTTAAATCTCCTGGAAAGATAAGAACAGAGCCCTGCCCTAATCCTAACTCTGGGACAATTATCTTTTTTTGGGGGGGTCAGGTAATATTTTTCCTGGAGCAAATTTGGTTTTTTGATAATATATAAAGTATTACCTTTCAATCTGGATTAAAGAAGAAATTATTTTGATATTTTGGAGCTAAACAAACCTTTATTTTTTTTTTAAAGATTTATTATGTATACAGTGTTCTGTCTGCAGGTATATCTGCAGGCCAGAAGAGGGCACCAGATTTCATTATGTATGGTGTGAGCCACCATGTGGTTGCTGGGAATTGAACTCATGACCTCTGGAAGAGCAGCCAGTGCTCTTAACTGCTGAGCCATCTCTCCAGCCCACTAAACAAACCTTTAGTGTATATATTTTGAGATCTCAAAGGACAATTTGTTTGAATTGCAGCCTGCCTTTTGTAAGTAGCTTTTAAACTTAAATCTTTCCAAATCCTATGTGCCTGTCTCTGCATTCTAAATTTTGGGATCAAAGACATGTGGTTTCCAACTGATGGGATTAAAGATGTGCCCCTCCACCCCTGGATCAAAGTTTTTCTCTGTTTAGAGTTTGTTTTGTATCAGGTGGCCTTGAGCTCTGAGATCTGCCTGTTTCTGTCTCTAGTGTGTTGGGATTGAGGGTGTATTCTTCCCCAATGATGTGACTAAGGGTGTGCACCATCACCACCCTGTTTCTTGTAACTCTAGAATTTATAAGACAACTAACTCTATAGTGATCCTCCTGTCTCTGCTGGAGGTAAAGGCATGGGCTAACACCATGCATTATGTTACCTTAGCTCTAAGTTTTTTCAACTCTTGGAGGTTTGTAAAACCAGGTTGAACAGCTGTCACCTTTAATTTATTTACAGTGTTTTAAACCTGTTACCTGCTTTTTAATGCCAAACCATGGAAATAGCCTATACCTCTACAAAAAAAAACCAAAAAACAAAAAAAACTTTTAAGCTGCTATCAAGTTTGTGTAATCTCTGTAGCCACCTGCAGTCTAACATTCTAATCTGAAATTAAGGCCATTTTCTTTTCATGCCAGTAAGGTAAATTATAGTTTGAAATTTTTATATTGTATTTTTATTATATTTTTAAGCTTATTAATTCTTTTCTTAAAATAGTATTATTTATTTCTAGAACATAGTTTCCTCCCTCCTCCCCTCTTGGCCCCTCCCTTCATCTCTCCTTCCCTCCCTTCATCTCTCCTTCCCTCCCTCTCTCCTTCCCTCCCTCCCTCCCTTCCTCCCTCCCTCCCTCCTTGTTCCTCTACTTGGTACTCTCCTTCTCCTCAGATGAGGTGGGTCCTCACATATCATACTCCCTCAGATCTTGCGTCATGTGAGGCCCAAGAGCTTACACTCGTACTGGAGCTTGATAAGGCACACCATCTAGGGTGTGGGGTTCCACTAACCTGCAGCAGATTCCATGACTCACTGGTGGGTAGAATTTTTCCTAGGATAGATATGCTAGGTTCCTGTCTATTTGGGTGTGTGGGTTGTAGGATAGTTATCCTCTGATGTATGGTTAATATCCATTTGTAAGGGAATACATACCATGTTTATCTTTCTGGGACTGCGTCAGCTCACTTAGGATGAGCTTTTCTACTTCCATCTATTTGGTTTTGAATTGCATGATTTTCTCATTTCTGATAGCTGTGTAGTATTCCATTGTGTATATGTACCACAGTTTTTTTATCCATTCTTCAGTTGATGGACATCTGGGTTGTTTCCAGTTTCTGGCTATTACAAATAAAGCTGCTATGAACATTGTTGAGGCAATGTCCTTTTGGTTTCTTTTCAGATCTTTTGGATATATGCCCAAGAGGGGTATGGCTGGGTCTTGAGGTAGATTTATTCCCAATTTTCTAAGATATCTCCAGATTGATTTCCAAAGTGGTTGCACAAGTTTGCAGTCCCACCAGCAATGGGGGAGTGTTCCCCTTTCTCCACATCCTCGCCAGCATGTGCTATCATTTGAGTTTTTGATCTTAGCCATTCTGACAGGTGTGAGATGGAATCTCAGAGTTGTTTTAAGTTGCATTTCCCTGATAACCAAAGATGTTGAACATTTCCTCAAATGCCTCTCAGCCTTTAGAGATTCCTCTTCTGTGAATTCTCGGTTTAGCTCTGTACCCCATTTATTGATGGGGTTATTTGATTTTTTTGGTGTTTAATTTCTTCAGTTCTTTATATATTTTGGATATTAGCCCTCTGTCAGATGTTGGGTTGGTGAAGATCCTTTCCCACTCTGTAGGCTGCCGTTTTGTTCTAAGGACAGTGTCCTTTGCCTTACAGAAGCTTTTCAATTTTATAAGGTCCCATTTATTGATTGTTTGTTTTAGTGCCTGAGCTATTGGTGTTCTATTCAGGAAGTTGCTACCAGTGCCAATGATTTCAAGGCTTTTTCCCACTTTCTCTTCTATTAATGTTAGTGTGTCTGGATTTATGTTGAGGTCCTTGATCCACTTAGACTTAAGTTTTGTACAGGGTGATAAGTATGGATCTATTTGCATTCATCTACATGTTGACATCCAGTTAGACCAGCACCATTTATTGAAGATGCTTTCCTTTTTCCATTGTATGTTTTTGGCTTCTTTATCAAAAATTAAGTGACCATAGGTGTGTGGGTTTATTTCTGGGTCTTCAATTCGATTCCATTGGTCAACTGGTCTGTTTCTATACCAGTACCATGCTGTTTTTATTACTATTGCCCTGTAGTACAGCTTGAAATCCGGGATGGTGATACCTCCAGATGTTCTGTTATTGTACATGATTGATTTAGCTATTCTGGGTCTTTTGTTATTCCATATGAAGTTGAGAATTGTTTTTTCCAGATCTGTAAAAAACTGAGTTGGTATTTGGATAGGAATTGCATTGAATCTGTATATTGCTTTTGGTAAGATTGCCATTTTTATTATGTTGATCCTACCTATCCATGAACAAGGGAGATCTTTCCATCTCCTGATATCTTCTTCAATTTCTTTCTTCAGGGTCTTGAAGTTCTTATCATACAGGTCTTTCACTTGCTTGGTTAGAGTTACCCCAAGGTATTTTATATTATTTGTGGCTATTGTGAAGGGTGTTGATTCCCTTATTTCTTTCTCAGCCCATTTATCTTTTGTGTAAAGAAGGGCTACTGATTTTTTTGAATTGATTTTGTATCCGGCCACCTTGCTGAAGGAGTTTATCAGCTGTAGAAGTTCTCTGGTGGAATTTTTGGGGTCACTGATGTATACTATCATATCATCTGCAAATAGGGATACTTTGACTTCTTCCTTTCCAATTTGTATCCCCTTGATCTCTTTTAGTTGTCTTATTGCTCTAGCTAAAACTTCAAGTACTATGTTGAAGAGATATGGAGAGAGTGGGCAGCCTTGCCTTGTCCCTGATTTTAGAGGAAATGCTTTAAGTTTCTCTCCATTTAGTTTGATGTTGGTTATTGGCTTGCTGTAAATTGCTTTTATTATTTTTAAGTATGGTCCTTGTATGGCTGATCTCTCTAAGACTTTTATCATGAAAGGGTGCTGTATTTTGTCAAAAGCTTTTTCAGCATCCAATGAGATGATCATGTGGTTCTTTTCTTTCAGCTTGTTTATGTGGTGGATTACATTGATGGATTTTCTAATGTTGAACCACCCCTGCATCCCTGGGATGAAGCCTACTTGATCATGGTGTATGATACTTTTGATGTGATCTTGGATCCGGTTTGCAAATAGTTTATTAAGTATCTTTGCATCCATGTTCATAAGGGAAATTGGTCTGAAATTTTCTTTCTCCGTTGGGTCTTTGTGAGGTTTAGGTATCAGGGTAACTGTGGCCTCATAGAATGTGTTTGGCAGTATTCCTTCTGTTTCTATGTTGTGGAAGAGTTTGAAGAATATTGGTGTTAGCTCTTCTTTGAATGTCTGGTAGAATTCTGTGCTGAAACCATCTGGGCCTGGGCTTTTTTTGGTTGGAAGACGTCTAGTGACTTCTTCTATTTCCTTAAGGGTTATAGGACTGTTTAATTTGTTTACCTGTTCTTGATTTAACCTTGGTAGGTGGAATCTATCAAGAAAATTGTCCATTTCATTTAGATTTTCCAATTTTGTGGAGTACAAGTTTTTGAAGTAGGACCTAACGATTCTTTGGATTTCCTCAATGTCTGTTGTTATTTCCCCCTTTTCATTTCTGATTTTGTTGATTTGGGTATTTTCCCTCTGCCTTTTAGTTAGTTTAGCTAAGGGCTTGTGTAACCGAACTTTTAAATTATTATTTATTTAACTCTTATTTATTTATTTCTAAATTCACTTATAACAAACACCATTAATTTCTTAACTATTAATCCTATAAATTCCTACAACCCCTTTAACCTATCCACTAAACCTATTGATAATCATAACAACTACTTTCATACCCTTTTAGAATGATACAGTCTCTGGGGCAGGTCCTCAGTCGTCAGGAAACCAGTCTCGGGGGTAGACTCTTTAACGCACTTAGCAGTCCTTTTTCTGGAATAGCTCAGACGCAGGTTCGTCAGGGTAAACTGGCTATCGAAGTCTCACTTTAAATAAGGCTTGAGGCTTTCTTCTCTCTGGGAGACCTCAGCGTCTGTAGGCCAACTTATTTCCTTCGTATCAGCAACTCTGCCGCTCTGCCTCAGTCTTTAAAGCTGGCCACAGTTCCGTTCAGGCCACTGTTCGGACAGGTCAAACCCCTCTAGGCAAAAGCTGAGCCACAGGGTTTAGTCCTTGGCCTTTTGCTGTCTTGCCGAGGCTTTCTCTGCTCACCAGCTTCCTTCTGCCTCAGGGAGATCTGGCCATTGGTCTACCAGAACTTTCTCCAGCAGGACTCTCGGAGCTCTCTCATATCGGGGGCCCTTAGCACGCACGCGCCCCTCTGGCATCATCCACTTGTCCTTAAATAGGATCACTCCTTGTTCCACCTGCTTCAGCTTAATTTGGGCTCTGCCCACTTAGCAGTTGAAAGCAATGCCAGGTCATAAAGTCTTTCCTTGTTTCACCTGGCTTCAACCTTGTTTTTCAGTCCAAAGAGACTCCCCTCATTTCACCTGACTTCTTCCATAAGCTGATAAGCTAATTGCTCACAGCAGTTGATCTTCATGCCCCGAATTAAGAGACTGTATCAGAAACTTAGGTATTCACTAAATCTAACTTATATTAACCTATCAGCCCCTTCAGGCTTGTCTATTTTGTTGATTTTCTCAAAGAACCAGCTCTTGGTTTTGTCGATTCTTTGTATTGTTCTTTTTGTTTCTAAGTTGTTGATTTCAGCCCTGAGTTTGATAATTTCCTCTCGTCTGCTCCTCTTGGGAGTGTTTGCTTCTTTTTGTTCTAGCTCTTTCAGGTGTTCTTTTAGGTGGCTAGTATAGGAATTCTCCAGTTTCTTTTTGAAGGCACTTAGAGCTATAAACTTTCCTCTTAGCACTGCTTTCAATGTGTCCCATAAGTTTGGGTATGTTGTGCCTTCATTTTCATTGAGTTCTAAGAAGACTTTAATTTCTTTTTTTATTTCTTCCCTGACCCAGAGATCATTGAGGAGAGAGTTGTTCAGTTTCCATGTTTTTGCAAGCACTCTGTTGTTTTTGTTACTGTTGAAGCCTAGCTTTATTCCATGATGGTCTGATAAGTTACAAGGAGTGATTTCAATTTTCCTGTATCTGTTGAGGCTTGCTTTGTGACCGACTATATGGTCGATTTTGGAGAAGGTTCCGTGAGGTGCCGAGAAGAAAGTGTATTCTTTTGTTTTGGGGTGAAATGTTCTGTAGATATCAATTAGGTCCATTTGATTCATGACATCTGTGAGGTTCATTATTTCTCTGTTTGGTTTCTGCATTGTTGATCTGTCCAGTGGTGAGAGTGGTATGTTGAAGTCTCCCACTATTAATGTGTGAGGTTCAGTGTGGGATTTGAGCTTCAGTAGTGTTTCTTTAATGAATGTGGGTGGTCTTACATTTGGGGCATAGATGTTTAGTATTAAAATTTCATCTTGGTGGATTTTTCCTTTGATGAGTATGTAGTGTCCTTCCCCATCTCTTTTGATTAATGTTGGTTGAAAATCCAATTTGTTGCATACTAGAATTGCTACTCCAGCTTTTTTCTTGGGTCCATTTGCTTGGTATATCTTTTTCCAGCCCTTTACTTGGAGATAATGTCTATCTTTTTTGCTGAGGTGTGTTTCTTGTAAACAGCAGAATGTGGGATTCTGTTTTCGCATCCATTCTGCTAGCCTGTGCCTTTTTATTGGGGAATTGAGTCCATTGATGTTGAGAGATATTAATGACCAGTGATTGTTACTTCCTGCCATCTTGATGTTGGTAGAAATAGTGTGTGAGTGAGCTTCTTTCCTTTTGTTTTTGCTGCAGGCATGCTATTTGCTTCCTGTGCTTTCTTGTGTGTAGTTAACCTCTTTGGGTTGAAGTTTTCCTTCTAACATCTTCTGTAGAGCTGGATTTGTGTATAGATATTGTTTGAATTTAGCTTTGTCATGGAATATCTTGTTTTCTCCATCTATGTTGATTGACAATTTTGCAGGGAATAGTAGTCTGGCCTGGCATTTGTGGTTTTTTAGGGTCTGCAAGATGTCTGTCCAGGCCCTTCTGGCTTTTAGAGTCTCTGAAGAAAAGTCAGGTGTGATTCTGATAGGTTTGCCATTATATGTTACTTGACCCTTTTCCCTAGCAGCTTTTAAAATTCTTTCTTTGTTCTGTACATTTAGTGTTTTGATTATTATGTGGCGGGAAGATTTTCTTTTCTGGTCTAATCTATTTGGGGTTCTGTAAGCTTCTTGTACAGTTATAGGCATCTCTTTTTTTAGATTTGGGAAATTCTCTTCAATGATTTTGTTGAAGATATTTTCTGGTCCATGGAGGTGGGACTCTTCTCTTTCTTCTATTCCTATTATTCTGAGATTCCGTCTTTTCATTGTGTCCTTGATTTCCTGAAGGTTTTGTGTCAGGACGTTTTTAGATTTGACATTTTCTTTGACAGATGTATCCATTTCTTCAATTTTATCCTCTGAGCCTGAAATTCTTTCTTCCATCTCTTGTATTCTGTTGGTGATGCTAGTGTCTGTAGTTCCGATTCTTTTCTTTTTTTTTTTTAATAATTTATTTTTTATTTCTTCAAGTTACATCTCAATCACAATCCCCTCCCTACTCCCCCCTCCAGTCCCACCCTTCCACCCTCCTCCCCCTCAGCCCCACCATCCTCTTCCCTTTTTTTTTTTTTTTTTTAGTTTAAGGTATTTATTTTTCCCCCCAACAGCTCTCTCCCTTTCAGTCCAAATAATGGTTCTTTTTCTTATAACTATAAATACAATACAAAACAACAGAAATAAATAGGCCACGATTATAAGAGTTATATGGCTTAGCATACATTCCCAATGTCCAGTCCATATGTATTTGGCACCTGACTTTAACATTCTACTATCTAACCATCTCCATGTGTTTAAAGTTCTATATCTAACTCAGCTTTCATACCGATTCTTTTCTTAAGGTTTTCCAGTTCTATGGATGTCTCAGATTG
>CAJQZJ010001826.1:7828229-7849242 GCA_907164525.1 Lophiomys imhausi | reverse complement strand
AGAAACAGAAACTAATAGTCATGAAAACATGTCATTTTGTTAGTTACATTGGTGAATAATTAAGGAATAACTTTGAGAGGGAATTGGAGGAAGACATGGAAGGAGTTGAAGGTGAAGGAAGGGTGGCACATATGATGTAATTCTCATATATGAAATTCTCAAAAATTTTTAAAAACTCAACAGACTACAAATTTTAATCCAAAAATTTATTAAAAGTATTGTGCATTGTGGTATTTTCTTCAGTGAGTGTGCTGGCTAATTTTATGTCAACTTGACACAAGTTATCTGAGAGGAGGTAATCTGTTGCGTCCCCCTGACCAGCAGGAAAGACACAACCACGATTCTTCTTCAAGCAGTTTATTCAGGAACCTTGTACATCCCCTTCCCTGCCTGTGTCCCTGCTTCTCCTCCCCCAAGCCCTTATATGCCTACTCAGACCCAATCAGATCATGCCACCTGGTGATCCAAGATAGGCTCACAAAAGGAGGAAGCACACCGGGCTAGGCAGCCGCTACCAAATAAGGCTTGTTTACAGCTAAGCTTGAGCTTTCTGGCATTAAGCCAGGCGCCATTTTAGGGTTGTGGCTCTCCACAGTAATCCAATTGAGAAAATGCCTAAAATCAGGCTGAAGACCAGCCTGCAGGGTATTTCTTAATTAGTGATTGATGGGGGAGGGCCCAGCGCATTGTGGGTGGGACCACCCCTCAGCTGGTAGTCCTGAGTTCTATAAGAAAGCAGGCTGAACAAGCCAGCCATGATGATCAAACTAGTAAGCAACACTCTCCACGGCCTCTGCATCAATTTCTGCCTCCAGGTTCCTGCCCTGTTTGAGTTCCTGTCCTGACTTCCTTCATTGATGGACAGCAATATGGAAGTGTAAGCTGAATAAACCTTTTCCTCCTCCTCAACTTGCTTTTAGTAAGAGCATTTCATCACAGCAGTAGTAACCTTAACTACAAGAATTGTGGATATTGCTGTGATAGACCTGACTGTGTGTTTTTGGGAGAATTGTGGAAAGACTTTGGAACTTTGGGCTAGAAAAGCCATTGAGTGTTCAAACTTTGATGAGCTGTTCTGCAGGAGCTTGGAAGATAAGAATGTTGAAGGCAGTGCAGAAGATGAAGGCCTGGCTTGTGAAGTTTCAGAGGGAAGTTTGAAAATCCCTTAGTGACTCCATCAAGACAGTCTGCTATTTTGAGTTAAGAATCTGTGGTTCTGGAAGCTGGGGATGAATCAATTGTGGTTACCAAGAGACCAGCATCATCAGAGTGATGTTCTCTGGGAAGTGTTTCCTCAGAGTCAGCAGACAGAAGCTGTGTTCCAGGGGTGGCCAAGGCTGTACCTCCTGCTGGCAGCTGAGCTTGGCAGTGCGAAGGTCACTCAGGGGCTACAGGTTGAAGGCATGAAGGAGTCATGGAGAACAGCCAAGGCTCAGCACTGTGTGGCAGAGCTGGAGTTTCCTGAAGAGACCCCAGGAGAGGCAAGTGCAGCCAAGTTGCAGCAGAAGACCCCAGCATTTTGGAGATGCTGGTACATATGACAACCACCAAGAACAGCAGCAGCAGTGGAGTGAAACCAGCCCGAGCATAAAACACAAGTTGTCTGGGACACAGAGAAGTGGTCCAAGCCTTTCAGAGGAGCCCAGAAGATCCCAGATGTTGGACATCAAGTTATTTACACAACTGGAGTTTGGTTTTACTTTGTTCAATTTGTGACTGTGCCTTGGTTCTTCCTTTTTGAAGTAAGAAAGTATGTAATTTATTTTTAATTTTACAGGAGACCACAGTTGAGTGACTTTAAACTTTTAAGTAGATTTTGGAGTTTTACAAGGACTTTGAATTTTAAAGTGAGATTGGGTATTTTAAAGAGACTTTGAACTTTCAAGTCTTTGAATTTTTAAGGACTGTGGGACTTTTAAAAGTTGGAATATTTTATATTATGATGTTAATATTAATGTGTTATCTTGTGGATGAACAAGAAAGGAAAGATTGTGGCTTAACACCCATATATTTGTGTGTCAAGTTGACAATCAGTTGTGCTGTCTAATTTTATGTCTATATTTATATGACTATAACCCAAGTTATAGTCATCTGAGAGGAAGGTACTTTAATTGATAAAATGCCTCCATAAGATCTGGCTGTAGACAAGCTTATGGGGCATTTTCTTAATTAGTGATTGATGGGCGGTGCCATTCTTAATTAGCCATTGTGGATGGTGCCATCTCTGGGCTGGTGGTCCTGGATTCTATAAAGGAGCAGGCTAAGCAAGCCAGCCTGATAAGAGTGTAGTACGGGTTGGAATTAACTAAAAGTTATAAAAACATATTAAGCTGGCAATAAGAAATAGATAATAAACACAGTTGAATACAGTGGCTTTCACTAAAGATTCATATATATTTCTACTAGAGGATTATAAAATCAGGCAAAAGGACTGAATGGCAGAGTTTGGAGGAATGAGACTGGCTACTATCTTGTTTGTAGTGTCCTTCAAAGTCACCAGGATTAATTTGGAAGAATATGGAGAATATTAGTTAAATTAGAAGGCATAAGTAGAAGTTACTCACGTGGGTATGGCAGGAAGCTGGGTGAAGTTCAAAACTGCAGCTCAACTACAAGGTTCACTCATAAGGTGTTTGCCGGTCAAATACCCTCCACCATCTCCTCCACCTCCTCCACCTCCTCCACCTCCTCCACCTCCTCCACCTCCTCCATCTCCTCCCTCCACCTCTGAAGCAGGACGTGCACAGGTGTCTATAGAGTAGCGAGCCAGACTATCACCTAACGGTCAGTTCCTCCAAGTGCTGGTGCAATGTCTGGGCCCAGACAGCACAAATGTGCCTGATCTTTGTAACTCTATTGTTCTGGGAACTCTGTGAGGCAGTATTCTGGAGTCTAAGGATCAAAGGATGTTAATGCAAAATGACAAGTCTAGAAATATAATCAAGTCAACTCTGAATCAGGTGCAACCCCCGCCCGCAGATGCTGCTTTTAATTTGTTAATCTTCCTCTGGTTTTCACAGATCATAGATGAAGAAGAGACCCAGTTTATGAGTAACTGCCCCGTGGCAGTCACTGAAAGCACCCCTAGGAGGAGGACACGGATCCAGGTGTTTTGGATAGCACCACCCACAGGGACAGGCTGTGTGATTCTGAAGTAAGTGAACATGGACTTTTCACCCATCTCCCTGCAGTTATGAAAGACTTCCTGTGTGTCTGCAGGAAGAGGCATGGCTTCTGGGACACCAGGCAAATACTTCTCCGGGTCTTCCATTTTCTCCATTCTAAATGCATAAGGACTCACGTGTCTCTGTCATCTTCCAGTGCGATGAGTCTTCCAGCTACTATCTGCATTCATAGATTCATAATGATGCTGGGACTGGTTAGAAAAACCTAATCCAATTGGGTAAATATAAGCCTGACTTCCCCATTTGGAATTTAACATTTTTTCTTAGGATTCTAAGGATCTCCATTAACTAGCATCCTTAAACCACACTCTGGCTGACCTGTTGCTTCCATTTGCCTAGGCTCATCTTTACAAACCTATCTTCCACCTACCTCTGTTGGTAGATGCTTACATAATGACTGGATCTCCAGCGCTGCATTTCCCATAATCAGTTATACCTGCTATTCCAGCACTTGGAGGTAGAAGCAGGAGGATCAGATGCTGTAGGTTATCTTTGGCTACAGGGTAGGCTTTGAGGCAAGCCTGGGCTACATGGGACCATGTCTCAAAATAAGATATAATTGCTCTCCACTGCCACTTCCCAGGCAGGCTCCTGAGCAGCCACCTCTGGGTGAATTACTAGGTGGGAGGGGGGAGGGAGGAGAGTTGGGAGGAGAACTTTAAGCCAGCCAGAATTATTTCCGTTAAAAGACAGCATTATCTCAAAGGTGCATCTCCAAACTTATGAACCACCAAATGATGGCCTTTGAGAGATGTAAACAGATGGGGAGGAAGACAACTATTTCTGTAGTCAAATAAGTTTACTGGATGCCTTATACTGGCTCTCCATCTTTCAGAGTGATAACATACACTAGCGTGGTTGAAGGCTTTGCAAAGTCCTACCAAAACCAAACATGTTTATCATTTCAGCAGCATGTCCCCAACTTACTGGAAAACCCCCTTTTAATTTCTTTCCTTTGTAGCACCAATTATTTGAGATAGATTTAAAGGCCAGTTTCAATTGATGAGAATTTTAGGATTTCAAAGAGACAAGTGGTCATGAGTAAGATGGAGGGCTCCAATCCAAGCATCCAAGGTATCACTTGCTTTTTGGCTCAGTATGGTGGCACATGCTTGTAATCCCAGCATTTAGAAGATCGAGCCAGGAAAATCAGAAGTTTGAGGTCAGCCTTAGCTATAGAGAGAGATCCAGGTCACCCTTCTCAAAAATTATGTGCATGTTTTTTTCATGGGGCTTGGACTTTGCCAGCTATGTTCCAGTCCCGAATCCCCCACAGCCTTTTTTGTGTATTTGCTTCATTTGCTAAATATGGACTTGCAGACCTGCACTGTGATTGATCTAGAACACCTCCCAGAACTGCTGATAATGGAGCCCCCCAAAACTTCAGCTGTGCCTGGCCAATGGAGGGTGGGGAGACCCACAGAGGTCTCTGGGAATACCTGCCAGGTGTTAAGATCAGCCTTGTCTATATCTAGCTTTCCTGGACACCACATAATTTCCTCTTCCTTACGTTGAAGACTAGTTGAGCATCCTTCCTCTGATTTCTTGACTAGTTTGCTTACTTACATTAATGCTCTAAAGACCTAAGCTGTATGACTTTTTTTTAGTGAAATCATATCTATAAATCCCAATACTAAGCATGTGCTAGTTGAAATGTAGGTCTTGAGGAAATAACCGAAGACCACAGAAGCAGTGCATGCAGCAGCTGACTGCACTGTAGGGGAGTCAGTTGCCACCACTGGCTTTAGACTGTGTTTGAAAGGCAGGAGGGAGAAGGGGCAAGCCACAGATGGAGAGCTTCAGGTCCACTCTGCTGGAAGGTTGTTGCCATTGGGTAACTGGTGGCAGGCTGACTAGAAGTGAAGCATCTTGTGTGGATGGTACATTTGGCTTCTCTAG
The DNA here is from genome assembly GCA_907164525.1 of Lophiomys imhausi. Taxonomy (NCBI): domain Eukaryota; kingdom Metazoa; phylum Chordata; class Mammalia; order Rodentia; family Muridae; genus Lophiomys; species Lophiomys imhausi. The sequence goes on along the minus strand of CAJQZJ010001826.1, from coordinate 7,844,158 downwards.
TTGGTCCTAAATTGAGAGTATGGGAGATGATGGGGAAATGGAGACTTGTCAGGCAATGAGTAACTCCTGAGGTGCGGGGCTGGAAGTGAGGTGTCAGAATCCTACGATTCTTGTCCCATAAGGCTTGACCATTGTCTTTATGTACATCCAGTCTCTCAGCATGGAGACTGGGTTCTAGGATTCACCATCTAGTACTCAGATCCCTAATCTATGATAGCCTGGTCGCTCCACAGAGCCCTGGGCTTTAATGATGATAGCTTGAAAACAACTTATTGGGTCACAATTCTCTCTGTTCTCAAAACACTCATTTATCTGGCCCGCATCCTTGGTTTTCTTTGCTTCTTGTTTTCACAAATTTGATCTTCTAGTGGAATCCAGAAAGGCATCCTTTGTTTACCCACTGACAGTTAACATATGTGAATGTATGCTTTTCTGTTTTAACAATGAACATATGTGGCTTGTTCATTCACTCCTTCGACAAATGGAACTGAGCTCTTATTTGTTCAACCTTTTGGGATATCCAGGCATTGAAGGCTTTCAGGGCTGTACGATCTCACGGTCAAATGGGAAAGAGAAAATAACCAGCCACTGTTTTCTATGCGCCAGGGACTCAGCTGCACATCCAGCAACCTGGCAGGCTTTGGCTGATTGATCCCCACAGTGAACTCACACAGGAGAAGACAGGCTCCCTGGAGCAAGGCAACTGGAGAGTCCTTACTCTTCTCCTGAAGGAATTATATCTGAGGCACAGTTCTTCGTTTAAAAACTTAGAAATCTATAGGTGAGATGTAAACACAGTTACACTGTAAACTTTCAAGAATACAAAAAAAGGAGGGAGATGCAGAAAATGTTTTAAAATACAGAAAAAGTGAAACATCCCTGACATTTTCCCAAAAATAATCCCAGCATTACCACATGAAGGCAGCAATAGTATTGATTTTGTGGTTTTGCTTTAAATTTTTTGAGTTCATTTATATTCTGAAGGTACATGGAATACACATAATGCCCTGAACTTGAATGGGTGTTCACTCAGTAGAACTTGTTGGAAATATATCTGTATCAGAATATACATGCATATTTATTTACACTTGATTTTTAAACTACTGTGTGTGTAATCTGTGATATGAATATGCTAATTACTCTCCAAGAAGCTCACATTTAGATTCTCTTAAGGTCTTTTTTTTTTCTGTTACATGTAATGATCTATAACAGACATCCAAGCACAAGCCTATTTGAGCAAATGCTCAAACTTCTATCCACAGTTGATAAAGAAGCACAGATGATAAGGAATGCAGATTAGTGATTTCCACAGACACCGCTGTATTGTCTTTAAAAGTCGTGACAGACACACTTGCTATCTGTGGGTAAAAGACCCTATGGCCTTACCTGCTTAACGGTCCTTGACATTGTCAATGTTTAAGAGCCATCAATATGAGAGTTAAAATAATATCACAGTTTAATTTACTTGCTGCTATTGTACTATCAATGTAGTATCTATTCTAATGTGTTACTCATGGGAAGAGCCAATCCCTATGCTTGTCTGTCCTTCTAATACTATATCTTTTAAAAGTGATTCTACACACTTACTTTCCTATTTTAAATCATACCTATACTTTAAAAATACTTTCCTAAAGCCAGGTATCGTGGCACATTTCTGCAATCCTAGCATTTGGGAGCTGGAGGCAGAGGATCAGAAGGTTCAAGGTGTTCTCCATGGTTACGTAGTAAAAGCAAGGTTGGGCTACATGAGATCCTGTCTGAAAAATACAAACGGATGGATGGATGGATGAATATATAAACAAAATACATTTTTGTATAGTTTACATATAAGGATACAGACATTTCAAAAATATTATTTTTATTTTATATTTAAATTATATATTTATAATTTATATTTAAAGTTGATCTTTATACAGTCTAGGCAGTAATACTTTATTAAAAGTTTAAAACATTCATCTCCGGTTTACTTTTAACTTTGTTCATTAGCGTTTTATCATTCAAATGTTTGACATTAATGGATAGGGAGATAGATGACTTAGATGATAAAGTGTTTACTGTGCAATTGTGAGGACAGGAGTTTGCATCTCCAACACCCACATAAATGCTTTATGGGCATGATAGTTCACCAATAATCCCAGCACTCTGGAGGTACAGACAGAGGCTCTCTGAAGCAAGCTGGGTAGTGAGACCAATTGAATGGGCAAGTTCATCAAGAGACCCTGCCTCAGTATCTAAGGTTGAAAGAGACCATGTAAGACACCAGATGCCAACCTCTGGCTTTCACACATGTACTTACACATGTACTCACACATACACATGGGCCCCTACAATATGAGTACTTTTTCTGTCTCTTTCCACATACATAAAATAACAGAAAAGCTTGATATTTTGTTTTAAATAATACATCTGTGCTTTCCTTAGGAATTTAAATTTTATACCTTTTTTAATATTTTATTTATTATGTATACAGTATTCTGCCTGCATGTATGCCTGTAGGTCAGAAGAGGGCATCAGATTTCAATATAGATGGTTATGAGCCACCATATGGTTGCTGGGAATTGAACTCAGTACCTCTGGAAGAGCAGCCAGTGCTCTTAACCTCTGAGCCATCTCTCCAGCCCTTCTTTAAAAAAAAAAAACAAAACTTTCCTATACCTAAGGTTATAAATATACTTTATATTTATATTCTCACAGATTTTAAAATAGGCCTATACCTTTCATATTTCTAGAGGCCACAATAGAATATTCATGGCCTGCTCAGCTCAAAACGAAGTGCCACAGGAGAGTTGCATGAAACATCTGTGTGGGAAGAATGACAAGGAGGAGAGACCTACACCATGCATGTCTGAAGGCACAGAGGGAGTTAGGGGAGGAGGATATGATGCTCACCCCCACAAAGCTGAGGCCTTTGTTGAGAGAAGCAGCTAGTCTGAGATAGCTACACAGAGACCCCAGCCTCAGTGCCTTCTCTGTTTCCTCTGGGATATTCCCTTTGACCTCATCCCATGCGCAACAGTCCTGGAGCCCATGTAAGTCCATACAGAGCGCCTATCCATGTGAAGCCCAGGCATGGGAGGCTGGGCAGCATCTGGGGGAGCAACTCAGGGACAGCAACACAGATAGGAAGCAGAAAGCAGTCTTTCCCACACAGTAGAGTTAGCTGTCCCCTATTCATTTGTTGACTAGTATACTTTCCTAATAATGACATGGGTTGCTACTTCATGAAAAGCAAAATGTGCAGAGTTCTGCTCACTTCACCTGCCTTTTTTTTTTTTTAATCTTACCCTCCCTCCATCAATCCTGTACCATTTTTAGCATAATTTTTTTGGTGACGAGCCATCTCTCATTAATCTTCTAAGCATTTAGAATGTTGTGGTTATTCAAGCGGACTCATGATTCCAGGTGAATCATAAAATAAGTGTGCTCTGTTCAATAAAACCTGATGGTGGGATTTTCAGCGATGCTACACTGAATTAATAGTTTAATGTGCGGAGAGCCACCGTCCCTGCTATGTGTTTTCCAGTCAAAACCAGAACATCTCCCTTCTTTTCCAGGTCTTTGATTTTTCATAGTCTTTTGGGTTTTCTTCACTTAAATTGTGCGTTCTAATTCCCCCCCATGTATTTTGTTGCTGAGAATGTTGCTTGCTTTTATGCGTGGGGTCTCTTACCTGGTGTTACTTTCTGATCACTCATTGCGCTTACTGAGCTGATTTTCAACACTGCATTCTCTCAGTGGTTCTTTCATTCTTTGGAGACTGAAATGCTTATACCTTTTGTTTAATTTACGTTTTTATTTTAAGGGGAATGCACTGCATTTCATTTTAAAGTATTTTATTTGGTGAAAAAAAGTTTAAAGTTGATGTCCTGAATAACATTTAGGAAGCCTTTTTGTCAGTTGGGCCAGTTCTTTCACTTTTCTTGTTGAAAGCAACATTTGCAAAACCAATCAGCCAGCGCACCTGCTGAATACCCACACTGCATACCAGAAACTGAGAAAAAGTCAGCTCAGAATGTAAATAATGATCCTAAGCTTTCAAAAACACTTTTAGTGCAGCTGTGGTATAAATAAAAATATGTATTCAAAAATTAGCAACCCCAAGATAAAACCAGAGACAAATCCCATGGTTAGAATTTAGAGAGAAGATGAGTAAGGAGTAACGAGAGCTTATTGGAAATGTCAGCATTTATGTCTTGATATCAAAGATGAGTTTGGGATAAGTGGATGGAAGAGACAAGGTTACTCCAGGTGAAAAGAGCAAGCAGAGTTAAAATCTCAATGAGAACCCAGAGGTGAGTGCAGCTCTGAGAGACACTTGACAGACAATGTTGATCAGGAGATCTCTGGGGGCCCCAATCCATTACCAAATCAGAGGTGTCAGCCAGTGTGGCATGAAGAGACTGAACTTGATTCAAGAGCATCAAGGTAACAATTAGTGGTTATTAAACAGAGAGACTGTGCAGTAGGAAGTTTTTTTTTTTTTTTTTTTTTTGGTTTTTCGAGACAGGGTTTCTCTTTGTAGCCCTGGCTGTCCTGGACTCAATTTGTAGACCAGGCTGGCCTCCAACTCGCAAAGATCCACCTGCCTCTGCCTCCCAAGTGCTGGGATTAAAGGCGTGCGCCACCACTGCCCGGCTGCAGTGGGAAGTTTTATTAAAGCTAACAAGGATGTTTAAGATCTAGCCACAGAGTTCTGGACAGACAAGAAAGGAAATGCAATAATAACAATGAAAGAGTCTGTTGAGGATGTGGCTCAGTTGGAAGGATGCTTGCCTAGCACACATGAAGCCCTAGGTTCCATTCCCAGTCCTGGATAAAACAGCTTTGGTGGCCCATCTCCACATCACAGTCAGTATTCCAGAAGTAGAGGGTGGAGTCCAAGGTCATTCTCAGCTGCAGAATAGTTCTAGGCCAGCTTGGATTACATTAGATCCTTTTTTTTTTTTTTTAAGTTTAAGGTATATCTTTTTCCCCCCAACAGCTCCCCCTTTCAGTCCAACAAATGGCTCTTTCTCTTATAATAATAAATACAATACAAAACAACAGAGGTAATTAGGCCACATTTATGAGGGTTATATGGCTTAGCATACATTCCCAATGTCCAGTCCATATGTATTTTGCACCTGACTTTAACATTCTACTATCTAACCATCTCCATGAGTTTAAAGTTCTATATCTAACTCAGCTTTCATACTAACTTGCATCACAATTTTAAAAACATCTTCTTAGATCCATAACACTTTCTTGATTCCTAAACAACTCAAAATTTAATTATGAAACTCTAGCTATCTATTCTTCAACCACCTCAGAGACCTGAGAGGGATAAATATATCTGATTATATAGGAAGTGCAGGCCCTGCAGCTTCCAAAACTAAGAAGTGACATACCAGTGGCTGCCTGGACAGTTCCCATTTTCTCTCCATACATTACAGTATCGATCTTCAGTCATTTGGCCCTGTTTCTCTGACAGACATTAATTGTAGAGCAGGAATTATGAAGGACTTGCCTACCCTATCTTGGCAGAGCTAGGATGTCGACTTACCTGCTTCCAAGTTTTGTCTTTTTTGGACAGCATTCTGTCTACAGTTGGAGCAAGGGGTTTTTCCTGCCAAGAGATAGGCTTGCCACTAATTCAATCATCTCCCACTGGAGATTCTTCGATGCTCATCTTCTACTTGGAGTAGAATAGGGGGTGCTGTCAGAAGTTGACATATCTCGATATAAAAAAAATCTAAAGTTAAGAAAACATCTTTGAATGCCATATTCTGCAGATCTCTTGAGGTTTTTGAAGAGGCCCTATCTATCTCTTATATTCGGATAAGCAGATGTTGCTTGTCTCTTAGCAACTTGATTTCTGATTAGCTTAGAAAATAACTATAATAGACTGTCATAGTACCTAACACAATGACAAGCTTGCATGACTAAAAGTTTGCATTTCTTAATTATCCTAAACAGTTTATGGCAATTAGTAGTAAAAGGCCGAAACTTTACATTTCATTTTTTTTCTTTACCCCCTAACCCTTCCATCCCATTTCTCTGGAGTAGAGTGTCCCTATATAACAGTCTCTCACCCCAGTTCAGAGGTCATATGAGGGCCAAGAGTCTCCTCATACATTGGGGGTCTACGAGGCAGTACCACCAGTGAAAAGTGTCTCATTGCCCAGGAGAGAGAACTAAAAAACAAATAAACAAATAAGCAGACAAACAGATAAAAAAGAATAAAAAAATAAAAATAAAAATAAAAAGTCTATGTCCATGTTCCCTTTGGTGTATTGTTTGTAGTATCGATATCCTCTACTATAAGTGAATAGATGCCATATGCATCCTTCTGAGTCTGGGTTAGCTCACTCAGGATGAGCTTCTCTAGTTCTATCCATTTGGCTGCAAATTGCATGATTTCATTGTTCCTGATAGCTGAATAACATTCCAACATGAGATCCTGTTGTGGGGATGAGGAGGAGGGGGAGGGAAAGAATTTGAATGGGAAGGAAGGAAGGCAAGGGAAAGAAAGGAAGGTAAGGGAGGGAGGGAGGGAGGGAAGGAAGGAAGGAAGGAAGGAAGGAAGGAAGGAAGGAAGGAAGGAAGGAAGGAAGGAAAGGAAGGTGCTAGCTATATCACTGAGCCCTGATGAAGAAGGAGTGTTTATGTTGTCATGTCATACTAACATCCCTGGTAGGAAAATCTGGAATCTGCGCTGACACCCACTTGCTTAGTTGTAAAGGCCAGCACACAGCAAGGGCGACTTTCCTCTTGGCGAACCTGACATTGCTTTCACTTTGCATTTGCATACAGCTTTCTGAATTAGAGCTGGTGTTGCAGCAGCTCTCTCTAAAGCTTGCTTTATCCCTTCCAATGAATGTTCCAGCACTTCAGGTGCCATGGCATACTTTAATGCTGCAAGGCTGCTGCTAAGCATTACAGCCAAGTAGTGGATTAAAAGAGAAAGGGGGCAGGAGGGAAGGAGAGGGAGACAGGGAAGCTCTTTATGTAGGATAGATGCTTCCAGACTTCCTGGAAGGATGTCCTGTCCCCTTCAGCCTGACCAAGATTTATGTCTTGAGGTGGTCCTCTCTTTCCAAGCATTCATTATCTTTGGGTAGAATTCCAGCTCTTGCTCATCCCTACCAGGAAGGATCTGAGCGTGGAAATTCTCCTGAGGATAAAGTGGACCATTTGTGGAATCCAACTTTATAGATAGCCAAGCACCAAGCACTGTCCTGGGTTACAGATTCTTATTTCCTCTTTAAGGTAGCCTCATGGTGTAGATGCTAAGGAGAAAGCTGAGGCACAGGGAGGCTAGGTAACTTCTCAAGGTCATAGAGTAGGAAGTTTAGAAGTGTTTCGAAGCATCAAGGCTCCAGGGCTCTGATCCCACCATTGCACTTCAGCCCTCAGACAGGGGCTGTGGGTCAAGCTGAGATTTTCCAGCTCATCTTCAAACATCATAATAGGCAGGTCTTGAAGTGGTTTGTGCCATTTTCTCTATTGTCACTTGCTTTACATCCATTGCCTTATTCACCTTGTGACACTTTGTATCACTGTCATAGGAACATTTGACATGATCACATAAGCTCCTTGCCCTCTGATCTTCCTTCACCTTGATGTAAGACCTGTCTAACAACTCAAGACAGCTTTCCATCATCCTAAGATACAGTTCAAAATCCTGATCCTGTCATGTAAGCCTCCCCATTCCCTTCAGCAGGATGTCCCTCCAGCCTCCTCTTACCCCCTCAACAAACCCTGCTCTACAGCCTTTCTCCTCTGCTCATTACTTTGGTAACATTTATTGAGCACTTCCTGCATGCATCACTGAGGACATGGGATAGTGTCTTTGACCCAGAAACAATCTATAAATAATATACATCAGGCACACAGCCCTTCATTTGCAGTCCTGAAATCAAAAGGCTAAAATTCAAAGTATTTTTTTATTGCTCATTTTTAAGGCCCAAATCTTCCCTGGACTAAGTTGACTTAACATCTTTAGTGTGAATATGAGTTTCTGATTATGAGATATATCTCCTCCCCATCTCTGTATGTATGGAATATATACTGTATTATCTTTCTGGAACCCCAAAATATTCTCAACTCCAAAATATATTTGGCCTCGAGGGTGCATGTGACCTTGTTCATGAAATTCAGAGTGGGGCTCTGGAAGCTTTACCAGGGTACTAGAGGAGTGAGAGGAGACAGCCATGTTCAAGATCCTTTAAAAGGGTTAATTCATTTTCCATGAGTAAAATAACCTAGTCCAAGCTGCAGCTACTATAAGCTTTGAGAGCTCTTTCAGTGTTCTGTGTGGCCAAAGAATGAAGTAAAAATTCCTTATCAGGGTTTTGAGGCCTTTCGCTACTTGCTTCAACCACCTTTCAGTGCCAGGGATGGAACTCAGAGCCTTACACATACTAAGCATGTACTCTGCCAGCAAGTTACAGCCAAGCCCTACTCTATCCATCCTTATAGCTTCATTTCTAGACAGTGCCACTGCTTACACGGGACTGTGAGGTTTACAAAGGCAAGCATTAGCTTTGTTTTTCTTTGTGACTTTAAAAGATGATAAGCCACAACCTATGGACAAAGTTCAACCTTCTGTCCTCTCTCTCTCTCTCTCTCTCTCTCTCTCTCTCTCTCTCTCATACACACACACACACACACACACACACACACACACACACACACATATACACATACATGCTTCTATTGGAACACAGTCATAGTCTTTTATTTATATATTGTTTAGGGTGGCTTTCATAATTCAGCAGCAAAATAAAAAGCTGCATTGGGCTGGAGAGATGCTTAATCATTAAGAACACCAACTTCTCTTGCAAGAAACTCACCCAATAATTGCTCATGACCATCTGTAACTCCAGTTCCAGGAGATCCAATGCCCTCTTCTGGCATCTGTAACACTGGACACACATGGCGACATGTGGATTCTACAGGGACCAGTCAGTTTCTTCTACAAATGGACAGAAAGTGGAAGGTAGAACAGGCAGGCACAATGTGCACCATTCAATTGCAGTAAGACATACCTGTTTGCTGCAGTGATGATTGCAGCCAGAAGTGGCCTGAGAGGATATGAAAAAATAGAAGTGACCGGTGCAGTCTATACTATTCTCCTGAATGCACTTTGGAATGTCAAAACCTAATCCCCAGTGTAATACTAGGAGAGAGACCGTGAGATGATTGGATCATAAGGTTGGGGCCGTGGTGAATGGGCCCAGTGCCCTTATGGAGGAGACAAGAGAGAGCTTTCCTTCTCTCTGTACTCAGTACCATGCAAGGTTATGAAAAGTCAGCCATCTGCATCAGAGAGAAGGTGTTCACTGGACAACAAATCTGCCAACCCCTTCATATTGGCCTTCTCAGCATCTGCAAATAAATTTCTGGGTTTTTTTTTAGCCATTTATTTGCTAATATGTTATGATAACAGCCTTAATGTATGCTGTGTGTATATATATGAGAGAGATACTATGTCTATTTCTGTGTGTGTGTGTATATATATATCTGTCTGTCTGTATGTACACATGTGAAGGGACTAGAACCTGGGTCTTTCACAAAAGCAGCCAGAGCTCTAACTGCTGAGTCATGTCTCCAGCTGCCACACACCTTACCTCATGAAGCTCTGTGAGGACTCCAATAAACTGGGGCTCAGAGTCTACGTTCTGGGTAATAAAACAATCAAGTCACGTAGATGGGGTTTAGACCCACTACCACCATGTTAGCCACTAAGTGACAGTGACTGAGGTGGCTTTCTCACCCCTGCCTCCTGCTCTGTGCAAGCGAAGCAGAGTCCTTTTTCAACCAATAGGTGAGGGATTGCCTGTGAGGGAAGATGCTGTTTGCTAAATTCCATTCAGAAAAATGGGGTGGGGGAACTGGCTTGGGTCAGAGAGAAGACTGAGCATTAAAGAGGACTGGGCTAGTATTCAATACTTTGCAACTTCATAGGGCTCACCTCACCAGCTCTTTTTATCTGAAAGAAAATAGCATAGAAACACCACACGTGGTGGCAGTGTGTGATCTGGATAGAACAGTGAGGTTGGGAAGATCTGCTGTGGCTGAAGTAAAGCTTGCTCCATAATTTCTGTGGCATTGACAAGGTGTCTTCGCTCGTTGGCTGTGACCTCACTGCATTACAGAGATGTGACCTCCTCACTGTGTTACAGAGGAGCAAGTGAGGAGTTGACATGAGAGATGGCCAGAGCCAGCTCTGGTACCTCAGCAGCTTGTTGGGAGAGTGGTTGGTTGAGAAATATCTGGATCCCCAGGACCAACAGGTGGAATCCAGACACTAGGCATTCCTGGAAGGCCAGCTGTGGCACGGCTCCAGGGGGGACAGTCCATTGACAGCTTAGTTTCATTAGGCACCTGGAAACCCAGGTGCAGGATCCAACCCTTCTGGGAGGAAGCTGGCAAGAACAAAACAGGAAATGCTGGCTGCCGGAGATAGAGTGCCACGTACTGCAGCAAACTGAAACCCAGGTGGGAAATGAAAGCCAGAATCTCCTGACAGAGCCAACATCATGCAGATGCATCAGGTCACTGCAGCAGGACAGCCCGCAAAAGCACTGAGAAGCCTCTCTCACTTGTGAACCACGAAGTGAGAGAGGTCTAAAGCAGAGGGATGGAGTCAGCCCTCTTTCCCTGATGGAGAGCAGTTGTCTTATGTACCATGGTCAGGTCAGATCCACCATAGGTGTACTGACCCTGTGAGCTTCTTCGTTGTTGGTAAAGTTGGATTAACATAATATAGAAGTAACTGTTTTAGTGCTGGAGAAATTGCTTGGGCCTGAGTTTAGATACCAGCACACATGTGAGAAGCCAGGGTTGGCCACACACATCTGTAACTTCAGTGTTTTGGAGACTGAGACCAAGGGATTGCCAGGGTTGGCTCGCTGCCAGCCCACCTCCAATTTCAGTGAGAGACTTTGGAATATGGTGGAGACTGATAGACAGGACACTTGACTACTAGCCTCTAGGCACATACACACAGGTATATACACCTGCATACACTTGTGTACACACACACTCACACACTGTAAATAAATAAATAATTTAAATTAGTCATTTTAAAATTACTAGTTCAGTAGGATTTAGTGCATGTTCAATATTGAAATCCTCACCAACTTTATCTGTTCTGAAATTTCCATCATTCCAGAGTGAAACCCTTTTCCCATGGAGTAGATTCTTCCCATTCCCCTCTCCCCCAAGCCTGGGGCAGCTGCCTGTTTGTATTCTGTCTCTGTGGGTGACTTCTCACCCTTTTACATAAATGGAACATTCCACTACATGGCCTGCTCTGTCTGGCTTTTTTCTCTTAGTGTAGTGGTCTCAACCTTCCTAATGCTGTGACCCTTTAATACAATTCCTCATGTTGTGGTAATCCCAACCATAAAAATATTTCTATTGCTACTTCATAACTGTAATTTTGCTACTTCTATGGATTGTAATATAAATATCTGTGTTTTCTAATAGTCTTAGGGGACCCCTGTGAAAGGGTCATTTGACCTCCAAAGGGTCATGACCCACAGGGTGAGAGTCCCTGGCATAGTGTAATGTTCTGGGGGCTCATCCATGATGTTGTGTGTGCCTGCACAGGTGTGGTTGTTCTGCAGCATTCATGGAACGTTAATTCCAGGACCTTTGGGCAGACCCCATAGTGTAAGGACACCCACACCCATTGTATAAAATGCTACAGTGCTTACATTTAACCTACACACTCAAATCCTTTCTGGATTATATGTAATGTCTAGTACAGTGTAAAGTCGGCATAAGTAACTTAATACTGCATTGTCTAGGAATAATGACAACAGAAAATATATGTACACTTTCAGTATAGACGTAACTGTTTTTTTTTGTGGCTTTGATTCATGGTTGGTTGAGTCTGTTGGTGAGACCTTTTCAGGTTCAGCTCTTCCTTTATACAGCTGAAGCACAATCCATGGTGTTCATATACCACATTGATTTATTCCTGTGAACATTTTGACCTGAGATTACCAAGGGATACAAATTGGAGCAGCAGGGAAGTACTAGGTGGAGTCATACCTGTATTCCCTTAAAAAAAGAAAAAAAGAAATACACATATACACAATCGGCATGTTTCCCTACATCTGAGACCCAGCCTATCCCCAGGAAAGACAATCATATCTCTTAGACAAGATCAAGAAATGACAAATTGGTTGTATCCCTATCTGTGATCATTCATCACTCGGCATTGGGGATGTGTTCCAGGCACCATATGGTACAAACTATGATGGCTCCAGCATACTTGCATGAGCTGGTCTTCCAGGCCTACCATCATCATGTTTGCTGTTGTTAATGAACCATAATTATGAAGTATATGACTTTACTTTATCTTTCATGATGATGAAGTAAATGTGAAAACAACCTGGAACATTTCCTCTTGGGACTGAAAATGTCCTGATCTTTTATCCTCATATGTGACCACGGTGTAACAATGACACATCCAGACATTGTTTTGCCTCCCTCTGAGCCTGCTTCTCATGAGGAATAACCAACTTAATGCTGGTGAAGAAATGAAACTCCATAAGAATGCTTCCCCTCCCTGATTAATTATTGTGAGCTGATTCTACCTCTACTTTTTCACGGGCATTTCCCTAACAGCCAGGAAATCCGGGGGGCAAATGCTTCTTTATGCCTTAGTTCTGTGCTATTCATAAATGAAAATCATTGTTAACTTAGAGCTTGACAGCTGTAGTGTGTTGGTAAGTCCACGGCAGCTGTCATCAGGACGTCGGCTTCTTTTCCAAACAGATGTTTGAGTTGACTTTAGTGCGCCTGCCAGTTTTTTAGGCAAAAGAGAAGGGGGAGCAGAAACAGAAGTCATCATTATATTCGTCATTTGGTTTCATTTCGGGACATAAATCGGAATGATTAGCAATGACAGAAGAATTACTCAAATTACAGTTTTGGATTCAGGAGCAGTTATCTATCATCTCCTGCATGGTCCAGAGTCCAGCTTTCATTTTCTCTAATTTTCTCTAAAGTGGGAGAGTGTTTGTGGTAATTATACCCAGGCTCTGAGTGATGTTCCCAGCTTCCCAGCAAAGGCTCTCAAAATGCAGGAAAAATCGGGAAGTTGGGAAGGGGAAGAGAGAACCCCAGATGAAAGTGACGGGGCTGGTCCTGTCTTATGGCACTGGAGTCAGGGCACTGTGGAGAATGGACAGAGCTTTCAGAACAGCAGCCAGGCTCCCCACCCATGCCCGTCTATTATACTCACGCAACCAGGCAGCTGGCTTCGTGTACTTTTGCAGTGTGCAAATCAGCCTCAGTATATGAAACTCAGCCCATCTGTGGCTCCATGTAGAAATCCAATGAGTGAGGACCCACTTGTTCAGCACATGCTGTTTCAGTTCACGTTGCTTGGAAGACTCCCGCTCCGTACCAGCTGTGTTCCTAGGTAAACCCACTTCTTAGGTGTGTTTCCTTTACCCTTGCTTTTGTGTGTTTGGTTTTGTCTCACTTAGATTTGGCTTTCATTTTTTGGTCTTTATAATGTCCCACCAATAACCTATGGTACCTTGTGGACAGCGCCTCACTCATGGGGACTTTAGAAACCCTATGATTTTTAGTGGGCAACAGCACATTACTCCATATCTTAGTTGCTTCTCCAGAACATTAAAATAGAGGAGTCACCTTATTAGCTTCACCAGTCAGTATCTTGATGTGTGTTTACTGAAAATGTTTCCACCTCCAGATGTGTACTATTGGTTGTCAACTCAACAAGACCTAGAATCACCCAGCCAGCATGTGTGTGTGGGAGTTTCTGGTTCGAGAAAACTGCGGATGGAAGCCCTAGCTTAAATATAGGTGGCAACACCCGGTGGGCTGGGGCCCAGACTGAATAAAAAGTAGAAAGCCAGATGTGCACAAACATTCATCTCTCTCTGCTTCCTGGCTGTAGACACAGCCCAGACAGCTGCCTCAAGCTCCTGCCACCATCTCCCCTCTTCCTGCCAAGGTGGACTGTGTCTTTGAACTGTGAGCCCAAACAAACCCTTCCTTTCTCACACTGCTTTTGTTGTGTGTTTTGGCACAACAATGAGAAAAGTACTAATATCCACCCCAAAGCAACTTTCAGCAGATGTCTCAGATCCCAGCTCTAAAATCAAAGTCTGACTGAGGGATGATATACAGAGTCACTAGACTAACAGAGAGAGCAGTGGGTGTGCCGATCAGAGCCAAGGATGCGGCAAATCTGACCCCTGAAAGTCTGGCTCCTCTGATTTTTAAATGGAAAGTGAAGCTTTTTCATTAAGGACGAATTTCACTGTGACTGCAGAAGGACCAGTCTTCTGCTAGGTTGACTTCCAAAGCATTCTGAAGGAGCCTCTGGGAAGTCATAACCAGAGAAATGATTATGGACTGTTGCAATCTAGCTCAGCCATGCACCTGGATGCTGATTCCTCTGCCTCTTCTCCAGGTTTAAGCTCGGCTTAATACCTGAATAATTAAGACCAATGACAGTGACTAAGGGGACGGATGCTGCCGGAAACCCAAAGCACTCCTGGAAGAGCCCATATATATACCTGCCATAGGTTTAGGACTCAGCCTTATCCCAAGGGGATCCCTGTCCTCAGCTCCTCATCTGACTCCAACTTTCTAGGCCCAAAACTCATTGAATAACCTTTTCCCCACAAAGAATGTCCCTGTTCAAGCCCCAGTTCCCCCCAGTTCTAGACCTGGTTTCCTTAGTCTATTTTTAGCTCTTTGCTTTAAAATGCGAGCTTCCAGAACTAAGATGGAACCCTGCCCCCACCACAGTGCTGAAACCCGGCAAGTCATTTTACTTTATTAAAAAAATGTTACTAGCTTACATTATTTGTACAAACTAGTGGGGTCTCATCTGGTATTTCCACAAATGCATGTGGCATGAGTTTATCAAATCTGATCTCCCTTTCTCCTCCTCCCTCACCCCTCACACCCTTCTTAATCTGTAGCAAATTACTGTGCTGTTTTCAAGTTTGTTAGCTTCCACATATTGTTCTTGTCTGCCTGTGTCTGGCTTATTCCTCTCAGCATAATGTTCTCCATTCTTACCCACTTTGCTGAAGATGGTGGAATTTCATTCCTCTTTATGGCTGAATAATACTCTGTTGTGTACACATAGCACATTTCCTGTACCTGTTCACATGTTGCTGGCCACTTAGGCTGATTCCAAGTCTTAGCTTGTGAACAGTACTGTACAGGTATTTCTTTTCTGTGCTGATTTTCTTTCTGTGGCTATATGCCCAGATGTGGGATAGCCGTGTCATATGGTAGATATATTTTAGTGTGTGGGGAATCTCATACATAGCAGTACTAATCTATACTGTACATAAGCTTTATTTTGTTCACATACTCTGGGTATATTTACTTTTTAAACAATACCCACTCTAGACTTAAATAGTATCTCATCATAGCCTCTGTTCATGTTTACTTTTGTTTTAAATATTTGATTTATTATTTGTGTGTGCATGTACACGGGGGAGTGTCAGAATAGGTGTGGAGGTCAGAAGACGTGTGGGAGTCTGTCCTCTTCTTCCACCCATGTAGGTCCCAGGGATTGATTGAACTCAGATTGCCAGAATTGGCAGCAGTCAACTTTACCACTGAGCCATCTCACTGGCCCAGTTTTTGTTTTAAGATGAGGCTTGCAAGCCAGGCAGACCTCAAATTTGTGGTTCCTCTGCCTCAACTTCGCTAGTATCTGGGATTACAGCACATACCCAGCTTATTCTCTTTCTAATTGTAATTTGTACTTCTCCAGTGGCTAATGATATTAAGCAGCTTTTCCTATATTTACTGGTCAGTTTAATTTCTTCTTTTGAGAGAAATATATATTCAGATAATTTGTCCATTTTTTTTACAGTGGCAAGCAACTTTATTCTTTCTTTTTTTTATTTTTTTTAAATAATTTATTTTTT
>CAJQZJ010001826.1:7802726-7827829 GCA_907164525.1 Lophiomys imhausi | reverse complement strand
TGGAAAAATGGTTAAAAATGTTAATAGAATCATTTGATGTTCAGTCCCTTTGTGCTCAGCTATTTAGATGTCCTACGAAGTTCATAGACAGAAGCTGATCTTCAGAACTTTACTGAAGATCTGGCTGGAGTAGTCTGTGGAGCTGAACGATCTTAGCGATTTTGAGTTGTTGTGGTTATAGACTTTTGAGGAAACTGCTATTGAAGAAGTCTGCAAGGCTGGATCATCTGGGCCACTCGTCTTCTTTGGTGTCTGATCTGTTTTCTGCTGAGGTTTCCGTTGTCCAGTTGTCCCTGGATTCCTTGAATGGATGCTTTAAATCTCCTGGAAAGATAAGAACAGAGCCCTGCCCTAATCCTAACTCTGGGACAATTATCTTTTTTTGGGGGGGTCAGGTAATATTTTTCCTGGAGCAAATTTGGTTTTTTGATAATATATAATGTATTACCTTTCAATCTGGATTAAAGAAGAAATTATTTTCATATTTTGGAGCTAAACAAACCTTTAGTGTATATATTTTGAGATCTCAAAGGACAATTTGTTTGAATTGCAGCCTGCCTTTTGTAAGTAGCTTTTAAACTTAAATCTTTCCAAATCCTATGTGCCTGTCTCTGCATTCTAAATTTTGGGATCAAAGACATGTGGTTTCCAACTGATGGGATTAAAGATGTGCTCCTCCACCCCTGGATCAAAGTGCTGAGGAGTCAGAAGGACTTAACCTCTGACAGGTTGACTTGTGAGCCCAGACTCCACATAATGCGAGAGGCTACCACAGAAACTGCAACACCCCAGCTGGGACTCCCTCCCAGTCCTGATGGCAGTGTGTGGTCAGACAAGGTACAGGGATAGTAGTATCCAGGAGCTGTGTAGGTGGCAGGAACTGAGTTGTCTGTCAACCAGGAACAGTGCACAACTGGAAATTGTGCCTGAGACCTGGCACGTCCCTTTTGGCCCTCTTTGGTTTTACACTACCAGGAGCAGGAAGATAGCTGAAGTCAGGGCTCTTCTCCTCCCAGCTCCTTCATCTGTAACTCAGGCCCAAGAGCAAGGCAGCAGCCCAAACAACAGAGTGATTTAAGACTCTGGGTATGACCCTATGAGAGGGCATGGGTGCTGGAGCTAACAGGAACCATGGGGGCACCTTCCTTCAGTCCTCACTCTGCTGGCCATACTTTCAGTGTCGGAGGGCAAGAAGTCCAGTCTTCTGCTTAGTAAGGATAGCACTCTTCAGTCCCCTCTGTTGCAAATCCCAGCCCCAGGGCACACAATGGGGTTAGACTGTAATCATTCTTTCTGGCCAATGTGAGTATGCCACCTGGTATAACACACAACCCTTCTAGAATATTCCCACTAATGATGTATAAGTTGAACCTAATTATAAAGAAACACCCAGCAAGCATATTTTTGCAGTATAAACAGCATGTTAAGCAAAATTTCCTTCACAAAGCCCAGGGCAAGCGTAGGGGCTGCTGTCAGTCGAGAGAGCCGAAAGAGACAAACTCCCAGTACAGCCTCATTACCTGAATAGAATGCCTTGGCCTCAATAGAACAGCTGTGGAAACTTGAATAGGTATGAGGATTAGATGAATCTTTGTCAACTACTAAATCTAATAGTTATATTGCAGGGATGTAGATCACCCTTGCTTGTACATATGACTGGGGATAGAGGGCATGCCTGGCATCCGTGAAGCCCTGGGTTTGAGCAGTGGCAGCACACAAATTGGATGTGGTGGTGGTGCACACCTTAATCCCAGCCCTAGGGAGATGGAAATCATGAGAATCAAGATGTCAAGGTTATCCTTGGTTACCTTTGGTTACAAGAATGAGTTCAAGGCCAGCTTCAGCTATATAAGGTCTAGAAAGAAAGGAGGAGAGAAGGGGAAAGAAGACTGGACTTGAGGTGGTTATGTAGCTTGTCAGCCACTCATTCCCATGTGCTTTAGCACAGGAGAGTGGGTTCTTTGTTCTGCCTTTGCTCTTGAAGGTTTGTCTTAAAGCGTCAACCTTAAAGATCTGCTAATAGCTGCATGAGAAGACATTGGGTTGTAAAAGGCAGGAAGGACTGGCTGGGCCTGAGGGACTGACTGTGCTGAGTTCATTGGTACCTTCCCAAAGTACAGACTCAAAGTACCTCATCCTATGCCAGGCTCTGCCAGACACTAAGATGCTGATCCGAGTGGGGGGGGTGCATCCCAGAACTCACAGGCTACTGGGAAACACAGCATTGCACAGCAGCCTGGAAGGCACAAGAATGGAGTTGGACAAGGTGGTCATCCATCTAGTTGGGAATGAGGGAGAAAGCCCAGAGGTTACAGCTTCTGAGGGGTGTAGAGCAACAGCAACAAGAGGAATGAAGTGTGGGATTGGCCTCAGACCAGAGGAAGCAAGAGATTTTGAGAACTTACAAGGCTGGAGCAGGACAGAGTGGGGCATGGCAGGGGTAGCACTGAGGGATTTGGCCAGGAGTGGATCCTTAGTAAACTTTTTTGTTCTGTTTTGATTTGTTTACTTTTCTTCTTTCCCCATCCCTTCCTTTGACAGATCATCCATTTTCTGAGAACTCAGCAGGATGCTAGTTCTAATAACAGTAAATAGTAATGGCTAAAATGTGCCAATGATCCAATAATGAAAATATTATGGAGCCGATGGGACAGCTCACTAAATGAGGGTACTTGCCATCAAGGTTGAGGACATTAGCTCCATTCCTAAAACCATGTGATGGAAGGAGAGATCTGTCTTGTTCCTACTGGTTGCCCTCTGACCTCCTCAAGTATTCCATGACATGTGAATATATGCTCATGCACAAGCATTCCTGTGTGTGAGCGAAAATGTAGTATTTTAAAAATACTATTATTTCATCACACTTACCAAAGAGGGAACCGAGGCACACTTATCTAGCATCATGCCACTCATCAGTGGCAGGGCTGGGATTTCAAACTCTAGAGCCAAAGGTTTTGGTCTGCCACCATGCCTGGGCTCATCTTTAGTGAGGCTGACTTCCCAAGGAAATTGACTTAATGGTTCTCCAACCACAAAGTCAATATGGCAGGTGTTAGTAAACTGCCGGTGGGTCTGCTGTGCAGACTGCCTCCCATCACCCCGTTCCCCGTTCTCACTGCTGTCAGTGCCTGCTCTGTAACCGTACTTTTTAATTATTTAACACTTATTTATTAATAACTATATTCACTTATAACAAATACACTTACTTATCTACTATTTCTACAAATTCCTACAACCCCTATGAATGCCTACAACCCCTATACATTCCTATAACCCCTATAAATTCCTACAACCCCTAAGACCTAACCACTAAACCTATTGATAACTATTACAACTATTTTCATAAGGATACAGTCTCTGGGGCAAGTCCTTGGTCAGCAGGATCACAGTCTCTGGGGTAGACTCTCTAATGCACTTAGCAGTCCTTATTCTGGAATATCTCAGACGCAGGTTCGTCAGGGTAAATTGGCGATTGAAGTCTTACCTTAAATAAGGCTTGAGGCTTTCTTCTCTGTGGAAGACCTCAGCCGTCTGTAAGCCAACTTATTTCCTTCGTATCAGCAACTCTGCCACTCTGCCTCAGTCTTTAAAGCTGGCCACAGTTCCGTTCAGGCTGCTGTTTGGACAGGTCAAACCCCTGTAGGCAAAAGCTGAGCCACAGGGTTTAGTCCTTGGCCTTTTGCTGTCTTGCTGAGGCTGTATTTGCTCTCCAGCTTCTTTCTGCCTCAGGGAGATCTGGCCATTGGTCTACCAGCACTCTCTCCAGCAAGACTGGCTTCGGGGGCCCTTAGCACTCAGCTCTCCGGGCTCATCCACTTGTCCTTAAATAGGATCTCTCCTTATTCCACCTGCTTCAGCTTAATTTGGGCTCTGCCCACTTAGCAGTTGAAAACAATGCCAGGTCATAAAGTCTTTGCTTTTTCACCTGGCTTCAACCTTGTTTTTCAGTCCATAGAGACTCCCCTCGTTTCACGTGACTTCATCCATAAGCTGATAAGCTAATTGCTCACAGAGAAGTTGATCTTCATGCCCCGAATTAAGAGACTGTATCAGAAACCTAGATATTCAGTAAATCTAACTTATATTAATCTATCAACCCCTACACTGCTCTGTCCTCTGGTATGTGAGCCTTAACTTGGGGCTAGGGAAACTTGAAGCCTGGTCTGGATCACACCTGGGACTTGCCTGTGGTTGGCTGTTGATGTGACAGCTGGTGGTGGAGTACATGAAGGCAACAAAGTAACAAATGAAAAGGGAATCCTAAGGGTCCTCTGTGAAAGGTGGTTGCAAAGCAAGAAACAACACAAGGTTAGGTCAAGGGGCAAAGCTCAGAATGGAAACCAGAAAAAGTCAAAAGTACAAAATCTACAGAAGGTTCATTTAAACATGGCGTCCCCACAGGAGGCACTTACTGTAAGACACTTATTTTCATCAATCTTTACTGTCCATTGCTCAGAGGACTCATGTGAACATTTGACAAACATTTAGTGAGTACCAACTATGTGCTAGGCTTGAGCCAAATATGGGAGGGGGAAAAGAAAGGACCAGGCAGAATGTGAATATTCATACTTGACAACTTAAAATGCCACACCCATTTCCATAGCAGGCTTCACTTACATTTTGACATCAGCCCCTGGAACAGCCAGGAAGTAACAATAGGGCATTACCAGCTGGGGACAGCTGAGGGAAGGAGCAGAGTTCCTTCCCAGGGTCCGATCACTGCCAAGGTAGCTGTTTGTGTAGAACCCAGGAAAGGAATCATCACTCCCGTCACTCCTCTCTCCACCGCCAGAGAAAGGCTCCTTTTGCACAGCTCTCTGGCAGTCACTGAAGAGCCTGACGCTCAAGCTGTGGAGAGGGGCCTGGAAACAAAGTTTGCAAGTGGGCTCTGGGGTAAGACAGGTCAAATTGGACTCTATTCAGCCTGAGCATGTTTTCACATTGGGCCACTTGACTCGGTTTACAAAGGACTTTTTGCTACCTCTCAGCTGTCTCCTAATAGTTAGCATCATGATCTTGTTGGAGGATTAAAGGTGATGGGATTTGAATGGGAGCAAAGAAACACAAAGTATAAAATCCAGAACAGATCAAGCTCATGTCTACTTTGCCAAGCTTTGATGTATTTTCTTTCATCATGGTGAGAACCCTCTGGGGACAGCAGTTTGCTGTCTTCACCCTGATGCTTTTGCCTAGTAGCTTCAGTTTGAGATTTTCTTGTCACTCAGGAACAGCAGGAGGGACAGGTAGGTCAGACTCCTTGGGCTCCAGATTTACTGCACCTCTTCACAGATAGATGAGCTTGTCCAGTGCCTCTACCTCCCTCTTCCACACCCCCACCCCCCACCCCAAACCTCCCTACCCCTCCTCATAGCAGAAGAGGTAACTGCTGATGTGATGGTGCGTGCTTGTAACACCAGCACAGACAGTTACTCTTAAACTGATAATGATGCTGAGTCATGTGAGCTGACACTGACAAATTGGAAGACCCAAGAGTAGCCCCCTGCTACTGCCCAGTGCAGTATGGGTAGGTGTAGAGGCAAGCAATAGAAATCTGGTACCTCTTCAGAATTCAGCTAACTCTCGCTGGTTGGATAGAATGAGTCTAAGTCCATGAGAAATTAGAGGAAGAGGAACAGATAACACCTTCCAAGCACCTGCCTCATGTCTGGCCATTTCTACACCAGCTCAGCCTATGAGTGCCCACGAGAGCATCATCAAGTAGACATTGAGTGCAACTGGAAGGGCAGGAAACAGATTCTAGAAGGTTATTCACCTACTACAGAGCCAGGATCAAACTTGATCCACCTGACCACAAAGGTCTATCAAATCATGACTACTACTTTTGGTTCACAGTGTTGAAAATATTGACCAATAAATGAATTGGGATTAGAACTTAGAAGTTTCACACCGGGCAGACGGGGTACAGGGTGAGCTCGAGCATGGAGGTTGAGGGCACCGGTGAAGGAGCCACAGAGGCTCACCCACCCCGTGGACATCCTGGAGGATGACCCCGAGTCCTACCAGGCAGGAGCACAGGCTTACTATGAGTTACTCAGGAAAGGAGGGCAGACCTCGACAGAGGTTTTCTTCCTTCCCACTGGGGAACAGGTCAGACTAGAAACTTCATCTCTTTGTTTTTGCTCTGTGTACATTGATGAACCTCAACATAAAATTCTGGCTTTGCTTAATCCCCGGGACACAAAGACAGTTGTTGCTGTTTACTTAAAAGAATCCTGGTGGTCCACTGAAGATGTCCTGAGAACTTCTGATCCCACAAGGGAAGGGCTCATGAAGGTTCAGTCCTTTGGGAAAGGATTGTACTCTTTGTACTCGACACCATTGTTTTTGGAAGCCTGGAGAGAAACCTGGATGATGACAACATGTTTTTCTTACCTCACCCTGTGAAGGAGAAAGCTAAGATTCTGTGGAGAGATGGAGCAGCAGTTGGATTTTACTCATTCAAAATGAAAGGCAGCCTCTGTGGTGATGGTACCAGCACATGCTACCTGCTGCCTACCTTCTATACTGTGTTTGTGAGGAGGAAGAACCATTGCCAAGCCTGGGGACAGCCATGCTGAGGAACTTCTGTGATACCTTTCAAGAAGAAGCCCTGGGTGTCAGTTGTCCAATATCTCCTGCAATGTACAAAGTCCTCAGGCAGTTCCTGTTGACCTGTCCTGGGGAGAGAGGGCACTTGTGGGAGGTGGAACCCCCAGGGGCCTGGGACCAGCTTGTTAACATCTGGCTCAAGATTAATCTTCAGGAGGCAAGACTTCAAGATGGGAGCACAGTTCACCCTGCATGCTCTAAAGAGGACACAAACATTCCCAGGTGGACTTCTCAGAATGATGGACCCACACAGTTAGATTGTGGAGAACACCACAAGGGGTGGATCACCAGAGAACAGAACATGACACAGAATGACCAAGAATGTGTCAAAAGAGAGGAGGAAGCTGGGATGCTCCAGAGACCCTCCTGGGATGGGATGCAGAGGAAGGGAGCCAAGAGGACAGTGGCACTCGCTGGGTTGTTCGTGAGCCATGGCCGAAGCATATGCTGCAAACTCCCAACACCTCTGAGGTTTGTCTGCCTTCTCCAGGATCTGAGCCTGAAGGTTTTATGTGACCCTGAATAGTCTCTGGTCCTGCCTATCTCTAGCTCCCCTCGTAGGCTCTGGGACAAAGGAGTCTGAAGAAGTGCTTGGGTAAGTCAATACTCAATGGAAGCCACATTTGCAAGCCAACTGTTGGCAGAACCAAGACTTTAAAACCTCATTCATGAAAACTACCATGACTTCCACTCCCCAGGAATATGATAGGGAGATGCGTGGGACCATGTGAAGGAATCCATGAATACAAACCTCTTCCATTAGTGGAAATGGGCTCAGAAATGGGCCATGATGCCCTCCTTGTTGCACCTTCAGCCCTGTTGTGACCTTAGAACTCGATATCAGAGGTTTATAGGAGGATTCTTCTCTGGGGACTTGTCAGTCACTTCAGAGCTCCTTGAGGACAAGCACCAGAGCTGCATGATGTCCACTATGCCTTATATATTCATCAGAACATTCAGCTCTTGCTCATTTCTACATACATACATAAGTACATACATGCATGCATACATACATACATCTCTCCTTTTCTCTCCTGTTT
Source organism: Lophiomys imhausi (assembly GCA_907164525.1). NCBI lineage: Eukaryota > Metazoa > Chordata > Mammalia > Rodentia > Muridae > Lophiomys > Lophiomys imhausi. The sequence continues at coordinate 7,820,180 of CAJQZJ010001826.1, read as the reverse complement.
CCTTTACCTCTTCTCATCCTCTCTCCCCCTTCCTCTTCCCATTTATTTGTATATTTGTGTGTGTGTATAAAAATCTCTTTATATATATTCCCTTTGATTTACTTCTATATCTTCCACCAATCTGTCTTTTCTTGCTCCTTCCTTACTTCCTTCCTACCTTCCTTCCTTCCCTCCCTGCCTCCCTGCTTCCTTGCCTTCCGTCCATCCATCCACTTACCCACCCATCCATCCAGTGTGCTTTCTGTGGGACCAGCTCTGTGTTATGCTTGAGAGATAAATTGAGGCTTGATTTCAGCCCTAGGGAGCTGCTCTTCCTGGATGGTCTGTTCTTGAGTGTCCACTGTGGTTTTCATCCCTCTCATACTCATTGCAAAGAGGGAGGGTCCCAACTGTAAAGCAGGTCCTTATAGGGATATCACGAGGTGCCTGTTTGCATATGGGGACTGTGAAGGAAGCCCAGGCTACAGGAGTGGATTGAACATGTGAGGGGTGCTTTGCATGGGACCCTATACATCTTTAACATGTAGTTCATTTGCTATTAAGATTCTGTGTTTTCTGTGTATATGACAACTCATAAGTATCTCTGGGATTTAATAAAGTTGTTATTCAGTAAAATAAAAAAAAAAGAAGTTTCACACCTCAGTCCATGCACATACATACTTAGCTCTCTCTGCCTGACATTCTACATGTGTATCCACCCATCTAATCCTATTACTGTATAGAGTCATAAAATAAGATTTTTCAACTTAAGCAAATACTTCAGTTTATAGGCCAGCTTTCAGGGTAAATTTTAATGTTCTGTTTTCATGAATAAAGTTAATAAAATTAGCATTAAGCTTTATAATATATCACAAAACCAAGAGAAGTAGGATTGCTTGAAAGTATGCTAATAGCATCAGATTATTTAATGTAGATTAACCAACAATCCTAAACAGCAATAGAGATAGAGGAAAACAAAATTAATGTGATTAAATGTACCCTGAGACTATTTATTCTGTTGGTTGTTAAAATTTAGTCAGCAAACTGCAAAGAGACTTTGCAGCTGCCGCCCCAAAATAGCCAACCAAGCCTCTCCTCAGCTGCAGCTAATTAATGTGATTTTCCTAATAACAGTTTCCTAATAGAAGACAGACAGTAGCAAATCAAAACAAGTTCATTTTCATGGTGATGAGGCCTAGCAACAACAACAACAAAAAGAGCCCAAATGAATCCAAGTGGAAATGCAACTCACTGTAGGCTTCCTCATGGAGTTTCTCATGCACAGCTAACCTCCAGTGCTGGGAGTCTATTGCTCAAAGCTGTGGAATCATGCTAGGCAGCCACTGTGGCAGTGGGTCACTGTGGGATATCCCTTAGGCTTCAAAAGAAGAGTGTTCTAGACAGTTGTCCCTTGCACTGGACTTAGGCCTGGTCCATGATCTCTTAACTTTCTAGTCCCCCTCTTCTGAAAAATAAAGAATTCAAGTTGGCCAGTTTAAATAATTCAGTATACAGTCCCTGTGGGGCATGGTTATCCCAATACCTGCATGACTAGCATTCCTCACATCCAGCATGTTGATGCCTTTGGCTCAGGTATTGGTCAGTGGTCTTAACCAATTGCTAGTAACTAGTTTCACCAAAGCACATTACAAGTCAGAACAATTTACCCTTCCACAAACTGGCTTATACCTCCTAAGGAAGTTATGGATGATGAGGATTTATTAACTTTTTCTGCTGAGTGTCCAACACAATAGTGTTGCAAACTGGGCCAGATGGTGACATTAGACCTCTGACTGCAAGGGCCTCTTGGGATTCTCCAGCTCAGCTTGAACAGAAAAAAAATTCAAGTTAGCTGAAGCTTGAATTATAGATTTAAAAAAAAAAGTAGCTACATCAGCCCAAGGAAGCATGATGCATATTGATGTTTTTGCATGGAGGCACATTAAGTCTGTGTAGATTCATTAAAACAAGTTCATTACCAAATAGCCTCCTAAGCTAACAATCCTGACAGCTTATTTTTGCAGTATATGATACCTTGTAACAGAAACATCCTTGACACAGAATGATCCAGAAATCATATCTCAATCTGATGTCAAAATATGCATTTATTGCAAACACAAAGCATTGACTGGGACACAGACTCTGCAAAGAGTTTTACCTTTGGATCCACCATGGGATGTATGTTCAGCAAGTCCGTTGTACTGTCCCTGTGGAGGTGCTGACCATCTCTAGGGCATTCTTGTTCCCTTACAGAAATGAGTAAACTGAGGCCTCCCCTGTTTCTCCTCTTCTACTCTGTCTTCTACTGTAACTTCCAGATCCCTTCTTCATGGATGTTTTAAGCTGTTCCCAGGGACAAAATTCTGAACCCCTCCCCACCCCCACACACCTCACTCTGAGGCATACAGCAAGTGGATATATGTCCCATTACTTTTCAACACAATCATAGATCATTTTAAGATCTGTTGGGTTTTAATTTAGTCCTTGCCCCTTGAAATGATTTGCAATGCTGGAGCTTGTTTAACAAGATAGGAAGCCCTGGCATCCTTCCTACATCCCCATCACAAGCATTAGTGGTTTGCCTTTAAAAAATTCTGGTCTCTTACATTCTACTGTGTATTAAAACACATTCTCATTAATTTCCTCACATTTTCTATTAAGAAAACTAGAGCTCTGGGCATCTTCTCAGCTTTCCCCCTTTCTGTCTGTCTTCTTCCTTCCCTCTCCCCTCCCTCCCTCATTTCTCCATCCCATTCCCCCTCCCTCTCCTCCTGCCTTTCTTATCTCTGAAAGGATTTTCTGCAAGGAGTAAAAAGAAAATTTTTTAAAAGAACCAACCATACCCAGATTTTAAGGCTTTTCTGTAATCTTGTGTTACTGGTCCAGAATTCTGTGGGGTCCCAGGTGATAGTAGCTCACCTCTGATAAGCTCATGGGACATAAAGATGGGGTTGGGATGAAGACAATGGAAAGAAAGACGTGGGACAAGTCAAGGGGTGAGTGATGTAAAATGCCCTAGTTAATCAGCAAATGTTGTTCCCATAAGGAATGCTCCATCCTTGGCATGTCCTCGTGCTGGTAGACAGGCCACCACTCTGATGATTCCCAACATGGTGAAAGACTTTTGAATTCAAGCCCAAAGGCTCCTGTGGAGAACAATGGTTGCATCAACCAAACTGGTTGGCTCAGACAAAGCAAAGCAGATGTGAGTGGCCTTTCTACAGTGGAAAATGTTTTGTGGCCCAGATCAATCACTATGCTGGTACTCTGGTATTCTGGATGTGGCTCTGAGAATTGCTGAGGACCTTATGCTCCTTCTCAGACCATGACTATATTGGCAGACATTCAGAATGTATATATTGGTAGTTATGAGCTCTGAGTGATAGCTAAGATACAATATTGAAAATGCATCAGCTGGGCCCATCCTCAGATCCTCCTTCCTGAGAAGACATGGTGCCATGTGCTAGAAGGGCTGTACAGATATACCAGGCACCAACCCTCAAAAGTCCCAGATTTTACCCAGAAGTACAAAATGTAAACACATAGGAAGTCAAAGAGTAAAACAACTCAGTAAATGAGGTTGAAGCAAACATCAGAGTGTCAAATTCTACTTGAACACTAATGGCTGAAACTGTAGTCTAGAAGGTTTACTTCTAGACTTCAGGCCTAGAGTAAGTTAGTTCTGATGATCCGGGGCAATGATGAGGAGGCAGGCGGGAGATGACTAGGATGGGGAAATAAAGATGTGAAGTCTTGGATTTTATCATAAGACTGGATGGGTGTTCTGGTTAGGTTCTTTGTTTTGTCAGCTTATACAGTGTAGAGTCACCTGGGAGAAGGTAACTTTAATTGATGGATTGCCTTAATCCAGCTATCCTGTAGGCAAATCTGGGCATTTTTCTTGATTGATGATTGGTGAAGAGAGTCCATCCCAGTATAGGAAGTGTCCATCCTACTATAGGCAGTGCTGCCTTAGACAGGTGATCCTGGGTGGTTTCAGAAAACAGGCTGAGCAAGCCACAAAGAGCAAGCCAGCAAGCAGCATTCTTTCATGGCCTCTACTTCAGTGATTGCTGTCAGGTTCCTGCCTGGTACATCACATAGAAGAAGATGTAGTCTGGCTTCCCTCCATGATGAGCTGTAACCTTTAACTTGAGATAACCCATCCCAAGTTGTTTTTTGGTCAGTGTTTTATCACAGTAATAAAAAGCAAACTATAGTGAGGGGCAATGTGGTACATACTGTCCATACAGGGAGAGGCAGAACTGAGTTTGTGGGAAAGGAGTATGTTAGTCTGAAACTTGGTAGCTGAGATTTATTTTGCTCATGGTTTTGGAGGTTCAAGAGCATAGCACTGGTGAAAGCCATGTTGGGTATATGGAATAGCAGAAGACTTCAAGGCAGGAATGCATGAGAGAAAGAGAGATTATATTGCAAATCAAGAAGTCAGAAAGATAGTGGGAGCCCAAGAGGACACTCCTAGTCCCTCTGCAGGACACTGGCCTCAATTATCTCCCATGAGGCACTGCTTCTTAAGTATCCCACCACATCTTAATGTCACACTGGGGACCAATCTTCTAATACACAAGCCCTTGGGGACAAGCCAGTCCCAAACCATAGTGGGAGATTGTCATCTCTCAAAAGTGCTTTGTGCTTCAATGTTCAGGACGGTGGGTGTGTGGCCAAGCCTCTGGACTGTGGCCTATAGGTGACAGAAGAGCTTTGTTGAGAGAGGACCTGTGCTGGGACTCTTTGGTATTGCTGTCTACATGAGGAAGTGATCATGAACTAATGGTGACAGATACCCCCAGGGCAGAGGTTGTCTTGGGATGGTGAGGAGACAGGAGGAGATTACAATCGTTGCACAGGAATGTCTTCACTTAATCTGTGTGACCTTCCTTCAGACATGATTGGAAAGAGCTCAGAGGGTACTAAGATGGGCAAATAGTGCCTTCTAGTACAGAGTGCTGGTTCTTACAGAATGTCCCCCATATGCAATGTACATGTTTACAGATTTTCATTCTGTTCCCATACATTCTTTAGGGACTCATATCTCTGAACCCCCTGTACGAACTGCAGGCTCCCAACTGAGAACAATAACTGCACCCCCAGCCTTCAAGAGAAAGTCTCCCCTAGCATTCAGTCCTACTGCTCCACATGACACTCCCCTTTCTACAATAAGAAACTGGAAGGTGATGAGAAGGCTCTCCGGAAACAGAGAGCATGGTAGGTCACCTTGCAGTGCCACCTGCATTACTCTCTTACACGAAGGGAGAGTTCTTTGACTGCCAGCCCTGACTTACAGGAACCCACAGAAGCGGTTGTAGACAAAGCCAGGTGAAAGTTGCATGAACTACAGAGTAATGAGTAAAGCCAAGTCACCCAGAGGGAATGGGAGACATTTTCTCTTCTTTCCAGGCAGGGGCAATTGTGTGATCATGCCCACACTCTACAGTGGAGGAACAAGGACTCTGCCTGGAACACCCGAGAAACCCAAGAGCAAAGCTTCACTTTCTATTTCTTGCTTCCCAGCCAGATAGGTTATATTTAAGATCAGAGCTTGGTCTGCAGAAAAATCAGTTGAAGCCTTTGGTGCTTGGAGTCAAAATTTAACCTTAATCATTAGAAGGAATAAAATGTCATATGTCGCAGTTGGAGACTATTAACTAGAATGATAGTCAGGTCATCTTTTATATCTGCTATCACGCATTTCAGACACATTGGTGGTTCTTAAGATTTAGGGGACCCCCCTCTGAGAAGTAGATGAAAGATAGGAATTCTAAACCATAACACACAAAATCTGTCCGCAAACCCCAGGTTAGGAACCCTGAGTTCAGTAAGCCTTGGCTGTATTCCCTGCTAGGTTTTAAGACTACAAAGATGAACAAGACAGATCACTGGGCTTGAAGGACTCAGTGCCCGGTGAGGGTTTATAGTTTCAAAAAAGTATAGGGGGACTCCAGAGAGACCACCAAGAGACAGGTCAACTGTGTGGTTTATTACTAATCATGGGCTGATTATCATCAAAGAAGCAGTAAGACTGTCTGTTGTCCCTTTACCAGCAATGCCCAGGGTACAAATAATCATATTGCAAAAGTCTGAATATCACACTAAAGCTGCTGGGGAAAGAAATCTTTTTTTTCCCCAAAAAATATCTTGAGTTGCATTTCTCTGATGATTAAGGATGCTGAGCATTTCTTCAAGTGTCTCTCAGCCATTAGATATTCCTCCTTTGTGAATTCTCTGTTTAGCTCTGTTCCCCATTTTTTGATTAGATTATTTGGTTTTTAATTTTTTGAGTTCTTTGTAAATTATGGATTTTAGCCCTCTGTCAGATGTGGGGTTGGTAAAGATCTTTTCCCAATCTGTAAGTTGCCAATTTGTTCAAATGACAGTGTCTTTTGCCTTACAAAAGCTTTTCAGTTTCATGAGGTCCCATTTATTGATTGTTGGTCTTGGAGCCTGAGCTGTTGGTATTCTGTTCAGGAAGTTGTCACCGGTGCCAATGAATTTGAGGCTTTCCCCCACTTTCTCTTCTATTAGATTTAGTATGTCAGGCTTTATGTTAAGGTCTTTGATCCACTTGGACTTAAGTTTTGTGTAGGGTGATAAGGATGGGTCTATTTGCATTCTTTTACGTGTCAACATCCAGTTAGACCACCACCATTTGTTGAAGACGCTGTCCTTTTTCCATTGTGTGGTTTTGGCTTCTTTGTCAAAAATTAAGTGACCATAGGTATGTGGGTTCATTTCTGGGTCTTCAGTTCGATTCCATTGATCAGCTGGTCTGTTCCTGTACCAGTACCATGCTGTTTTTATTACTATTGCTCTAAGATGACTCTGAGATTCCATCTCACACCTGTCAGAATGGTTAAGATCAAAAACTCAAATGACAGCAGATGCTGGCGAGGTTGTGGAGAAAGGGAAACACTCCTCCATTGCTGGTGGGAGTATAAACTTGTACTACCACTATGAAAATCAGTCTGGTGATATCTTAGAAAACTTGGAATAGCTCTACCTCAAGACCCAGCCATGCTACTTCTGAGTATACATCCAAATGATTCCTTACCAAACCACAAGGACATTTCCTCATCTATGTTCATAGCAGCCTTATTTGTAATAACTAGAAACTGGAAACAAACCAGATGTCCTTAACTGAGGAATGGATTAAAAAAAAAAAAAACCTGTGGTCCATATACACAATGGAATACTACTCGGCCATCAGAAAAAAAATGAAATCTTGCAATTTGCAGCCAAATGGATGGAACTAGAAAAGTTCATCCTGAGTGAGCTAACTCAGATTCAGAAAGATGCACTTGGCATCTATTCACTTATAATCAGATTTTAGCCATATAGTACAGGATGACTATACTACAACCAATGCACTAAAAGGAATAGGAACATAGACTTTGTTGCCTGTTAATGAGACACTTTGCCCTAGTGGTGCTGCCATGTAGGCCCCCAGTATATAAGAAAGCTCTCAGCTCTCATATGACTGCTGAACTGGGGCAGGGGACTGATATGTAGGGACACTCCAATCCAGAGGAGTAGGATAGAAGGGAGACGGGGTAGAGGGTGGGAGGGTGGTACTGGGAGGGGTTGAAAGAGGGCACTGTGATGGAGATGTAACTTGAAGTAATAAATAAACACTTAAAAAAAAAGAAAAATATCAGATGGTCCCTTTGTTCATGTAGTCTTTGAAAAAAAATTACCAAGTACAGATATTGTTCTAAGTCATTTATCTTTTTAGAAAGATTTTATTTCATTTGTATATGTATATGTTTATGTGTTATGTGTACACACGAATGCAAGGACCAGCAGAGGCCAGATGAAAGCATCAGATCCCCTAGAGCTGAAGGTACATGTAGTCTTATGGAAGAGCAGTATGTGCTTTTAACTACTGAGCCATCTTCTCTCTCACAACTGACCATCTTTTCCTAAGAGAAAAATATTTAGGGCCCTGCTCTACTCATAGATTGGTTTCTAGCCCATTCACCATCAGAGAAGCTTCCTCTAGCAGCTGGTGCAGAGACCCATGCCCACACATTAGGCAGAGCTTGAAGAACCCCATGGAAGTGGAGGAGGGAGGATTGTAGGAGCCAGAGGGGTCAAGGACACCAGGAAAACATGGCCCACAGAATTGACTAAGCAGGGTTTATAGGAGCTCACAGAGAGTGAAACAGCAATCACAGAGCCTGAATAGATCTATTCTAGGTCTACTGTATACATACTGTGGTTGGTCAGCTTAGGGTGTTTATGGGACTCCTAAGAGTGGGAGTGGGGGTGTCTCTGACTCTTTTGCCTGCTTGTAAGACCCTTTCCCCTGCTTGTAGGACCCTTTTTCTCCTACTGTGTTGTCTTGTCCAGCTTTGATATAATGGTTTGTGCCTAGTCTTATTGTATCTTGTTGTGCCATATTCAGTAGATATCCCTGGGAGGCCTGCTCTTTTCTGAAAGGAAACAGAGGAGTCATGGATCTTGGAGAGAGGGGAGGTGGGGGGATACTAGGAGAAGTGGAGAGAGGGAAGGCTGTGGTCAAGATGTATGACAGAAGAATAAATAAGAAAAAAGAAAAAATACTTAGTGCCTAATGAGATAGTATCTCTCCTACCCCATGCTCCAGAATTAAACTTAGAACTCTTTGCAAAGTCAAGAAGCATCATGGTTAATTTCAGCCATGAAGAATTTCTAATTAAGGGTCAAATGATACTTTTAAAATATGATGCTTTGGTTAGGACAATTGTTTTTTGGTTTTTTAGTTGTTAAAGAATTCCTTTTTTAATTAATTTATTTATTTATTGCTTCAGGTTACATCTCCATCATAGGGTCCTCTTTCCACCATTTCCAGTCCCGCCCTTCCACCCTCTACCCCCTAACCCTTCCATCCCACTCCTCTGGAGTGGAGTATCCCTACATAACAGTCCCCTGCCCCAGTTCAGCAGTCATATGAGGGCCAAGAGCCTCCTCATACACTGGAGGCCTACAGGCAGTACCACCAGGGAAAAGTGTCTCAATGACAGGGAGAGAAAACAAACAAACAAAAACAAAAACAACAAAAATAAAGAAGTCTATGTCCATGTTCCCTTTGGTGCGTTGCTTGTAGTATAGATATTCTGTACTATATAGCCAAAATCCAACTATAAGTGAATAGATGCCATTGTCATCCTTCTGAGTCTGGGCTAGCTCACTCAGGATGAGCTTTTCTAGTTCCATCCATTTGGCTGCAAATTGCATAATTTCCTTGTTTCTGATAGCTGAGTAGTATTCCATTGTGTAGATGTACCACAGGTTTTTATTAATCCATTCTTTGGTAGAGGGACATCTGAGTAGTTTCCAGTTTCTAGCTATTACAAATAAGGCTGCTATGAACATAGTTGAGGAAACTTCCTTGTGGTTTGGTGAGGAATCATTTGGATGCATACCCAGAAGTGATGATGATGACTTGACACGTCCCAGATCCTCATACCTTTTTGAACTGTCACCTTCTGTATCTTCAATTCACTTTGCCCATACTCCTTTCCGTCAGTTAATCATGCTTTTAAGAGCAGAATTCCTTACAAATATTAACTGATGATGGTTTCAACAAGGTGAGTTTTTTTTTTTGTTGTTGTTGTTGTTTTGTTTTAGTTTTTTTCTGCTTAATGGGAAAGCCAGAGAATGTGAACACTGGTGCTATTTGAGAAGCTACATTACTATGGGGAGCTCACCAGTGATGACCACTCAGACACAGTGCATACCCAATTGAAAGTCTTTCTTCCAGCCAGGTGGGACCACACCCAGCTGATGTTCAGGGATCCAGGTGTGGCCCAGAGTGTCCAGAACATAGCGTTTTCAGGGCAGAGCAGAGACCTCATCCAGGCATCCTGCTCAGCAATTGAATGGGGCTTTGCAGAGTGAGCAGTTTGAAGCAAGCAGTTTTAACAGAAGCTAAGATAAGCAGTTAACCAGCCAGAGGGGGGTTCCAACACAAACAAGCAGCTCAGACAAAGGGTTAGCTGGAGGAGGTTTCATTCAAACAAGCAGTTTTAACAAAGGCTAAGATAAGTTTGTTAGGACATCCTGACCTTTGGTTCATAGAATAAAGTTGGGTAATTTTCCATGGGATTCTCAGTCAAGGATATCAGATTGTAGTTTAACCTGGTAATGGCCTCTTCAAGAATCTAAGATTGAGGAGCCTCTGCACTGTCTTGTCCCACCAAGACATAATGTTAGGACAAGACTCCATGTGATTTCTCTTCACCTTTTCTTCATAGTGGCAAAATGGTTGTCTTGATTTGTTTGCTTGGAATCAAGGCCAGACAAAGAGGGACAGGTTTAAGTTGGTCATAAATTTCATCTAACTGGAAAACAAACCCTGCTTGGGAAGTCTCCCATCCATTCTAGAACAACCTTTGTATTTTACTGAGGCCAATTATACATCATGAGTCCCTGCCTTCCATCTGCAGGGAGAACTAGGAAAGCAGGGACTGGTTACTATGATGGATTTGGGTTCCAGCCCAAGCTGAGTGGCAGTTCTCTGATCATGGATGATAAAAGGAATAGATATTCATCGAATCTGGTATTTGCTATATACTGCTGACTCTTCAGATTTCATGTACAAGTCCCTCTCCAGGGGCTCTCTGTCTCTCTGTGTGTGTCTGTCTGTCTGTCTGTCTCTCTCTCTCTCACACACACAGACACACACACACACACACACAAAATCTTATTCATCATTTTGCCTTCAAGTCTCAACACATTCTCCTACCTTATTAAACACATTCATGAATAATGAAAGTCTGGTTTGAGTGCCTCTCACATCTAAATTAATTCTTTTAAGAAACAATCAAGCTTCTTTTCTTTTTATACCTCTCTTAAGATGTGACAATCGATTCTTTATTGGTTTTCTGATGGATGGGTGGGGACATTCAACAGCAGCTGTCATCAGGGCAGCCTCGGCGAGTGGAAGTCCATGTTGTCAAGCTCATGCATAAACCCCATCTCTGCCACCCTGGCCCTGTTGTTTGTGGGCCCATTGGACAATGGCAGGGTGGCTGAGAAAAGAGGCCAACCATCCACAGAATGCATCATCCTATCTACTTGATTACTGAACTCCTCCTTGGCTGAAGTCACCTTTCGATGAGCATTTACATGCGACACAAGTATCTTCACATCCATTGTCCATTTGGAAAGATCTAGCCACATACTTCTTCCCCAAATGTTCTTCTCACCAATTTTCCAATCATACTCTTTCCAAGCACCTGACCATCCAACCAATGGATGACTACAACCAACCAGTCAATGGCTACAGTCTATGAATCAGTGAACAAACACAAACTGGCTATTTCTCCTTTCAAACAAAATGTATATGACCATGTGTGCTGTCCAAAATTCTGCCCACTGTGAAGATTTCTCTTCACTTATTGTCCCACAGTGGGGTTGTAATGCTGCAACTGTCCACTTCTGGGTGGTGCCTCCACAATGTGCAGAATTATCATTAAACCAGGTCTTAGTCTTCTCTTCCTCAGTCAACCTCTCATAAGGTATACCCTTGGCAGCAGCCTTTTTGTTTGGTTCTTTGGTTGGTTGCTTTTGTTATTTGACACAGGGTTTCTCTGTGTAGTCCTGACTATCCTGGAACTAACTCTGTAGACCAGGCTGGCCTCTGCCTCCCAAGTTCTAGGATTAAAGGAATGTGCCGCTGCCACCAGCTGACATAAGGTGACATTATTAACAGGAATAGAAACCATAGGCATTTGAGCAACTTCTTTGGATCTCCTTGGGCCCAATCATATATGCACCACTTCCATTTGATAGTGGATTGCTGATGTGCATGTTGTACTTTATGACTTCACTTATCCAACAACACCCAGATTATATTTGACAGCTCAGTTCACATGGTAACTTGGTGGCCCGTTGTCAAAAGTTCAGTTTCTACTAAGGCTCAATTGCCAAAAAAAGAACTGTCTCTCAGAGGGAGAATAGTGGTCTTCAAATGATGGTAGAGCCTTACTCAAAAATTTCAAAGGTCTCTTCTATGAATTCGCCTGTAGTGGCCTGCCAAAAGCTTCATACAGCATCCCTATCTGCCACTGACACCTCAAATACCATGGGGTCTGCTGGATACTGTGGTTGAAGTGTAGAGAATACTGCACAGCAGCCTAGACCTGTTGAAGAGCCTTCTTCTATTCCAGGGCCCACATAAAGCTAGAAGCTTTCCAAGTCACTTGGTATACAGGCTGGAATAACACACCTAAGTGAGAAATGTGTTGTCTACAGAATCCAAATAGACCCACTAAATATTTTTCTGCTTTTTTGGTGATGAGAGGGACCAGGTGCAATAACTTATCCTTCACCTTAGAAGAAATATCTCTGTATGCCCCACACCACTGGACTCCTAAGAATCTCAGTGAAATTTCACTGAGTAAAGTGAAATTTAGGAGTAGGAGGCCCTTGAGTTTTGGTTGGATTTATTTCCCATCCTTTGATAAGCATATGTGTTATCAAGTAGTTGTCCAAAGTGGTTACTACCTCCTCCTCACTTGGTCCAATCAGCACAATTCCATCAATATAGTGCACCAATGTTATATTTTGTGGAAGAGACAGATGATCAAGATCTCTAAATAATGACACAGGGCTGGAGAGTTAATATATCCTTGAGGTAACACTGTCACGGTGTTTTGCTGGCCTTGCCAACCGAGAGCAAATTGCTTCTGTCTTTATAGACAGGTAACAGGAAAATGGCATTTGCTAGCTCAATGGCTGCATAGCATGTACTGGGAGATGTGTTAGTGTACTTAAGTCAGGACACCACATCAGGCACAGCAGCTGCAATTGGGGTAACCCTTTGATTGAGTTGTCAGTAGTCAACTGTCAATAGTCAATGTCATGTTCCATGATCCATCTAGCTTCTTCACTGGCCAGATAGAAGAGTTCAAGTTCTTGATGGTGGCAATGATTTCTGCAGTTCCTTCAGGGATGTGATACTGTTTTTGATTTACTATTTTTCCTGGTAGAGGAAACTCTAAAGGCTTCCATTTAGCCTTTCCAACCAAAATAGCCCTCAGTCTACAGGTCTGGGAACCAATGTGAGAATTCTGCCAACTTGTGTATGTATCTATCCCAATTATATATTCTGGGAATGGGAAAATAACCTCAGGATGAGTTTTTGGAACCGATGGAACTATGGTGAGTTGGACTTCAGCCAAAACTCCATTAACCTCTTGGCCTTCAGAAGCCTCTACTTTAACTGGACCACAGTGTTTCTTGGGAGCCTTCTGGAATCAGTGGCAAGTCAGAACCAGTATCCAATAGACCCCAGAAAGTCTGATTGTTTCTTTTCCCTGAGTGTACAGTTAGGCTTGTAAAAAGCCACAGGTCTTTCTAAGGAAGGACTGGAGAAAGGCTAACAGTAAAACTCTTAAGTGTTGTATCAAGGTCCTTCCTCAGGGGATCCTGGCCATCCCTTTATTTAAGGGTTTCTGGGTCTGCAAACTGGCTCTAGTCTGGAAATTTTGTTCACAGGCTGACATTCCCTTTTGCTGCTAGCCCAGTATAACCTTTCCTTCATTTCTTTTGAAAAATTTCCCACTTATACATATCGAAAAAAAATGCAGCAGGCTTCTTATCTATTTCATCTCTGGAAATACCATGACTGTTTAACCAGTACCAAAGGTCCATATGAGTCATGCCACCATAAAAGTCACCTCGTCTGTGCTGCCCATTATCAGTTAGGCTATTATGGACATTGTTTTTTCTCTGCTGCCCATTATGATATCTATGATCACCTTTCCTTTGGCAATGCAGTGCTGCCACCTGGCCCCTGGTACTCTGGAGCCCAGTTAAACGCATTGCATTCACTCAACTGAGCAACTCAGGCTCTCCAACCCCAAGGTCTGGCAAAGGGAAAAGGGCGACAACAAGGCTCTTCAAATGTGCTTGTGCCCCCTCACCATTTTGCATCTTATAGGATTAGTGAAGGGCATGGCTTCCGAGCTTGCCCATTGTGGAGAATTTGGTTTTATGCAGAGTACCCACTCTAGCATTGCAGTTTCCACGAACCTTAAAAATCCTTCATCAACACTAAGCTAAGGGATATAATGCATCTCCAACTCCTTTTCAGTTAGCCAACCATCTTTTGACAAGTCCTTCAATCAAGCATTTAAACTTTTGACACCTTTTATAACCATCTAAGATTCCAAATTAAGTCCAGAATCTCCACTCAGAGGGCCCATATCAATAAAGTCAGCCTGATCCAGTTTCATATTCCTTTCACCATTATCCCAAACCCTTAAAATCCATTCCCACACATATTCCCCAGACTTCTGCTTGAAAGAATTAGCAAACTCACTAATCTCTTTAGTAATAGTGTGCCTTCTCATAGACTACACTTCCTACCTCCCTTCTAGGAACCTGCTTAGCTTTAAGTCATGGTGGGCCATGAAGGATATAAATATTGTCTTGCCTGGTATTTCCTTCAGAGAGAGTCATTGATGGTTTATCAGATGATGAAGAATTTCCTCAGTCAAAGGTGAAAAAGGCAATATTTCAGGAGGTAGAGGTAGTAAGTACATCTTCTGCTGAGGGTGGAAAGACTACTTCCTCATATGAGATAAAGCCTTGAGAATCTGGAAGTTCATAGTTCTCAGCTTCAATAGGGTCTTCCCACACATCTCTATCCTAAGTTATAGGATCCCATTCTTTACCAGTCAATGTCCTTTACCACTGACACCCTTCAAGGGACTTGAATTTACACTGTAATTCAGTCAATCTCATAATGAGAGTTTTGGTTTGATTTTCCTCAGCTTGAGCTCTGTGGGTGCTGGAGAGAAGATTCTCTTCCAGCCTAGACACTTTTAGACTGTTTGTGTGCATTTGGAGCCAGCCAGTTTTATCACTGAGGTCATTGTTGTCCTTTACCAAATTCTGAAACACTAGAATTTAGTTAATTTAATCATGGAGCTCACTCTTTTCCTTTGCCAATTTATCCAGAGCTGCTAGGAGCATCCAACCAACATCAATCTTTCCACAAATTGTCAAAAGTTTTATATGCAGTCACCAAATTCTTTGCCTCTTACAATCGGTGGATCAGGATAATAAAATGCATTTGTCTCCTTAGGTTTGTAAAATAGTTTACACCATGAGCTTTCAGTACTCTCCAAGCTTCTAAAGAGAGACTTTGGTAACTGTATAGGTGTTGGCAAATTAGAAAGCCTATTCTAGATACTTTTAAAATTTTGTCTTTATACTTCTGTTGCTCTAGAACTACTTAGTCTGAGTTCTCTAGAGGAACATATCTCACAGAATAAATCTGTATCTATCTATCATCTGTCATCTATCTATGTGTGTGTATATGTATGTTTATGTGTTTTGGGGCATTTATTAGAATTGCTTAGTCTTTGGTCCAGCTAGTGCAACAATGGCTGTCTACTAACAGAAAGACCAAGAATCTATTAGCTGTTAATTCCATGAGGCTGGATGTCTCAGCATGTCTTCAATATATGCCAGAATCCTGAAGAAGAAGCCTCTAATGACAGTGAGGGAATGGACTTGCCAGTGAGAGTGAGAGCAAGCAAACGAAGAAAACAAGCTTCCTTTGTCCATGTCTCTTATATAGGATGCCAGGAGAAGGTGTGACCCAGATTAAGGTAGATCTTTCTACCTCAAAAGATATGGATAAAAGTGGGATTTCCCATTTCAAATTTTTTAATTAAGAAAAAAATCCTTCAAAGGTGTACCCAGATGCTTAGGTTTCAGTTAATTCTAGATATAGTCAGTTGACAACCAAGAACAGCTGTCACATTAATATTTATAAAGCACATAGAAAAAGCTTGTTAAACAAAAAAATAAATAAGATATATCTTACTCACTCTTCTCTTTTTGCCCCAGACTCAGTAAGTTTTTGGGTCCTGAAAATTTTTCCTGAGTGAGTCTCACAGAGTCTGCTTCCATTTCCTCTCTCAGTAAATGTTTTATGAATGAATGACAGATAATCAATCTGTAGCCATCCTGTAACAGTTATCATAAACACCCAGAGCCTCCTAGATACTTGGTCTCCAGCAGTGGAAGTGTTTTGGAGTGTGGTGGAACCTTTCTAAGGTGGAGCCTTGCTGGATGAAGTGAATCCCTGGAGGCCTTAAATTTTGTACCCCGGGCCTACTATTTGTTATTTGATTTTTTACTATGGTCCAATGTGACTGGCCACTGCATACTCTTTCTGCTGTGTCTTCCCCATCATGATAGACCACAACCTTTACACTCTTACTCCATATTCTGGATTGCTCTGACAAAACACCATGACTAAGAGCATCTTGGGGAGGAAAGGCTTAACTCCATTTTAGAATCCCAAGTCACAATTCACCCTGGTAAGGAGCAGAATCAGGACAGGAACTAAACATCCTGGAGGAATGCTGCTTACTTACTGGCTTTCTCCCTCTGGCTTGCTCAGTTAGATCTCTTATCTAGGACTCAGGACCACCTGCCAGGAGAGACACCACCCACAATGGGTTGAGCCTTCCTACGTTAATCAATCATCAAGAAAATGCTGCCGCTGTCTATAGGTCAGTCTGATGGAGGTTTTCTTTCAGTTGCAGTTCCCTTTTCCTGAGTGACACTAGCTTATGTTCAGTCGACAAAAACACACCCGCATGCTACGCTAGTCTCTGAATCTATATCGTTGTGACGCTCTAAGCAGAGATTGTGACCGTACTGTTTGGCTGTGATACAATTATTGTCTTCTAGTTAGGACCTTGAAAACATGTTTTTTACTTTTCTTCTCCTCTAAATACATTGTCACAGGCTTCCACAATATCTGCTAACTTCAGGATGTAATTCTAAAATCAAATAAAAGACTGTTAAGAGATTATACAACATGATCACAGCCTCTGGAAAGTGAGGCCATAATCAAGTTAACATTGGGCATCTTTGTGAAGTAAGATAAGGCAGTAACCTCAGCATGGATCACTACCTCCATGGTGGCTCCATATTTATTCCCTGGTCTTTCTACAGTCACCCCTTCACTGGTAAGAGGAAATAAATTTTGCTGAGTATACACTGGACCACCTCCATGAAAAACAACCCTGAGATTAAAGAGAAAATTTTATAAAGTATTCCAATAAATGTCCAGTAAAAGAAAATTTACTGGAATTGGGGAGAAGGTTGGCAAATGCTGCCTGGAGACAACAAACCCAAGCTCCATCTGTTACATGCCTGCAGCAGCCCACAGAGGGAGCTCCCTCAGGGGCCCTCCCTCCACTACAGAACCAGACCTGACATCAAACATAATAGAGATTCCTTATTAAGCATGGGCCAGGAACTTTGTTAGAGAATAGCTATTTAACAACAGCAATAAAAATTGCTGCCACTACTGACTAATTAATGAATGTAGTACACTGCTATAGGACCTTCCAGGAATTGTCTGTTCATAGCAATGAACAAGCCACAGAGGGATCAGGTGTGTGTGTGTGTGTGTGTGTGTGTGTGTGTGTGTGTGTGTGTGTG
>CAJQZJ010001826.1:7791895-7802716 GCA_907164525.1 Lophiomys imhausi | reverse complement strand
TGTGTGTGTGTGTGTGTGTGTGTGTGTGTGTGTGTGTGTGTGTGTGTATCATCGTTCTAATAATCTGTTATCTCCCAAGTTATTTGGTTTCTGAGATCTTTCTCTGTCGGCTCTTTTCAACACTAGACAGCAAACTCACATCATAGCAAATTCTAACTTTACCCTAGCAGGCAAATACCCCAAGGAAAAAGAATATCAAATGAATAAACCCTTTAGACAGAAGAGGATCAAATGCTTAGGGGATTGGGAATAATGTTTCTGGAAATGTTCACTACAGTTGTAAAATAAAAGTTTAGAAAAAAAATTGGTGAATTACTTAGGACTCCAATACCCCAAACTCTGAAATGCTAGCACACCGAGGAATTTAATTTAGATTTCTTTAACATGCTCTCTCCTGATAAGCGAGCATTCAGTATATAAATGGGATGCAACTTGACTGCCAAATTGCAATAGAGAATGGAGAAAATTTGTCATTTTGAGATGCTGAGGGAATTCTCACTAACAGCTTTCTCATCTTGTAAAACTATTATTTTTCTGAACCATAATATGATTTATAAGCCTCAGCCGAATTTTATACTTTTGATGGGAACAGTCTCAAAGTAAAAAATGCATTTTCTCAGAATGTAAAATTCTCTTAGGAGCTGACCAAATGAGGGATAAAGCGAAACAGTCTCTACAACTAAGTGGACCAAAGTCCTGGTCTCGGTGAACACATCTGTGGGTGCGTGTTTGTCTTCCTTGGCAATCGTGGATCATCTGGACTTTTCTTGCTCTTGCACTTTCCAGGGTGACACCAGCCACCCAAATACTGCAATACTGTCCTAGGTCCAGTATCCCCATGCACCCTCAGATCCCTTCAGACCTCAGCCAGGTTAGAGGTCCCTGTGTCCAATACCCACTAGACCGATCACTTTTACACCCTACAGCCCATTAGTCTCAGGACGTTCATCTTCTCCACAAACTCCATTTCTTCTTGTTGAATCCTAATATTGAAACAGTAGCAAAATCTATAATAATATCTAGTCCCAAATCTCAAGAAGTTTATATTCTAGCACAGGAATCAGAAAAAGAACAAGCAGTTGCTCCACAGGTTAGTGAGTGCTGTGCTTGGAGTATCCCAAGATCTCTGCCTCTTGTAGAAAAGATACTCAGTCAGGGAATGACCGTGAAAGAAGGAACGACTTAGTTGGGTTTGAATTAGGTAGCTGAAAGGTGTAGGTTGTGTGTGTGTGTGTGTGTGTGTGTGTAACTATAACACCATGAAAACACAAGGAGAAAGCTAGTAGATAGAGCTTGAGAGTGGCTTGGAAGTGAGAGGGCCTTGGAAAGAAGTAAGGCCAGATCCCATGCACTAGACAAGAAATAAAACTTGGGTCCCTACTGGATGTCTACCGTGTTGAAACCCAATAGGCATGATGCAGAGGCCTGGCCATGCCCAGCCCTTGCATGGACCAATTCAGGCAATCATGACTCCATTCTGGAGACCCACCATGGTCTCAGCTCTCCACAGTGTACACCAAAAGATGCAGAAAATGGATCCAAAGAAAGCTAGTTAATGTGAATAACATAGCAATATGTACCTTCACCATAAGTTAAAGTCAGCATGAATTAGATCAGGGACTTCAGAAACAGATAGGACAACTTTAACCCAAGCCTCCTGTATTTCCATGAGTCTCACCTGTAAGATAAGGGTAGAACAAACACAGACTTTTATCAGAAACCTCACAGAAATCAAGAGCCTTTCAGACTAAATTGATTCCTAGATATTTGTAGTTTTCACTTAGTCTTTTGTAGCAATGAACTGATATTTTGCTACAGAACACTGACAGGATTAATTACAAGGGTATTAGTGCACATGCACCATATTCTGATTATCTGAAAACCCCTGTATTAAAAGACATATTGATTCTAAGCATATCAAAAGGGGAAATTGAAGTATTAAATGTAAGTAATATGAATGGTATATAAGAATATGAATATAGTATATATATTATATAGTATATATATATATATAGTTTTTATATATATTACCTCCTAAATAGAAACTGGAACATGATCAAGTATTCAGAAATAACAAAGATGGTTATATTTTTAAATATTTATTTTTTATTTATACATGTGAATGTTTTACCTACATGTATGTCTATGCACCACTTTTATGTCTGATGCCTGCAGAAGCCAGAAGAGGCTGTCAGATTCTCTGGATCTTGAGTTACAGACATTTGTGAGCCACTGTGTGGGTGATGAGAACTGAATCCATGTCTTCTGCAAAAACAGCAAGTGCTCTTACCTGCTGAGCCAGATCTTATATTTTGATTTTTAAGCCCTTGTTTATGTTTTTCTTATTTGCTTACCTAACTAGATGGTGCTAGGGAGGGAACACAGGACCTTATGAATGCTAAACAAGTGCTCTGTTACTGAACTGTATCCCAGCTCCCAGATTATGTTTTGTTATGGTGGTGATGGTGGGTTTTTTAATTTATTTTATTTGTGTGTGTGTGTGTGTGTGTGTGTGTGTGTGTGTGTGTATTTGTGTGTGGTGTGTGCAGAAGCCTGTGGAGTCCAGAAGAGAACATCAGATTCCCTGGAGCAGGATTACAGGAGTGTGAGCTGCCTGGCATGGGTCTGAGATCCGAACTTGGGTTCTCTGAAAGTGCAGCAAGTGTTCTTTGCTGCCAAGACAATTTTCCATTCCTATGTTTTGTTTTTTAAAGATATAGATGGGTTTTTAAGGGGAACAAGATAGCTTACATTTTATATAGTCTCAAGGGCTGAAGAACCTGGGCAACTTATAGAAAATACACAACTTCCCTTGTGGTCTCTCTGAATTTTTACAATCATATTTTTCTAAAGTAAGGGGTAAGTACTGTTTGTGACAATGCTTTGAAATCATAGATTTCACCGTCGTCGTCTTCACAGGACATTGAAAAGCATTCAGGGCATTCCTTGCAGGTGCTAGTGAAGGCTGACATGGGTATTTAGCTAATGGATGGATTAACATCAGAATTGTGGAACCCAGGGAGCTCAGCAAGCAATGGTGACAAATGAAGCTGAGGGTTCTTAGGGGGAATTCTAAAAAGCTTTCAGTGCTGTGTTAGTATTTCATCCTGGTGTAGTTTGGATATAAAATGACCTCTTCATGCTCATATGTTTGAACCCCTAGTGGTGCTGTACTGGAAGGTGGTTGAACATTTTGGAGGTAGAGCCTTGCTCCATGATGTGGGTCTTTGGAGGACAGGCTTGAGGCTCATAGCCCTACCTTGCTTCCTGACCCATCTGCCACCAATCCAATGAGATGCAAGCATGTGGCTGCTACACTCCTGCCTGGACGGAGTCCTGCATCCCCATGCCTTACCTGCCATGGTGAACAGTGTTCCCTCCAATTGTGAGCTGCCCAGACCGTTCTTCCTTTAAGTTGTTCTTTGTCAGGTATTTTGCCTAAGCAATGAGAGAAGAAACCATCTCATTGCTGTGGTAAAACAACATGACCAAAAGCAACCTGGGGAGGAAAGGGTTTATTTCATCTTACAGCTGCTCATAATCCATCATGAAAGGGAGTCAGAGCTGTATCTTCAGGGCAGGAACTGATGCAGAGGCATGGAGAAGTGCTACTTACTGGCTTGCTCCTCATGGCTTACTCAGCCTATTGTAGCCCCCAGGACCACCAGCCCCGGGATGTTCTGGGTGCCCTCCCTCCACATCAACCATCAATCAAGAAAATGCCCTACAAAGCTTGTCCTACAGGCCAGTCTGGTGGAGGCATTTTCTCAATTGAGGTTCCCTCTTCCAAAATGACTCTACTTTTGTCCAGCTAACATAAAACTAGCCAGCAGGGAAACTAATATCCCTATAGTTCAGTCATTTTCAAACAGTTATTGGAAGAGAACTTTATTGAAATAAAACTTGATTTGCATAGGACCTTTATACCATGTGACTCACACTATTGTCACTCATTGGCCCAAGTGCTCTTTTGAAAGAGCAGATCTGGGTCTCAGTCGTGGGCCATGCCCCTCAAAGTCATCTATTAAATGTTGAATAAAAGGCCATTTCCCAGCAAGCCCTGGGTAATGTGGGAATGGGCTCACTTACCTCCCCATTCACCTCATATCATCTCCTTGACTTCCCTCTCATGCATCAAGCCCAGGTCCCTTCTACCTCAAGGATTTTATAAACAATGCCCTCTCTTTTTCTTCTCCCCTCTAATTGCCAGGTTAGTGCCTTCCCCTTCCAATCTCAGCTGAGCTATTCTTTCAAGGAAGCACTTCCCAGCTTGGTCAGACCTCCCTTCTGCACTCTGTAGATGTTTCCATGGTAGCACTCAATCACCTTTATCCTCAATCATCAGCCGTGGGTTTGGTTGTTTTCTGGATTCCCTCCTGTGACATGGACTTTGAGAATGATCTGAGTGGCCCCATTTCTGTTGTTCATAACAACCCTTGTACCCTCCTCATTGCCAGCCACTAAGCATGCTCTCTGGCGATAGTTTGTTGAAAATGTGCCCGTAAATACCACAAGAAGACAAAAGGGAGGAACCTTCTGTGGTTGACATGAGGATCAAGCCTTCCACTGAACCAGAACTGTGGAACTTAGGCACTTGCTAGGAGGTCTACTCTTTATGCTCCTGCAAGGTTCCCCCAGGCACAGGGGAGGGGTACCCTGAAGAGTACTGCTGAGGTGGCAGAGTGCTCCAATGAATGAGACACTTTATTATGTGGCTTTGAGGTGGGGATGCCTATTATTCTCTTGGCCTTAGGGAACCTTCCCACTTAATGGTCAAGAGAATGGATGAAATGATCAAGATTGTTTTATGTAGACAGGAAGCATATTTCATTTACTTATTTCAACATCTTGTCTCTCTTGGGTGGGGAGAGACTGTAAAAGACATCTGTGAAGCTGGTCTGAATTGTATTCTTTTGTGCAAGACTGGATGTAGCATAGACATTTCTTTGGAAAGTCATCTTGGCCTTTGCCCAGACCATTGCGGAAATTGTCTCTACTCAGCACAGATCCCCGAGAAGGATGTGGGCCAGGTCCTAGGTCTGGAATCATGGGAGTCAAACAGTTATTCAGTGTGGTCAGCTATAATGGAGTCAGGGGATGCCTTTATCTGTTAAATAGGGTGAATAGAAGTGAAAATTATCTCTTGATTGAGTAGCATTGCTGAAGAAAATCAATAGAAATGGCTTGAGATTTATCGGCACCAGGTCAATTTTAAGTGTTGTAGACTCTTAAATTGCTGGAACACTGGGTTTCAGGATCCAATCTTTTCAAGCTGATGGAAAATAAACAAGACAGTGAGTTAAAGGAGAAACAGCATGTCTGTTCTATCCAGAGGAAAGAGAAAATATGTGCTGACCAAAGCTAAGTCATTTGCAACCTCAAAATATGTGTTCTAAATTCTAAGAGCCCATGTTTGATGTGTTTAAGAGAGGGAGTCCACAGCTGACATTGTCTTTGTTCAGATTGTAGGAGATGGTTTTGTCTAGACTTTTAGAAATGATATAGAATGACATTTTTAGATCAAATCAAAAACTATTTTTAAATTCCTCTTTTCTCATCAGGAAAAGGATTTGACATGCTTCTAAAATCTGAATGTGGTGGATCTATAAATGGCCTCCATCATTTAATAGGAAGAAGAAGGTAAAATGAGACATTGAGAAAACATGCTGGAAGTGCCATTGGTTTACTTTCTTACTTCAACAGCTGTGCCATCAATAATAATCCAGTATCTAATGTTCAGAGGGTGGTTTCTAGGCACACACTAGGCTGTTGACATACATTTCTGACAATACTCAGAGTGATAACATAGGACAGGTTCTGTTTGTCCACTTATGGATGAAGAAATAGAAGCACAGAGCTGGGAGAACAGCACACAGAGCCAGCAAACTATGGGTGATCAATAACGACTGTTTGACTCTGTTTGACTGTCCCTCTAAACCTGCCCCTCTCACCGTTGTATTGATGTCTTCTTTCTCCACAGGGCTAGCATTGTACAGAAACGCATTATTTATTTTCAAGACGAAGGCTCTCTGACCAGGAAGCTGTGTGAGCAAGGTAAGAGCCTGCAGATGGGGAGGGGTGGGAGGATGGGGTGGGGGGCTCTTCCAGTTTAAGCATAGCTGAAACAATTCAGGCAACAGGGCTTTCTGAGTACCCCTGGGCTCTGCCTCCTCACGTAGCTCTGATTTTTAATCTGGCTGTGTGCTATGGATAATTGGATCTGCCTTAAGCTCTAATTACTCGACTTGATTCCCTGGGTAGGAGATAATGTACCATATACTGGTGCTGTCTTCTTATTTTTGTGAAACAGTGATTATTCTGAAGAGGTTCCTTGGAATAATTCACAGGACTTAATTAAGGAATGCACAGTTGTGTACCTTTAAAAAGCCTACAGTGGCTCTCTGGGGACAGTCACCCCCCAGAACTTGTATGGCATCTGAGTAATATGGAGAGTTTTCTCCAAAAGAGACCAGTAGAAGATAGGAAGGAGCGCCAGGGATTGGAGAGTAGGGGACAGTAACCTTGTGATTTTACCACATTCAAGTCTCTGGTTCTCAGATTGCAAGTTCATAAATGCCCTTTCCTTGGATTAAAACATTCTAATAAATATCTTTTTTCTTGGGGCTAGGAGTCAAACCCAGGGACTTGTGCATGCATGCTGGGTAAGCATGGTGACACTGAGGTGCACCCCCACAGGGACTGGAGCATCCCAAAGAAGGAAGCTAGAGGCTTAGAGAAGGGCCTGGGGCTCAGAGCAGCCTTAGATCTGTTTCTGTTGTACACAACCACACCAAGTGACCTAATAACGTACAATGAGGAATAACTTCCTGGATAAAGCTCTATCATGCAACTGTAAGGGCTTGAATCCAGAGCCCCAGAATCCATATAAAGCTGGACATGATACTGCTCCAAGTCTGCCATCCTAGCATTCATGTGCAACATGAGAAGAAATGGGGAGAATTCCTGGGTACTCCCAGGGCAACCTGAAATCTACATATGGAAACAAGAGCTCCTGTTCCAACAAGGTGAAATGCAAGGGCTGACACTCAAGTTGTCCTCTGACCCCCACATAAGTGCTAAGGTATGCATTTACATACACCAACCCATGTAAGCACACACATCATACACATGATGTGTATGAATGTACATGTAAGAGTGTGTGTGTGTGTACATGCAGGATAGCTATTACTGTCTATATTCAAAACCTTGTTCATTAATATTCTGTTAAAAATAAGACTTTAAACATCTGAACTAGTTTAGAAGTTATTAGGTAACTCAATGAAAACTGAAAATGCTCCATAATTACACAGCTTAGCTATCTCATTTCTATCCATTTTTGCAGAATTTTTATTTGCCTTTCCAGCAATTAGTCTTTTCAGAAGGAATAATCTCTCTAACTATAGCAAATCATAAACTAGTAAGAAAGGTTGGAGAGAGGTCTACTGAGGAAATAATAATAATAATTGCTTAAAATTTTGAGTGTTCGCTACATGACGGGCATTATTCTAAACACCTTCTACTCATTAATTATGTTATCTACATAATAGCCCCATATGGCAAAGGCTATTGGATCAACCCTATTGTAGATAAGGAGCCTGAGACAGAGACAGTCCAAAGCTCTTTACAGCCAGCAGTGGAGGGCAAGGGTTGGCACCAGGAACCCATGGCTTGAACACTACACCCTGTCTATAGCAGCACAATACACTGTCTTCTTGTAAAAAAATATCGAGTCAAAATATTAAGTAGAAGTTTGTGGAGACAGTTGGATGCTTGGCATCAGGGTGGGAGTTCTGCACACCCTGGCCAAGCCCCTTGATAGCCTCTTGGTGAGCACCTCTACCCGTGGGTGGAGGTCTTCTCTCCAAGCCATTTAGCTGATAAATAGTTCACTCGGCTTTTTTTCAAACAAAGAGTGTCTCCATTGTTTAGACTCTTGGTTCCTAACTGACAACCTCAGTCCCTACCCTCCCTCTGTGAACTCATACCAAGTTCCCAGGAGCTAGACTCAAAGGTGTTCTAACTCACACATAGGCAACATCTTGATTTTCCCCTGTAGGTAGCTAGGCTCATTCTTTGTGGTGTGGCTGTGTTGGTTGGACTGTCAGAGGCCAGCCCTACCCCCATGTACTGACAAAAATCCTTCCTGGAGCCTTAGTGCTGACCTTAGGAAGGCTTGTCGAAGGTGTAGCTGTGCTAAAATCCAGTGTGCACAGTGATGATGAAATAGTATGGCTTATCTCTGGTTGTTTCTCTCAGGCTGAGCTTTTAAGAAAATGGCTAATCACACCCTCTATACAAAGACTCCTTTTGGCTTGATGGACTGAAAAGGCCCAGCAAGTCCTCATGCTGCTGGCTTTTGTATAGCTGGTCCCTGGAACCAGCAGACCCATGAGAAAATTAACATCAAAGTGATCATATCAAGGCCATTTAAACATAAGCAGAACAACGAGATTTTTAAATGTTTTTAATCACTTAGCAAACTCCATCCTTTCATCAAAGTCTCTTATGTTCCTTACTTTCTTGTTGAGTCATATCAAATCCATTAAGAAGAGAAATAGTGAAACTTGGAACGATCGTTTATTGCCCCAATTACAACCATTAATCCATAGCAACAAGGATAAAAAGCAGTGAACACTAGTGTGTGTGTGTGTGTGTGTGTGTGTGTGTGTGTACATTTGTATGTGTAAATGTGAGCACTATTCCATGCACACATAAGATCAAAAGACAAACTTGAATGTCAGTCTTTACCTTCAACCTTGTTTGAAATGTTATTTTTTACTGTGTATGCCAGGCTAGGCGGCCCATGGGCTCCCAGAGAATTCTATCGTCTTTTCTTCCCATGTCTGTTTAAGAGTGCAATGACAGAAGTTTGTGCTACATACCTGACTATTTTATATGGGTCTTATGGATTCAAACTCTGGTCCTCAAGATTGTGTGGTAAGCCCCTTTACCCACTGATCCATCTCTCCAGTCTGCGATGTTTAAAAGCAACATAAATGGTATATTATTTGCAATTAAAAATAGAAGAAATATAACCTTTTCCAAAAGGTTATCTGTGATAGACAGATGGTCACACACTTGGGCACCATGTCACAAACAGAAGAGAAATGACAGAGGAGGATGGGAAAAAGGGAAACCAGAGAAGAGAGGTGAATATAAGCAGAGGACAGAAAATAAGAAGAGGATGAGGAAGGGAGAGAGAGGAGGAAGAAGAGAGCCGAAGATCTGGTTAGGTCAGGAAAGAACTTACTTTGCAAGCATAAGGACCCAAGTACAATCCTGAAACCCCAAAAGTCACACAAAAGGCTGGGTGTGATAGATTCCACTTGTGAGCCCAGCACTGGAGAGGTGAAGACAGATGGGTCCATGAAGCTCACTCCCCATTCAGCCTACCCAGCCTGTTCGGTGAGTTACAGACAGTTAGAAACCCTGTCTCAAAAGCAGGTGGACTGGGGCTAGAGAGATGTCTCAGGATTTAAGAACATATGCTGCTCTTGTAGAGGACCCAAGTTCAGTTTCCAGCACTCATGTTAGGCATCCCAGAACCACCTATAACTCCAGTTCCAGGAGATCTATCACCCTCTTCTCACCACTATGGGTACATATACTCACATGCAAATACCCATATATGGACACCCACATATATGCTTAACTTAAAATTTTTAATTTTTTTAAACTTAAAAAAGATAGATGGCCATTGAGGAATGATAGCTAAAATTATCCTATGGCCTCTACATATATGTGCACACTTCTATATTGGCATCTGCACACAAATACACACACACACACACACACACACACACACACACACACACGAATGCCTGCACTCAAGGTCACACTCCCCTGCTCACATATGCACAGACACACGTATGTGCACATACACTAATAAAAAGAAAGAAGAAAAGGGAGCACAAAGAATCTTAGAAGAGATTTCAAAAAGCCAGCAAATTCAAGAAGAAATGATAAGAAAGGTCAGGTGTGGCTGGGGTAGTAGACTCAAAATGGGAAGGTAAGGGAGAAGGATTGTGAATTTAAGACCAGCCTAGGCTACACAGTATAACTCAGGTTTTTTTCCAAATGTAGCTTTTATTATTTTTTTAATGTTTATTTATTACTTCAAGTTATATTATTTATTACTTCAAGTTATATCTCCATCACAGTGCCCTCTTTCCACCCCTCCCAGTCCCACCCTGCCTCCTGCCCCCCTCTCTCTCCTATCCTACTCCTCCAGAGCGGAGTGTCCCTACATATCAGTCCCCTGCCCCAGTTCAGCAGTCTTATGAGGGCCAAGAGCCTCCTCATACACTGGGGACCTACAAGACAGCACCACTAGGGCAAAGTGTCCCAGTAACAGGTAACAAAGTCTATATTCCTGTTCCCTTTGGTGTATTGGTTGTAGACTAGTTATCCTGTACTGTATAGCTAAAATCCAATTATAAGTGAATAGATGCCATGTGCATCCTTCTGAGTCTGGGTGAGCTCACTCAGGATAGGTGCTGAGTGTGTTCATCGATACAGCAATGGCCTACTACATACAAAGGCATGGATTTGATCCCTAGTACTACACAAAATAAGTGAAATAAAGCTGGATGTGGTGGCCTCTAGTACTGCACAAAATAAGTGAAATAAAGCTGGATGTGGTGGCCTACACCTTTAATCCCAACATTGAAAAGGTAGAGGCAAGCAGATCCCTGATGATCCAAGACCAGCCTCATCTATATAGTAAGTTCCAGGCCAGCCAAGGATACAAAGTAAGACCCTGTCTCAAAATGTGTGTGTGTGTGTGTGTGTGTGTGTGTGTGTGTGTGTGTGTGTGTGTGT
>CAJQZJ010001826.1:7761669-7779838 GCA_907164525.1 Lophiomys imhausi | reverse complement strand
TGTGTGTGTGTGTGTGTGTGTGTGTGTGTGTGTGTGTGTGTGTGTGTATGCACCCTGTGCATGCCTGCTGCAGTTGGAGGCCAGAAGAGGGTCTCAGATACCCTGGAAATGGAGTTGCAGATGGTTGTGAGTCACTATATAGATGCTGGAAATTGAACTTGAGTCCTCTGCAAGAACAGCAAGTGCTCTTAACTGCTGAGCCATTTCTCCAGCTCCAATAAAATTAAATATAATATTTTATTTTATTGAAGCCAGTACCCCAAATCATGTCTTTAGCATATAATTAGCCTGAAATTTCATTATGAACATTGTTTTGCATTCTTTGTACAGTGCTAAGGTCTGGTACCTATTTTGCATCAGACTGGCC
Source organism: Lophiomys imhausi (assembly GCA_907164525.1). NCBI lineage: Eukaryota > Metazoa > Chordata > Mammalia > Rodentia > Muridae > Lophiomys > Lophiomys imhausi. The sequence goes on along the minus strand of CAJQZJ010001826.1, from coordinate 7,779,471 downwards.
ATACTTTAATGCCACAGTATCCATGTGTAAATATTGGCTACCATATTGCACAGAACAGCTCTGTAGCAAAGAAGAGAAAAACTTTCACCCAGAATCTAACCCAGTACTTTACAATATAGTTGCTTGTCATGATCTTTCATTGGCCTTAATATGGAACACTTCCTCAGGCTTTCTTGATTTTACTGCCATGGACATTTTTGAAGAATGCCCAGAAGTTATTGTATAGAGTCTTTCAGTTTGGGGTCATTGATGTTTCCACTTGGTTAGATTGAAGTTATGCATCTTCAGAAAGGATTCCATGGCCTTTATGAATGTGTGTTAATAGTTCATTTGTGTTTGGTTCTTTTGCTCTACGTGTGTGTGTGTGTGTGTGTGTGTGTGTGTGTGTGTGTATGTTTAGTTCTTTTGTAAAAGATTTATTTACTTTTCTATTAAATATATATATATATATATGCCTGTGGCTCTCATGAGTTTATGTATCACATGCATACAGGTGCCCTTGGAGACCAGAGGATATCTGATCCCTGAAAACTGGAGTTAGCTGCCTGGTATGAGTGCTGGGGACCAGACCTGGGTCCTCTGACAGAGTAGTGGGTGCTCCTGAGTGCTGATCAGTCCCTCCAGCCTCCCTCTTCTTGTTTCTGTTTTAGGTTATTAATAGATTCCCTCTGTCTTTGAGGATGTGTCCTGTGCTTAGGCTGAATTTTTGGTTCATCTGCTGCTACAAAGCCACTTCTTGCCCTGCTTGCTTTCCGATCTCTAGCTGCACTTGCCTGGGATCCAGTTACCCTGCAGGAGCCTTGTCTTTCTCTGCAGATGGAACTGTTATGACTTGTTCTGTGTGATGGGAAGGGGAAAATGTTGAGTGGTATCTGTTCTGGATCACTTAAGGAGGAAGGCAAGATGAAGCTGGGAAAGGGAGGCCCAGGCGTTGCCACGCTGTGTAAGCTCTCTGTTCTACAGCGTTCAGTGCAGGACCACCTCCCAGCACCTCAGGGTCTCTATTGGTTCCTTGGATCTTGCATTTTCCTCCTTTAATAATGTTTCCCAGGAGGGAGAATATGTTAATTTCTCATCTCCTTAAAGAGCCTTCGATAAAATGCCAACTTAAACACTAATTCTGGACATCTGCCTTTCTGCTATACTACAGTATGCTTAGTTAGGTTTTAAACCTCTATCATTTCCTCTTCATTATGCTATTCTGATAGTGGGGGTATTAATGCCTTGTTCTAATATTGTATACGTATTGATTTCTGTGCTTTACCATGGTGACTTTCTATTTACTGCTGTGCTCTATAGGCCCTATAGATGTAATATCATTGTGTTCTCATTAACTCTAGCCTTTGCCTAACTAACAAATTATCTTGTTTTATAACTTGTGCCTTAAAGTATACCCCGCCTACAGTCTCACTGCTTTTCTTTCCTTTGGTAAATCTTGATTAACTTGGTTTCCCTTTTTAGTAATTTTATACCTTCAAAGGTTTTAAGCTCTCCTAGGAAATGACTGAGTTCTCCCTATTGAAGCACTCATCCTTTGTTCTGCTCTGTTTCTTTTGCCTCACAAATGTTTCCCACTTACAATAGCCCAGTCACCTTCAGGGTCTGCTCTTTTAGTCTACTTTCTATCTCCCAGATGATTGTTTGGATTTTCCTTTGGTGTTACAAGGATAGTGCAGTTGTTCGGCTTGGATATTGCATTTGGTTAATTCTCTCTGTCACCTGTCTCTTTCTCCCCACCCCCCCACCCATCTAATTAGCTGTCGATTATAAGAAATGGGCTGGGGAATGTAGGCCAGTGGTAGAGTGCCTGGCATGCATGAGACACCGGATCCAATCCTCAGCTCTGCAAATATTAATTAATTTTCTAATTAACTAATTGTTAATTATTTAATTAATAATTAATTAATTAAAAATAAGTAGAGGGCTGGAGAAATGACTCAGCAGTTAAGAGCACTGGTTCTTGCAGAGGATGTGTGGGCTTAGTTCCCAGCCTCCAACATGATAGTTGACAACTATCCAAAACTTTGTGCCAGGGAATCCTATGTCCTCTTCTGGTTTCCATAGGCACTGCATGTACATGGTACACATAACATACTTGTATACATAAAATAAAATAAATAAATAATAGAATAAATAAATATTAAAAATAAAAATAAGCAAGGATTTCATGTCTGGTTTTTAGACCATCTGTTTATTAAAATACCATCTTTATAGTATTCTATAAATACTATAAAGTATTTATAGAATAGACTCACTTTATGGAAAACTTTTAAGGTTAATATTCTCAGTTCTTTCCACTTCCAATTTATACTGATTATATTTGGTGTTTGGTTTGTTTCTTTTAATCTACTTTCATTCTGCAGTTCTTAGCTTGAAATTCCATTTCCAAATAGTACTTCTGTTATTAGTTTTAATTATTTATCTCATCAATAAATATTTATTAATTCAGGATTTCTTGCAGTCTTTAACAGCATTATCTTTCCTCTGCTAAGACCTGTTATTTTCAGAGGAAACTACTAAGCCAGTGCTTGTTCAGTAGTGAGGGATCTTATTTCTTACAACTGAACATTTGTAAAAATATTTTCACTTGGAAAATAACTGAGCTAAAACCCAAATCCTTTTTATTAACACTTTATTATGAAAAGACTTGCAAATAAAAATAACATCACACAGCAAAATTAACCAGACCAAAAGTCTACACGTCTCAGTGAACTTCTGTATAGTTAGAGGAGCCGTTCAGAAGCTGTGAAGCTTCACACTGGATTTTACACTTTCACCATTAAACATAATTTTAAGCACTTACCCTCCACCACCAACAAAGATCTGTGACAGAATTGAAACTAGAAAAATAATTAGTCTTATGTGTTCATTACAGCTTTTTACTGCATGCTTTGTACATGGTTTTCATTTCAGTGAAGAAACATGGTCTCCATTCACTTATGACCAGATTCCTTATAAGGAATCTGTGGCTTTGCCTTGTAGGATATGTGGTTTTATTTTGCAGCTAAAATATTTCATGATTTGTTTTTATCTCAGCTAAGTTAAATGAATCTGAGGGTTCTAGTCATACCTCCGTCTATTTTATTAAAAGTGATGTTTTTCTTCTAGTTGGTCTTTATTTTCATTTCTTTCTCCTTTTGTCCTTTGTTGTTTGCTCATTAATTGCACACGTATACACAAAGCGTTTGTCCTGTGTGACTAGTGTGCTTAGTTTGGGCTTTCTCTTGCTTTAGGAACCCTCGCTTGTCCCAGAATACCCCCATCCTTCATTTCTGTCTTTTTATTTTTCTCCATAATCTGCACATTTTGCCTATTTCATTTTCTCTCTCTCTCTGCTAAGTTTCTGATGGCACTCAGTCATATATGTGACCTGCAGCCTTGCTTAATGCTTACTGCTCCTTCTTCCCATAAGAATTTCTTCTAAAATGGGCATGTCTTTCTTATACATTTACATCACACCTTGTAAGTCCTCTTACTCCTGTTTTGATTCTTGTTTCACTTCCTGGTCTATTGATTTCTATCTTCTACCCCTGCCCTGCTTTGTATCAGGTTCTCAATGTATCTTCCTTCTCTCACAATGCCAACACTTTTAGTGGTTCCTTGTTCTTTGTTACTCACTCTTCCTTGACTTTCTATTGCTGTAATAAAACACCATGATCAAGGCAGCTTATAAAATGAAAGGGTTTATTTGAGCTTCCAGTTCCAGAGAATAAGAGTTCATCATGGTGGAGAAGCATGGCAGCAAGCAACAGGCATGACAGCTGGAGCAGAATCCAGGGGCTCATATCTTGAACTGTAATAAAGAAGGGAGAAAACATGAACTACAAATGACACGTGCCTTTGAAACCTCAGTGCCCACCCTTAGTGACACACTTCCTCCAACAAGGCCATACCTCCTAAAATCTACCTAAACAGTGCCACCAACTGGGAACCAAGTATTCAAACATCTGAACCCAAGGGGGACATTCTCATTTAAACCACTGTATCTGGTGGTTACTTCTGAAACCTTTGCTTCCAACTATTTTACTGGCATTTGAGTGGGTCTTGGAATTAGAAAGGCTGCAGCCTCTTTCTTCCTTCATCTTCCTCCTAGAAGCTCAAACATGGAATTCTTTGAGCATACCCTTTCTTAAATAAGATACACCTATTTGGGACTGACCACCCAAAATTCTGTCTTGTGTAAATTAATTTTTGTCTATCAAACATGAATCCCATTATCACTGAGAGGAGCAAGTTAACTTGCTGATATTCTCTTGCCATTTATGCCTGCAACTTGGCAGTCTCCAAAACACACGACCACTGCATCTCATTCAGCTTAAATGGCCACCTGTTCTGCAGTGATTTGAATGTAAGTAGGAGAGAGATGGAATCCATTGGCCAGTCATGGGTCATATCATATAAGTCTAACACTACCAGTTTCCCAATGGGGAAAAAAGTATGGGATTGATGCTGAAGTTTGACCTCAACTCAGAGGTTTTCTTTAACTGTTTCTTTCAAGCCTGTTTGCCGACCCTTAATGTGATTTCAAGAAATGTAGGTTTTAATAAGAAAGACTTAGGTGGGTGTGATAGCACATGCCTTTAATCCCAGTGCTGAGGAGGTGGAGGCAAGAGGATCTATGAGAGTTCTAGGCCATCCTGGTCTATATAGTGAATTCTAGGCCAGGCAGGGATACATAGTGAGACACTATGTTAAGAACAAAAGAAAGAAAGGGAGGGAGGGAGGGAAGTAAGTAAAGAAAGAGAGAGAGAAAGGACAGATTTAATATTCTTTCTGCATGAAACTATTCTAAACACCAAAAAAGCCTTATGAAATTAGGAGTGGGGCACAGAAAGTCCATTCACAATTGCTTTCCGTATGGTTACCCAGGAATTTGCACACAAAACTCTGCTGAAGCTAATGGCATTTATGAATTCAGGTTGTCCAAACAATGAGTTGAGAAATACACCCTGAAGAATTGTTTATTCCAAGAAAGGCCAGATATTTATAAACACAAATGGGGTTTCTGCAAAGGTTGGTGCTAGGCACTCCAGCCCTGACTAGCATCCCTCTCCCTTTACCATCTGAGCCATCTCCCAGCCCTTCATCCCTCTCAGTTTGCAAGAACTCTACTGCTTTGGGATTGGAAGCAAAGCAGAAGCACAAAGAAATACTTGCAGCTTATTCCTAGCCTCAATTAAATGCAGAATGAAGGAACATACAAGGGAACAAAGATAACAAGGAATCTCAATACAGATAGCCCTACTCTAGAGCCATCTCTGTGATCAGGGAGCGGGGTTATTGTAATCCCTTTACTATACTACTGAGTTGATTAATTAAATTGAAAGTTATGAGCCAAATGCCCCGAAAGCATCCTGGAACCTTCCTGTGTCTGTACATATTCATGTGGTCCTAATGACCCTCATTGGAAGGGAAAAGCAAGTGCTTCCTGCAGGGAATGCGTGAAGAAAGGCTTGGGAGGAAACAAAACTTTTAGAACAGCCAGCAAGAGTTTAATTAAACTCTAACATTATAAGATTGCCTCTAAACTGAGAAAAATGCACCACATTTCGCCCCCCACAAGGAGCTACACAAGGTCCTTGCAGCTCAAGTGGAACAACAATGGGATTGCAGAAGGCTTTCTCTTCACATCTGGCTCCTTGAAACAGGGATAAGAGGTTTTGCTGACTGGAGCAGTTACTGTTTACAGATGTGGGTAGCTTTCAGTCATTGAATGCAAATTGTATCTGCTTTGTTGTACACACCCTGGGAAAACCAAAAGGAAGGAATAATGTGCCTTTATCCGCCCACCCACATTGAGATTCAGAGCAGTCTTTTTGGTTTTATTGGGTCCCTAAGCAACCTTTGAAGAGAGCTGTCCAACTGTCTGACTGCCTTGTCTCCAGCACACATGGATTCTTTTGACTTTGCATCTTTGGTCTCTGGTTCCATCTTTGGTCCCATTGGCTGAATTTTTTTGGTAAACATGTCTTGCACTCAGGGATTCTAGGCTAATTCTGCCTGCCTTGCCAGTGTTGGTCTGTAATCTGGTGACAAGCTTTTCTTGCAGGGACTAAAACCCACCAAAGAAGCTGGAGATGAGGGCTTCTGCTGGAATTCTTTTTTTTTTTTATGTTTATTTATTACTTCAGGTTACATCTCCATCACAGTACCCTCTTTCCACCCCTCCCAGGAATTCTTTTTTTTTTTTATGTTTATTTATTACTTCAGGTTACATTTCCATCACAGTACCCTCTTTCCACCCCTCCCAGTCCTGCCTTTCCACCCTATCCCTTCCAACCCAGTCCTCCAGTGTGGAGTGTCCCTATTTGTCCACTTTGCGCCTCAGTTTCCTCATTTGCAAAACAAAGCATGCCTTGACCACGATATGGAGATGCGTTAAGAATAACCTGGGTTCATAGCAAATTAGCACCTAGAAAAAGACACTGTTCAACCTCTATCTCCCGTTTCCAGTATGCAAAGCCAAACATGCATCTCGGTTTTGACAGGGCGGGCTGGTGTTTTTTCAACCCTTTAACAGCCTGGGCATGTGGTGTGACTTTATCAAGTGTTGTTATGTACAGTATACTATATAGTATATGCATGTTTCTTTTAGCTCAATGCCAGACACACAGCAAATGATGCCTGAGTCTCATAACTGTTGTGGTTTTTCTAGCCTTATCATTATTTGACCCAAATTCTCAACCTTCTAATGAGTTGGCTCTGCTCCCATGTTGCTCTCTTGGATAAGTCCTTCTGTCATCAAGGGAAAACTTTTTCTAAAGTCCCTATTTCCTCTACATTTCAAATGGAGAAAGGGCTGGGTTTCAGATAGATTTTATCATTCCTAGATTTACAAGCTTAAAATGGGAAGGAAAGGCCTGAATATTAGCTCAGCTAGTAGAGAACTTGCCTGACATACACAAAGCCCTAGGTGTTATCGCCAGACTGCATTAACTGAGTGTGGTAGCACACACCTACAGTGCCAGCACATGGGGTGGAGACAAAAGGATCAGAAATGTAAGGTTATTCTCAGCTATATCATGAGTTCAAGACCAACCTGGGATATATGAGATCCTGTTTCAAAAATAAGTAAAATGAATTTAAAGAGATTGTATAAAAGGCCCATGATAAAAGCCTGATCAGTAATGAGGAAAGAATGACCTAGTCCCATTCAGAAAGGAATTATAATAACAAACACACGTTGCACAACCAACCTAGTGTCTAGGGAGGTGGTTTAGTGGATGTCTTAGTCACTATTCTGTGAAGAGACACCATGTCCATGGCAGCTCTTGTGAAAGAAAGCATTTAACTGGAGGCTGGGTTACAGTTTCAGAGGCTTAGTCCATCATCATCATCATCACGATGGGAATATGGCAGCCAGCATGGCGCTGGAGCAGTAGCCGAGAGTTACATCCTGTGACACACACACATGCATGCACCACACATACACATGCATGCACCACACGTACACATGCATACACTACACACACAAAAGAACAAGGAAACTTTTTTTCTAAGCCCTAGGACCACCTCTCTTTGTGTGTCTAACTAGTTTTCACTTGGCCTTCTTATTTCAGCCCAAAGCATCACTTCTTTGAGGCGCCTTCCCTGATGTTCGTCACTGGGCTATTGCAATTCTCCAAGACTCTTTACAGCCTTTTGTACCCTTTCGCTACTTACTGTTTAGAACAGCTACTGCTGGTTTCCTGAGGACAGCCATATAATTTAAAGCTTACAAATTCAAGGTTAATCCTGAAGAAAGATTAAGGGTGCTTTCTCAAACCAACTGTACCGTAGGATAACTGTATAGTAAAAATGACTTTGAAATTGACTCAGCGGCAGCTTTGAGGAACAATTCCATGGAAAAAGAGAAATTTTCATTATTTTATATTTTGCACATGGAAGGGTTTTATTAATACATGACAAATATTCAAAAAACCTGTGAAGGGCTGGGTATGGGGCCATGTACATGTATTCCCAGCACTCAGAAGGCAGAGGCAAGACGACCTCAGGTTAGAGGCCACACGAGGATACGTAACGAGTTCCAGGCAGCCAAGGTACATCTTCCAAATTCCCAGGGATTCTTGTGTTTCTTTAGGAAATCTACTATTAAACTTCTTCAACACAATTTGCATGGCTTTTTTTCTTCATTAAACTTAAGCTACATCAATTATAGTAACATCTTAGCTCAATTTTGAAATATTATTTTATTTCAAAATAAAGAAAAACAACAACAAAGGAAGGACTAAAGATGTGGAGACTGATACCTAACCTTCTGAATATCTGAAAATGTCCCAGAGGACACTGTGTCCTGTCAACTCCAACACCACAGCCCAAATACTGACTGATCCTAACCAATGCCAGTTGCTTGGCATGTTTCCTGTATTAGAATTAGACTTTATTCCCTCAGGACAGAGACTTTATCTTGCTCATGGATAGGGTCATTGCTGCCCAGCCTATACAAAGAAGAATAGATGCCTACAGCTGTAAGACAGATGTGGGGCAATGAGATGAATAGATGGACCAGGTTCCTGGTCTTATTCCATCTCACAAAATGATGTTTTTTTAATTTTATTTTTCATTTTACATCCTAATCATAGCCCCTTCCTTCCCTTCCCCTGGGTCCCACCCTCCCACCCACTTCTCCCATCCCCCTCCCCATCTCAGAAAAGGGGAGCCCTACCCCATCCCTGTACCATCCTACCCCAGCATATCCAGTCCCATCAGGTCTGGGTTCTTCCTCTTCCACTGACACCAGGCACCACAGCCCCATTGAGGGGATGTGATCAAAAAGCAGACTTTACAGTCCTTGACAGAGAGAGCCTCAGCTCCACTTGCTAGAGCCCCACGTGATGATCAATTTGCCATCAGTTACTTATGTGTAGAGGGCCTAGGTCCAGTTCATGCATGTACTTTGATTGGTGGTTCAATCTCTGTGAGCCCCCATGGACCTAGGTTAGTTGACTCTTTTGGTCTTCTTGTGGAGTTCTTGTCTCCTCTAGGTCTTTCTATCTATCTTTCCTTCCATTCTTCCACAAGATACCCTGAGTTCTGCCTGATGTTTAACAGTGAGTCTCAGCTTCTGTTTAGGATCCTCTATTGCATGGAGGTTCTCAGAGGACAGTTATGCTGTGCTCCTGTTTCCTGCCCCTGCTCTCCAGACAGCTGATCCCCCACTCCTTTCTGTAGGCAAAGTTTTTTTTTAAGTATTCAATATATACATTCTGCTTTATTTTCCTGTACTTAATTTATTGTGCTTAATACCTCGACCTCCCTTCCACCCCTTGTTCCCTTCAACCCCCAACCCTAGGTGAGAGAGAAAGAAGGTTAGAGGGAGAAGGGACATAGGTCTCTTTGAGCTACTTCATGCTGATTAGGGTTGAATTCTTTGGGGGTAATACCAGTCTCATTAGAAGTCCAGCAAACCAGCAAACCAGTGAACCAGGAGACCAGCAACCCAGGAGACAGCAGCAGGAAGAACAAGCTGCAGTTTGGGGGAGCATCAGCTACTGGGAGAGCAGCAACTGCTTTCTACCTTCTAGCCTTTTCTCTTCTTTGTAGAACCTCTTTACTCTTACTTCTTTGTAAAGCCCATTCATTCTCTTTTACTTCTTTGTGGAGTTCCTTCTCTCTTTTCTCTTTGTAGCCCCCTCCTCCTTGGGGGTCTGGCTTTTCCCCCCTCATTTGTAGAGTCCCCTTCTCCTTGGGGTTCTGGCTTTTATTCCTCTCAAGTCCTCAGAGTTAAACTCGCTCAGCTGGTTACGCCACACCCCTGCTAGCTCAGGAGAGCGTTAATAATTTATACCTGTGTCTTAAGCAGCCCACCTGGGATTAAACAAAAACATTCTCACAATTGGTTTTAATAAACTCCTACCACACCTTTCCTTCCTCTTTCCCTCTCCTACCTAGTTCCTTCTCTTCATCAGCTTCCACTGTCTATTCTCTTTCCCCTTCTGAGTGAAATTCAAGCATCCTTCCTTGGGTCCTCTTAGCTACTTAGGTTCTTTGGGTCTGTGGATTGTTGTATAGATATCCTATACTAAATGGCTAGGAAACGCTTATGAGTGAGTACATATCAAGTGTATCCTTCTCTAGGTTACCTCACTCAGGATGACCATTTCTAGTTCCATCCACTTGCCTGTGAAATTCATGATTTCCTTGTTTTTTTTTTAAATTTAAGATTTTTTTTTTGCTTAGTTTACATTCCACTTCCCATTCCTCCTCCTTCCCCTCCTCCCAGTCCCACCCTTCTACCCTCTTCCCCCATACCCTCCAGATTTCCTTGTTTTTAATATTTGAGTAGTATTCCATTGTGTAAATGTACCACATTATTCTTTATCCATTTATTGGTTGAGGACATCTAGATTGTTTCCAGTCCCTGGCTATTATGAATCTTGCAAAGGATAAATTCTAGACTGTCCTGCAAACCTCCCTTAGGTAAATGCACTCTACTTATTTTAATCTACAGAGGTCTGGGTAAAATCCCTTGTATTATCCTCAACCCCAGGGCCTGCAGTTATACTTCACATTTTAGAGATAATCCAGATAGTAGGAATAGCATTGGGTAAACCCTCCTATGTGCAAAATACACTCTTTCCTCTACTGTCTATTTTCTATGTCCTCCTTGTTTTAGTTGGGCTTCCATGGCAATGTGTTTTTAGATTAAGTTTTATGTATCCTAGACTGTACCAAAACTAACTTTGAACTTCTGATCCTCTGCCTCCATCTGGGATTACAAGTGTGTGCCATCATATTTGGTTTATTCAATGCGGGGATTAAACTCAGACCCTTGTATGATAATTTTTTAGATAGACTTCAGGGAAAGACAGAAAGAAGTGGTTGGGATGGACCTTCACTATACCCATAATCCCAGCACTAGATATGTTACTGCAGAAATGTCTTTATGCTAAAGAAAATATTTTAAGTATTTAAAATAATCATAGGAAAAGATACTGTATATGTTCTAAAAACATGAATAAGATGACTCAGAATCATGCTCACAAAACTCAGCTGAAGCTTTCAGCTTTTAAGGGCTTAAATTTTTCCAAACAATGAGTAGAAAATACACCCTGAAAGACTGTTTCTGCCAAGTAAGGCTGACTGTTCACAATCCTAACTGGCTGGTGTTTTGTGCCAGCCATTTTAGTTCTGCCAAATATCTTCCCAATTCGCAGGGATTCTTGGGTTTCATGTTGCAAATAGAGTATTAAACTTCTTCTCAATACAATTTCATGGCTTTTTTTCTTCATTAGTACTTAGACTACACTGACAAGAGCAATATCTTAACTGTTTTGAAACAATTGCTTTATTTGACAAAATGACATGAATTTTCAACATAGGAACCTAGAAATAGATGAATGGTTGTACTAATTACTTTTCATGTTTTTGTAACCAAACATCTGACAGGAAGCAATTTAAAGAAAAATGAGTTTATTTTGGCCTGCAGGTCAAAGGTATACAAGTCAGTTGTGATGACGAAGGCATGACAGCAGAAGTATGGGGTGGCTGGTTACTTTGCATCCAACTCAGAAAACAAAACAGTGTATGGAAAGTAGGCCAGAGCATGAAGCCTCAAAGGCCACTGGTGAGTGATTCATCTCCTGCAGCAGCTGCTGTGCCACTCTGGGCAACTTCTCCAAGACCACATTTCATGACATCTCAAAAACCTGTAGCACCTAACCCCTGACCTCTGGAAAGAGGCAAAGTTCATCAAGTCTCCCTGTCAGTAATGCTTTGACCAATATAATAAAAGCACACATTCAAGTCTGCAAAAGAGTAGGCTCCCACTACAACTATCAGATACTATTTTTATACAAGGAAAATAAAGTAATTTAATAAAGCCTTGGTAAGGACTGTTTGTTTGCTTGTTTATTTGCTTTTTAATGAGCTGGCTGAAAACCTTGCCAATTCAGTCCAACCCTGAGTTCTTGAAGCAGTAAATTACCATATCTGGAAGAATTTTACAAGAGATTAGCAACCTAGTCCTATCCCTGATCTAACAAGGGCATAATAGTCAGCAATTGACGAGGCCTGAGAACTTTGGCTTCTGAATTCTCACTCCACTTAGTGCTCACTCATGAGATGTTAGAATAGCAATCTAGCCTATATAGAAAACTCCCTTTCCTAACTTACTGGGACCTGCAGCCCAAAACGGCTGCTGGTGGCCTGTAAGTCCCTAGTAAAAGAGAAGGGTCTGAGCTATCTACCCAGGACTAGTGTATGGTTAAAAGATGATAGATAGCTGACAGACAGACAGAAAGACAGAAGATGAATAGATAGATAGATAGATAGATAGATAGATAGATAGAGAGATAGAGAGAGAGATAGATAGATAGATAGATAGATATGATAGGTAGATAGGTAATAGGTAGATAGATAGATAGATAGATAGATAGATAGATAGATAGATATGATAGGTAGATAGAAGATAGGCAGAAGACAGACAGACAGATAGATATTATAGACAGGAGATAGATAGATGATAGATAATAGATAGAGGATGATAGACAGATGATAGGTAATAAATAGATGATAGATACCGATAGGTAGATGATCAATATTTCAGAAGAGTCCTTTATGTATTAAGTGTCAAATATTGTGTCTTATTATATAGCATTTTATATAATGGATAGCTACTATTATCATTCAACTTTTCAGATCTGTTTCTTTCTTTTGACTACCATCCTTAAATAAAATACAAATCCTCATGCATGCCCTGATTTGTAGAAATTTAATGACTGTCTATTATGCATTCAGCTTTGTCCCTTTTTATTGCCTTTTGTTCAATTGAGGCCCATGTACAAGACCTCCCAGGGGGAGGTCCTTCCCTTGCTTCTTGCTAGCCCTGAAGTTCTGCCTTAATGCTGCCAGCCCTATCTGATGCCATCTGCTCCAACTTCTTGTTCTTCCTACTCATTGCTACTCCTCATCTTTCCATCTAGTCTTTAAGTCCACCTGCTTGGTCTACTCTGGAGCCTCACTGCACCTTGAACTTTATTCAAGCAATGAATGAATTATTCCTTCTTTTATTTGCCTCTAAGGAAGAAACAGGAAATCAGACCTTATCAAGGCAAAAAGAAAGAAGAAAGAAAGAGAGAGAGAGAGAGAAATTGTTCTTTCTCCTTGTTTCAACAGTATAATCTTGGTCTGGGAATGTACCTCAGTTCATGGAATGCTTGATGAGCATGTAGGAAGCCCTGGGTTTAAGTCCCAGCACTGTATAAAGTCATTACTGATGGTACATGCAGGTGATTCCAGCACTTGGCATATGGGAGTGGCATGGGGAGGTGAGAAATGGAGACAGGAGGACCAGAATTTCAAAGTCATCTTCAGCTACATCTTGAATTCCAGGACAGCCTGATATATAAGGCACTGTCAGAAGAAGAAGAAGAATAGGAAGAGGAGTATTTAGTCTCTAAGACACTAAAAACAAAATGGCCAAGGAAATAGTCCTGCTGTTGTAAACTCTTCCTCTCCATCAAGAGAAAACATACCTCTCTTGTCCAGAACTGCATAAAATGGGTTCTTCCTTTCACTAGGATACTAGGGAGTCAGAGACTATCAGTGGTCACCTTAGGCCACAGGTCCCAGGAACTTAGGAAAGGGAATTTTCCATCCATATCATTGCCTTTGCAGACTTCTCAGCTGCCAACACATAGTGTGAGTGTGGAGTCTGAGCCAACGACTTTGGTGTTCTTAAGTAAGAAGTTTAACATTCTGACCTCTTTAGCTACAGTCCTGACACCAGCCAGTCAGCCTTTCTCTGGGAACCTGCTGTGTGTGGCCTTTGGGAGAGGGGCACCTCCCGTGCTTTCAAACTGATGGAGAGTCAGGCACAGTGAGACACTGGAGCAGTCCCAGCCCTTGGGAGGCAGAGGCAGAGCCATCCTCAGTTCATGGCTGTAAAATTGGACCTTGTCTTTGCAAGGGGAGGTGGAGGACCTATGAGAACAGTTCAGTCTATAAAGCGCTTGCTGCACAAACAAAAGGACTGAACTTGAACCTCAGCACTCATGCAAAAAATAAAAGAAGCACATATGGAGGCATGTGTTTGTAATCCCAGAATGGGGTGGGGGCAGAGACAGGCAGATTCCTGAGATCCATCCTACCCAAGTCAGTGAGCTTCAGGCCACTGAGAGGCTGACTTAAAATTCAAAGTGGGCAGCTACTGAAGAATGATCCCGAGGTTGACCTCTTGGTTCAGTACAATACCCACACAGACACCCACCCCAACCCCCCGCTCCTCTCACATACATGAGAGTATTGGATGAAAGCTCATATTCAAGGTAAAACTGGTAAAGTTCTGATGTAAGCAAAGCAGGAGTGACTAGCCCAGAGATGAGAAGGGACAGATACAGGGTTAAGTTGCATCAGCCTGAGTTAAAATACAAATTCTTTGACTGGGTTCAGCCTGAGTCAGCCTCATCTCCTGCCCTCTGACACTCATACTCTGGTTCCAGTCTGTTCTGTTCCCAGACATCCCCTGCTCCTCCTTCCATTCTGCTGCACACACAGGCAGGCTATTTCTCACGCTCACATCCCTCTTCCTCCAGGCTGATTGTGGCCAAGTCTTTTGATCCCAGCATAAGCCTCATTGCCAGGAAACCTTCTCAACCCCCGTCTGGATCAGTAACTGCTTTTTTGCTCTGTGGCTACCCTTATCCACTCCTAAGTCAAATGTACAAATCCTTATCCTTGTGTTTGATCCTCTAATACCCCGGAGGCCTTCAAGAGCAGAGTCTATATCTGGTTTATCTCTGAGTTTTCAAACCATGTGTGGTTTTTAGAATATATAACCAGTGAGTATGCATTACATTAAGGTTGACCAAACTCCCAGAAGCCACCTTCCTGATGGGTCAAACGCCAATAAAAATTCCAGATGTGGCAATTCCTTACTGATCACTCCAGGCAGACATTCCTGAGTCCTGATCTCTGGGTTTTTTGTTTTGTTTTTTAAGACCAGGTCTTAGAAAGTGGATGTGGGAAGAGTTTGGAGATGCAGAAGAATATGATCAAAACACACTGTACAAAACTCTCAAAAAACTAATTTAAAAGAAACTTAACGCCTGGTCTAACCTGTGACCTCTCACTTCACTTCCCAAGCTTACAGCTCACCACTGCCATCTCCCTGCTGCCATCACCCCTACTAGAAGATCAAGTTTTCCTTTCTATTCAATTTCCCTAGCACTGAGAAGCCAGAACAAAGCTTGAGAGACAAGAAAAGCAGCTCACCTCAACTTTATAAAAAATGAACTTGGGTCTGCCAAGAGGACTCAGAAGGTAAAGGCACCTGAAATGAGTTCAGTTCCTGAGAACCACAGGATAGAAGGAGAGAACCAACTCCTGGAAGTTGTATACACACAAACACATACAAACCCCCACATACAAACACATACACACAAACATATACATGCACATATATAAACACACACAAACACATACACACAGATACACACACATAAACACACAAAAATACAAATGCATATATGCACACATACACAGGCATAAACACACACACACACAATACGTAAATAAGTATAAACTTCAAAATTTTTAAAATAAACTTGTTCTTCATTTTGTTTTGTTTTTGAGATGAGGTCTCACATGTCCCAAGGATAGGCTGGAACTCAGTATGTAGCTGAGACTGACCTTGAACTTCTTTTTTGTTGTTGTTGTTTATTTTGTTTTTTCCAGGCAGGATTTCTCTGTGTAGCCCTCTCTGTCCTGGAACTCACTCTGTAGATCAAGCTGGCCTTGAACACACAGAGATCTCCCTTTATGAGAGTGCTGGGAGTGCCAGTGTGTGACTTCATAACCTCTAGACAAGCACTCTACCAACTGAGCTACATTTTCAACCCCACATGAGCTTTGTAGTGAAGAATAACAAACACATAAAAGGGCAAGTGCAATTGTTAGCAAAGAATCTGCTTTACATTCACATGACCAGCTTGAAAGTCAGAAACAACCAGGGCTCCGAAGCCTTCTTGTCTTTTTCTAGTCTCTGCTTCACCCTAAAAAGCAGCCATCTTGACTTCTACCCTAGCTTCACAATGCTTCTTTTACAACTCTTTCTAAGTGGGATTTTCCAGCAAATGCCCCCTCCTGTCCCATTTTTTTTTCAACTTCATAGCTTGAGATATTCATTCTTGTGGCTATAATGTTTTGGGTTCATTTGTTTTCATGGCTATGGAAGAGTCCATTGCATGAACATAGACTACACTTCATTTGTTCATTGTTTTTTTTTTTTTATTAAATACTTTATTTTTTTTTCTTCAAGTTACATCTCAGTAACAAACCCCTCCCTATTCCCCCTTCCTAACCCGCCCTTCCACCCTCTTCCCTCCAGAGGTTTCCCCTTTCAGTCCAACAGCTGGTTCCTTCTCTTATAACAGTAAGTATTATACAAAACAATAGATATAAATATGCCACATTTATGAGAGTAAATTGCCCCAGTATACCTTCCCAATGTTCAGTTTATACCTATTTGGCCCCTGACTTTAACATTCTACTATCTATCCAACTCCATGAGTTTAAAGGTCTATATGTGACTCAACATTCTTACTATCTTGCAACACACTTTTAAGAGTATCTTCTTAGATCTATAACACCCTCTTGATTCCTAAACAGTTCAAAATTTAACTATAAGATTCTATCTGTCTATTCTTCAACCACCTCATCATTTGTTCGTTGTTACAGGCAAATATTTGGCTAGTTTCTGATCCAGTTCTATTATGAACAATATATTCATATTCATGTCCTTTGGTCAATATGTGTGTATGTTTCTGTTTTATTGAGATAGTGTTATACACAGAGACAAATTTGCAGAGGAGTAACAACTTTATATCATAAGTCTTCTAATATATATTATTTTGGAATTTGTATATGCACAGTTTTGTACACTTGTAGCTCCTGTCTTATAGTTACACCTTTCCTTTCTCTTTCTTGCCTTATTGCACTCAATAGAACCACCAGTATGGAGTTCAGTAGAACAGACAATGCTGAGCATCCTTCTCTTGTTCCAAAAACTACAGAAAAAAATCTCTAATTATTCATACTTAGTATGCTCTACACTGTGGGCTTTTTTAGAGCAGAGAATGAATATTTCTTTTCTAAGTTCACTGAGTTTCTCTTATCACGAATGAATAGTAAATGTCATCAAATACTGCTGCCATGAGTGTGTTTTCTGTTAGCATGATGTGACTATAAGTTTGGAGTTGAACCACCTTTTTTTTAAACCAGAATTAACCTCACACAATTGTGATGTTGAGTAGCTTTCTAAATACCTGGGTATATATAGCTTGTGAATATATTTTGTTTGGACTTTCTGTTCCAGCTGTCATAAAAAGATGGTGCTTCAGCCTTCACTTTTTAAAAATTTGTTTTATTTTTGTATGTGGGATGGGTTTGTGTACATGTGTAGAGACGAGAAGAAAGGGTTAGATGCCCTGGAGCTGAAGTTACAGGTAGTTGTGAACTGGAACCAATGGGCTTCGAACCAAACTCATATCTTCTGGAAGAATACTGTGTACCTAACCACTGGCTATCTCTCCAGCCCCATGTCTTCACATTTATTTTTAATTTTGTTGGGGATTTTCTTCAAAGTACAGGTTGACTCCTCTCTTATTATGCATAGATAGATAGGCAGATAGATGATAGATGAGATAGATAGATAGATAGATAGATAGATAGATAGATAGATAGATAGATAGATAGTGATGGATGGATAGATGATAGATGGATACATAGATAAATGATAGATTGATAGATAGATGATATAGATAGATAGATAGATAGATAGATAGATAGATAGATAGATAGATA
>CAJQZJ010001826.1:7751409-7761659 GCA_907164525.1 Lophiomys imhausi | reverse complement strand
ATAGATAGATAGATAGATAGATAGATAGATAGATAGATAGATAGATAGACAGACAGATAGATAGGGTAAGTATGTGGGTGGTTGATGGATGGATGGATGGACAGATGGACGGATGGACACACACTCACACATACACATACACACACACACACACACACACACAGAGAGAGAGAGAGAGAGAGAGAGAGAGAGAGAGAGAGAGAGAGAGGATTCCTTTAATAAATTTTGGTGTTATTACCTTAGCAAACCACACTGAGCATCCAGCCTATCTTTTGTTAAAACAGAAAACTTTCCCAAAGATAAAATGATCTTGAGCCAAGTACTGTTTTAGCCACTCAGTGGCCATGTGTCCCATGGCAAGTCCCAGATCCTCTCATCCTGTTTCCTCATCAATGACATGAGATTGTGAAGTAAATTAGACAATTCATAAGAGAGCACCTGCCACAGGCAGATGCCCAGTGTGCCCTAGTTCTTACCACTCCCTTCTGTTGCTGAAAGGATTCCCAAACACAGAAAAACACCACCTTCCGTGTTTACAAGGCTTGGCTGAGAGCTAAATTTCAAATGAGGAAAATACACAGTTAAGGCAAGAGAAGTGTCTGCAATGTTTTGTAGTGCATTGGAAAACCTTTAAATACCAGTACCTAGAGTTTGCAAACTAGATAAATATTGCAAAACATATCATCCCCAATGCCACAAGTTCCTCCCCTGAGGCTTTAAATTTGGTGTTTTAATGGTGTATTGGTAATGGTAATTGGTAATGGTGTATTGAGCATTTGGAAAAGGCAGGAATGCAGTCCCTCTCCCATACTGAACAGTGCATATGTGGACAAGTCAGAGCAGGAGGATGCTTTCAAATAAAGTTTGTCTTTCTAAAATGTGATTCCAGTGTTATTCACATTAGACCATCAATCAATTCCTAGAGCAGCAATGGGGGTTACAGTTCAGAGCCCTGGAATTGTGGCCTTTGCCTCTGAAATAGAATCAGGTGGTTGACATAGGCTTTAGCTATATTCAAAGAACCAAGAAGCAGAAGTTCAGAACTGGGCCGGAAGGGCTGAGTCCAAAGAAAGCTGAACTTTTGAACACCAAAACCCACTTCCCGAAATGGCACCATCATACTTCTCTTGTTATTCTTAACTCCCAGAGATAATTCTGGTGTCAGCCATGTGTGGCACCTAAATGACCTCTGCACAAAACTTAAATGTGGCTCAAATTGTGAGTCCTTTTGAAATAGAAATGGCATGGCCATGGTTTGATAGACAGTCTACGCCAGGCCTGCCACTTGCTAGCAATTAAGTTCCCAAACTCATAGTGTAATGTGTATTAAATGCCTACCTCACAAGACCACTGTGAGAATGGGAGAATACTTACTGTCACCTGTGAACTGTGTGATGCAAGGGACATGCTCAGTAATTGATGCTGACTGTGGTGCTGATGCTGACAGGTAATTATGAGTATGAGGACAGCATCCCTAGCTTTGGAAGGAAAAATGGTGAGAGAGCATCTTTATCCTTTTTACAAAAACTGAAGGAGTTTCTTGAGCCAGCTCTTGTCTAGTCAACACAATCATTGTATGGAACCTGGGCACATGATTTGAACTGAATGAACAGTTTTGGGTTTTGCCAAAAGCATAAGTTGAGGCAAGAACTGTTT
Source organism: Lophiomys imhausi (assembly GCA_907164525.1). Classification (NCBI taxonomy): domain Eukaryota; kingdom Metazoa; phylum Chordata; class Mammalia; order Rodentia; family Muridae; genus Lophiomys; species Lophiomys imhausi. The sequence goes on along the minus strand of CAJQZJ010001826.1, from coordinate 7,760,003 downwards.
ACAAGAACTGAGCATTACCTGAAGTAGGTAATGTTTACAGAGGGCAGAGGACAAAGGATAAAGTAATAGGGGGAGAGGAGGAACATCAGACTAAGCATGTATTATTGAGGTCACTGGAGGTCATTCTATGTTGGAGAAGTGTACGGTCTATGGTCAAGAGCTATCTCCCTTTCCAAATTTTCCATCTTCACTGCCCCCAGAAGCCAAGGAATGTCTTCAGGAGTTGTAATTGCCCTGTTCTCTGAGGCACTTGTTATCCAAGCTTCAGAAACAATACACTTGCTATATGACCTCGAAGTAAGTTGTCAGTCAGTTTTGTCATCTGAAATGGGAATAATCGCAGAACCCAGCTCCTGGGTAATAGAAACAAGTCAGTACAAAATCCCTTGGCACAGGTCCTGGCATGTCAAAAATTTCCAGAACCATTTCTATTTAATCTTAATATTTTATTCCTTCCAGGAAGACAGGGCTGGGAGCACACTGAGACACACAGGACCTATCCACTTGGGAATGGCAGAGTCATAGAACATTGCTAATAGGTGGGGTCAGTGTAGCTTGGGGTTCAGGCAGGTCAGCACCAGGGATGCAGAAACCTACTGGACAGGAACAAGTGGCGGTATGGTGGCAGCAGAATGAGTCAGGCCTGCAGACAGACAGCAGGGTCCTGGAAAATTGAGGCTCTTGCTTCTGGAGTTAGATGGGGAGCTGACAACTGAATTGGATGGAAGGACCAAAGTAGCACCTGTGTGTGGAACTCTGTGGGCCAATGAACAGACATGAAGGCAGTGTAAGAGACCATAGATGAGCCCTGTCTACAGAGCGGAACCCAGGGCTACTTTGGATAATAAATTCAACTTAATACTGTGTGCATCCACTTATAATCTGAAAAGGATAAAACTACAGGGACAAAACCTAGACCAGAGCCTGTCGGGGATGGAGTGGTGAAATGGGATTCATTTCAATCACGTGAGAATTAAGGGATCCTAGGACTACTGTGTGTCTTTACTGTGGTGGTAGCTGCCTGCAAGCATGCTGTGGTCAAAACTTGCTAGCCAGTATACTAAGGGCGGGTGGGGGGGGGGGAATGTCACTGAACTGAAAGCATGCTTTTATTTTAAAGGGAAGTATTGAAGACACAGTAATCGTCCTCAGATTGCCCCAGCACCTGTCCATCTGCAGAATAGAAAGTATCAAAAGCCAAAGCCTTAAGGACTGGGTAGGGTAAGAGAGAGGGAACTGGGCTGAGACTACAGGGAAGAGCATGCATGGGAGGGGCGAGTGGGGCTGAGGCTGGAAAGCTCCAAAGACAAAGGATAGGCTCTGTGCAGCAGCAGACAAAAGATGAGCTGGCTTTGTAGAAAGAGAGAGAGTAAGTGCTGGTGGAAGTACTCACCCAGAGAGGGGGACTTGAAGTTCTACTCAGAGGTAGAGACTTTTCAGTGACACAGAGCTGAAAGATCCCTCTCACCCACGCATTTACTGTTTCTAGAACTTTCCATCGCTTCATGCAGATATGCACTGCCATCTGTTTTCATTTCCCTTCGGCCTGAAGAACTTCCTTTAATATTTCATACACTACAGATGTGCTAGTCATAAATTTGCTCAGCTTTCATTTATCAAAAAAATATGCTTTGTTTTATACTCATTGCTGAAGAATATTTTTACAAGGTAATAGAATTCTAAGCTGATGGGTTTTATTTCTTTTAAAATTTTAAAGGTGTCATTCCATTGTCTACGTTTCTGCCTTGGTTTTAAACCAGGGAGGGGAGGTATTCTTTTCTGTTCTAATTGTCTTGTGCCTTATATTGCTTTTTAAGACCTCCCTTCCCTCATTTTCTCTCTCAGAAGATAACTTATGCATCATAGGTGTGATTTACTTTGCTTTTTTATCCTTGGTGTGGGGAGTGGAGAGCTTGTGGTATTTGGGGGGTTGGTATTTTTCATCAGATTTTGGGAAATTTCAAGCATTATTTATTCAAATATGCCTCTGACTCAGGTGCCTCTCTATCCTATCCTGTGGGGCTACATTTAAACCACTTATTTTCATTCCAAATGTCACTGGGGCTCCAGTATGATTTTTTTTCAATCTTTCATTCTTCTTTGCTTGAATTCTATTTCTATTGCTGTTGTTCAGTTTACTGATATTTTCCTTTGCTGTATCCAAATACAGTGTTACTGTTTTCAGCTCTAGAATGTCCATTTGAACTTTCAAAATATTTCTCTTGCATTATTCCCCATCTGTTCATTCATTTCATCCATCTTTTCTTTAAATTCTTGAGTATTGGTAATAGCTGTTTTACCAACATTAACCTGCATGTTACTCCTGTCTGACTATAATCTCAGGAACTCTTTTTATTAACTAATTTTTCCCAGGCCTTCGGTCATATTTTAGTGTTTCTACATGTGTCAAATCATGTGTGTGTGCATGTGTGCGTTCGTGTGTGTGTATGTGTGTGTGTTAGCCTGCATGTACACATATTATGTGCATGTGGATGCCAGAAGTCAATATTGAGTGTCTATTTTAATCTTTCCTCCTTATTTTCTGAAGCAGAGTATCTCAGTAAACCTGGATCCCCTTGATTCAGCTAGGCTGGCTGACCAATGTCTCTACTTGTCTCTAAACCATCATTACCAGTTGCAGCACTGAGATTACAGATGTGTTCTACCATATTGTATCTGCTGTTTATATAATCACTTCTTCATTTTGCATTCTGGACACTGCAAAGGCTCCATTGCTGAGTGTCTGGGCTCATTTAGAGAGCATGGGACTTTATTTTGACTGATGGTTAATTTGCTGGTGAATCTGTTTGGTTCCCTTTCAAGGCCTGTTTTCTGAGCTTGGTTAAGATGAGTGTAGGTAGACCTCCCTATTAAGACAAGTAGTTTTAACACTTATTTGTGACTCTTCTTAGGGTCTCAGTTGAGTGCCTGAAGTGCTCAGCAAAGCCTCTGTGCTATGGGTGGTTTAGAAGTCCTGGATCTGCAGATTCTGTAACTTCTGCCCTCTCCATTGAGCTCTTATTTCTTCTTTGCACACACGTTACTTAATTTGGAAAGAGTTAAGGGGACATCTAACTTTAAGTTTTCTGTAACCGAACTTTTAAATTATTATTTAACACTTATTTATTTATTACTAAATTCACTTATAACAAACGCCAACAATTTCTTAACTATTAATCCTATAAATTCCTACAACCCCTTTAACCTATCCACTAAACCTATTGATAATCATAACAATTACTTTCATACCCTTTTAGAATGATACAGTCTCTGGGGCAGGTCCTCAGTCGTCAGGAAACCAGTCTCGGGGGTAGACTCTTTAACGCACTTAGCAGTCCTTTTTCTGGAATAGCTCAGACGCAGGTTCGTCAGGGTAAATTTGCTATCGAAGTCTCACTTTAAATAAGGCTTGAGGCTTTCTTCTCTCTGGGAGACCTCAGCCGTCTGTAGGCCAACTTACTTCCTTCGTATCAGCAACTCTGCCGTTCTGCCTCAGTCTTTAAAGCTGGCCACAGTTCCGTTCAGGCCACTGTTCGGACAGGTCAAACCCCTCTAGGCAAAAGCTGAGCCACAGGGTTTAGTCCTTGGCCTTTTGCTGTCTTGCCGAGGCTTTCTCTGCTCACCAGCTTCCTTCTGCCTCAGGGAGATCTGGCCATTGGTCTACCAGAACTTTCTCCAGCAGGACTCTCGGAGCTCTCTCATATCGGGGGCCCTTAGCACGCACGCGCCTGGGCTCATCCACTTGTCCTTAAATAGGATCACTCCTTGTTCCACCTGCTTCAGCTTAATTTGGGCTCTGCCCACTTAGCAGTTGAAAGCAATGCCAGGTCATAAAGTCTTTCCTTGTTTCACCTGGCTTCAACCTTGTTTTTCAGTCCAAAGAGACTCCCCTCATTTCACCTGACTTCATCCATAAGCTGATAAGCTAATTGCTCACAGCAAAGTTGATCTTCATGCCCTGAATTAAAAGACTGTATCAGAAACCTATATATTCACTAAATCTAACTTATATTAATCTATCAGCCCCTACAGTTTGCAATTCCACTCTCTGTAGCTTTCTTCTCTCTGGCATTCTAGCCCATAAGTCCTGTCTGCTTCAACAGTCCCAATCCCTGTTTTTACCTTCTGAGCTCAGCTAATCTACCTCATCCTCCACCTCATTCCACTTTTTTTCACTGCAAATCAGAAAGTGTCTTTTGTAGCAACCCAGGAAGGATGGGCTCAGCTCTCTCACGTTTTCCCTTCTCTCCAGGATTGGAGCCTTTACTGTCTGTTTTGAGCATTCAAAAGTGGGAACTCTGTATAATTTGCTCTGTTTTATAGTTCCCTCAGAAGCAGAAGCCAAAGGAGCAGAAATAGGTTTATGGGTCGATTGTAGATAAAATTAGTTTATTCTAGACAGAACTCATAGATAAAACCTGTCATCTCCACTACTCAGGAACCTGAGGCAGGGAGATCTTAAGTACAAGGTCAGAAGACTGGGGGTGTAGGTCAATGTTGAGCTTCTACATATGTGAGGCCCTAGGTTCAGTCCTAAGAACTACTAGAGACAGAAAGAGAAAGAGGGAGGGTGGGTGGATTTATTCATTTCTGTAATTTCACATAGCCTTCTAGGAAATATTAAAAATTCCTATTAAGACACAATTTGTATCCTTTCATGATCTGCGTGAATTCTTATTCTCATCACAGATCATTCATTCTTTATTAAAATGGGGCAGGGGTGCAGAAGCACTACCCTGAAGAATTCTTGGTTTACCATGTACCTGTTGCTTTTTCTTACACCTTTGCTTTTACACCTAACTTTTCTTCTGCAAAAAAAATAAAGTCTTCGCCCAACTCCATATCTGCCTTACCAACTCGTATCCACTAGACTTTATCTCATCTACCTCTCCCAGGAAGACTCTAGGACCGTCTGGGCTAAGCGTCTGCTTCTTTAGACTTCCATATTCTGTCTGTTTCTCTCAAAGTCGCATCACTCAGGCTTTGTTGTCAATGTCTGGTTAGGACCCGTCCTTCCCCCCTTCACCCCACCTCCAGCTGAACACCTCAAAGACGGGGACCAAGTCTGACTCCTCTCAGAGTTGCCACGGCCTGGTACAGGTCTTGACAACAGTTTATATAATGAGCCAGATGGTAAGTATTTTAGGCTTTGCAAGCCAAACTACTCAACTTTGCAACTGTAGCATGAATGCAATACACAGATAATGAATAAAATATAAAGCATTATTGGAACAAGAAAACAGGCAGCTCCAGCTTGATGGTTCCTAGTTTAATGCATAGTGTTAATGCCAAACGAGTGTTCACTGATGACACAATAGGGTGCAATGGAGTCTCACTAAAGGCCTCATAGGGGACAGAAGAGATGAAGCCAATCAAATCCATTTCCTAAGAACTGAATTTTCCTAGAGTGAAACGGACTTTTCTTGAGCCCTCTGGGAAGGGGGAAATAATGTTAACTGAGTAGAGAAACTAGAAAGGCAGGGGGAATGGAGGAAGTTCGAGGCCAGTTGATAGATGACCTTCTCATGCCAGTTTTCTGCCACAGCAGGACAGGGTCCTGAAGAGTACAGTGTCTTGATCAGAGTGGTCCCTGGAGTAGCCAAGAGTGGAAAGAGCCAGAGGGCAAATGTAGGCTGTGTCCTGGGCAGCACCCAGAGGCAGACTGACACAAGCCAAGTTCTGTAGCCAAGCCTAAAGCATTGGAAATTAGACAGTGCCTATTCTGTTCTGAAGGCCTGAGACCCTTCTGAACATGTAGTTCTACCCTGCAAGCCACCAGTAAACTCAAGATACTAACAAGGCCAAGCAGAGAGTGAGGTCCAACACAACATATGTGTATAAAACTAACAGGTCCTCAGCAGTTTTCAGTTAGCTGCTGACTGCATGGTACACTCATGAGTCTGTAAATGGCTTGACCTTGGTGTTGAAGAGATTTAAGTAACAAGGTTGCCTAGTAGGCGATAAAGTTCAGTACCACTGAGAGAAGACAAACAGAGATCAGAGGATCGCTGTTTGGTGCGGCTGCTACAGCAAATTTCACAAGGGCCCAGCAAAGACCCAGAACAAAGATCTACTGAGAGGACTATGGATAAGACTGAGGTTAGGCACCAAGGTTTAAATCAATTCTATCACTAAGGACTAGTACATTCTTCTTTGAAGCTCTATGAATGGATATCAAGAAAATGAATGGATGGCTTGTACAGGACTAGGTTTGGCAGGGGACCTCAACAACTGGCCAGGAAATCTGGGCTGTCACTGAACACCTGCTGTATTGGTCAGCATTCTCCAAAGAAACAGAAGCAGGATTTTGCAGGTACATATATACAAAGAGATTTATTGTAAGGGATTGGCTCACTCAAACATGAGGACTGTGAAGTCTCAGATATGCAGCTTGAAATCTAGAGATTGGGGCCAGACAGTGGTGTGGTGTCTATTCTGCTCTGAAGGCCTGAGACCCTTCTGAGTATGTAGTTCTAGCCTGCAAGCCACCAGTAAACTCAAGACCCGGGGAGACTCAGTGTTACTGCTCAAATTCAAAGACAAAGCAAGGAAATGATGCCCCAGCTTGGAGGCAGGTAGGCAGCAAGACATTTGTACTACTTCAGAGTCAACCTTTGTATTCTAATTGGGTCCTCAGCTGACTAGGTGGGGCCTGCTCCTTCAGAGTGCAATCTGTTTCAGTGAATCCACCAATTCAAGTGTTAGTCTCCTTTAGACACCCTCAAAGTAACATCCAGAGTCTTTGACCAAATGTGTGGCCTCTCTATAGCCCATTCAAGTTGACACATTAAATTAACCATCATACAGGCTGTGTGCAGTGCACCTCAGAGAATTCACCTGTCATGGAATGTGCCTCCTCCAGCACCAGACAAAATGCAGACATGCTGCTCCTGTAATGGATGCTGGCCTTTTAGGCATCTTTGTAAACACTGGTAATTTAGTACCAGAGATGACAGCAGAAAAGAGGCCAAGGAGGCTGTCAGTCTACATAATGTTGAATACATATATTCAAGGCATCACCCTGAAGTGGCTTTTTAGACAAATGCATTTGGTTAGCCATCAGCATCACAAATTCACATGTGGACTCATTTCTTCCTCCCAGTTTCCCATGTGCTTATCCCATAGAAGTTTCATCTAAGCTGTTGGGAGGACATGCTCAGTCCTGGTTTACATGACTGTTCTTGTTACTTATAGGAATGTGGGTGAGGGGCTACTTTTCTGCTGCTAGGATAAAAACACCATGACCCATGGCTGGGGCAACTTAAAGGAGAGTTTGTTGGGGCTTACAGTTCCAGAGGGATAAGAGCCCATCATGGCAGCAAGTGGCAGACATGGTGACAGAGACATGACAGAGTGGAGAGCTCACATCTTCATGTATAAGCATGAAGTGGAAACAGTGAAGTAGAGTGGAATGAGACTTTCAATGCCAAAGCCTACTCCTAGTAACACACTTCTTCCTGCAACACTATGCCACCTGAAACCTCCCCAAACAGAATTACCAAGTGGAGACCAAGTGTCCAAATGTCTAATCCTATGAGGGATATTTCTCATTCAAATGGGTAACTCACAGTTGGTAACTCAAGGGCAGCAGTATCACTAAAAACCCCACCTCAGCATGGGTGATGACTCAGGAAAGCTGTATCCCTACACCTCTGCAGAACTGCTGGTCAGATTCTCTTCTCTCCCCAGCAGTTCATTTAACATTGTTATATGAATGTATACTACTGTTCATATAACTTTGGGGGTTAGGCTCGGTAAATCTTACAGGTCTTAGAAACTTCCTGAGATGTGTAAGTTTCATTTACTTCCTGAGTTCTATTAGCTTCCTTTAATTCCAAGGAAATAGTCACACAACACCTAGACAGATGTAGGTCATTTGAACAATGTTGGAACTAGTAAGGAACATGCCCAACCATTCTCCTTTCCTATGAGGAGAAAGGGTTGGTAAACAGTCTTTGACTTTCCCTTGCCTTCTATGACTGAATTTCCACTGTGTCACCAGGGACAACAGAGGTAATATCCTGATTGTTATCTTAAGGGATCTACAAGTATTAATCTTACCCCTTATCACATAGCTTCTAATGTCTGTCTCTTCTTTCTCTCCCCTCCCTTATTTCTTAGGGTTTATTTCCTTCTAGCTAACTGGAATATGTTTGTCCCATTTGCCACTGGGTCCCATCTAGATGATTCCAGAATCAGACTTGTTTTATACCCAGCACTCTTGTCATCTCAGACTACTGGTTCTAACCCCACCCAGTCACCCAAGCACATTGCTCTTGGCTATTGTGCCTTCCAGAAACTGATCAGGCTTCATCCTGTCCTGTTTAGATTTTATTTTATTGGTTATTTTATTTAATGGCCCTTCAGCCTCAGAGGAGCAGCACTGAGAGTCTGGTCATATCATCCTCTCTGCAGAGGAAGAAACTGAGGCTGAGAAGGATTGACTTGTTCCCATTAGAATGATCCAGAACCAGATTAGCATATACACTGATCATATCCCAAGAACAAGAATTTTAATGACTTTACCAAAAGTTGCCTCCTAGAGTCGTGTGTGTGTGTGTGTGTGTGTGTGTGTGTGTGTGTGTGTGTGTGTG
>CAJQZJ010001826.1:7740986-7751399 GCA_907164525.1 Lophiomys imhausi | reverse complement strand
TGTGTGTGTGTGTGTGTGTGTGTGTGTGTGTGTGTGTGTGTGTGTGTTGTCTCCTCACCGTTAGATTCTGTCCCTTTCTGACATTGGATGTGCTCCACCAGATATAAGATACAAAGAATCGTTGGCCCCTGCACCAGGCTAACCTGGCTCAGAATCCCAGAGTCTTCACTCACCTACTTGGGTAATCTTGCATTAAACTTCCTGAGTCCAGATTTCCTCATGTAAAGAGTTCTGACAGCATCTTGTAGTGGTTAGTTTTTCTTGTCATTGTAACAATGGATTAGGCAGAAGCAACCTAAGGAAGAGCATGCATTTTGGCTCACAATTTCAGAGGAAGCATTCCAACATGACAGCTGGTGAATATCTGTTCATAGCAGCTTGCAGGCCTTCCAGATGTGAGACCAACAGTGACTCCAGGATATTCCCTTAAATGTCCAACCCCAGTGATGACTGCCTCCTAAGAATCTATAACTTCCCCAACAGTGCCACCAACTAAGGGCCAGGTGTTCAAACACATGAGCAAACGGATCTCTCACCATTTTTCTCCCCTTTTCTAGTGCCACTGACCACATAGGTACTCAGAGATCTCTGTAACTAGTCCCGACTTTTTGTTTGTCTAATCTCTTGGTATATTAACTCTCCAATCCACCAAGGCTCTCTTTCATTTCCTGCCCACACAGTGGGATGTAGGGGGAAAGCAAGTGTTCTTGAGTCACATAGACTTGGGTTTAAAGCCTAGTTTTCCTCCTCCCTAGGTCTATGAACTTGGATGGGCTCCCTAAACTCTGTGGGGCTTAGTTTCCTCATGAAGAACATGTAGATAAAGTTATAGTGAGGATCCCAGTAGGAAATCAGCATCCTAACAGGGTCCCTGATCCTCTTATGTCTGTTGCTAATAGAATCCTTGCTCTCACTGCCCCACCATCTTCCTACCTGACCTTATTTCTTCCATTTCTCTTCACCTCCAATAGCCTTCTTTCCAGTGGAAATCTTTTTCTTCACCATTTTTCCTCTCCTACTTTCTTATGGATTCTTCTTTTTTTAAAAAAAATATCTATTTTTATATGTATAAGTGTTTGTGTATATGCACCATGTATGTACAGTGTCCATGGAAACCAGAAAAGGGTGTCAGAACCCCTAGAACTGGAGTTACAGGAAGTTGTGAGATGTCATTTGGGTGTGGAAGGGGAGGGTAACTGAACCTGGGTCCCCTGCAAGAGCAAGAGCAGTCAACTTTTAACCACTGGATTAACTGTCCAGCCCCTAGGTTTTTGTGGATTCCCATGGATCACATGTTCCCTGTCTCCCTCCCTCCTTCCCTCCCCTCCTCCTTCTCCTCACCCCTCTCAGGTTATACTGAGAACATTCCCATGGGGCTCTTTATCTGAAGTGATGCTGAGAACAATTTGCAGCCTTCATATTTCCTTCCAAACCAGCTCAATTAATTTTTACAACTCTGGGAGAAGGTCAGACTTGTAAATGTTACTTCTATTTTAAAAGGGAGAACTTGGGATGTAGCTCAGTGAATGATAGGGCACTTGTCTGGAACATGTGAGGTGCTGAGTTTTATTCCCAGAGCCATAGGAAACAAGCAAACAAACAACTAAATAAAAGGGAAACAGGCTTTCAAAATCTGTAAGACTGGTCCGTAATCACAAGCCTCTGGCTTTGGGTCACTGTGTCTCTTTCCCTGTACCAATTTGCACCTGGGTTTTAATGTTGCCACCAACTATCTTTCCATTGGTGCTTGCCTTGCCCCCTCTCCCAGGGAAGATGTAGTCCCAGCCCTCTCCCTATCCCAGTGCCTTGCATGGATCTTGTTGGGCTGATGACTGTGTTGAAACTTGAAGGCTGTGCTCTGTTGCAAAGTCTCTCTAGGACTAACACTTGTAGCACTTAGCAGGGTGAATATAGTGACACTTTATTCTAGAGAGCAAGAGACACAAAGACAGACCCTCTGTGGGAATGCCTGCTTCTCTGTGCACCAGCTTCTCAACCTTGATTGGCTGGATTTAAGGAATTTGAAGTTGGTTCTTTCATCCCCTGTGTTATACAATAACCCCAATGAGCTGGATCATAGCTAATCTGCTCTTCCATCTGTTCCCCAACCCCCAGACATGGCCTCAGGGCAAGCGCCATTTCCTATTCCCATCAGTCCTGATGGTCTGCCACTGTGTTTGGCACTTAGCTGATGGAAGCTGAATGGATAAAACAGAAACCCCATCTGGGTCCATCTTCTGATCCTCTGTGAACATGCTCATTCCCATTCTTTCTATCACATCCCATAATATATATGTTTACTTCTCACAGTGGAGTAGGGGCAGGCTTCATGTCTTACTCATTTTTGAAGCCACTCCAACAGCCATGAGATGGAGAAGCCATACTTATTGAGCATTTGTTCTGTGCTGAGGTGGTGTCACACCACCTCTTAACTCTCCTAATAGAAGAAGAAACTGAATTTGAGAGTGTACATAGCCAGGATGTGGGAATGCTGAGATGGAAGCATTGTTCCTTGGCTCCAAAACCTTTCTTCCTTCTTACTGTTCTTTATTTTCCAAGAGCACTGAGCACAGCTGAGTGCTTAGCTCAGTAGGAGTCAGGAGCAGTGCTGAACTGAACTTGAATTTAATTACACTGAATTACATTGTTCTCCTGTGTCCCCAGTGTTTCAGCCATACACACTGCCACCTTTTCATGTGATTGTGCAAAATGCTTCAGGAAACATGAGCTGAGAGTTCACATCAGGAGCAGGGATGAAGACATTCCCTCATGGAGCCTACAGCCTAGTAGGACTGCGATAATAGTAAATGTGGTCTATCTTACTAGGGACACAGGAGGCAGGAGCTTAGGTCGGCCAGGCCAAAGCTTCTGAATGATCACTGTCATCGTTTCCTTTCTGTTGCTGTGACAAACATCATTGGATTACACCTCCATGTCACAGTCCATCACTGAGGGAAGGGTACAATAAAGTAAGTAGAAACCATGAAGGAATGCTGCCTGCTGGCTCACTCATTCACTTAGCCAGATTTTTTAGACAGGGCATCCTACCTAGGAAATAGTGATACCTACAGTGGCCTGGACCATCCTACATCAGTGAATAATCAAGGCAGCACCTCCCAAGGCATGCTCATAATCTGACCTGAGCAATCCCTTGGTTGCAGCTTCTCCTCTCCAATGACGCTAGACTATATCGAACTGACAACTGAAATTAATTAGAAAAATCAATGCTGGGCATGGTGGCGCATGCCTTTAATCCCAGCGCTTGGGAGGCAAAGGCAGATGGATCTGTGTGAGTTCAAGGCTAGCCTGGTCTACCAAGTGAATCAGAGATACACAGAGAAACCCTGTCTTGAAAAAACAAAAACAAAAAAGAAAAAAAATTAGGAAAATCATGAAGGAGGAATAAGAGTGATCCAACCTAAACAAGACAGTACAGAGGGAACAAGAATTTCATCTAGGACAGGCCTGAACATAGGGGGCATGTCAGTGGAACAGCATAGCGGGAAGCAAGAGATGCTGAAATTGGTCTCCCTTTGTTTATCTTACAAACCAAAAGTCACCAGGCTGTGCATTCACAAATATGCTCTTAGCTTAGGAGACAGCTAAAATTTCCTGAGTTAGAGAACTAGCCAGCCACATCTCCACCCGCCTTTTCTTGGGATAATCATAAAGACTGCATTTCCCTGGTGGGTGGAAGATAAGAAACACCTGGGCTGACCCTGCGGTAATGCTGTCTGCCTGGGTTGGGCTGTGGCTGCCCTCAGCAGGCTGGGAGGGAGCCACCTCACATGTTCTAGACAAGTGGGGGTTCTTGGTGTGCTCCTGGAGTAGAAAGCCTTTGGGGAGCAATGGCTGATATATAAACAGGACCAAGCCCTGCTCAGAATCCTTTTTGAACATGGTGGGATGGAGGGAGGAGTTCTGTCCACTCTGACTGTAAATGTTCTTTATTTGGGACTCTGGAAAGCTAACCAAAGAGTGGCTGAGAATTGAGCCAGTCCACAAACTGTGTGTGACTTTGTCTGTGAAGTTTATGTGACCTAGTATATAGTGAATGCAGATGTAACTGTTGTATCTGCATTTAAAAAGAAACGCAACATGGGGCTGGTGTTGACTATCAGGTCCCTGCTCCCCACTTCCTTAGGAACTTTGGTTAAAAAAACAAAAACAAAAACAAAAACAAAAACCTCAAGCCATGTTGTATCTTGGTCTTGTTCAAATATTACTGTTTCCTCACATTGTGCATGAGAGCCCGCCTGTACCTCACTACTCCACACCATCCCTTGTGGTCATCACCAAGCCCTGTGGGCTGGCCACCTCCACACACCTGGACTGTCTGCCCTGTCCTCTGAATGTGACTAGCCTGGTCGCCCCTCTTATGGAAATGAACATAAAAGTCAGTGGAGGAAAGCCATGTCTAGTCCTGAGCATGAAAGCCACTTCCCCCACACACTTCAGCTTCTGCTCTTTGCTTACCTCCCAAGGTCCCCATTCCATTCTGCTCCCTCTGTTACATTCTTCACCCTGCTGCCTGGACAATTTATCTGAAATCCAAATATAATCATGTCACTCCCCCATCAGTCCCTTCAGTGGCATCCAGATCTTTTCTGACCACATCCACGCTCCTGAAGTGTTTAGAACAATGCTGTCTATGAACAGGACCCTTCTACCCACATGGCATCATTTCCTGATTCTCCATTGACAGTGTCAGGGCAATGCTGAATTACTGGTGGCTTTCCGGGCACAGTATTAATTCATGTTTCTACACCTGCAAGAAATAACCCTTCATTTCTATTTTGCCGCACAAATCTGACCAGCATTTCAAATTCTCTCAACTACCCTCCTCTCGGAGAACCCCTTAGACAGAAGGTGTCTTGGACTATCTCCTCGAGGCACCTGCTGTTCCTTTCTGCATGATTCTCAGACTTGTGGTGAGTAGAGATTCTGTCTAGTCACTGAACAGTGTTAGAATTGGGATAGGGCAATGCCTGATCAGTTCTCGCTGGATCTTTGAGCAGTTTCTTTCCCCTCCTCCTCATCACTGAATTGGTTCACATTTCCACCCTGGCCACACTGATGTCTGCTTCCTGATTGACTTCCAGGTCGGGCCAATCACTGGTCTGCCATCATTGGCGGGTCCCACTCCAAGAACTACGTGCTGTGGGAGTATGGAGGTTACGCCAGTGAAGGGGTCAAGCAAGTTGCTGAACTGGGCTCACCAGTAAAAATGGAGGAAGAAATTCGACAACAGGTAAGAACAGACTCCTAGATCAACCAACAGCTAGAAATGAGGTCAGAGCATGATTGCATTTCTTTCTCAGGAGCTTGAAACATGCAGTAGAGTGTACTTGGGTACGGGGGAGGGGTTCTGTGGGGGTGTACTGGAGTGTCTCAGTTTCTCTTCCTGAACTCATGTGTCCTCTAGCTTCTGCGTGCTAAATGCTGCTCTAGGCTTGTTGTTGGAAACACAGACCTCTGGTATCCTGAGAGTGAAAGGATGATTTATGGTTTCATACTATGGTTCTTGAGGGTAGAAAATGATGTTCAAGCTGTCTAAGCAAATTGTCGCTTCTGAAAATAGACGTTTTTATGTGTTAGCATGTGGTGGTGTTTTGCAATGGTGTCTTGATGTGTCTGATAAATTCTCTGGCCATGAGTCATAATTGTCATGTACTGATATATAACTTCTGTGAGCCACTCCATGTGATACCAGGAGCCCAGGAGCCGTCCCATTGTCTAGGCCCCAGCATCTGTTGAGGAAGGCAGGAGAAATGACCCATTATTCTTGTCAATGTATTTACCTGACAATGGGCCATCCCTCATCAAAAGCTTGTTCAGAAAATGTGTGCATGGTGTGACCTTAACCAGCCTGCTGTGGGGAGTCTGACTGACCCAGCTGGTGATGCTAATAAGCTTAACTATGGAGACTGCACACAGGAAACAGCATGTGTCTAACACCACCTCTTGGCCTCCTGGGTATTGGCTATCTCTCATTAGCCCTCCTTCCATCCAGCTCTGAGCGGTCCATGTTAATATTCAAGTTCTGCAGGTGAGGAGAAGGCAATCAATGATAAAAAACAAAACAAAACAAACAAACCAAAAACACCAAAAAACCCAGGACTCTAACCCCAAGTTTGTCTAGCTCTGAAGCCTTTACACAAAATCTAGCATATGAATTATTGGGCTCCAAGTAGACATGCCCCCCTCCCTGTTCCAAATCTGATGAGAATTTCAAGATGTCAATGCTGTGAATTCCATAGCAGACCCCACGACACTGAACAAGCCACTTCCCATCTAGGCACCTGCCCAACCCCACACCCCTACCCTACTTCTTGCCAGCTCTGAACTGAGCCTCAGCAGGCAGCACAATCTGCCTCCCATCTCCTTGAAAGTCCAGCTCAGCTCAGTAATTTCAAGGTCCCTTCAGTTCCAAAAGATTCATGGCCTTAAGTATCCTTACCTGCAAGCACACAACTTATATTTTTCTGTAAGTCAAGGAGGGAACAACATAAAAAGGAGCAAGAAGACGGTTCCTCCTAGAATAGAAATGTGTCCTCTGAATAACCAGAGGGCTTGCTTGAAAACTTCAGCAAATTCTCTGTTCCCAGCCCTTCATACTTTATGTCCTCCATCAAAGAGCCTCATTCCAGCTATGATGCAAGTAAGATCTCCTTTCCCACAAAAGGCATTTTGTGCTTCCCTTATTAAGGACTTATACCTCATAGCCATTTCACAAACATTAAAAAACTACAATGGGTATTATTGGATATAAATTTTATGCTAATGGTTTTCAAACACAAATGAACAAAAATACTAATCACATTAGTAGTGAGGAACTATAATAATTCTGTTGGTTATAACCTTATTGTTACTATAACTGTAAAGTCCCAAGAAAATTGATGGCAAATCACTGCAGAAGCATTGGCAGTGATGACGCTACTGGCTAGAGACAGTGGGGGACAGAATATGTACCCCTTCTTTAGGGGAAGAGAGACCAGTGCTTCCTGGTGGCCAGTGGGGCCCAGGAATTGGAAATAACTGAGTTGTCTTTGTCGGCCATGTGTATTTCTTGAGAAGTTCTCCAGTTGATTTATAAGTGTGTGCGTGTGTGTGTGTGTGTGTGTGTGTGTGAGTGTGTGTTCACCAATATGCACAAGAGTACATGTACGTATGTACATACAGGTGGAGACCAGAAGTCAATCTTGGGTGTCAGTCCTTAGGAGTTATCACCTTGTTTTTTGAGAAAGGGTCTCACTGAGACCAAGACTCACCAATTAGGGTCGGCCAGTTGGCCAGTGAACTCCAAGTGTGATCCTGTCTCTGTCTTCCCAGTCCCAGGATCACAAGTGTGCTACCAGGACCAGCTTTCTTATGTGGGTGCTGAGGATCAAATTCAGTCCTCATGGCCCTGAAGCTAGCACTTTTCCGAGTGAGCCAGCATTCCAGCCCCATTTCCTGATCCTTGATTTGGATGATGTGAGGGATTTGTTGTTCAGGATTTTTGAGTTCCTTAAATAGTATTATTAATCTTTGTCAGATGAACAGCTGGTAGATATTGCTCCTGCTCTGTACATGCCTAACTGCTCCACTGATTGTTCCCTTTGCAGTCTGATTTCATTCATTCCATATAACCCTGTTTGGCTATCCTGTTGACTACACTAATGTCTTGAAATGTTTCTCCCTATTTTCTTCTAGTAGTTTCCTAGTCTGGTGTCTTAATTTTAGGCCTTTGATCTGTTTAAGTTGATTTTTGGTTAAGATGAGATGAGTTTGGGCATTAATGTTAAGTTCAATAGTCCAGATAGAGCATATTCTTTCATGTGCAGACACTTGAGGAAGTAGAGCCAAATGTAGAATAGTGAAGTAGAACCAAATGTAGAATAGTGATGTAGAATACCAAATGTAGATTAGCAATGTAGAATACCAAATGCAGAATAGTTGGAAAGGGGAAGGGAGATAAATGAGGACAGTCTTTAATCAGCTCACTGTATGCACGTATTCAAATATACATTGAATGGTATGAATGCATGCAACTTACACATGCCAATAAAAAATACAACAAATGATATATAAGGTAGCCTGGCAGGCCACAGATAGATAGCCTCAGGCAGGAGGAGGCAGGAAGAAATGGAAGATCACTCCTGGTGGGAGTGGAATCCAGAGAGCTGATGCAAGCTCATTGCTTAGGAACACTTTACCCTACTACAACCTCTTGTGAGTCAGCAGCTGCAAATTTCAACTGGGTGTCTGGTTTTCTGGTGGATACTAGGATAAACATGGAGCCCATTAACCCCATGCTAGAGAGATAGGTGCCATCCTTGATACTCACCAGGCTCCAGCTTCTGCCTCCTCTTTTAGGTTAATTCCATTCAGTCCACCAGTATCACACACCTCACATCTAAGCACCATCTTCTGTGTGCATTTCAGCACTATTCTTCAGTCTTAAAGTCCTCTTCCAATTCTCCTTGCTGCCCAGGGTAAGCTTTAAAAAATACAAGTCAAATCTTCCCATCCCCCAGTGAGGATCATAACAACTTCTTTATTATTATTATTATTATTATTATTATTATTATTATTATTATGTTTATTTATTACTTCAGGTTACATCTCCATCATAATCCCATCCCACCACCCTTCTCAGTCCCGCCTTCCCACCCTCTAGGCCCTCTCCCACCTATCCTACTCCTCTGATGTGAGGTGCCCCCACATCTCAGCCCCCTCAGTTCAGCAGTCATATGAGGGCTAAGAACTCCCTCTTGCACTGGGAGCCTACATGGCAGCTCAATGAAGGCAAAGTGTCCCAC
Source organism: Lophiomys imhausi (assembly GCA_907164525.1). Taxonomy (NCBI): domain Eukaryota; kingdom Metazoa; phylum Chordata; class Mammalia; order Rodentia; family Muridae; genus Lophiomys; species Lophiomys imhausi. The sequence goes on along the minus strand of CAJQZJ010001826.1, from coordinate 7,742,595 downwards.
TAACATGTAACAAAATCCATGTTCCTCTTTCTTCCAGTTTGTTGGTTGTAGGATAGTTATCCTATACTAAATGGCTAAAATCCAGTTATAAGTGAATACATGCCATGTGTATCTTTTTGAGTCTGGGTTAGCTCACCCAGGATGAACTTTTCTAGTTCCATCCATTTGGCAGCAAATTGCATGATTTTCTTGTTTCTGATAGCTGAGTAATATTCCATTGTGTAAACGTACCACAGTTTTTTTTTTTATACATTCTTCGACTGAGGGACATCTGGGTTGTTTCCAGTTTCTAGCTATTATAAATAAAGCTGCTATAAACATAGTTGAGGATATGTCCTTGTGGTTTGGTGAGGAATCTTCTGGATATATGCCCAGCAGTAGAATGGCTAGGTCTTGAGGTGGAGCTATTCCAAGTTTTCTAAGATATTGCCACACTGATTTCCATAGTGGTTGTACAAGTTTGCACTCCCACCAGCAATGGATGAGTGTTCCCCTTTTTCTACAACCTCACCAGCATGTGCTGTCATTTGAGTTTTTGATCTTAGCCATTCTGACAGGTATGAGATGGAATCTCAGAGTTGTCTTGAGTTGCATTTCTCTAGTGATTAAGGACATTCAGCATCAGTAGCTCAGGCTCTAAGGCCAACAATCAATAAATAGAACCTTATGAAACTGAAAAGCTTCTGTAATGCAAAGGACACTGTCACTAGAACAAAATGAAAACCTACAGATTGGAAAAAGATCTTTACCAACCCCACATCTGACAGAGAATTAATATCTATAATTTACAAAGAACTCAAGAAATTGAACAGCAAGAAACCAAATAACCCAATCAAAAAATAGTGTACAGAGGAGTCACAAGAAGAGTCTCTAATGGTCAAGAGACACTTGAAGAAATAACAGCTTCCTTTTAAAGAGACCCTTTACAGCTGGGATCATCTTCCAGTTTTCTTGGGGGAAGGGAGGAAGGAGAAAAGAGGAGAGGGGAGGTAAGAAGGAACTGAAGGAGATGAGACAGAATGGGAGGGAAGGGCAAAGATTCCTTCATTCTAACAGAGACAAGAAATAGAACTAAAAGAGATAGGACCGGGAGTGTGGCTCAGTAGGAGAGAACATGCCTAGCACATTCAAGCTATAAGTTCAATCCCTAGAAAATAAGGTGGAGGGGCTTATAAGAAACTAGTAAATAAATACAAGTTGTGCTGAATGAAAAGAAACAAGTGGTGATGCCTTAAAGAGGCCTAAAAGTAAGAAGGACCCTGTTGTAGGTGTTGAAAGGATCACCCTGAGTAATAACCATTTAAGTTATGGCCCAAAAGAAAAGTATAGAGGGGGAAATAATGTTATGTATAGATGACAGCATAGGACCTGAGGCAGAAAATAGATTATTGTGCTGGCAGAGCTAAAAAATAAGGACTATGTAGCTAAAGGGAGAGGGCATGGGTGAGCAACTGCACCAAAGAAGAGTAGATTTGGGGTAAGGGACCATATTGTCTCCATTAAAAAGAATTTCATGTTAGGGGTGGGAAAACAGATTTGCCTGTGCATTTGCCAAAGTAGATCACACACACACACACACACACACACACACACACACACACACACACAC
>CAJQZJ010001826.1:7712518-7722872 GCA_907164525.1 Lophiomys imhausi | reverse complement strand
AATAGAGAGACCAGAATAGAGAGGTCAGAATAGAGAGTCCAGAATAGGGAGTCCAGTCCCATGGAACTGGAGGTACAGATAGTTATGAGCCTTCATGTGGGTATTGAGAATTGAACACAGGTCCTCTGGAAGAGCAGCCAGTGCTCTTAAACACTGAGCCATCTCTCCAGCCACCACCCAAGAACTTTCTTATGTAAGAGAAAAATGAATGTATTATTTAAGCTGATACTTGATTTCTAAGTCATGTGCAGTCCAACCTAATCCTAACTGACATAGGTTTGAGCCCCAACCTATGTTGAGAGATTTGTCTTATAATCTCTCTCAAAATACTTTTCACCCTGAAGTATGGTTGGTCTGATAAAAGTTGATTCTGAGATCCCCTCAGACCTGCAGGTGCTCAAGCCATTTATGTGATAAATTTACATAAACAAACAGCACCAAACTCACATGTAACATATGCACGCCTTCCTTTAGACTCAAATCGTTATTCCTAGATGACTTTAAATGCCAAATGCAAACTAAGTCCTATGAAAAAGCTGTGCTCTGCTATCCTGTTCAAGGGATACTTTCCAGAGAAGAGTCTGTGCACATTCAACTCTGATGTCAATCTCTCTGTGTGTGTGTTTCTGAATATTTGCCATCCACAATTGTTTGACCCTGGGAGTGCAGAATCCATGTAGAGAGAGTACAGCAACTGGGTATTTAAACTCAAGAGACTCAGAATTTCTTTTTCTTTCATAACTGATCTTAGGACACATACACATAATTTGGTCTCCATTGACTAAGGAAGTAATTGGTCTCATAGATTATTCTATTTTATATACAGTCCTTCGATTAAAGGAGAGTTTAGATATCAGATACTACACAGATTCCTATGAAAATTTGATTTGGGTTTTTAACAAATCCCCACCCCATTCCATGGATGGGAAAACAGATTATCAGCCTGCCTTTTGCTTCTTTAGGCTAGTGTTATATGCCCTGCAAGGAAATGAGAGTAGATATTTCTGAGACTGAACATCTCACACCAGAAGTCACCAATAAATACAACAAATGCTGAAATAAATCACAGCTAGAGTTAATAAAGTAATTTTTCACTGTCAGGTGGTTCCTATCAAAATGGCTGAAATGTCAGTCTTCATGAAGCTCTAAGCCCCATCTCAAGCAATCTGTTAATTACACTCCCTTCGTTTATCCTGCACCTCTGCTATTGTGCCAAGTGTTTTCTTCATCTCATCCCACCGCTCAATAGATTTTAATTGCTGTTGCTGCAGCAGACACCTTGAAATACATTTCCTAGAGAGACCATGGCAGCCTGCTAGACTGGCCAATGGTGATTAATTTCATTGACTTGAATCACAGAGGACGAAGAAAGCCACTTCCATTTTAATTATGTCTGCAAGAGCACAGCAGTTTCTGAAGCAGAACTCCTTAGAAGGAATAAATGCAGGGTGTGGTGGTCGCTCCTTTGTGCAGTTCCTTGTACCGTGACTTGGTGTGTCTGGTGGGAAATATTAGCAAGCCTGGGGATTTGCAAGCAGGAGGGAAACATGAAGCAAGTATTGTTTGGTTCATTTCTGTTTCTCTTACTTGAAGAATTAATATCCATTGAACAGATTTGAGATACAAACCAGTATCTCACCCTTGCTACAGATGTTCTGCATACAAGTGACAGGAGTAATTAACCCTGGCATGCGTATGTGTTTACTTACTGTCCCCGAACACAGAACCAAAGACATTCTTGGGGCTTTCCAGAACGCTCTATACTCATTCATGTCCTTGGATGTCCTACCATGCACTTTTCCATTCTCTCTCCCTTTCCACTTGAATAAACAGCAGTTCTCCACAAAGTCCAACTCTACTGTGACTTCTGCTTGCCCTGAGAAAACATGGCATGAAGGAGTAATATACAGGCCTGGGGCCTGGATATATGGCTCAGTTGGCAGAGTGCTTGCCTAGCATGCATAAGGTCCTAGGTTTGACCCATAGCGCCACATAAACTGAGTGTGGTGGCACATGCCTGCAATCCTAATACTTAGGAGGAAGAAGTCTGAGGATCAGAAGTTCAAAGTGATTTTTGGCCTTATACCAAGTTCGAAGTACCCCTAAGATACGTGAGATTCTCTCTAAAATATGTGTACATGTATATGTGTGCCTGGGAATTCCAGCTCTGTATGAAGCAATGCTATCCAAAATCCAGAAAGCAACTCTTCTCTTTAGCTTTCTTCCTTTTTCTTCACACCTTTCATTTGCTATAGTGACCACCAAAGCCCTTAAGGTATTATATACACTGCTAGCCAATGGTCCATTCCCCATTTTCTCATGCGCACATGGAGAATTAATGTTCGCCTATATCATAGTTGTTGCTAGGATAGAATGCAAAACCTTATGTAGAGCACCTGGTTGAATGGCTAGTCAGAGAAGGGAATGAAAGATGTAAGTGCACTTTTCCTCATCTCCCAGAGTACTGCTTTTTCACTCTTGTTTATAATGCTAATTGAGAGGCAAGCCAGGAAACAGAATTTACATTAGACTGTCCTTTGCAGCTTTACTCCAGTGAGAGTTACTAAATGTTACTGTCTCCACTTATTTCACATCCATTCCCTCTTTTTGGTCCTCACTGCTAACTTCCATATCCACACATAATGCTTTCTTCATCCATCTTGAATTAATGCAATAGTCTTTTCATAAATAAGCAAGCCTCTCCATCCCTCTCTTCCATTGCATCTTCCATGATGCTTCTCTGGTCATTGATCCTGTTGTATCCTGTAGGAGACGCCTCTTGCTGGTTCCTCAAAGATTCTAATATAAATGTAAATTAAATGGTGTAGTTTGGGAATTACACTGGGGATCTGCCCTTGCCTTCCTCCCTACCTTCATCTTCCCCATTCTCACCCAATTCACTGAACAAATACATACACTTGACTTTGACAATGGTGTTCTCTTTAGACTTCCTCCATGGATATTTCATGTTCTTTGTCTGCTTAGATTTATATCTGCCCTTGAAGTTCCTTCTAATGAGCTAAACCCACTCCCTACTCACTTCCCATGGCTGACTCCTTCAAATGCTGCACAGAGAAGTCTTTCTGAACATCTGTGGGATACAGATGCTCTTCTACTGCCCTACCTGGTGCCCTGTTCTGATCTCTGAGCTGACTTCTTTCCCATTTCATTAGAATTATGACCTGTCTGTCCCAGTAGATGGAGTACCCTATAGATGGAGGACATGACACCTTTGCCCTTGTAAGTCTTGGAGCTGACAATGAGTGCTGGTCATTGAATGGAATGAACAGATGAATTATATACATTTACATTCCTACTTCTTCTGCCAAATGACCCCTTCAAAGTCAAAAAGGGCATGGTCATAATTAAATGTTATGAATGAATGAGTGAATGAATTAATGTACTATTGCTTGTCTATGTGCCTGGCAATGAAGTTTGTATCATGGTGAAATAAACATCCCTTCATTTGTATACTCCCTGGACTATGTACCCTGGGTAAGGTACCAGTTTTCAGAAGTACACCCAGCCCCAGGTGACTGTTGGCTGGAGGCCACTGGAATTCTGACCTCTCCTACAGATAGAAACTTCAGACAAAAAAAGATTTTTGTGTAAAGACTGATTTTAGATCTAAGAAAAGTTTCAATTCTGTTCCTTACACAACAGGACATAAAGGCTACTATCACATGGGGGAGAAAGCTGTACCAGATGGCTTTCCCACTGTAGAGTAATAAAATATGTGTTGTTTCCACTTCTACAGTGGTTTAGTCTTCCTGGAACTTGGCATCTAATAAGCGAGAATCTTTCCTGACAGACCTCACTGCTTGGTGGTAGGAAGTCGGGCAGCAGACCGGGTCCATCCATCGTCTCCAACCACCTTTCCAAGTCAATAATCTGCAACTTTATTCCCCATAAAACTTTTATGGAAAGTTGACTGGGAAGTTTAACAATGAATAAGACCTCAAGGGAACTGGCAGGATAGAGAAATGAAAAAAGTTGAAACAACAGAGATTGTTCCTGGGAATAAGTATAGAGTAGGCTCAAGGCATGGTACTCACAGAGACTTGGGTCCAAAGTTCACTCTTCCATGTCCAGGCTAATGTTCCCAGTTCATTGCCCAATGGCTTTGTTCCGCTCATCCTGACAGTGAAAAGGGCAAAACCCAAGTGTCACAAAGTATGCTCAGTTAATTGAAGCTCTTTCTCCTTTTCTTGGCTTCTGTTATATTTAGTGAAAGGACTCTTTTGCTTAGGACTTCCTCCACATTTGAGGTGTTCTTTATAGTGATAACTCTCATATAGATTACTTCAATAAAATCCAATTTAAATATGTACCTTTTAAATCAGTGTTCTCTCTCTTTTTTTGTTTGTTGTTTTCTTTTTCTTTGTTTTTGTTTTTTGTTTGTTTTCATTTTTTGAGACATGATTTCTCTGTGTAGCCTTGGCTATCCTGGAACTCACTGTATGGACCAGGCTGGCCTCAGACTCAGAGATCTGCCTGCCTCTGCCTCCTAAGTGCTGGGATTAAAGGTGTACTCTGCCACTATTCAGCTCTTTTCATTTCTTAATTGTAGTCGATTTACCCCTAAGGCCTATGAACTGTCTAGCCATAGGTTCTTGGCCCAATAATAGTACCAAGTATGGTTTTCATCCTGTGGAGTAGGACTAAAATCCAATCAGAAAGTAATTGGTTAATCTCATGATGTTCATGCCACTACTGCACAAGTGGATGGGTATTGCTAAGACAGTTGCTGTTGTAACTCACAGTATTCACAGCTAGATAAGACTGATGATTACTTTTTTCCCTCTGGTAGTATGTGTAGCACTTTTCAGCACTATGAAGAATAAAACTTCTGAGTGAGTGCCAGCTTGATTTCTCCATGGTCAAGTATGTGGTATTTTCAGCAATGGGGCCTTACCATCAAGTCCCAGAGGTTGATCAAGAGCAATGACAATAGCCTGTAATGTTTAGGGGCCTATGGAACCTCACTGTCCAATAACTCCTAAAGAAGTAAACCCATTCCTAACACTGGACTTTTTATTTGTCAGCCTGTGGTGTCTAATAGAGGTATTGTCACCCATTATACAGTAACTTTATTTAAACTCTTTATTTATGTATATGTATAGCTTCAACAATATTAGATTTCCATATGATTTTTTTGACATGTCCTGATTATTATAAAGGATATTCTCATATTCCCTCCTCTACCCTGCCTTTCCATCTCCCACCTCAATTTAACCCATACTATGCCATATTCCCCTTTAATTCTTTATACCATCGCATTCTATCTATCCTCTCTTGAAAGCCCCCATACAAAACTATGTGGAACTGGATGAATTTAGAATTCTTTTTTTCTTGAAAAATGTTTATCATGTGAATTTCACATCAGGCACCCTGTTCCCTCTCATCTCCCACCTCCCCTCAGACCCACCCTCCCACCCTTTCAATCTGTCCCAGCATAAAAAATAAAATCTCATTGTGGAAGCTGCAGTGTGTCTCAGTATATCCCACAATATTTCCTTTTGTCCACACATTTTGCTTGCAAACGTTCATTAAAATGACTCCTTGGTCTGGTACAAGGCCTCTGATTTCTGCTTCTTTGTCAATACTGGAACCTCACTGGAATTCCTCTCAGATATGCTGTAACTGTCCTGTGTCATGGCGATCCTGTAGTTTTGGGTTATGGAACTGGCCTCTTCTTGCACTCTAGCAGTTCATCCATGGGGTAGATGTTGGGGTGGGTTAACTGAAAGCCCTGATTCTGGACCTGCAATCCACACTTGCAGGGCTAGTTCTACTATGGAAAGGTGCAGGGCCTGCTCTCCCAAGTGCTGCAGCATGTGAGGGGCAGGGACTGTTGTCCTGCTCTTGTGACCCCATCTGGTCCAGATCTCCTGTCGGCCCATAGTGGTGAGGGCAAAAGGGAGGGGAGTGGATCACGCCCTAGCCAGCACATAGCAGACAGAAGACAGGGCTGGCTCTCCCACACTCACTCCCTCAAGGCTGGCTCACCCACAACTCCCATATCCAGGACCAACTGTAGTGTGCTACCCAGGCAAGATGCAGGGTCTGCTCTTCCAAGTGCTGCAGCATGTGAAGGGTAGGACAGCTGTCCTGCTTTTGTGACCCCATCTGGCCCAGAGCTCACCCCAGGGCTGGGTCTTCACAACCTCCACATCCAGGGCCAGGCAGAGTTCTTCTAGTTTCTGGCTTATTTCCTGTCCTGGGAGCCCATCTGGTGCTTGCCTGGTACTGGTCTGGTAGTTATCACTGGCTACTCCATGGTGTCAATGTCAATGTTGTGTTGGTATCCAGCTTGCTTTTTTTTTTCAGTAATGTTAGGCTACTATTCATTCAGATGTTCATAGGTCAGAACACTGAATGTAGATATAGCCTCTCTCCTCTCTGTCACCTACTGATGCACATGTGACATAGCAGCCATATCTGCAATGCCTCTAAGGGCATAGAAATTAGAATTCTTAAGGGATGTCTGGGAAAGTAGTGACTCTGTCTATAAACTGATTGTGACAGAATACATAAACAAAGAACAAACAAAGAAGCATGTGGCTTGTTAAGTAGCTCTGAGATCCAGAAAGTTCTAGGAACACTTTGCTCCACTTTACCCACACTTGTTCTCCTATATGGAGAATGATCTCTGACACTTTTTATACCCCATAGTTTCTGTGTACAAACTCCTTGACACAAGGATAATTCAGCTTTTATTAATGATGGCTACCCAGTCACCTTCAAAAGGCCACTTCTCTTTGAAAATCACATCCGAGCTGGGTATGGTGGTGCACACCTGTGGTCTCAGTACTTGGGAGACTGAGGCAGGAGGCTGTCAAGAGTCCAAGGCCATCTTGAGTTACATTGTGAATATAGGAAGCCTGGGCTATACAAGACCCTGTCTCAAGAAGGGGAGGCAATACCTATGCGAAATGACAGTTTCAAGTTAAAACTGTGTCATGGGGAGCCATGGGAGACACTCAGGGTGGAGCTGAATAGTTTAAAACCAGGGGCCTGAGTTCTAACCCAGCCACTTCATTTTTGTACAGTATGGATACTCAGGTCTGTAAGCCATTATGTAAAATCTCTAAATGCCCATCTCTGAGTCCAGTTTACCATTTAGTAAGATACCCTTTTCATCTCTTATCTTAAAGGCAGTGACTCCACCTCTGCAAGATTATAATGGTGGGATCTTGGGTCTTGGGATGACCAGGTAAATCTGTGCTATCTGTATCCCACATGTGGTCACTTATCTGAAGAGGCAAATGGGAGCTGAAATCTACTACCCATTTTGCTTGTCAAGCTGGTTGCCCCAAAGAGATGCCTTTTCCTAATTTAAATGCCCATAAGAGACTTTTAAAAACTTTTACAACAGTATAATATAGACTAACAGTGACCCTGTCAGGTCAACATGGCTCCATGGCTAGCTTCAAAACAGAAGAGGGTGGTGAGACCTGCTGTCCTTTTGCTGTTCTTAGCCAGCTCCAACCTCAAGCAAGTGTATGTGTAGAGGGACCAGTGGTTAGCATCCATCCTAATGTTTCCACAAGAGATGAGGATGACAAACTGAAGAAGGACCCACAGAAGTAAACTGGGCTTGATCATTTATTAAATTGCAAAATCTTTAACCATGACTAGGAAATAGCTTTATAGTTAGGAAAACACACTCATAATGTTATTAGGCAGCAATTAAACTTAAATTCCTTTTTAACTATATTTGATGTCATCCTTTTTTTTTTTCTGGGCCCATTAGAGTAACATTAGGTGTTTGTGCAGAGAGCTCAGTCATTTCAAATTACTTCCCTGTCTAATGTTGAGTTTTAATAGCACACTCTTAGGCTGAATTCAATTTTTGAGACACCAGGCATGCTAATTAGATCGTCACAGCGTTCCTTGCAGGAGAAGAGAGCTATTTCTTCCCCCTCTCCTGCTTAGTGAGTACAACTTTCTGTGCAATTAAAAGTATAGCCCCTTTATTGCATGAAATTTCATGTGAACCATTAAGTATTGCTGGCAGACACAATGTCTGGTTAATATGCACCACTGTTGACATGTTCTTAAAATCTAATTAGAGTTGGTACGTTTCTTTCCCTATTATTCTGGGTATCATAGTATTTGTTCTTTCTCAGCCCTCTAACATGAGAGGTGGAAGAGAAGGGCAAAGGAGGAAGTGGTTATTAGGCATCTTCCCACTACCACATTCTGGGTGAGACATTTAGTACAAAGCAGCTCTGTGCTTTGTAGGTTAGTGTTTCCATTTACAGATGGAGAACTTTAGCTCAGAGAAGGGAAGTAACATGCCCAAGGACACACAGCTGGCAAGTTGTTGAGTCTGGATTAAAATTTAAATCTCACTCAAAAAGCATCTGCTCTTTCTCCTGTCTGTTCTGGTTCAGGGAACTCAGGAAGTCACATCAACACTGATCAGCAGGATCTGCCCCTGTAAGATAATGCCCTGCTTCAGTTCCTACCCTCCCTTCCCTCAATGATGGATTATGATCTGAAGTATAAGCCAAAATAGCCCCCTCCAGAGTGAGAGAGGGAGAGAGAGAGAGAGAGAGAGAGAGAGAGAGAGAGAGAGAGAGAATAAGAAGCTTTGTGTGGAACAAACCCAGCAAGAAATGTGTTTTTATTATATGTAAGTGTGAAGTTGTCAGGCGGGTTTCTAGGTGCAGCCTCTCTCAAGTCTGGGTGTCTCTTCATTCCACATAGCTTTAACCACATCTCCAATGCTGCTTAAAGAGCTAGGGAGAGGGACTAGGGAGATAGCTCAGTGACTGAAGCATTTGCCATGTGAGCATGAAGACCAGAATTCAGATCCCCAGAACGACAGAAATGCCAGATGATCATGGTGGCCAGTCCATAATTCTGGCTTTAGATGGTAAAGACAGAGGATATCCAGAGCCAACTAGCTAGCAAGAGTAGCCATACCAGCAAGCTCTGGGTTTAGTAAAGACCCTGCCTCAAAGAATAGTGAGTGGTAAGAGCAATTGAAGATACCTCCTGACACCAGCCTGAGGCCTCCACACACTTCTGCCCACATACATGATATCACACACATACATACATACACACACATAAGACCTGGAGACCAGAGAGCACTGATGAAATCTTATGCTTTAGATCAGTAAATTAGATTCAAAGGAGAGATGGGGAAGGACAGTATGGTGATGTCTTGGTTAGTGTTCTATTGCTGTGAGAAGCCACCATGACCAAGGCAACCTATAGAAGAAAAGCTTATTTGGAGCTTGTGGATCCAAAGAGTGAGTCCATGACCATCATGTCAGGGAGTATGGCAGCCAGCAAGCAGACATGGCGCTGGAGCAGCAGTTGAGAGCTCACATCTCAGTCCACAAGCACAAAGCAGAGAAAGCTAACTCAGAGTGGTGTGGGCTTTTAGAACCTCAGAGCTTGCCCCTAGGAACACACCTCCTCCAAGAGGGCCACACCTCCTATTCCTTCCCAAATAATTCCACCAACTAGGGACAAATATTCAAACATATGAGCCTGTCAGGGCCATTCTCTTTCAAACTATAAAAGTGAGAAGGGATTTTTTGAAGTTCCACAGGTGAATTGATGTATTTGCAGTGATTGAGGTACCTCAGTTTCCCCATCTGTAAATGGGCTATGCAGGCTATAATGGGTTATATACCATAACATTATATAATGCATCCAGTCACTGCCTGCAATGCAAACATTCAACAAAGTAATAATTGTGTTCCCTAATCACTTCAACCAGTCTTAGTCCCTAGCCTGTTTCTGCCAGTATAATTTTTGCTCATTTAATGATTGTTTTCCCCATCCTTTTTCCTCACTGACTTATTAGCATAAATTCTTCTTCCAAACAGTCTTTGCACTTTGCATTGATCTCTCTCCTAGTGATTCCAATCATGATTGCCATTACCATCTGGCTCCCTCCACAGCTGTCATCATTTTCTTACGGTTACCATGACAAAGGGTGCTAATAACGCCTGCCTCTGATCCTTTGTGGAATGGGATAAGGGATTAGTTTACTAATTGACAGATTAATGACTCATAACTATTGTGATCACTACTAATTGCTGTTGCTTTCAAAACACAAATGGTTGTTGAGATGGGAGGGCATGAGAGTGAGGCATAGGGGGAAGATTTCTCCCCCTCAGGCCAGCCAGGTAAAGATGAGAACTGCCACATTACCAGCCAGATAGATAAAAGGAAAGTCACCTTGTGAGTATGATAAGGTTGTCACAGCACAGACTACAGCTTTCTCAACCCATTCTTTTGTCTTCTCTGGCTCTCACTTGACCTTCTCTATAACCACTGTGCTTCTTACTATTCTACCCCCCACCCTGGGTGACTGGCACCTCCTACG
>CAJQZJ010001826.1:7638298-7712508 GCA_907164525.1 Lophiomys imhausi | reverse complement strand
CTTCTTACTATTCTACCCCCCACCCTGGGTGACTGGCACCTCCTACGCCCCAACACCATTCTCCATCTCTGGATTCCTGAGAGCCAGCCAGGCAAGATGTGAAAATGGGCAGTGGTGCTGTCAGCCTCTACAGTCACTGCAGGCTGTGCACAGTGCACTGTTTGCCTGTGGCTTGGCCACCTACCCTGCAAATGCACACATCCCCAAGCACTCGAAGCCTACCAAGTCCATGGAAGATAAGATCTCCAGATGTTCAAAGCCAACTGAAGGTCAGACCAGGGAGGTTTCAGGTCAATTATTAGCTCACTTACCTTCACCACCAGCTTTCCTGAATGAGAACATAACCCTTGTACATCCCCACAAATGTCTCGTGTAGATCCCACAAAGCTCTCTTAGCCATGAGGTATTTCTGTCCAGGTATAAGGGGTAGGCCATGCAAAGCCTAACTCTTGTTCCTATCAAGCAGACAATATTCCTTACAGAGGGCTTGTCTATAGCACTCCCCACCAATGTACAACAAGATGAGCCATCTTCCCTTGACTAGTGTAATTGTGGTCATTGCTCTTGGCTACAGTGTTTAATTTGCACTTTTACACCCGGTGTATGCCCCATCCCTTGCCATCTAAGATACATTGATAAGAATCTTCACTACCAACCTTGACTTGTCCATACCCCTAACTTGGGTCTCTTGAAAAACCTTCCTTACACAGACTGCTCTCAGCTGCTCTCGTGACTCATCTACAGGATCATGCAATTGCTTCTCTGAAAGAACAAGAAGGAATGAGGAGTTTGACACAGTAAAAGTACTAGTTCAATGGCAGAATGAATTTTACAGTTCACCAGACAGGTAATGTGTATACACAGCTACCGCACATATAACGCATCACTAGAGTGAAGTCCCGGCAAGCTGAATCCCTGCCACACAGGACTTCAGTCAAGCTCTTGGCCAGAGCTCAGTGAGTAGACCCTTCTTGGACCTCCACAGCCTGTCTCCCTGAGTTTGTTGCACTTCTGCAGATTTTGCAAATCCTCCTGAGTCCAGGATAATCAGTTCTTCTCTCAGTGGATGGCCACTTCCTTACACCAGCACTGATGGTCACATGTAAAGGAATCTCGATGTTTGTTTAAGTCTAGCAGGTCTGACATGAGAGGAGCAGGGCTGGGTGAAGTTCGATGGCAGAGACTACCTTTGGACTTATCGTCACTAAATTGTTTGAATAAATCTTAATGACATTGCACATCAGATTATGTAAGGATAAGCTATTGCATGTCTATGAATAGTGTGTATACAATTGGAAGCCACACAGGCCTGGTTTTCCTTGTGTCTGTCTCTTAGAAATCTCTTCCCCATCAGTGATTCCAACTTGTCCTTTGGACTCCTACATCAGAAAAGCCAGCCAGATACAGTTAAATAGGTATAGAAGTTATTTCTGTCCGTTCAGTTCAGCAGCAGTAAATGCATCATGGAACGGTTCATGATTATTGCCAAGGGAATTGTGAAAAGAATAGCTGCCAGAGGACTATGAGAAGTGAAGATGTCTCTTAGCTACCCGGGGAAGGGAAGAGCGAGGCTCAGGCTTACAGAAGAACAGAGATTTGCCCTGAATCTTGTTGGACAATAAGACTTCGGTTAGAGGGAAAGGGCGTTCCAGGGAAGATGTTCTAGCATACTGGGTGGAACTGCTAGGAATTGGGGTGTTGGGGGACATGAGGCAGCAAGGGGAGGATATGCATTGGTATGGTGGGAAAAAGCACATAAATGTTTTCCTCACTTTGTACCTTTAAACAAACCCAGATTCCTCTACCATGGCCCTACTCAACCTCTATAATGTTGGCTCCACCTCCCTACCCCCAACCCTTGCATCCTGACTCAGTTTAACTCCTAATCTCAACTGTGCTTCCTCTTGACAGAGTCCACCTCAGACTCTGAGAATTTGATTCTACTTTTTGACCTAGAAAGCTGATTTCTCCATTTCTATTCAAGCCTACACAGATTAATCTAACTCCACCCAAATTTCCGTATGAGATCGTGAAATGTTTGGCCCATTTACTTCTCAGAATAACTGCATCAAGCACCATGACTTGCCCCTGTTTTGCAGATTTGGAAATGGAGTCTTGAGATGTTCGAGGTCATACTGCCACTAAGTGTCAGAGTTGGGACTGGAACTCGGGCTCTCTGACTCCATAGCCTAGTTCCCAGACATGGTCTCTGAACCCGATCCATTGGTTCTTTCTCTTTTGTGACCATTGGATGGTGTATTTTATCTAGTCAATCTTTGGAACCTAGACCAGCCTGCCGTAAACCCTGAGCAGCAGGCCCATACCATGGATGGGGATTCTCAGAGGAATACTTGGTTTTGAGTCCCGCAAAGTGTTCAGCTCTGATATTTACATATGATTTTATAGAAATCACAGCCAGTGAAAGCTTTTAGGGATCTGTGAGCTTAACATGAGAGAGGCTAACTCATAGACGTGGCTCATGACTATCTAGTCTGCTCTGTTCCATTTTCAGCTCGGGAGAGGTTGTGGGATGACAGTTTTCAGCCTATTTTGTGGTTCAAAATAGAATGATAAGGGTCTGAACTGAAGTTTGTGGTACTGGAAATAACCAGATTTTGACCCAAAAGATCAACTGATATTACTCTAACATAAGATATATTTCTTCCTCTATATTTTTATTTTTTTAAGACAGCTTCTCACTCTATAGCACAAACTGTGACAATCCTCCTGTTTCAGTCTTCTGAGTGCTGGGATTACAGGTGTGAGCACTGTTGTCTGCTAACATGTCTGTCTTCTGAAAACAAACTTTGTCAGTGATGATGTCACCTGTAAGCAATCAGCTTATAGCCTCATAGCGCTCAGAATGCTTCTCAGGTGCACCATTGCTCCGTGGTTTGTGTTCTTAGAACAAACAGAAGCAGCATGAGATGGAGAGAAAGCTAACCCTGGGGTTCAACCCTGCCATCCCACTAACCATGTGACCTTGGGAATGTGCTTAATCTCACTGAGCTTGTCTCCTCATCTGTGAAACCAGCAGAACAATGTCTGTCACACCGAATTGTTGTGAGGATTAAATAAGACCATGGATAGAAAAGCTATGATTAGCACAGAATAAATGTCAGATTTTGTACTATCATTTCTGAGCCAAACATCTCATTAAAGGCCTGCATAATCACCCATAAAATCTTGTTTGAAATGAAAGTGATTGGGTTCAACCAACCTTTTGGAAAGCAATTTGGCTTTCCAAATGCTCTCCACTGTATATTAAGACGCATAAAATATGTTCCTCTCCTTTGACCCAGTTGTTCCACTTCTCAGAATCTATTCTTAGGAAATCTCCCTCAATACAGAAAGAGTCCAATGCACCAAAAGGTTTGCTATGTGGATGGTTCTAATAGAAACTAGAGGCAGCCTGCACATCCAGGAGCTGATGACTACTATAGCAACCCTCTGCAATCTGCTAAGGATATAAAAACTGCTGTAAAACCCAGATTAAACAGGGTTAACGTGGAAGGTGAATCAAGGAGCAAACATTTTCTTCTCCATCCATTCTCCAGCCCCTCTCTTCTGCAGGGTTTCCCACGTACTTTCCCCTGCCAGTGAGCACATCCCCTTTCCTCCCACTCAGAGTCCTGCCATCTGGGCAATTCCCGTTGGCTTTGTGCCCAAGCCAACAGTCACAGACCTAGTTTTCTACCCTGCTGCCTAACCCCTCTGCAGAGGCTGAGTATCTCTCCAAGCCTTGGTGTCCTTGGCTCAGCTCCCTGCCTCCAGAGACTTCCTGGCAGACACATCTTCTCAGCTCTGGCCCTACCTCCCATCCCTGCTGTCATCCTGCTTCCAGCTTCTTTCCTTGCTGTTGCCACCACAATCCATTACATCCTTCTGAGTCAGAGAAAGCATCTTCTCAGATGGCTAGAATTTGTCTATTCAACTGAATATAATGGAAAGAAGCCATTTGATGTTTAAGCTGATTTTTGAAGCTCACTTAGACACTGTCTTGAGGCCCTACATGCTTTGTGAACTCCTGCAAGAGAGGACTAAAATTTATGAAACTACATCCTTTCAAAAACCAACAGCTGGAAAGCTGTAAACATGGGCAGTTAGACCAGGGGAAAGAATCTACAAATGTCACTTGATGCTGTCTTAATCCGTGAGCTGGAATTCTTCTGATAACACTGAGAGGAAGAGCATTTGGTTTTCCTGAGCTTGTATAACTATGTGCATTTTGCAATGTCTGGGCCTTGGCACGTACAGGGTAGCATTTGGCTTCAGCACTTTGAACTCTGAGGACAGTTTCACAACTGGGTTTTTTCTGTCAGATCCAACATCTGGACCGCAGTGGCCCAGGTCAGCATGTGCTGAAACCCCATGTGAACCTCCCCAAAAGAGCATAGAACAAGCTGTCCAGAGACCAGGGGCCTGTGGTCTGGTCTCCTTCAGCAGCTGCACAAGCTAGGGCCATTTCAAAAGCACAAAAGGGAATCGCGTCTTAGTGTTCTTTCATTGATTGAACAATAATCAATCATTATTTTGACTTGTTCTTACTGTGTACTGGGATACATGGGAGACTCCTGTTGCTACATCCTGATCCATTACCCTCCCTTCCTCCCTCCCTTCCTTCCTTTCCCTCATTCTTCCATCTCTCTTCATTTCTTCTCGTCTTCTTTCCTTTCTTAGGCATTGTATAGATAATGCTGAAAAACAAAACAAACCCAAAGCATATACAACCCACCACTAAATATATGTTTAGACAGAGTCCCACTATGTAGCCCTGCCTGGCCTGGAACTCACTATGTAGACCAAACTTGCATAAAATTCAAAGAGATCTACCTGCTTCTGCCTCCCAAATACTGGGATTGTGTGTGTGTGTGTGTGCACATGTTCTCATACTCACTTGTGCTACCACACCAGCAATATATATATATATGTTTTAAGAGAGTGTTAGCCGGGAGGTGGTGGCGCACGCCTTTAATCCCAGCACTTGGGAGGCAGAGGCAGGCGGATCTTTGCGAGTTTGAGGCCAGCCTGGTCTACAAAGCGAGTCCAGGACAGCCAGAGCTGTTAAACAGAGAAACCCTGTCTCGAAAAAAAACCAAAAAAAAAAAAAGAGAGTGTTACCCTTTTCTCATCCTACCTTCTAACCATGAAGGGTAGTCCCCTTCTCAGACTGGTATGTGTCATTTGTAACTTTTATCACATTCACACAGATGTTGCCATCTATCTGTACATAAAACATCTTTACGATGATAGAATGGTGATATACTTGTTAGACACCATGCTATTTTATTTTATTTACTCTTATGGATACCTTCCCAAACACAGCTCTGCCTCATTCTTATTGGTACTAATACTCCATTAAAGGGAAGTCTGTGCTTTATTCCACTTTATCCTAATGATGGACATTTAAGTTGTTTTCAATTTTTGTGTTATTGCTACTATCAACAGTTATACAGTAAACATTCATATTATCTACAAATGTGTTTTTACCTGTTTCTTATTTATTTATAATAGATTTACAGAGTTTGGATAATAGAGTTCATGAATATGCATCTTTTTTCAATGGTTATCGATGTACTTCCCAAACATTCTCATACAACTTCATATGAAAGTGTCTGTTTCCCTCTCCCTCGCCAGTTGTGGAAATCTTCTTTTATTTTTCCTAATCTTGTAAGTCAAAGCAACTGTTGTCCTGGTTTATATGCCCCCAGTTTGTGATACAGTAAAATATTTCCACATCTGTCCATTAGCACTAATTTTTTATTCAGTCTCCATGGAGTCCATGATCATTGTCATGACTTGCTGATGTTTTGAGATCCTAGTAGGCATGTGGTACCTTGACATACATCCTTCCCTTTGACCCTGTGTGAGGTGGACATATTACCATTGCTGTTTGACAGATGACAGTAACACATGACACAAAGCAGCTTTCTTGTCAAAACTAGAGTGCATATGGCACCACTGGGCCTTGTACCCAGCCTGCTGACTCCAGAGCTTTCTTCTCTCTACCAGTTCCAGCCATCTCCCCCACATCTGAGCTCCTGTTGCCCCTCCAGACCTCTGAATCTTGGCTGTCTTCTCTAGATGATATTGTTCATTCTTCCCTCCTGAGCTCCTCTGCTGCCTCTCAGGTGTCCTACAGTAGCCTTGGGTACCTAACTCTTGCTCCAATTGGCCCCTACAGGAACAGAACTTGGATGAGTAAGAACCATCCAAGGTGCTTGTATGGGGAAATTCATGTATGACATTTATAGGCAAAGAGCTGTGTATGGACAGTTTAAATATTCTTCCTAACTTATGACCTTGGGTCTGAGCTCTCAGCATCCCCTACAGGGCTTTTCACACCTTCTGCCTCAAGAAGAGCTCCTTAAATGTAGATGAATCTCCCTCCTCCTCCCCCCACACTTAAAAACCCAGGCACATTTTGTTCTTTGTCAACTTTTGGGACTGGGCACTCAGTGTGAATTAACAAACGGAGGTGGAGAGGCAGCAAAGGCTGCCTGGCTTTATGGCTCTGGAAATTTTCTTCCAGACAAAGTTAGTATCCAGTTCACTCACGCACAGTCCTGAACCAAAGGATTCCAAATCAAAGCAAAAATCCATCAAGAGAATCCTGATTTAAAATGTAAGGAAACAGTCTGTACATATTTTTAGAACAACCCAAAAAAGAATACATCTGTGACTTGAAACAGCTGGAAGTCTACTCTTTTCTTTGCCAAAATTATGCTGATTACAAAAGCCATAAGGGTCAGACAAGAGGCATCCAAGATTCAAGCTATCTTACCTTTTTATGTATTCAACTTTCAAATAATCTTTGTTTTCACGCATTAAACACTGGTCCCTCTGAACTGCCTTATAAGCAGCAAATGCCAGCCAGTCATGCAGTTTGTGCAGCATCTTTATGTAATTATTGGGGGATTTTATTGTATTTTGCTTTCATTGGTTTAGGTTTTTTTTCCAAAGGTGGTGAACAGAAGAACAAAAACAATCAGAAGTGTAGTTCTCATAAACTCACCGAACACTTGAGAAAATCAAAGATCTTATAAAGCATGCTGAAAGTGGAATAACATCAGACTTGGGTAACCACTGGATATGTGGATAGGGTCCATGCATTCAGTTCTGCAGGGAAACAGCAAATTTTAAAACTGCATGTAAAAATGCTGAACATGTCAGTAGTAGGGTGTGGAAAAGAGATAGGAAGTTGGTTTTTTTTTCATTTATTTATTTCTTCAAGTTACATCTCAATCATAATCCCCTCCCTCCTCCCCCTCCCGTTCCCACCCTCCTACCCTCTTCCCCTTCACCCTCCTATCTTTTTTTTTAATTTAAGGTGTATCTTTTTCCTCCCAACGGCTCCCTCTTTTAGTCCAATAAAAGATTCTTTTTCTTATAACAATAAATATAATAGAAAACAAAAAGAATACTTAGGCCACAATTATGAAAATTATAAGGAAGTTGTATTTTTTAGAGTCCTCAAAGTAGAGTCTTCCATTACTTAGCACCTTACCAGGGCAGATCTCTCTTGTATGTTTTACCCATAATAGATGATCTGGAAGTTATTCAAGGAATAAGCTAGGGGTGTATAGCTCAGTTGGTAGAGTGTTTATCAAGCATGCACAAAACCTTGCACTCAGTCTCCAGTGGGCATGGTAGCACACTCCTCTAGGAGCAGACATTCGGGGCTGTTCAGTTTCTCCTCACTTAGCATGCTGCTGGCTGTAGGTTGTATGTATTAAACCTTTATTACACTGAGGCATGATACTACTAGGTCTATAGCTCTGGGTTTTTATTACACGGGAAGGTTGAATCGTGTCAAACATTCCTCTGCGTTTATTGTGGAAACCTTATGCTTTTATCATTTATTCTGGTGACATTCTGGATTATGTGTGCTGGGGTGTGTATATGGAGTCATCCTTACATTCCTGGGATAAGACCAATTTGATTATGACAAATGGTCTTTTTAATGTGCGACAAAATTTAATTTTTGATGTGCAACAAAATTTAATTTTGTTGAGAAGTGTTGCATCTATGTTCTTTGGAGAAATTACTTAGTTTTCTTTGTTGTTGTTGTCTCCTTCTTTTGGTGGTGGAGCAACATTGGCCTCATAAAATAGGTTGGAAAGGTTCCTTCCTTTTCATTTCTATGGAATGCTTTGATAATTGGCACCACCTCTCTAAAAGTTACATAGAATTCAAGAATGAAACCTCTGGGGATGGCTCTTTGCAGAAACTTTTTTACACTGATGCAAGCTCATTAGTTATTTACCGGTCTGTGTAGACCTGTGAGTAGTCATGCTTCAGCGTGGATTAAGGGATGAGTCTAGAAATTTGTCCATACTTTTCTATGATTTTTTGTCATAATTTTTATTGATTCTTTGTGAATTTTGCATCATGTACCCCAATCCCACTCATTTCCCAGACCTACAAATCCACCGTCCACCCTTGTAACCTCCCCCACAAAAGAAAATAAAAATAAAGATTAAAAAAACTCACCAACTCCTCTGGGAAATGACCTGCTCCTCCATCAACCCTAGCCTTCTTTCACACCCATCACAGATGCCATGAGTCCAGTTCCACTGCACATGTATCATTTCTCTCCTCTGTCTTTCCTACCTCTCCATCACATATTCATTCACTGTAGTAACCTTGAAAGCTGCTGTGGGTCGCAGTATATCCTTTCACCCAAACAGCTTTACTTGCAAATGTTCATTGCAATGACTCATTGCTCTGGCCCAAGACCTCTGGCTTCTGCTAAACCATCAATACTGGACCCTCACTGAGACTCCTCTCAGTTGTCCTGCTGTTGCCCAGAGCATAGAGATCCTGCAGCTTTGGTTCTGTAGGACCAGCCGCTTCATTCACTCCAGCAACTCATAAATGGAATAGATGTTGGGGTGGATCAGTTCAAACCCCTGCATCTGAGCCTGGGTGGTAGCTGAGTTGGTCAGTCTGGCAACTCTCTCATACCCACTCTACCAGGGCCAGCTCTCCTGGACTGCCCAGGTGAGGGATGGGGCCTTTTCAGTTCAGCCCTTGGACATCAACATGGCTTCAGGCAGTAGCCCAGACCATGGACATTCACATGGCCTTTGGTGGAAACATGAGCCATGGACATCAGCACAGATCCCAGAAGCAATAGGGCCATGGACCCAGACATGGCCCTCAGTGGCAGCATGGGTCCAAACATCACCATGCCTCAGGTGGCATCACTCTCCAGTTCCACTCCTCTTTCTTTCCCATCTCTCTACCACATACTTGCTCATCACAGTGATGCCAGCTCGCCTGTGCCTCTGCCATATTTTTCTGTGTTTAGTGATGTATTAGCATATAGTTCTTCATAATGACATTCAACTGTGGTTTCCTGGAAATATTTCTCTTTTATCTCTAATCTTACTTGTCTCTTTCATTTTTAATCTAACTAAAATTTTGTCAATCTTCTCCAGGAATGAACATGTTGCTTTATTGATCTTTGATATTATGTTTTCAGTCTCTAGTTTGTCCTTTCTACTAGTTTTGAGTGGTTTGTTCTTGCCTTTTCTAAGTCCTTATAATGCATCATTAGATTGTTTATTTAAAACCTATCTGTTTTTAATATGGGTACTCAATACTATAAAATTTTCTCTTAGTACTGTTTTTCCTTCATCCCCTAAAGCTTTAGTAAGCCATGCTTCCATTTTTATTTGTTCAAAGAAATTTGTTGGTGATCAAAAAAGAAACAAGACATTCCAGGTCTTTACATTTTTGTTGAAATGTGGTTTTGACCTAATATAGAGTTTGTTTTAGAGAAGGTCAAAGGCACATGTATTCTTTGGGTGTTTGATGGAATGCTCACTAAATGCTTGTTCAATCCATTCAATCTATAGTATAATGTCACTCTAACATTTCTTTGTTGATTTTTTAATATGGAAGACCTGTCCATTAATGAAGTAGGGTATTTAAATCTAACTATTCCTATATTATAATCTACATCCCTCATTTGGGTCTAATAGTGTTTGTTTGTTTGTTTTGTGAAAATGAATGCTTCAGTTTTAGGTGAATCATAGGTTTATTATGATATCTTTTTGTTGAATTTAATATATTACTATATAGTAACTTGTTTTGTCTCTCAGTTTTTATCTTAAAATCTGTTTTGCCTAATTTAATCATAGGTACTCCTGTTTGCTTTAGGTTTCCATTTGCTGAGAATCTTATTTTCCATCCTTTCTCTTCCAGTGTGTGTGTGCATTTATTTGTAAAGTGGGTTTATTATAGGCAGCATATTATTAGATCATACTTTTTACACATTCAGGCACTCTGCATTTTCTTGTTTGGAGAATTTGGTCAATCAAGGTTACCATTGATAGTTAAGGACTTATTTCTGTCATTTTAGTGAGTCTTCCTCTGTTCTTTGTTCTTTTTGTCCTCTCTGGTTCATCTTTATGCTTACTTACTCTGCTAGTAATGTTTTAATCTCTTCTATTTCCCTTTGTAAATCTATTATTCTAGTGGGATTTACACTTATATATGCTTTCATGATGGTAGCTATTTTTCTTTTGTTTCTGGATGTAGGACTCCTATAAGGCTTTCTGTGAAGCTAGCCTAGTGGTCATGAATTCCCCTAGGTCTAGCTTGTCCTAAGAGATCTTTATTTCCCTTATCATTTGTAAAGGATAGCCTTGCTGGGTATAGAATTCTTAGTTGAAAGTTATTTTGCTTTGGGTCTTTACCTTCTATTCTCTCTTGGGTAAGGTTTCTGCCAATAAATCAAGTAAGAATGCACTAGACTGGGATTTGGTGCTTTTCATTTACAGAGTTTAAAGTTCTTTCTTTGTCTTGTGCTTTTCTAGTTTGGCTACAATATGCTACAAGTAAAGAACTTACTTTGTTTCCTTAGACAGTCTGGCTACATAGCCCAGACTTGCCTTGAACCATAAAGCTCCCCTCTCAGTCTCAAGTTGTTGTTATGGTCATGCCACCATACCTAGCTTGAAGTCTTCTCCAACCACATCTGTTTAGAGTCCTGTGAGCCTCTTACACATGGATGTCTGTATCTATCTTTCCCAGGATGAGGGATGCATATTGCTATGATTTCACTGAATGTATTTGGAATACTCTTAACTTTTTCTTCTCACCTTCAGGCATTATAAAAATATGGATGTTTGTTTGTTGAATGGCTCCCCCAGAGATCTTGAATGTTGTTTTATTGTTGTTGTTTGTTTGTTTGGAATGGGATAATCTAAAAACCTATCTTTTAGTTTTAGATATTCTACATTATTCTTTTTCTAGTTTATTATCAAGGCTTTTCTTCTATAATGTCCATTTGACTTTCTTTTTGTAGACATATTTTTGTTTTATTTCATGTATGGGGATATTTGCCTGTGTGTATGCATGTGTGTATACCTCATGTGTGCCTGGTGCTTACGGAGGACAGAAGAGGGTGTCACGTGCCCTAGAAATAGAGTTGCAGATGCTGTGAGCCACCACGTAAGTGCTCAGGAAGGAACCCTCACACTCTGCAAGAGCACCCATTGCCCATCACTGCTGAGACATCTTCCCAACCCCTCTTTTCACATCTTAATAAAATTCATTTTAGATGATCTGACATTCAGCATCACCTTGCTATCAAAGAGTTGCAATATTGGGTGCTTTGAGAAGAATTGTCTCCTGTGCCTGGAGAGTTTTCTTAGTAAAGTGCTTTCCTTTTATGAGCATGAAAACCTAAATTTGATCCCCAAAACCCACATCATAAAAAAATAGAAAATAAAAAGCCAAATGTAGTGATGTGCATTTGTAATCCCAGCTTTAGCTAGTCAGAGACAGAGTCCTGGATCTGGCCAGCCATCCAGTCTAGCCTCCTTGGCAAGCTCCAGACCGGTGAGAGACCCTGGCTCAAAAACAATATGGACAGTACCTGAAGAATGAAACCAGAAGTGGACCTCTGACTTCCACACACACAGATGCACATATAGTTACCCAAAGAAAGAGGAGGGCCTACTTCATTGTCTGGCTGCCCAAGGCTCTGCCTTTCCCCTGACTGTTTCCTTCAAACAAGTAGAGCAGAGACATTGTTCTTTTTATTGTTGTTGTTTTGTTTTTCGTTTGTTTTGTTTTGGGGGTTGGGGTTTTTTTCAACATTTATTTATTTCTTCAAGTTATATCTCAAGTCCCCTCCCTCCTCCCCATTCCGGTCCCACCCTCCCACCCTCTTCCTATCTGCATTTTTTTAATGTAAGGTGTACCTTTTCTCCCTAACAGCTCCCCCTTTTAGTCCAATAGAAGGTTCTTTTTCTTACAATGATGAATACAGTACAAAACAATAAGAAAAATTAGGCCACAATTATGAAAATTATAAGGTATAGCATAATTTCCCAATGCCCAGTCTATATGTATTTGGCAACTGTTATTAATATCCTATTATCTATTTCCATGAGTTTAAAGTTCTATACCTAACTCAGTTTCCATCCGAACATGCATTACCAACTTAAAAACATCTTCTTAGACCTAGAACATCCTCTAATTATTAAACAACTTAAAATTTAATGTGAGACTATAACTATCTAATCTTCAACCACATCAGAGACCTGAGAAGGATGAATATCTGAATAAACAGGAAGTGGAGAGCCAACAGCTTCCAAAACTAAGAAATGAGAGACAACTGGCTGCCTGGACAGTCCCCACTTTCTCTCAATACATTGGAGCATCTATCTTTAGTCTTTTGGCCCAGTATTTCTGACAGATATTAATTGTAAAGCAGGAATTATGAAAGACTTTCCTACCCTGTCTTGGCAGAGCTAGGCTGTCAACTTACCTGCTTCCAAGCTTTGTCCTTTTTGCATAGCATTCTGAGATACTGTTCTTAAAGCATGAGAATGGCCCAGAAGCCCCAGTGGAAGGCTTTCTAAGATATCTGCTTAGCTAATTCCATGACTTTGTCTTAAAGTACACTTTTTCATAAGATTAATGACACATCTTGTAGAGGCAGGATAGTATTAAGAGAAAGGGACTGGTCTATACATGTGGAAAAGAGACAATTAAAAGGAGAACAGGTCCATATTCACCACTTCTTTCAAGTGAGAACACTGCAAGCTGAGTTATTATTCATGTTATCTGTCCTAGTGTGAGCCTCCATCAAGTCTCCCAATACATCTGTGTCCTGATGGGAAACTGCTATTCTCTGTCCCTAACAAAGAGGCACTGAAATATACCATTAGTGTATACTCTTCCATGACAATGGAGGCCCATGACAGGGCAGCTTAAAACCCCCTGCCTTGTTTACCAGTGTCTTTGAAAAGAATTCCCACAAAGGAGTGACCATTAATGTCAATTAGCTATTGACAGGGCTATGGTTAAGAATATGTACTTCTCTAGAGGACCCAAGTTCAATTCCCTGCACGTGTGTCAAGTGACTTGCAACCACTTGTAACTCTAGTTCTAGGGGATCTGGTGCCTTTAGCCTCAGTGAGCACTTGTATTCACATATAGGATGGACACACACACAATTAAACATAGAGTAAATGTTTTTAAAAATTGTGATTGAGGCTTCCCACTTACCTGAGTAACTCTTGGATAGTTGTTGAGATTCTCAACAATGCCACTAGAAAGAAGAATTCTACATAAGGATTCCTGCTGAGCCTCTGTGAAGTGGAATTGATTGTAGAGTTTGCCCAAGGAAGTTTGCCTTAGAAATTTACATTGAAACTGAGGAAACAAGACTACATTTGTAACTACCACTGAGGCCCCTCTTCCTGTGGAGCTCAGATAGCCCTTTGGGTTAAGGATAAAGCTATATCTTCCCCAAGTTTCTGTTCTCCAACTCACACCTCCCCAGTGAAGAAGCCGCCCATAAAACCTTCCCAATATCACATGAGATTCAGTTTCTAAGAATTTTGATAGACACTACATTCTTTTTCACATGAGTACTGATGAAGTGTAGAACTCTGGGTATGCACTTGAAAAGGAGAACATTCCATCATACCCTTCAGTACCCTAAGCAATAAATGCAAGCCAACCCTCATTAGTGACTCCAACTGAATGTCAAATGCCAGCTACTGGTTCAATTCAAAACTCTAGGTTAATTTCACCAGTGAAATGCAATGCTAACCCCCCACATACATAATGCGGAAAAGGAATGGAGAAAAATAATAGGAGGATCCCAAGCCAGCACACAGAGACAAAAGGATCTCGTAGAATAAATATGTTTACTCACTCATCTCTGTCATTATAAGGAACCAATCCAAAGAAACATATATTGTCTTCTTCCCTGCTCCAGTAGGCCAATTACAAAGTAATTCAATTAGCTACAGAATAAATTAGTTATCAGACTGGAAGTTAAAACATTCATCTAAGAATTATTTAGAATAAAGCACTGAATAGATTTTTTAAATTATGTTTTAATATGTAAATTCCTTTAAGGGGAAATTTTTAAATGTAAAGGTCAATATGCATTCTACTGTTAATGAATGAGTAGGAAGGAACATAATTCTAGTTTCCTTTCTGTTGCTGTGATAAAATACTCTGACCAAAAGTAACTCAGTGGAGAAGTGGATTTAATTCAGTTTATAGGTCCATTATTGACAGAGTCAAGGCAGGAACTTAAAGCAGAAATCATGATGGAACACTTTTGCTGATTCATGCTCATAGTCACGCTTAGCTGCCTTTCTTATACAGTTCAGGACCACTTGCCTAGGGGATAGTGCTGCCTTCAGTGTGCTGAGCCTTCCTACGTAAATTATCAATCAAGCCAGCCTTTGCACCCCAACCCAAGATATGTCCACAGGCCACTGTGATCTGGGAAACCTCTTAAAACTCTCTTCTCAGATGACTCTAGGCTGTGTCAAGTTGACAGTTTAAGTTAAGTAGGACAGGGAACATGCTTGAGTCCATTGAAATACCCGAGGGGACAGTCCACGTGAAATGTGTCCATGGTTGCTTTTGTTAGCTAAGATCACTGCATATGGAAATGTCTTTAGTGTGAAGAAGTGGGGTGGGGTTAGTGGTGCTTGCTCGGTGCATATCAGCAGATTTCATAACCTTACTGTGCATTTAGTTAGTAGCCAGTGGTAATAGCTTTCTTCAGAAGCACATACTCTGTGCTCCTTAAAATTACGCAAATGTAACACTGCGCAAGTTCTAAATTACATTTCTATTAGATGTCATACAATGTTCAAAAGATATTGTCTACCAGCCTGGCTTACAGAGCCCTTAATGAAGCCACTGCTATTGAACACAAAAAGGTCTACAGATACTGTGTAGAACATGACAGGCTTTCAACTCTCTGACAAGATGAAAGTTTCTTAAGAATTGAAAGTGTGAGATATTAATGATAGACGAAAATAAGTGAAAATGGCCTCAAGTCAAAAGACAAAAGCTGGAATTATTTGATATAATTCTGGGGTGGGGGCCTAGAGAGATGTTCAGCAGTCAAGAGATTATGTTGCTCTTCCAGAGGACCCAAGTTTGATTCCCAGCATCCATGTGAGGCAGCTTGCAACCGCCTGTAACCTCAGCTTCAGGGGATACTTTTCTGACTTCACAGGCACCTGCACTCCATACACACACACACACACACACACACACACACACACAAATTCTATATACTCTCACAGTCAAAAGTATTGATGTTGCATGCAGCTCTGTAGCACGCATGGGTCCAATCAAGCCCCTTTGATCATAATACACGACAGACCAGGGTAATATCAGGGGCCTAACAGTGACAACACAATGAGACAGGATTAGAGAGCAGAAGTAGGAATAAAAATGGCATGCAAGGACTGAGGATGTAGCTCTCCCAATAGAGTGCTTGCTTAGCATGCACACAGCCCTGGGTTCAATCCCTAGCACCACATAAACAGGATATGGTAGTTTATACCTGTAATCCCACCACTGGGAAAGTGGAGGCAGAAGTATCAGAAATTGATGATTGTTCTCAGCAACACAGAGAGAGTCCAAGGCCTATCTAGGAAACCTGAGAACCTGTTCTAAAATAAAACTAAGCAGGACAAATACCAAGCAGGCTTTAGGGAACAGTGAACTCTTTCAGTGACTGTGCCCAACAGCTGCAGAAAGATTGTCATGCATGTGGACAGTGTCTGATGCCATCTGGAACAAGGATTCTTGTTGGGAGCCCTGTGCAGGTCACTGCAGGGGATGTGCAGGGTGCATCCTTTGCTATTACACATTTCGGTTTTTGGTGTTGGTGACATTGCTGTGATTATCTGTGTACATACATCTCTGAAGCACCCTTGAAGAATTTGCAGGGATAATCCTTAAGGTGGGGCTTCTGGACCTGAGGGAATGCACCTTGCCCAATGGGGCTCCAGCAGAATGACACACTGTTGCTAACTAGAGTGCTCAAAAGGTGCTGCTTCCCCAGTGTTTAACATTTGCCCGATGCTTCTATTTAGGCCTGGATTTCAAAATCAATTCTTTCAAGTAGGAAGGTACCTGAATTCCATCCCTTTCATTTTTAGGAGAGAAAAAAAAAAAGGAAGACGTCCTCAAAGGATAGATGATGTGTCCTCTTGGGGCAAGGTGGTGTGGGTGGTAGGGAGAGTGCTGGTTAGAGTCCTGCCTTGGGCATGATGCAGACAGAATCTTTAAAAGGCCATCATAGGCAAATCTATAAAGGCAAAGTCAATTTACAGTGGTCTGGGCTTGGGAAAAGGAGGGGAGATGGAGGTGACTGTGAACAGGCATGGGGCTTGGGCTTGAGAGAGACATTGTGAGTTGTTTTAATGGTTACATAAAACTATGACTAATAAAGTCTGTTCTAGTGTACAACTTAAATGAGTAAATCATATTGTGTAAGATGTGTCTTAGTGAAGCAGGTACTATAGAGCAAGGAAGGAGAGCTCAGGAAGTGTTTAAGAAGAAAGGAGAAGGAAGGAGACCATGTTTCCCTGGGGCTTGTTTTCTGGTGACTGTCTCCCACCTTCTCACACCTACCACAGAACAGCAGGTCTGAGGAAGGCTGAAAACCAGGTTTGCACTCCACCCTGGAGGACTTTCCAAGCTGTTTCAGTAACCTGTGTTCAGTACACACCGATCTGCCTCTTCCAGAACATTTGAGTAAAGAAGTGAGAAGAATCTCTGCTCAAACCTGCTCTGATCCACTGGGAACCCAGCTCAGGGCTGGCCACAGGGTAGGCACTTGATAGACACATGTTTACCAATTTGCTTGGTGAAATGGAGATAAATTAAACATTGACTAAGAAGTCAGTGACATAACCTTATTTTCCAATATTGATGTCTAATTTTTCTCAGCTGTCAACTCATGCACTGTAAATCAGGCTGCAGACAAACTGTTGGGTGCTTGGACATTTGACATTTCATTGCAGATACTGAACTGTTCTCAGTCTCATTTTGCCTTTGATGCCTGGAAGTACAGGACTTATTTAGAACTCAGGGACATTAGGGCATTAAGAGTGCCACGGGAGGGGGGCAAATCTGGAATTCAGAGGCTTCAACTTAGTTGACACTAGATATGAATGCAGGGAAGATGAGAGCCCTCAGAAGAAACACCAAGAGGGTCTCAAGGTCTGCCTTCTCTTTAAGTCTGCCCCTGGAAGAGCTCATTTCTCTGCTCCTTTTGTCTGAATTTCATTTCATTTTTATATTTAAAATAGCACTATCAGAAGCAGCATTACTAAGAGCCTCCTTGCCTCTTAGTTCTCTTATAAATACAGAGTTGGAGTAACTGTTAACTCCCCAGACCTCGTCTTTCCAATAATTAAAAACACAACCCTGCCTCCCATCTTACATGGAGCCAAGCTTCAAAATTGGGGCATAATGTAAAAATTATGCACACTCCTAATTGTCCTTTAAAAATCTCCAGTTGCCAGTTACTATGGAGTATATGGCTTTATGCCTGTGACATTGTTGGTAGGTTGTGCACCATTGAACCAAAGGGCAAAAGGGACCATCCACGTGCAGATGTCTGTGCACATGACAGCTCTTGAATCTTCGACCTCAACAGGAGGTTGTGCTCACCTGAGCTAGCTCCATGTTGTTTTAATACTGAGCCTTCTTAAGCCTATTAAATGCTAGCCTGTTATGGAGTTTTAAAAGATTATCACCTGCAAGCTGACTGGCCAGGACCCCACACAATAAGTGCTCTGTGGATTTCTGTTCAGTTTTATAGTTTCTCTTTTTTTTTCTTTCATCCTCTTTGTGTGTATATGTGGTGGTGCAGTGTGTGCATGTGTTTATATGCGTGTGTGTTGTGTGGGGTGCAAGTGTGCCTGTGTGTGTGTGTGTGTGTGTGTGTGTGTGTGCATGCATGTGGAAGCCAGAGTATGTCATTGGATGGCTTCCCCAATTGCGCTCCTCCTTACTTTTGTGAGACAGTATCTCTCATATCTCTCATTGAACTTGGTGCTCTTCCGTTCAGCTAGGCTGGCTGATCAGTCCACTCAAGGATCCTCCTGTGTCTGTGTCCTCACAGGCACTTGCTGCCATGGCTGGCTTTTTAAGTGTCTACAAAGAAACTGGACTCAGTGCTTGTATATTAAGCAAGTAGTCAACTGAGCTCCTCCCCTATCTCCCTCCCTCCATTTCTCTTCTTATTCTCTTCTCTCTTCCCCCCCCCATTTCTCTTCTTTTTCTCTCCTTTCCTCTCTTCTTCCCCCATTCCTCTTCTTTTTCTCCCCTCATCCCCACTTTCTGAGCCCAGGCTAGCCTCAGGTTCTTAAGCAATCTTCCTACCTCAGCCTTCCCTAGCTGAGCTGACAATCCCACACCACTGTGCCTGTCTACTGTGTTTTAATTAAGGTTTTGTCTGATTAAATCTCTGTATAAAGATAGTACTTTCCAATCTGGTGAAGTTTTTTGGTTTTTGGTTTAGGTGTCTTGGGGGGGGGGGGTTGACAGATATTCAAACAGTATCCCATACAACAGGCAGGAAAATACACAAAGTTCTCTGTGGTTCATGAAACCTTCTGCTAAACTGGACACATTGTAGGCCACACAACAAACCCAACTAATAAAAAAATCTAAATAATTCCTTAATATGTATCAGACAACAATGAAATACAATTAATTAAATGTCATGAAAACCCACAGAAACTGCACAAATACTTGGAAACTAAACTTTTGAGTGAACAGTGGATCACTGGAAAGGTTGGGGGAGATAGCATCCAAGCTGGTGGTTCTTAGTCATGGCTGCACTATGTGACCTACAGACTAAGTCATGGACCCTGGACTCCACATCCCTTCCAAAGTAAAGCCACTGTGGCTAAAGGACTCCTACTTTATTTGCTTGGGCAAATCTCCACTTGAAACTATCTTTTGGGCTGGAGAGATGGCTCAGCAGGTAAAAGCACATTATGCTCTTGCAGAGGACCCAAGTTCAGTTTCCAACAGCCACATGGAGTGGCTAGCAACCACCTACCACTTGAGCACTGAAGCCTCTGAACATGCATGTATTCATGTGCAGCCTCATCCCCATACACAAGCATATACATAATTAAAAGCAACAATAAACCTTTAAAACTCCTGCTCCTTACAGCTACTTGTAGTAAACTTGTATAAACAAATATTATTCTGAAATGAAAGTATTTACTTACTGATTTATTGCATTTGCTCTTAACTTACTTTTTAAAATTCAAGCTTAGGAAAGGAAAGGTGCTTCTATTTATTTATATATTTTTTAAATTGGCTTATTTAAGACATTGACACAGATTCCAAATGACAGTCAGAAACTGAGGTAAAGTTGGTCTCGGGGATGGAGCAAATTTTATTTTTGCTCTCATACTGAATTGAAATCTAGCTGTTATCACTTATAACTTTTCCAGCACAAAAATCTTATGACTCCTGAGTACCAGCCACACGCCCGACACGGGGATGCAGAAAGGAATCACCAGCCAGCACACAGCCTTAACTGTAAGGTTGGAGGTATCTGAAGGTATTTTTGCTCCTTCCATACCTTGTTAGGCAGATACTGTGTCAGCTTTCAGTGTAACTTTCACTGGATTGAATATGTCATGTATTCAGTGTCCTCATAGCTACATTGCTTTGCATAAACATTCTTTTCTTCAGTGTTCGGACCAGACCCCAGAAGTTTCCCCAGATCACTCTGCTTCATCCATTCTGAGGGTGATAGTCCTAAAACACCCCTTGAATTCATCTCCTCCCTCTCCCCTGCCCCTTCCCTGACTCATTACCTCTCTCTACCCTCTAAACTTTACCTTCTGCCCTCTCTCCACTTCCTGCCTCTTCTTGACTTTCTTCTCCTAACCACAGTCCAAACTCTATACTGCTGCTTGAGGGAGCTTTCCAAATACTAGTCTGAGCCTGTCACCCTCCTGTTCTGTGTTCCTCATCATATCCTGTAGCAGTCCCATCTCCTGCTCCTGTGTGTGTGTTCCCAAAGAGACTGGATTTGAAAGTTCACTAGGTGGATTGTGTGTGAATTGGAGCCCAGTTAGAAGCTTGTGAACACTTCCAAGCAAGTGAACCCTCAGTGGGGAACCTCTGGCTATAGCACAAAACCAAAACTTCTTGGTCTTGCCTACATGCTTCTTTTTGGTCTGGCCTGTCCATATCTGCAGGCCCCTGGAACTGCATCTCAATGGTAGAGTGCTTACTTTGGGTGTAAGAGACCCAGATTCAACTCCCAGTACTGCATATATACATCCTTCTTCTCCCCAGTCATTCACAGACCCCCCAGAGAGGACATGCTTTGTGGCTGTATACTTTCTTGTCTTTTCTTTAAATGCTTCCACCATCTAACATACAGCTCAAGAAGCACCCTTCATCCAGCCTTCCATGCATCATCCATACCCTTGTAGAGTTCTGTGTTCTTCATCCATATTCAATTCTACTCAACAGAGCATTCAAGTTCATGTCTCATACACTACAGCACAGCTACACATATGTGGTCACAACCTCAAAGATGAAATTGAATGATTGAATAGAGGAGAGGTTTAAGACGGGACTGGAGAGATGACTCAAGTATCAAGAGCACTGGCTCTTCCAGAGGACCTGGGTTCAATTCCAAATACCCACATAGCAATTCACAACTGTCTGTAATTATAGGTCCAGTGAATCTAATGCCCTCCTTTGACTTCTGCAGGTACCAGGCACTTGTGTGGTGTACATGGATACGTTCAGACAAATACTCATACACATGAAATAAAAATAAATACAATATTAATTGGCAAATGGGAATGAAGATATGACTCTGTGGCTAAGAGTGTATACCACTCTTGTGAGGACCTGAGTGCAACTCTCAGGACCCACACAGTAGCTCACAACCACTTGTGATTCCAGCTCCAGGAAACTCAGACACCTGCATACATTCATGTGAATATACTCACACACATAGTACTTATAAATTGTAAAATATTTTTGATTTGCAACAATGAAAGGTTTCTGAACATGCAGTCACCTTCAAAGTCAGATAGTCAGTGTCTCCTCCCTATCTCTGGTGCTGAGTACCTGAACTGCACACCATAGCTTCACTGCAGCCTTAGTTCTGAACGCACAGTGTATGCACTTTGTACTGTGCATGCCCTCAAGCCACCCAGCACCAATGAACACATCCTAAAACACCCAGAATTGGATTAGAGACCACTGCGCATTATGGTCTGCACTGCTTTTACAGTATGTACACAGTTTTCTGCAGCTACATAAACATAATAGTTTCATTATGGGAAACAAAGACCTTGAATATTTTCCTACCACTGTTCCTCAGCATGTGAACATTAAATTAGTAAATCATATTGTGTAAGAATGTTTGCGGTTTTTAGAACATTTGATTTTTTTTAAATTACCATTTGAGTTGCTGGCCTGAGTTTCATTTTTGAAAAAAAAAATCATTAAATGAATTTGAGCTTGGAATAAGGGCAGAACTTCTAACAATTGCTGAAATGTCCTTGAACATGCTTTTGCTATTTTGTACCGTATGTTTATGGAAAGCAGTGTTCTCAGAACTGACCATCATAAAATCAAACTATCAATCAATTCTTGAAAAAAAACACTGAAGATATTCAATGACCTGCAGTAGTATGTAGTCCACCAAGACTTAATTTTTACGTAAAAATAAACAAGCATATCTCATTATTAGATAAATTTACTTTCATCTTTAATAAATGATAAAATATATGTATAATTGTTTTTAAATAAAATTCTTGCCTTATTATTAGGAAACATTTAATTTGCACACTTAATATTTTTTACTCTGTGTGTGTGTTTGGGTTGGCATCCAGAAGTGGGTGCAGGTGCAGGCAGGTAAACATACATATAGAGGACAATGAATGCCCGGCTTTTCACATGTATTTTGGGAATCTGAATCTGGGTCCTCATGCTTGTGAGGCAAGTACTTTACAAATGGAGCCATCTTCCCTGTTTTATATACCTATATGTCAAAGGTTCATAAACAAACTAATAAAAAAAACCCACACAACAACAGAAACCTCGTGTGTAAGACAGGATCATAAGTGTAGCCGAAGTCCTTATCTGAAGGGAAGGCTGCTTGGCTCCAGGAATGTTGACTTCTTCATGGTCGGCATCTTGTACAACTTAGCACAGTGGGGTTTTGCTAATTTTTGTGGAAGGAAAAACAATTTAGATGTTGAAAAATCTGCTCTCGTCATTTCATTTCAAAAGTCACAGAAAGAAGATGGCATTTCTTCCTCCTCCTCTTCTTAGTCCTCCTTTTCTTCCCTCCTCCACCCTGTCCTCCATCCCCTGCTTTCCTTTTCCTCTTTACCCTCCTCCTTTCATTCTCTGTCTCCTTTTTGAGACAGGGTAACAAATAATCTTTTTTAATTCCTTCTCAGTCACTTGTCACACACATGGCTTTGGCAAGTTACCTACCCACTCTAAGCCTCTGTTTTCTCATCTATAAAGGGGAGGAGAGTAAACAATGCCAACTCTCCACTGAACATGGCGGTGCACACTTTTAATCACAGCACTTGTGAGGCAGAAGCAGGTGGATGTCTGTGAGTTTGAGGCCTTGTCTGTAAAGTAAGTTCCAGGCCATCCAGAGCTACAGAATTAGGCCCTGTCTAAAGAGACAAAAAGGCAAGCTACAAATTCTATTTTACTAGTTTGAAATTTAAATAAAAAATTGTGTATAATTAAATAAATATACACAATGGCGATTATCATAAGGACATCAGATCTTAAGCTATGTAAGTATGTATGGTACCTGTCAAGTAAGGAAAAAACAAATTTCGCTTTGAGAATGAGATGGTGGAGACGTCATATTTTTGTCTAATCCATTTTGTTTGTCTCTCATAATTAAGCTATGATAGCATTCCCTTATCTACAAAATGGATAAATTCTTGATTATATTGGCTTGCTCGAAAACACATCATTCAAGATAGAATGAATTTCCCCTTAATATCATTCTCATACAAGATTAGATTCTAATGTGGACTTAATTAATTCTAAATTGAGTGTCCTGATTGAATACTCATGATTGAAGAAAATATGAGTGAAGGTTGTTGTCCCTTTACAAATTTCACTGAGAAACGCCCGTCAGTATATCAGAAGGCCCCCCTCCACCCATAATATCAACACCAACAACAATAGTAACAGGGGCTGGAGCTGGAGCCTTGTTGGTAGAATGCTTGTTTTCTCTAGCACACATGAAGCCCTGGGTTTGGTCCCCAGAGCTACAGAAAACCAAGCATATTGTGCACATCTATAAGCCCAGCACTCAGGAAACAATCAGGAGAACCAGCTCAAGGCTATTGGCTGTGTAACAATTTAGAGGCTAACCTGGGATAGTGGGACCCTGTCTCAAAAAGAAGAAGCAGATGATGATGGAGAAAGAAGAGAAAGGGGGAAAGAGGGAAAGGAAGAAGAGGAAAAGGAGGAGTAAGAGAATAAGGAGACGGAATAAGGTTCTAGGTAGTTAAGTCAGTCTCTCTGCCTTTATGGGAAAGTAATACATATGTGTTGCTCTTGTCCTTTACAAGAGGGAAGTACTCGCTAATGACCAGCACACTTCAGTCCACTCTCTAGAGCAGCCTTCCCCTGGTTTCTTATCAGCATGTATCCACACTGGGGTAGGAGGAGCTGCCCACAGCTCTGCATTCCAGACCAGCATGCCTATTGGAGAGCTATTGGTTCACATCCTTTCCCCCCAAAACTCTCATTTTTCCCCCGTCCCCTCTGTACTGTCCCCATAGCCCTCATCATTTTATGAAACTGCCCTGTACCTTCCTGGAGTTTTTAGCTCCAAGTAGCTTCTGAGAACACAAATCCCTTCTGTATTTTCACTGCACACCACTGAATACCCAGGCCAGCATATAATGGCAGCAGCACTCAGTAAATATGTGAATGAACCTATGGAAGGAAGGGGAGCTGGTAATGGCTGGGATTCCCTTACTGCAGAGCTGTGGCCCAAACCCTTTCACTCTACATCAAAGTCTTTCCCCATGCTTACTCAGCCCTTCTCACTCTGTTAACCGCTCCTCCTCCCTGTTCTTGGTGCTGGACCCTCCGGGGAACATCCCTTCATTTCTTCTGCAAGTGGCCATTGTCTTCCATTACAGTACCCATTCATGTCTCAGAGAGTAATCTTCGCTTTAACAAGACTTCCAAGGCCATCTCACCATGATCTAATGTCACTGACTTTGCTGGGCAAAGTCAAGCAGAGGTATTAATGCTATACCTTATGGGTCCACCTGGAAGGTATGTGCTATTAGTCTCTGCTGCATGGATGCTCAAAGGGCCTACCAGTAATCTCCCTCTATCCACCCTTCACCAGGGTGAATAAATGTCAGGCTATAGGAAGCAAACTGAAGAAAGCACTTAGGAATGCTCCATCATCCCCACCAGGGCCCCTGATGTCCAGAGTTAACAATCTACTCTCTCCTCAAATTCCTCCTTAATTTAAATCCAAAGTCAAATGCCATTCGTTACATTTCTCTGCAAAGAAGCAGACAAAAAAGAAATGAGGTTTTGTTGTTGTTGACATAGCAATAAAAGAAATAAGGCAGTGTTTCTAGTTTATGAAACCTTGGAGGGTAATTCATTAAGATCTTGGCATTTCATATCATCTAATCACCTCTGTAGCAAGATATTTGCTTTGGCTCCATCAGCCCCCTGCATAGACCTGTCTGCTGGCACTTACTGGGACCCATTGTTAGGTGGGGTGATTTCAATGCCCAAGGCGGGACTTGGCAAGAAGAAGTGACACCTGCTTTATTGAAAGACATCTTCATATATCACCTCCTGAAAGAGAAGAGGAGTGCAAATGTTCTTAAGAGATGATTATCATACATCAAGATGTCCATCCCAAAAGCCATTGCACCAGATGCCACATCACACACAAGTCACCCAG
Source organism: Lophiomys imhausi (assembly GCA_907164525.1). NCBI lineage: Eukaryota > Metazoa > Chordata > Mammalia > Rodentia > Muridae > Lophiomys > Lophiomys imhausi. Next base: position 7,687,235 of record CAJQZJ010001826.1, on the reverse strand, counting down.
AAGGAAGGTAGCAGATGGAGCCATAGAAAATAAGTTTGTGAACGGAGCGTCTGCCTGCTCCCAGCCAGTGTATACGCAGGTAATTTGAGTCATGCCTACTGCTGAACAAAATGAGATTCATGCTTTAAAAAGGGCTGAGGAAGGAGCTAACCTACAAGTCCCTTGCTGCCTAGAGTCTGTAAATCCACATAAGATACACTGCCTCAGCCCAGAGATTTTTATGCACCAACTTAAAGGAACAAATTAAGCACACAATGTCACTTGACACATTAATATTGGTTCCCTGCCATCAGGGGAGACATTAATGCAGGAGACTTTTCCCTCTCTACTTTTCAAAAATTGCAACAATCATTCCAGCAGTGGGAACAGGGAAGTACAAAATCCATAATGTTTAGCAACTCAGGTACAAAGAAATGATTTCAGAAATCCAGTGTGTTTTACTACTACTACAGACATGTGTCTATCTTAGGATAATACCAGCCGTCTAAATTCCCACAGAGTTTGACTCCTGCATGTCTGACTGAGTTATTTCCTGTCTAAAATCCTTGTGTGGCTGCTATTCCTGGAGCTGAGTATGTCAGTTGCTCCGCGAAGCCCCAGCAGAAGCTTCCATGAGGACCAATGGTGAGGAGTGTACCCAACTCGGGGCAGACTCGCTCTGCTCCGTTCCATCAGTTCTCCTTTCCTGTGTTCGCAAGTTGGGCTTTCAATAAAGATTTTCAACAAGGAGTTTTTAGACTGAGAAACAGTTTGGGAAGAACTTGTCTTAGTTTGTTTTATGTTGCTATTCCAGAACACCATAGGCAGGAGAGTTAATAAAAGAAATTCATTTCTCATAGTTCTAGAGGCCAGGAAATCCAATATCATGCAGGTTTGACATCATACAGTTTCTGAGTTCACAAGGAGCCTTGTGCACCAACCCTCCATGCCCAAGAGCAGTGAATGATGGCAACAGTGCTCAGAGAATATATTGAATGAAACTGTGATGGAGGGAGAACGATGGTGTCCAATGGCTGAGATTCATTTATGCTGTACAATGCTATTCTTGGGGAGACGTGAACAAACATCTACTAACCTCAGTTAAGGAATCAACAACAGACCAAAGTAATGGTCTACTAAAGCCCAACTTGGTGAACCAATGAGTTTATCGGAGCTACTTACTTGAGTATGGGTAAAGAGGTACTTGCAGGAGCATAGAGGATTCAAAGACCCACCCCAGCATGGGTGATGGTTCACAAAATCTGGAACCCTGGAGCTATCTGCATGATTGGCAGGCATCTCAACAAATTAGAGAACTTCCTTCTACAGCAGTCTTTATTCTTAGAAAGGGATAGGCCTTGTGAATCTGGCAAAGTTCAGGAACTTCCTGAGACTCCTGAGTTGTTTACTTTTGAGTCTTAATGAGATTTCTTTAGAATTTCCAGAGTCTTAAGATTCTCTCTAGAATAGAATATTTGAATGCAGGGTAAATTTCTACAAAACAACTTGTCTTAACACTGTGGTTGACCAGACCTTGTCACACTGCACTCATGATGCCAACATTTAGAGTGGGCCTTTATGTGACAACATCTCAGCAAAAGTAAAAACAGGGAATAAGAGAGGCCAGGAAAGAGCAAGCAAGTGTTAAACAAACTCACTATTGTGATAATGACATCAGTCCTTCCATGATGGAATCCTCATGACTTCTTCACCTCCTAACAGCCCCCACTTTGCATTGGAGACTAAGTTTTCAATACATAAACTTTGGGGAATGAGTTCAAATCATAGCAGCTAATTGTAGGATGACATATGCAGGACAGCTCTTCTGTGTTCTTAACCCTGTCTACCTCTCGGTCATTCTCCCAGCACACCTGCACAGCTGAGTCTTGCTCAGGACTTCTGTTTCAAGCCTGCTCTGCTTTCTGTTCCCTTCCCTGGGACCTCTTTACTCCACTTTATCTGCCAGGTAGATCCTTGTTTTAAGATTCAGTTCACAGCTAGCTTGCCTCTGGCGAGTGTCTCGTCCTGCCTTTACAGTGATTGGTCATGTGCTGACACATGACTATGCACATCTGAATCTAGGACCATGTGCAGGCTCCTAGGAGACAGAGTGTATTCTCTATCTTGTTGCTTTTCTCTTCTCTCCTCTTTCAGGGGCCGACATGCAGTAGGCACTAAAGTACTTAATGAATGTGAGTATCTGTTTAATTCACCACCAGATAGCAACTCTGCATTTTCCCAGACAGCTATAGTCAAGAGGAATTCAAAAACAGGGGTGTAGTCTCAAAACCCATACAAGTGCCTCAGTGTTAAAGAAACATGATTTCATTATTTCTCCTTGGGTTTAAATTTTTTTTATTTCAAAATTCACCATTATAAAACACTAAATTTTGATAAAGGTTACATGCTGAAAGCCTGATTTGACCTGGCTAATTTGATTGGATGGCTTCCCCAGTTCAAATCCTTATGAGACCCTATTATTCATGGCTTTCCAACCACTCCATAGGGCTTCTTAAGGGTTCCCAGGGCATCCCTAAGATTGAGGCCAACATGTAAATCTGACTGAAGGAGACTCCAAGCCTGTCATTATAATAAGTTTTGGGTTTTCTATATGACTGCCTTTGACTGAGCCCAGCAATTTGCTGGGCCCCTATCACCAACTCATTGTCCCCAATCCATCTCCACCCATCTGATTTCTTGCTGGGGTAGTGTTAAGCATTCTAAATGTTAATTAATTGGTCCTGCTTGCTGTCTGTTACTTTCATTGACTCTGATTGGTTAAATAAAATCGCTAAGGTCTGAGATTGGGCAAAGACAGAGAAAGGTGGGACTTCCTGAGATTAGAACAGGAAGCCTGAGCTTTAGACAGAGGATTAATTCATTCCAGCTAGTAGCAGGAAGAAGAAGACATTCCAGCCAGGAACAGGAAGAAGGAGGCACACACCGTGGGTTAGAAAAAAGAACCTCATTCCACAACGCCAGGAACATCGGCATAGTGTGGAGAATGGCAGTCCAAGGGGATGTATGTATATATGGGGTCATATTTGGGTAATAGAATTAAGAGCTAGCTTAGATGGGCTAGTATTACACAATTCAGGCCAAGACTTGTTAAAATCCACATGGTGTCTGTGTGCTCATTTATAATGGTGGGTTAAGGATTAACAGCTGCCTAATCAATTAACAATAATATAAATACTAGTAAACAATTTAACTAATTATTTCTACAAATGGCACCCAATGTAATGTAAATTAATTTTTTTATAATTTCTGGTGTGATCTGAGTTTGTAATTCATAGTTCACCCCAACTCCAACCTCTTAAGACAATGGTTCTCAACCTTCCTAATGCTGTGACCCTTTAATACAATTCTTCATGTTATGGTGACCCCCAACCATAAAATTATTTTCATTGCTACTTCATAACTATAATTCTGCTACTATTATGAATCACAATGTAAATATTCGATATGTAGGATGGTCTTAGGCAACCACTGTGAAAGGGTCATTTGACCCTCCCTCCAAAGGGGTTGTGACCCATAGGTTGATAACCACTGCTCTACATCTTTTTCTCTTGTCTTTTTCCAGGTCTGGAGCATGCTTGCATGTTTTTTATATAGTTCCAAGTATGTCCATAACATTTTATATTCTACTTTCTTCACTTAACACCATGTCACAAACATTTTTCCAGGATGTGAGATAGTCTTTCATGGGTACTTTTAAATGTCAAAATTTTAAGTTGGTGGGCTCCAATCAATCTGTTTGGGTCTTCAACATCACTAAGATAAGTTTTACTCTATCCTTTTAAAAATAATGCTATGTAATGAAATCTCAGGTGTACGCCTGTAATAACAGCATTTGGGAAGTGAAGACAGAGGGTCAGGAATTCTATACAATGAGTGTAAGATAAGCCTGAGCTATCCAAGACACTGCTTCAAAAATAAAAAGTAAAGAATGAAACAGTTAAGGTAGCAATGCTACACGGAACACTCTTGTCCTGGTTTGCTTTCTTTTTTTGAGTACTTTTAAATATTTAATTATTTTATTTTATATGCATGTACACCTGTATACACCAAGTATATACATGCAAAATCCATAATGGGGTATTAGATTTCCTAGGACTGGCACTACAGATGGTTTGGAGCTGCTATATGAGTTCTGGAATAAAACTCTGGTACTCTGGAAGTGCAGTAAGTGTTCCTAACCACTGAGCAATCTCTCCAGTGTAACTGAATATTTTTATTTATATTTAATACTTATTCACACTTTATATTTAATAATATTCATACATATTTAATACTTACCAATCACCTATAAAAATACCTAAATCCTAGAACCTATCATCTATAATCTACCTAAGAACACTCTAATATCTAAAAACATTCTAATACCTACCTAAAAACACTCAACTACCACTATTTTAACTTTTATTAATATTATTAGTGAAGGTCCATGTTGGGTGACTTGGTTTACAGTAGTCCCATCAGGTAGTATCTTTTAAACTTAAAACCCATTGGGCCTTACTTTGCCAGTTCATAAAGACCCGTTTACTGCTACCACCAAACTGTGCCTGGTTTATGAAGTCTGTTCCAACCACCAAACTGAGGTCTGCTTTCTAAACCTTACAGTCGAAAACCTCTCCAAGCAGCTTCCAAACTTCACTCACCTCTGTCCTTTTTGGCACTCTGGGGCCCCAAGTCAGATTCCTTGAAAGACTCTTTCCCAGCAGGTTTTATGTAAATTCAGTTAATGACTTACCTTGCTGTACACTTCTCCAGCATGAATTTTCAGTCGGTGGGGACAGGAGCAAAAGGGGCAACCGCGTGGGGTCTCTGTCTTATAAATCACCTTATCTCTCAATCCTCAGTGTAAGGTCCAAAGTCTCTCAAGATTTCCCAGCAGTCCTATTGCTGTGGCAGGTGACATCGTCTATGCAACTTTCATGGTTTCTTAGCCATGCCCCTTCAACAGGGCAGTCCATGTTTCCACCTCGGCAACCTCAAAGGATGCCATTCAAATATCTATGCTAAGCTGAACTGCCTACTTATTTCACTAAAAAGGCCTAACTTCTACCACACTCCAGCCTATAGTTTGCTTTCTATCGCTGTGATAAAAACACTGACCAAAAGCAACTAGGGGAGGGGAGGTTATTTCAGCTATGGTTTATAGTGTATCACTAAGGGAAGCTAAGGCAGGAACTTGGCCATGGAGTAATGCTGCTGACTGGCTTGCTTTCCATGGCTTGCTTAGCCTGCTTTTTTATATAACCTTAGGGCCACCTGTCCAGGGATGCCACCACCCACAGGAGACTGGGCCCTTTCACATCAATCATTAATCAAGAAGATACCCCAGACTTGTCTATAGGCCAATATGATAGAAGTAATTCTTCAACTAAGATTCCCTCTTCCTACATAACTCTAGCTTGTATCAAGTAGCCAAAAAATTAACCACTACAGTCCTTGTATATATGACTTTTTCCTAGTGATAAACATATTTCCAATTTAGCAAGTTTATTATATGTATTGATATACAATTATGCAAGTATTTCTCAATATGTTCCTTTTCATTTCTTATATTTTTATGACTGAAATATATTAAATACTACCCCATTGAATCTCATTTGTCTCTTCCATTGTTGAAAAAATTCTTTTTTTTTTTCAATGTTCACTTTTATTTTATCTGCATTGGTATTTTGCCTGCATTTATGTCTGTGTGACCCAGGTTTGGATCTCTTGGAACTGGTGTTACAGGCAGGTGGAAACTGTAATGTGAGTGCTGGGAATTGAACACTGGTCCTCTGGAAGAGCAACCACTGTTCTTAACCGCTGAGGCATCTCTCCAGCCCCTGTGAAAGAAATTCCATTGCTTTAAGCCAATGAAAAAAAAAATTTCACAAGGGAACCAGAAGGAAGGGCAGATGAGACAGGACAATGAGGAGGTTACAGTGATCAAAGAACATTATACACATGGATGAAACTGTCATAATAGGGCCAGGGAGATGGTTCAAAGGTAAATGCACTCACCAAGTAGACCTGGTGACCTGAATTCAGTCCTTGGAATTGACATAAAGAGCCATATCCAGTGGTACACGTCTGTAATCCAACACTCCAGATAGAAGAACCTCCCAGAAATTTGTGAGCCAGCTAGCATGGAATACACATGCAGCAGCAAAACCAAGAAGGACCCTACCTCAACCTGGCCAAAGTTGAGAAAGGGCTTCCATGCACACACTATAGCATGCACATACCCACACTCACACATTCAGTATGTACATACATACATACACACACATACATACATACATACATGCATACACGCACACACAAAATTTTAAATGCTATAATGAGGTTCATTATTTTTTATAACTGACATAGTTCATTATGCATCCATAGTATCTAAGATCTTAAACAATTTGGATTCTCTTTTCCCTTAGTTGTTCTATGAATTCTTAAAATGTGTCTAACTCTAATTCATCTGGGCATGGTTGGTACAATTTTAGGCAATAAATGATTTTTTAAATTGATGACATGCTCATTTTGTTCATCATTTTCCACACTTTGTCATCTATCAAAGTGTCATACAAAAATAGGGTTATCTAAGTGTTCTGATTGACCTGTATTGCTCTATATTTCGGTTCTGCACCAATGTGTTGCTATTTTAATTATCTGTGCTTTGTAATACATGACATTTACAGTCCTGGCATTCCCCTCAGGGAGAATTGTCTCAAATAATGTTGTCTTCTTTTTTGGGAGTTTAACCTGTGGGTACTGTATGGATATCTGTTCCACCACTTCCTCTCCTACCCCCAACTCCTTCAGTGCCCATCCACCCTACTCCTTGTCAAATTTATAACCTCTTGTTCTTTAATTATTATCACTAATATATATACACACACACTCTACACATGCATACGTATATACAAATACAACCTGATGAGTTCATTTAATGTTGTCTGCATGTATTTGTCTTCAGGGCTGACCACTTGCGATTGCATAATCCATCAGGGGGCTTGCTCCTAAAGACTGATTCTCTCTCTCTTAGCAGCCATTAATTTCCTGTAGTCTTCATCTGTGGATGGGGTCTTGTGAGATTTCTCTCATCTACAGTGGCACATCAACTGATGTTGACATTGTGCTGGTCTTATTCAGGTGGCCATGGTGTTAAGATTTCATGTGTGTAGCTCCCTGTCATATATAGAGGATACTATCTCACAAGAGGCATCTTGGTCCTCTGGCTCTTAGCTACCTGAGCCTTGGGTGTAAGATTTTGTGTTGTAGATGTATCAACTGAGGATGTGCCCCCCTACAGTTTTTAATATCTGAATTTTGAACAGTTGTGGATTGCTGCAGTTCTCTCTGTTGCAAAAAGAAGTTTCTTTTATGACAGATGAGAGGTACACTTATTGGTGAATATGTTGTAAGTATTTAGAATGCAGTTGGGAATTATAATGGTTTGGGAAAGTAGCAGTAATAGGTTCTCTTCTAGGATACATGACCTTACCAAACATGAGTAGTTGGCTAGGGTTACAATGCCAAGCATGAATTCCCTCCTGCTGAATGGGCCTTAAGTCCAATTAGAAGACTTTTGGTTACCTATAAGTATCACTATGCACCCTTGTGCATATCTTGCCATTGTGGTAATTTTTGCAGTTTATGGGATTTACAGCTGGATAAGACTATTGACTGACTTTTCTTCCTTGGCAGCTTGCACAGCACTTTCTGACACTATGAAAGCTAGTCCTCAGGGAAGCTTCCTGATCAATTCTACCTTGATTCCTCCTAGTCTTGGGTCCAAACTGTTAGGTGTCTTCAGCAATATGGTCTTACCTTCAAGTTCTGGAAAGTATCCAAAGATAATGCTAATAGTTTTTATCGTTAGTGGAATCTTTCTTTTTAAGATTTATTTATTTATTTTACATATATGAGAACTCTATCTGCATGTACCCTTGCATGCCAGAAGAGAGCATCAGATGGTTGTGAGCCACCATGTGGTTGCTGGGAATTGAACTCCCCTAGTTAGTGGAATCTTTTGGACTTCCCTGACCAACAATTCAAAGGGAGCTTCCCCATGCCTGGCAATGGAGTTTTTGTTAAATAGTCTATTACTCTTGGCAGCGGGGGGTAGGGTGGGGTGAAGAGGTTGCATTATCATTCCAAGTTGCATAACTTCATTTAAGTTATTTATATGTGTATAGCCCTGTACTTATAAAAGTCTAAGTAAATCTAAGATGATGTTCCCTATGGCTTCTTTAGTCACCCTTACAGTGCTTTATCCTTCACCCTACTTCTCTTTCATATTGCCCTCCCTCTCCCATTTCCAGAAACAGCCCCTCGCCCACTTTTCCTTCATAGAACCTGTGCTCTACTATTCCCTACAATTATAATTGGAGAAATTTCTCACCTGGAAAAGTTTTCCCCAAATTTTTTTTTACACTCTTAACATTTTGTTTAAACAGCCAACATTAGAATGATGCTGTTGAGTTCTTTAAAAAGTGGTGATTTTGATTTAAAAATCTATTGCCTCTATAACTCTTAAGTCAATGCATGCATTCTTAGAACTTTATATTCTTATATTACTGTATGCGTTTATTTTGTTGTCCTACTTAGCTTTTCTGCTGCTGTATAAACACTGCAATGGAAAACAACTTAGGGAGGAAAGAGTTCATTTGACTTAAAGCTCACCGCCCATCATGAAGTCAAGCCAGGCAGGAGCTCAAGGCAGGAACTGGAGCGGAGGCCATGGAGGAATGCTCTTTACTCGCTTGCTTACCCGAGCTTAGTCAGCTACTTTTCTTATACAGTCCAAGCCTACCGGCCCAGGGATGGTACTACCTGCAGTAGGCTGCAGTATATCAATTAACAGTTAAGAAAATGCCTCATACACATGGCCATGGGCCAATATAATCTGATTATTCAGCTAACGTTCCCTCTTCTCAGGTAACTCAAGGTTTATGTCAGCTTGATAGTGGAAGCTATGACATACATAACAACTATAATGTATGATAATGTATTGCATATTGCAATGATGCTAATTTTTTAAATCTTTTCTGATACTTATTATTCTTTATGAGCTTTGCAATACAAAGTTTTAATGATACTTATATTCTTGGTTCTGTCTACTTTTTGAAAGTAAAATTTTTAATACCATTGTTAACAAATGATTTAAAAGAGGTATATCCAAGCTAACCTAGTAAATTATTTTACCTGTAGGATTTCTCTTTTTTTTTTTTTTTTTAAAGATTTATTATGTATACAGTGTTCTGTCTGCAGGTGTATCTGCAGGCCAGAAGAGGGCACCAGATTTCATTATGGATGGTTGTGAGCCACCATGTGGTTGCTGGGAATTGAACTCATGACCTCTGGAAGAGCAGCCAGTGCTCTTAACCACTGAGCCATCTCTCCAGCCCAGGATTTCTCTTTTGCTGTGTATTAATGGATTACTTAACCTGATGTTAGTGTTAGGATGTTAAACTTTTATTGGCTATTTTTCCATTCTTGTAATAATCTCCAAATTTGTCACAGAGAATGAATCAAATGGGCTTGACAGTTCTATTCCATGGGTGTTAAAAGGCCTTCATATGTGAGCCTTTCTGTTTAGGATATTCCTTAAAAAAAAAATGTTTTTCATCAGTTACTGGCTAAATAGAATACCTAACTTCCATTGTCTCACTCAACATATTTAACATTTCACTGTGGAGTAGCAGCCATATTACTGAGCATTTTAGTCAACTAATACATTAAAGGTGTATATAGTATTCCATGAAGGCAGTTAATACTTTTCCATATTTCATATATAGAACCATCATAAATTTTCATACAGGATCCATCACTAATTTATCTAAATGACTCTGACCATGCAGCTTGACACCTGACACCACCTGCCATACACAGCAGTCAGATTATATACAACAGGGCTGTCACAAGGATTTTAATAGTGAATGTAAAGTTGCTAGCAGTGTCTACCCTCAGTGAACAGAAGGCAGTGCAGTGTTTTCCAGTGCTGTTCATTTGATTTTCTCTATTGTTCTCTAATTATATTTGCATGAGAGGTCCATATTTTCAGTCTTTTGGATATTTTCAGAAGCAACAGATAATCAGTGAGGAGATGGTAATAGCTTTTGAAGAAAGAGCTCCCATTCTGGAAGGCCAGCATATAAGCTTGATTTGTGAGTCATCACAAGATAGCTCTGGGCCTTGAGAAATGACAGATTTGGCAGGGGACCTACTACACTCTCCTTGCCAAGTGGGATGTTAAGCCATATGCCTGTATTTATGATCAGTGAACCCAGACTCTGGAGCTGGGGGAGGGGCTTCTTTCAGGGGCTCCAGGGAGTGGGAAGTTGACCAACTGGCTCTTAGTTGTCTTGATGAAGCATCCAACTCTATGTAGCCTGAAAACAGGGATGCTGACAATCATCTGTGACCCTGGCTGAACCAAGCTTTAGAAGCAGGACAAAATGGGCTTTGTTCATCCTTTTGAAATGAGGCCTAATTATGTTTCATTAATAAATAAAACTCTGTAGCCAAATAGGGAAAACACTATAGAAAAAAATAGCCAGAAAATACTGTGTGTAGAAAAAGGCTTGGGAGGTTTTCAGAAGAAAATCTGAAAGATGAACTAAATCAGAGGAATGCTTAGCCTCTCACCTCTTCTCTTGTCTCCCCATCTCCCCTCAAATATGTTAAACTCTTCTACCTAAGTTTAATTTTTGCTCCTTGGTGATATATTTCTGTTTAGATTATATCATTTAGAGAAAAATGCACCATCAAAACCATCATTGATCCATTTATGAATGTTAACAGAAAAAAACAAGCCTAAAGTTTGACAGTGGCTATTAATCAAAATTTGTTTATTGAGTACTTTATATGTACAAAGCATTCTGGTATGTGCTATGAAAAAATAAGAAACAGTCTATCCTCAAAGGTCTTTTAATCCAGATGGGGAAATAGCCAAGTAATTGACTAGCTGTCATACAGGAAACATTAAAATAAATACTATAATTAGTTAACAGGTCACACCCTGGATCCATTGGGCGAACACTGGTTTCCTGAGCAAGGTGCATGAACCAGTATGCCAGAGTTCTCTGCCCTCAGACATCAACTGCTGTAGGCTATCCACAACACACTCTTGCCAATGCATGTGTGGTATTTTCCTATCCCTCACTGTGTCTGTCCCCACATTCTTCTTTAGGAAAATGTTTCTGACTCTCTTTGGTTTGATGTGTGGCTTCACAGTGTTGATCTTTTCTACGGGTTCTTGCTGCTGCTGCTGCTGCTGCTGCTGCTGCTGCTGAATATGATGATGATCATCATGATGACGATTTAATCCTGACCTTGATTTTTTCGTTCTTGTTGTTGCTGTTTGGTTTTAGTCCTTTCTTCCATATTGTCTTGATAGAAAACTCTCAACTTCAGTTCTCTACCCATAGGGCTCCATCCCTAGGCAGACTAAACCTTGCAATGGGAAAGTTGTTAGAAGAGTCCCGTTTGTTACCCATGTAGGAGTCATGGAGGTAATGCAGAATCTCCCCTGCTTTTTGACCCTCAAAAAATAAATGCTTCAGAATAGAAATGCGACCTGCCTGGACAGGTGGTTTGCTTCACAGCCAGCTGATTGCTAGAATGGAGGACACTGAGTCTGTTGTGGAACTCAGAGGCTCCCTATGGGTGCTTCTGCTTTCAAACCCATTAAAGGTAAAAAACAAAAAAAAACAAACAAAAAAAAAAACCCTTGTGGGTTTCCAGAGATTTCTCTACACCCGAGACTGATAATCATCTTAGTCATCATGAGGACATTCTAGGAAGTAAAGGGAAGGTAGATAAGATGTACACTTGGAACCCCATGCTGTTACCCACCAGGCTAGAGTAACTGCAGACTGTATATCAAATTCCAGGGGAGCCTCAAAGGGCTACCTGATGACAACAGCTCGGGCTGATGGAACTTTACACCATTCTCTACTGGTAACTTCATTAAAGAAGTTGGAGTGTGGCCTTAAGCCCCTCCCACAACTTCTTGTCCCTGTAACAAAGTCCTCTTGAGAGATAAATGGTAGTTGGTGTGTTTGTTGGATTGCTAAAAGGTCCCAAATAACAGAAAAATCAAAAGCAGCTTATGCAATGTGGACTTTTACTACTTCATTGAATGGAAGGTCAAGTGGTACATGATTCTAAGGTTGGTACAGTGGTTTTCTGAGGCTGTCCAATGCTGAAAAGCAAACATCTTTCCATTCTGCCATTTTCCATATGTCACCAATGGTTTCTGTTGTAGCCACAGGTCAGAATACTGGTGTAACGCATTGTCTCTCCATGTGAACTGGGTCAATTCTTCTCTCTCTTCGGGAGCTATTCATTGGCCAGGCTATTTATGATGTTCAGCTGACAAACAGGCTGATCAAGGCTCTAAGATGGCATCATTTGTGTGTGTGACCTTGGAGGGATATCTGGAAGGCTGGAGCTATCAACTGAAGTGTCCTCACATGGCATCCTATCTATGGTGGTTTCAGAAAGTCACATTCTGAACAATAGCTTGAGGTTCCTGAAAACACTGTGACAAGAGACAGAAAATGGAATCAGCCAGTGTTGTAAGCCATGGGCCCAGAAACCAGCCAGAGCAATCCCCAAGCTCACATTTGTGGGGAAAGAACACTGATTCCCACCTCCTCCTTAGAGAAGTACACAAGAGTTTCCTCATCTTTCATCCACACAGAGGTTGTGTGAATATATAACAGTTAATAGGTTATAATAAAGAGATCAGACTCACAATGACTTACAAGCCTGAGGTAGCTCAGTTGGTAAAGTGCTGACTCTACAAGCACGAGAACCTGATTCAGATCCTCAGTGCACATGTGAAAAGAGCCAGAGGCAGTCTGTGTCTGTAACGCCATCACTGTGAGTGCAGAGATGAGCAAACTCCAAAAGCTCACTGCCTTCAAATCTAGCCAAGACATTGAGCTGCAGACTCTGTCTCAAAAGCCAAAGCAAAAGAAGATACCTTACACTGACTCCTGGCCTCCACATGCACAAGCATGTGTACATGTATTGTCACACACATGAACATGCACAAACACATATACTATGCACATACCATAATAATAATAATAATATATGGTGATTTAAACAACATAGAACTTTGTTTCCTTGCAAATGAGAGTTTAATGATGAACATGAATCTGCTGGCCTGTCCCTGCAAGACTTGGCTCCCATATCTACGAGCCAGGAGAGGGTCTCTGGATATTACATTTTTCCAGCAGTGATAAAGGAAAAATCAGAATGGGGGACTAGCATTTTCCTTGTAAATGGATGATATGTAAGCTGGAGATATGGCTCAGCGATCAATACTTGCTGCTCTTCTAGAGATCTGGAGCTTGATTCCCAGCACTCACATTCAGGAAATTCACAACTACCTGTAACTCCAGGTCCAGTCAATATGACATCCTCTTCTGGTCTCTGCAGCACCTACACTATAGCACATGCACATGAATTAAAGAATAAAAAATCACCTAAAGGGCAGGCAATGGTGACATACACATTTAATCTCAGCACTTGGTAGACAGATGTAGCAGATCTTTGTGAGTTGAAGGCTAGCCTGGTCTACATATGAGTTCCAGGCCATCCAAGGCTACATAGAGAAACCCTATCTCAAAAAAATAAATCTTTAAAAAGGATGATATGCATCCCTGGTGACACGGCTTAGTGTTAGTTGTATGGCCAATTATTACCAAATAGAAAAAGAATGGGTATTAACAGTTGCTTCCCTGGTCTCTGCTGATAATTCAAAAATACATAGATTATAGTGAATGAATTAAACTAAATAAGGAAGTTGGCATCTGGGATAGTTTATGATCAATCCTGTGTATATACTGGACCCTTCACATTTGGGCTGGGAGTAAGCTACAGGCATTCTGACTGTTCCTGTAAGTACTGAGTCGTTCACCCAAACAGAAACAAGTAATGAACAGACATCCTCTAAGGAGGTGGTTGTTAAATTCCATCTGAATGTGTATTTAGATAGTGATAGAAATCTTTGAGCTCATTTGGTAGAACCTTCTCTTTAGAAATATTTAATGAGGATATCTAAGAGGGGTATCGGTGAGGGTCCAGTATTAATGATGTAGCAGAAGCCAGAGGCCTTGAGTCAGACCAATGAACATTTGCAAGCAAAGCCATCTGGGCCAAAGGGTATACTGTAGGACACACCATGACACACCACAGCTTCCATGGTTAGAGGTTTGGGGGTGTTCATTTACTTATTTTATTTTTTATTTTGGGGGGAGGGGAGGACAGATATGGAAGGACTGGGAAATGAATCTGAAATTAACAATCAATACAGAATCACAGTTAAGAAAAAAAAAGTATCTGATGAGGCTCTTTACTCTGAATTTCATAGACACTGTGCTGATTAGTTTTTTGTCAACTCAAAATTGACATAAAAAATAAATGAACAGAGTCATCTGGGGAAGAGACAACCTCACTGAGAAAATACCTCCATCAGATTGGCCTCTAGGCAAGTCTGTGGGTCATTTTCTTGGTTAATGATTGATGTAGGAGTGTGTAGAAAATGGCTAATTTATTTATCAGTATTTATATTATATTTAATTGATCAGCAGTGCTAATCCATAACCCGCCATTATAAATGAGCACACAGACACCTGATGGATTTTAACAAGCCTTAACCTGGATTGAGCAATTTTGCCCATCTAAGCTAGCTCTTAATTCTATTCCCCAAATACATCCCCTGGGATGTTATTTCCCCACACTATGCCGATGTTTCAGGCCACATGGAATGATGTTCTTTTTTCTAACCCATGGTGTGTGTCCTCCTTCCTGCTCTTGGCTTGTTCCCTTCTTTTTCCACTGGAGGCTTCTTTTCCCCAAGATGTTCTCTGCTTCAGAAGCCCTCACCTCAGTCTCACCTACCTCTGTCTTTGCTCAATCTTAGGGCTCAGTATTTATTCAACCAATCAGAGACAATGATTAGAAAACAAAGTAACAGACAGCAAGCAGGACCAATTATTTAAAATTTAGAATGCATAACATCACCCTATCAGGTGTGTAGTGCCATCTCTGGACAGATGGTCCTAGAAGATAGAAGAAAACAGGCTTCACAAGCCATGAGGAGCAAGCCACTAAGCAGTGTCCCTCCATGGCCCCTGCTTCAGTTCCTGCCTCTAGGTTTCTGCCTTGAGTTCCTGCCTTAGCTCCCTCAGTAATGTAGTGTGAGCTATAAGGTGAAATAAACTCTTCCCTCCCCAAGTTGCTTTTGATCAGCGTCTTTTCACAGCAGCAGAAGGAAAAACTAGGACAGAACCCACAAAAGAATTGGTTGCTTCAAGTAATAAGCTAAGCACTTCGCAGAGTAGCCATAGTTACTTTTTCATTATTAACAAAATACCTCACAGAAGCAGCTTAAGGGAGAAAAAACTAATTTTAACTCAAGAAGGAACATCCCATCATTGTGGGCAAGGCTTGGCAGAGAAGGTACAACAGAATTCTTAGTGATGAGAACCTGTGGCCAGGATTCCTCGCATCTCAGCAGACCAGGTACAGTGATCCAGATGTAAAGCAGGGTCAAGCAGTTGGCTCCATAGCTCAGGGGTTAGAGCACTGGTCTTTTAAAGCAGGGTCAGTCTATGACATTCAAGGCCTAAGCCCACAGTCCTGTATCACCAGCTGGATCTGAAAGGTTCGAGAAATTCCCAAACAGCACTACCAGCTAGGGACAAAGTGGCCATGCATACATGTCACGTTGAAACCATAGCACTGGCCTTTCAACTATAACTGTAAAGAAGACCTAGTCAGGGTTAGAGGCATTTCAAGGCAACCATTACAATGAGAAAAGCCTCACAACAGAATCGACCCGACCTAACCAGCCAGCCCCACCTCCCAAGGGTGATGGTGAAGCCCTTCTGTAGGAGAAGTTGGCATGGGGAGAAGTTTTCCAGGATTCCTTCTGGTCTTGGGAAACTCACTGGTCCCATTTGCAGCCCACTCACAGCATGCTAGATGGTAGCCTTCCTTCTGGCAGTGAAAAGGCTGTTCATTAGGGACTTCCCTGGGTGTCTGCCAATAAGGCTCAGAGCACCAGCATGTGCTCCCACAGCTGAAAGCATCCCCAATCTTGTCTGCTTTCTTTCAGTATTAGAGTTCTGAGAAAACTTTTACTTAACAAAAGGTGTTTCATTGCTTTAAAAAAAGATTGATAGCCGTTGGCTTTGAAAGCTCCTTGGGCTCAACACATAGCTCTCTCGTATATTTTTACAACTATTTTCAAGAAATAAATAGTCTCTCCACTGGCTCTTGGGGGATGATTTTAATAATATATTTGGGGGAATATTTGAACTAGAATAAAGCACTATGTCTCTGGACTTCACTTATTTATTGTTGAATCTCTTCAGCTTTGTTATTAAAGCAAAAAAGAAACATTTCTCTTTTAGCTGACAGAAAGGATAGAGTGGCAGAAAACACAGGGAGTTGTTTCACTTAAACAGACTTGGGTTTAAATGTCATCTCTGTCACTTACAAGTTCTGTGATATTGGAAAGCGCATTGTCATCTCTGGGTTCCCTTTTTCTTGAGCATAAGATAAAGATAATGTGGTGGCTAGAGAGATGGCTCAGCAGTTCAGAGGACCAAGACAGGGTTCCCAATCCAACACCCTCTTTCTACTTCCATACATACTCATATGCACATGGTGCGCACACGCACACACACACACACACACACACCACATTTAAAAATAAAATAAATAATAACAATAAATCTTTAAAAAATAAAGATAGTAATAATTTTGGCACTACGGTACTCCTGTGAGAATAAAGCTGCCACTTTATGTAAAGCCCTAAACACAGGGCCTAATCCTACTAAGGACTATTTATCATGGGACTACTACTTGGAAAGCCCTTGAGGCTTGAGTGCAAATCCTCCACCAGGTGTCACTGGGAAGCAGCAACTCCAACCCTGGGCCCAGCAGTCTGCTTTAACAAGCCCTCCTGGAGATTCCATACTCCCTGAGCTCAGAAAGGAAAGGTGATTATCCATCCTCATGGCATTCCAGCTGATAATGTATGCTCAAGTGGATGCAGATACACCCTCTTTTGTTTCCATAATGGCAGCCCTCCGGATGGCTGACATGCAATCCGCGGCTTTCAGCAATCCCTTACTCAGGAAAGCCAAATCTCTTATCTGTTCCCCTTCCAGGCCCATTTTTGCTCTCCAGATCTGCATCTCACCTGAGTCAACTAGTTCTGGGAATGACAGGTGAGAACTCAGCCCATCACCCTCAGGCCAGCATCTCTCTCACCTGTCACTGCTATTCCCATCTGTCCCACTGATAAAATACAGTTCCTTGAAGGTAGGAACTGTGTCTTAATCATCTCTATGTCCCCAGCACCTGATATATATAGCAGACACCTAATAGAGGGTGGCAAATGAATGAAGTGTCAGCCTCAAATCAGAGGGGCATTTGTTCTTGAAGCACTCAGGTATTAGCCATGCTCTAGTACCCAATATTTCTGGTCCTGATGACAAGCAGGCAACAGGAGTGTCTAGAGACCATTGAAATGTACTTGAGCCCCCTCCACCGTGCGGCTCTGTTCAGCAGAAAAGGAAAGCCACACGTAACAGACTCTCAATAGATCAGAGCCGCTTTAGAAGCCGCCTAGGAAAGCAAGCTGCAAGGGCCCATTTCTTCCCCCTCTGTCATAATTTTTTTTCCCAGTTGCCAGAGAGGTTGAAATGAGCTCTGCTGGTTGACAATTTGGATAGAATAACTTTTCTGTCTCATGAATTCTAAACAACTGAGGAGCAAACTCTACTCTGGGTTGTGGAAAATGAACAAAGCCTTGGAGAGATAGGTGGAAATGGAGCACAGTCTCAGCTGAGGATGAATTTGGCCCTGCTCTGAGGCTGTCTCTGAAGTTATTCCTGCTTTCCATGACTTTCTATGCTGGCTGTGTACACAAAGTTATCCCGCTCACAGCCCTATTCCCACCACTCAGGGCCACCTATGTTCGATCCATTCACCTAACCCACTTAGATGAGCCAGCATGAACCCAGATTTTTCTCTTCCACACATGAATTTATGGAACCTTCCTATCCTCAATGCAGTGTCCACACCTGCCACAGCCACATTCTGTTTATTGAAAAGCAGCAGGAAATCCATCCTTCATGAGAAAATTTTAAGTTAAATTCAGACTATTGGGGAAAAGTTGTCCTGGTTTTTCTCTAAATCAAAGGGCACAGTTGGGCTTGGGTTATTTTGAGTTGTTTAGGAATCAAGAGGGTGTTATAGATCTAAGAAGATACTCTTAAAAGTGTGTTGCAAGTTAGTATGAATGTTGAGTCACATATAGACCTTTAAACTCAAGGAGATGGTTAGATAGTAGAATGTTAAAGTCAGGGGCCAAATATGTATAAACTGGACATTGGGAAAGTATACTGGGCCGTTTAACTCTCATAAATGTGGCATATTTATATCTGTTGTTTTGTATAATACTTACTGCTATAAGAGAAGGAACCATCTGTTGGACTGAAAGGGGAAACTTCTGGGGGGAAGAGGGTGGAAGGGCGGGATAGGAAGGGGGAATAGGGAGGGGTTTGTTACTGAGATGTAACTTGAAGAAAAAAAAATAAAGTATTTAAAAAAAAAAAAAGATTGGAAGCCCCTGTAATGAGGCCAGCAGGTAATACCTGAGAATGGGGTGGGGACCAGTGCAGAAGGTGTGGATTAAACCATGTGATCCTGGGATCTGACCTTTGAATGGATGGTGGTCAGACTCCAATCACCATAGCTAGGATGTGTTCTTTCAAGGCACATGACATACTGTATGTCCTTTAATAGCTTGACTGAAGGAAGATATAGACAGAAACAAGTGATCTTCATGACCTCTTGGAAAAGAATAGCCAGAGAAAAAGTCTTCTATGCCATCCCAGAGAGGAGAGACAATGACGTAACATGAGGTTTTGATCTGCAAGGCAAGACACAAGCCTCATAATAAAGGTATTTGACTGAGCTCCATAGTAGTAACTGTTAAGAAAACTCTTTTTCAACTGGGCATGGTGGTACATACCTTTAATCCCAGCACTCAGGAGGAAGAGGCAGGTGGACCTCTATGAGTTCAAGGCCAGCCAGGTCTACAGAGTGAGTTCCAGGACAGCCAGGGCTACACAGAGAAACCCTATATTGAAAAACCAAAAAATAAAAAGAAAAAGAAAGAAAGAAAGAAAGAAAGAAAGAAAGAAAGAAAGAAAGAAAAACCCTTTTTCTTCCTCTGTACACTTGATGGGAAATATATTGTTTATTTTAGGGCTTCTCATCAGTCATGATGATACATGACTATAATCCTAGCACTTAGGAGCCTGAGGCAGGAGGAGTATTGTGAGTTCAAGGCCAGCCTGCACCATATGGCTTTCCTGTTTCTCACTGTTGGGAGTGTTTTCTATATCAGAATGTTTAGAAACCCTGAGCTACTTCCTCTGGTAAATCCCCTCATATTGACCCAGGAAGGGAGAGGGCCACACTCTAGGCTTGGACCAGCCAACATCTTTGGTGAAAAAGTTGAACTGAACCTTGGGAAGGGATTTTTATTTCTGTCTTCAGTGTTAAAAGTAAATAACAACTGTAGTACTCATCTGAGTCCTGACTAAGGTGACATTGGGCTATTCTAAGTAATGCCTTGAAATGGTTTTCTTCCTCGGCTTTCTTACTTTTTGTGCATTATATATTTGAAGAGGTATTCACATTGACTGATGAGAGGAAATGAAAACATATAAAATCTGACCTTAAGGACATCCATAATATAACATCATAAGATGTAACTAGAAACCCATTTCAACGTTGCATTACAGATCTATGACTTACAGGTGATTTCTGTCATTTAAATCTGCTGGTGAGCTGATGGCCAAATTGGATTCTTAAGAGGAAAACAATTTCTCCTACATTAAGAGTTATTACTTTAATTGAGTAATAATCTGGCTCTCTGTGTGGCGATGTTAACGTTATTAGCCATCCTGTGGTATTCACCCTCCTGTTTCCAGGGAAGTATAGCTCATTAAACAGAAACGGGATTAAAGCAGGGGGAAAAAGCTTTGAGTTTTTCAAGGCTCATCATGTCAAGGTCAGGAGAATTAAATGGTCCTGGCCTTGAAATAGGACAGAATATCTAGCCTCAACTAACTGCTGAATTAAAGGAATTCTAAGAGAAAGCCTTTGTCCATGCAGGATACACTGGATTATCTCAATAATGTGTTGTTCTGAAAATTAATAATCATTAGTTAATAAAATTAATTTGTTCCATTTATTTAATCATCTACTCATTCAGTCAGTCAGCCCACTATGTACCTGCCTGGCCCTGTGAATGACAATACCATGGCTACTGAAGCTGTGTTGACATCATAAAATGTTTTGTTGTCCTGTAAAATCAGGAGCTCGGAGACGATGCCACACTGTCCAAAGCCCATCTCAAAGGCGAGTACCTGAGCAAGCTTTGTGAGCGCAGAGGATGGGCTCAGACTACTACGTCATCATCTGTGCTGTTTTCTCACTGCTCTCCTTCCTCATCACAGTCACAAGCCAGGTCTCATCAGACTGTGACAAGTGACTAGAGACATGCCATGGCAGGGGACCCATTTAGGAAATCAATATCCTCATAGGTCACACTTTACTGTCTTCCTAAAGTGTTTCCATCTGCCTCCCCACTGAGAAGAATCACTTTGAGGACATTTTAAACTGTAGATTTCTGCACCTAGAAATTTCAATGTAGTCTTTCCAAGGTAGGGCTTTTATTGTTGTTTTATATGTGGCTGGAACAAAATAACTGGCAAAAGAAGCTTAGAAGAGGAAAAGCTCATTTTGGCTCAGAGTACAGACTGTCATGGTGGGAATCATGATAACAGGAGCAGAAAGTGGATGCCACAGTTTGTGTGCTGTCTTCCTCTGCCATTCTCCACTTTACTTTCTTAGACAGTCTCTGACAGGACGCAAGTGCTAGGTCTTGAACTCAGGTCCTCTTGCTTTTGTAGTTAACATTCAATCACTGAACCATCCTTGGCTTAATGTGTGTCTTCCCACCTAAATAAACCTAATACAGAAACTCCCTCTCAGATATGCACAGAGATTTGCTCCCTGGAAGAATCTAGATCCTGTCAGGGTGAGGATCAATATTAGCCATCACTGAGCCTGAGCACACGTAGACTTTGAAGTTTTGAGGAAGAAAATAAATGTATAGTGTATACCCATTTCTAGGATACAAACACCCCTACCCTGTCCAGTTTTGAGCTGTCAATTGTGATGTCGCTGAAGACAGAGTGGGACAAAGGTATGTATAACCATCACCTGTCATTAGCCAGATAAGTGGACCTCAGCCCATTTCAGCCCATCCACCTTTACAGATCCCTAATACCCAACAGATTCCTGTTCCAAAAGCAGAAGTGTTATTTTAGACTCTGCAGCCTAGCCAGAGGCTGTATTAGGGTCGCTTCAGGTTTCTCCCTCTCCCTCTCTCTCTCTTCCCCTCTCCTTCTCTCTCTCTCTCTTTGTTTCTGGATTTTTTGAGACAGGATTTCTCCATGTAGCCTTGGCTGTCCTGGAACTCACTCTGTAGACAAGGCCAGCCTCGCACTCAAAGACATCCGACTGCCTCTGCCTTCCAAGTGCTGGGATTAAAGAAGTGTGCCACCACCACCTACCTGCCTCCGTTTTTTCTTTAAAACTCTCTCATATCAGAAAACAGAGCCCTCTGCAATAAAGGCTGACAAAGATGGGCAGCACTTTACCAACAAAATGCAGTGCAATAAAACTTCATTATTCCCCATAAATTTCAAGCATGATTTCAAAAAAAGTGTGTCACCAATGAAAGGGGAAGCCTGTCTTCAAATCCCCACAGTTCAGGTTCAATAAGAGAACCTATCTTAAAAACTAATGTGGAGGTAGAGAATGATAGATACCAAATGTCTTCCTTTGACCTCTGCGTCCACAGGAGTATATGTACCAACTCCACCCCGACACACATACAATTAAATATATAAATACATAAATAAATAAATAATTCTTAAAAAAAAAAACCTTCCAAATCCAGGCCCCTCTAGCCGTAATCTTGGTCACAAAAGAACGAAGTAACAAAATTAAACATAACAACAAAGACACTAGGGAGTCCAACTCCTTTCTGCTCACTGAGAACCAGAAGTCCTTTACCAATGGCAGGCTCTGTCATCTGGCTCCAGTCTGGCAAAAGCACTGGAGGAGTATTCTCTCTGAGCTCTATCTTGCTTGTTTCTCTAAGCCACTTCCAGCAAAAGCATCATAAGCAAATCAAGTTGGAAGTATGTTTGAAGATGCTGTGAGGCACTGATGATTTATTTGCCTGTTAAAAGTGTGCCCACTCTGTGTCCGGTCTGGTGCTGAGCCATGGAGAAGAGAAACTAGAGCTGTGTGGATTTGTAGCTGTTCCTCTCGATGTGCTCACCCTGAGGAAGAACAGAGTATATCACACTTTAGTGAGGCAGACCCCACCATACAGGCCAGCCATAAAACCACCTCCTGACACCTGCAATATGCAGATTACATATAAGCACACTTGTAAATAGCATGTGAGCCACACCCAACTCTTAGTAGCTGGGATTGAGGCAGGGTGGGGGCCTGGGATAAAGAGAGGGTATGAAGTTGTTGTAAGCATGAGACATGAGACGTAGCTTGGGAGGCGAAGTAGCCTGATCAAACACACACTGCTTGAAGCATCCTCTAGTGGGCTGGGGCTGATGGGGTGAGGAAGTACAAACTGAGGCAGGAGGCCTTTGCACTGCTGTAAGGCTGGATGAAGGCCCCATGGTGGCTATGGAGTGTCAAGATCTCTTCAGAGTATCTGTGGAAGCTATTCCCATGATCTCCCAGACTCCAGGATGGGACAGCTCTTTGCTCACTCTCAATAGGGCCCAAGTACATGATAGAAATCATCAGAATCGAGCTCCTGGGTGATTGTAAATGTCATACTCAGATACACTAATATGCTTTTTTTATCCTCTTTTGGCTTAAAATATAAAACACAATTGTGGCTGTCTGTAGGTGGTGGGGTTATAAATTGTTTTGATAGTATTTCTTTTGCCTGGTTCTATTTTCTGAATATTCTACAATGAACACATTTTACAATAAAGAAAAAAATCTATTACAAAATGACCATACACAGTTTGCATCGAAAGAGCAATCCTTGACTGACTGCTTAAAAAATATTCAACTGAGTTTCAAATAGGAAAAAATTATTGATGGGATCTAACTTTAAACCTCTAAGCTATTTCTTTTGTCTTCTTTGCTTTGTACAGTACCAAGGAAGACAGTGTGAACAATCTTGAGAACTAATAGTTACTTTTATTGTTATAGCTTGGAGCATGGATTATTTCCATGATTTATATTTCAGGAAACTTTGAGTACAGGAAAATTGCCCAATAGTTAGAGGTGATGGAATTATCAATATCTTCCTTTCAAAGAAAACAAAACATTGTATCAGAGAGATGTCTAAAGATGATAAAAATATCATCATGCAGCCTGAGCTATGGGAGAACAATAAAAAAAACAAATGAAAGAAAGAGAGAGAAAGAGACAAAAGAAAGAAAGGAAGAAAATTTAAATAGTTCAAGGTGAGTTCTAGTTGAAATATGTGGCATTTCTAAAGACCTTCAGATGAAGGGATCCAAGATGGCGGCGGCCTGCACGGACATATTTTGATTTCAGGATTAACAGTCACAAGGCGGCAAGTGTTGCAGGATGCTGTACAAAGGGCACGACCCCTTCTAAATCTCACCCAGCTACCCAGGGACCACGGAGGATCCCTGGGCAGGATGCTCCTTCCCACTCTCCAACACGCAAGGAAGCCACTGGACCTGGGAATCGGGATCACCCATCCCCCACCAGGAGAGACTCCCGGTAAGTTCCAACCTAATACCCAGTGGGCAGATTCAGATCCCACGCAGAGATAATCCCCACCCTGCTGGGCACCCCCAGGTCTCGCACAGAAGATCAAACTATCTGGCGAAAGGTTGCGACCCTTGGAAGTGAGCTCAGCTCGGCTGCAAAGTGCCTACAGACTGCAAATCACAGTCTGTGACGAAACTGGCCAGTTTAAAAGCCACGGGAGCGGTAAGGCTATTGGAGCTGAACGGCAGATTTACCTGCTACAGGAACCAACCCTAGGGAAACTGCGAGATATCTGAAACTGTCATATATCGGACTTTTGTACTAGTACTGGCCATTCTGGCAGAGAACGAAAGCTTACATGTACACAGCTCCACCATCTGGATTAATTAGGTCTGCACCTGGGAGGCGGCACTGAATGACTCACCTGATAGGGGTGGAGTAAGGCAACTCGAATCCTATACCAAAGCGCCCCCTTTGGACCCAAGTCCAGAAGACAGCAAAAAAAATCCACATGGCCAGAGGCCCCAGACCAAAAAAAAAAAAACAGAGCAAAATGTCTCCAACAAAAGAAAGCAACACTATTCCATCCAGCCCAAACCACCTCACCACAACTGAAACACATGAAAACGATGACAATTCTACATTATGGAAAGTGATAGAGTCCCTTCAAGAAGAACTTAAAACTATGAAGGAATTCAAAGAAGCCACAATTTGACAAGCCAAAACAACCAATAACACCATTAAAGAGCTCCAAGCCAAGGTGACTCAGCTTGAACAGGAAAAGGACAAAGCAATGAAAGATTTCCAGGCAAAAACAAGCAAACTGGAGAAGGAAATGTTCAAAACGAACAATACCATTCAAGACATGAAAATAGAAATGGAAACAATAAAGAAAACACAGTCAGAGTTAAAAGAGGAAATGGAGAATCAAGAGAAGAGAACAGGAACTACGGATGTGAGTATGAAAAATAGGATGCAAGAGATGGAAGACAGGATCTCAGGCATGGAAGATTCAATGGAAGAAATCAGTACAACATCCAAAGAAAATGAGAAACCTAAAAAATCTCTCACCCACAACATCCAAGAAATCAAGGACTCAATGAAAAGATGGAACCTAAGAATTATAGGCATAGAGGAAAGAGAAGACTCCCGACTCCATGGTCCAGGAAATATCTTCAACAAAATCATAGAAGAAAACTTCCCAAACCTAAAAAAAGAGATGCCAGTAAAATTCCAAGAGGCTTACAGAACACCGAACAGATTAGATCAGAAAAGAAACTCCTCTCGCCACATAATAATAGAAACTCCAAATGTAGAGAACAAAGAAAGGATATTAAAAGCTGTAAGAGAAAAAGGCCAAGTCACATACAACGGCAGACCCATCAGAATCACACCTGACTTCTCCTCAGAAACTTTAAAAGCTAGAAGGGCTTGGACAGATGTCCTACAAGCCCTGAGAGAACATAGGTGCCCAGCCAGACTACTATACCCAGCAAAACTCTCTATCAACATAGATGGAGAAAACAAGATATTCCATGACAAAATTAAATTCAAACAATATCTTCTCACAAACCCAGCCCTACAGAAGATCCTAGAAGGAAAATTCCAACACAGAGAAGATAACTACACCCAAGAAAACAGAGGAAATAGAAACCTTCACAGCAACTAAACAAAAAGAAACACAAGACAGCCAGCTATACCAAAATAATGGGGTATAACAACCCTTGGTCACTAATATCCATCAACATCAATGGACTAAACTCGCCAATAAAAAGACACAGACTTACGGACTGAATCCGTAAACAAGACCCATCTTTTTGCTGTATACAAGAAACACATCTCACTCTTGAAGATAAACACTATCTCAGAGTAAAGGGCTGGGAAAAGGTTTTCCAAGCAAATGGACCCAGGAAACAAGCTGGAGTAGCTACCCTAATATCAAACAAAATAGACTTCCAATTGAAGTTAATAAAAAAAGACAGAGAAGGGCATTACATACTCATTAAAGAAAATATCCACCAAGAGGTCATCTCAATATTGAACATCTATGCCCAAAATAAAAAGGCACCTACATTTATAAAAGAAACGCTTCTAAAACTTAAATCACACATCGATCCAAACACTTTAATAGTGGGAAACTTCAACACCCCACTCACAACTATGGACAGATCATCAAGACAGAAGCCAAACAGAGAAATAATGAGTCTAACAGAGATTGTGAACCAAATGGACCTAACAGATATCTACAGAACATTTCACCCAAACACAAAAGAATACACCTTCTTCTCAGCACCTCATGGAACCTTCTCCAAAATCGACCTTATAGTTGGACACAAAGATAGCCTCAACAGATACAAGAAAATTGAAATATCCCCTTGTATCTTATCAGACCACCATAGAATAAAGCTGGACTTCAATAGGAAAAGAATCAACAGAAAGTCTACACTCACATGGAAATTGAACAACTCTTTACTAGAGGACCACTGGGTCAGGGAAGAAATAAAGAAGGAAATCAAAGACTTCTTAAAATCCAACGAAAATGAAGACACAACATACCCAAACCTATGGGACACAATGAAAGCTGTGCTACGAGGAAAGTTCATAGCACTAAGTGCCTTCAAAAAGAAAATTGTGACAGCTCATATTAGCGAATTAACAGCTAAACTGGGTGAAATGGAAAAAAAAAAGAAGCAAATACTCCCAAGAGGAGCAGAAGGCAGGAGATCATCAAACTTAGGGCTGAAATCAACAACTTAGAAACAAAAAGAACTATACAAAGAATCAATGAAACCAAGAGTTGGTTCTTTGAGAAAATCAACAAAATAGACAGACCCTTAGCCAAATTAACTAAAAGACAGAGGGAGAAAACCCAAATCAACAAAATCATAAATGAAAAGGGAGAAATAACAACAGACATTGAGGAAATCCAGAGAATATTTGGATCCTACTTTAAAAATCTATACTCCACCAAATTTGAAAACTTAAGTGAAATGGACAATTTTCTTGATAGATTCCACGTACTGAAGCTAAATCAAGATCAGATAAACAGATTAAACAGCCCTATAACCCCTAAGGAAATAGAAACAGTCATTAAAAATCTCCCAACCAAAAAAAGCCCAGGGCCAGATGGCTTTAGCACGGAATTCTACCGGACCTTCAAAGAGGACCTAACACCAATACTTTTCAAACTCTTTCACAAAATAGAATCTGAAAGATCACTGCCAAACTCATTCTATGAGGCCACAGTCACCCTGATTCCTAAACCACACAAAGACCCAACAAAGAAAGAGAACTTCAGACCAACCTCCCTCATGAACATAGATGCAAAAATACTTAATAAAATACTAGCAAACCGAATTCAAGAACACATCAAAAGTATCATACACCATGATTAAGTAGGCTTCATCCCAGGAATGCAGGGATAGTTCAACATACGAAAGTCTATCAACGTCATTCACCATATAAACAAGATGAAGGAAAAAAAACCACATGATAATCTTGCTAGATGCAGAAAAAGCATTTGACAAAATCCAACACCCCTTCATGCTAAAAGTTCTGGAGAGAACGGGCATACAAGGACCATACCTAGAAATAATAAAGGCAATATACAGCAGGCCAGTGGCCAACATCAAATTAAATGGAGAGAAACTTGAAGCATTTCCTCTAAACTCAGGGACAAGAAAAGGATGTCCACCTTCACCATATCTCTTCAATATAGTACTTGAAGTTCTTGCTAGAGCAATAAGATAACTAAAGGAGATCAAGGGTATAAACATCGGAAATGAAGAAGTCAAATTATCCCAATTTGCAGATGATATGATAGTAGTCATAAGCGACCCCAAAATTCCACCAGAGAACTCTTACAGCTGATAAACACCTTCAGCAAAGTGGCTGGATACAAAATTAATTCAAAAAAATCAGAAGCCCTTCTTTATACAACAAAGAAATGGGCTGAGAAAGAAATAAGGGAAACAACCCCCTTCACAATAGCCACAAACAACATAAAATACCTGGGGGTAACTCTAACCAAGCAAGTAAAGGACCTGTACAACAAGAACTTCAAGCCCTTGAAGAAAGAAATGGAAGAGGCCTTTAGAAGATGGAAAGATCTCCCATGCTCATGGATAGGTAGGATCAACATAATAAAAATGGCCATCCTACCAAAAGTAATATATAGATTCAATGCAATTCCTATCAAAATACCAACACAATTTTTTATAGACTTGGAAAGAGCTATTCTCAATTTCATATGGAACAACAAAAAGCCCAGAATAGCTAAATCAACCCTGTAAAATAAAAAAAAAAAAACATCTGGAGGTATCACCATCCCAGATTTCAAGCTATACTACAGAGCAATAGTTGTAAAAACAGCATGGTATTGGTATAGAAACAGACCAGTAGATCAATGGAATCGAATTGAAGATCCAGAAATAGACCCACACACTTATGGCCACCTAATTTTTGACAAAGAAGCCAAAATGACACTATGGAAGGACAGCATCTTCAACAAATGGTGCTGGTCCAACTGGATGTCCACTTGTAAAAGAATGAAATTAGACCCATACTTATCACCTTGTACAAAGCTTAAGTCCAAGTGGATCAAAGACCTTAACTTAACATAAGGCCTGTCACACTAAATCTACTAGAAGAAAAAGTGGGAGAAACCCTTGAACTAATTGGCACAGGTGACAACTTCCTGAACAGAACACCAACAGCTCAGGACCTAAGATCAACAATCAATAAATGGGACCTCATGAAACTGAAAAGATTCTGTAAGGCAAAAGACACTGTCATTAGAACAAAATGGCAGCCTACAGACTGGGAGAAAAATCTTCACCAACCCCACTTCTGACAGAGGGCTAATATCCAAAATCTACAAAGAACTCAAGAAATTAAATGCCACAAAACCAAATAATCCAATCAAAAAATGGGGGACAGAGCTAAATAGAGAATTCACAAAAGAGGAATCCCTAATGGCTGAGAGACACTTGAAGAAATGCTCAACATCCTTAATCATCAGAGAAATGCAACTCAAGACGACTCTGAGATTCCATCTCACACCTGTCAGAATGGCTAAGATCAAAAGCTCAAAAGACAGCACATGCTGGCGAGGGTGTGGAGAAAGGGGTAACCTACTCCATTGCTGGTGGGAATGCAGGCTTGTGCAACCACTATGGAGGTCAGTCTGGCGATATCTTAGAAAACTTGGAATAGCTTTGCCTCAGGACCCAGCCATACCACTTCTGGGTATACACCCAAATGCCTCTTCACGGAATCATAAGGAAGTTTCCTCATCTATGTTTATAGCAGCCTTATTTGTAATAGCTAGAAACTGGAAACAACCCAGATGTCCCTCAACCGAAGAATGGGTTAAAAAACTGTGGTACATCTACACAATGGAATACTATTCAGCTATCAGGAACAATGAAATTATGCAATTTGCAGCCAAATGGATGGAACTAGAAAAGCTCATCCTAAGTGAGCTAACCCAGACTCAGAAGGATGCATATGGCGTCTATTCACTTATAGTAGGATTTTAGCTATATAGTAGAAGGTATCGATCCTACAACTAACACACCAAAGGGAACCTGGACATAGACTTTTTATTTTTATTTTTTATTTTTTATTAATTTTTTATATATTAGTTATATTTTTTCTATTTTTTTAAATCTTTTTTATCTATTGTCTGCTTATTGGTTTGTTCACTGGTTCTCTCTCCCGGGCAATGAGGCACTTTTCACTGATGGTACTGCTTCGTAGACTCCCAATGAATGAGGAGGCTCTTGGCCCTCATACAACCTCTCAACTGAGATGAGGGACTGTTATATAAGGACCCCCCACCCCAGAGAAATGGGATGGAAGGGTTAGGAGGTAAAGAAAAAAAATGAAATGTGATGTTTCGGCCTTTTACTACTAATTGTCATGAACTGTTTAGGATAATTAAGAAATGCAAACTGATAGTTATGCAAGCCGGTCATTCTGTTAGGTACTATGACAGCCTATTATAGTTATTTTCTAAACTAATCAGAAATAAAGCTGCTAAGAGACAAGCAACATCTGCTTACCCTAATATAAGAGATAGATAGGACCTCTTCAAAAACCTCAAGAGATCTGCAGAATATGGCATTCAAAGATGTTTTCGTAACTTTAGATTTTTTTATATCAAGACATATCAACTCCTGACAGCACCCCCTATTCTCCTCCAAGTAGAAGATGAGCATCGAAGAATCTCCAGTGGGAGATGATTGAATTAGTCACAAGCCTATCTCTTGGTAGGAAAAGCCCCTTGCTCCAACTGTAGACAGAATGCTGTCCAAAAAGGACAAAACCTGGAAGCAGGTAAGTCAACAGTCTAGCTCTGCCAAGACAGGGTAGGCAAGTCCTTCATAACCCCTGCTCTACAATCAATGTCTGTCAGAGAAACGGGGCCAAACGACTGAAGATCGATGCTGTAATGTATGGAGAGAAAATGGGAACTGTCCACGCAGCCACTGGTATGTCATTTCTTAGTTTTGGATGCTGCAGGCCCTGTACTTCCTATAAAATCAGATATATTTATCCCTCTCAGGTCTCTGAGGTGGTTGAAGAACAGATAGCTAGAGTCTCATAATTAAATTTTGAGTTGTTTAGGAGTCAAGAGAGTGTTATACATCTAAGAAGATACTTTTAAAATTGTGTTGCGATTAGTATGAATGTTGAGTCAGATATAGAACTTTAAACTCATGGAGATGGTTAGATAGTAGAATGTTAAAGTCCGGTACCAAATACATATGGACTGGACATTGGGAATGCACGCTAAGCCATATAACCCTCATAACTGTGGCCTAATTACCTCTCTTGTTTTGTATTGTATTTATTATTATTATAAGAGAAAGAGCCATTTGTTGGACTGAAAGGGGAAACTGTAGGGGGAAATAAGATATACCTTAAACTTAAAAGAAAAAAAAAAGGGAAGAGGATGGGGGATGAGGGTGGGAGGGTGGGACTGGAGGGGGAATAGGGAGGGGACTGCGACTGAGATGTAGCTTGAAGAAATAAAAAATAAAGGAAAAAAAAAAAGACCTTCAGGTGAGGATGTAATGACCATGACCATTTTTACATATCATTTAGCCATCCCTTTTTAAAAATGTAGATAAGTTTTGTTATATGTGTATATGTGTGTACATATATATACATATATACATATTTGCACATACATATTACATGTATGCATATACATATATACATGTATACATATATGCATTGATTGCAGAGATCAGAAGAAGGCATCAGAAACCCTGGAACTGAAGTTATATCTGGTAAGAGTACTGGGAACCAAACCTGGGTCCTTTATAAGAGCAGCCAGTAGTCTTAACCACTACTCCATTTCTCTAGCCCTTTGGCTATTTCTTTAAGAGAAGGTATCTTGATTACAGTCTTCTGATTGCAGCAGATGGAGAACATTACAGAAAACCACAAGAGGTCAAAGTACAGAGATCAACTGGCTATACGGAGCTCACCCCAAATTAATGCATTTGCAACACAACCCTACACTTGAGACTCAGATAACATAGAATGGGGCCGAAAGGTTGTAAGAGTCATAGGACCAAGACATCTGCTATGAGATAGTTTCTTCTACAAAAAAAAAGTGGGCAGTACACACCTTTAACCTCAGCACTCAGCACTCTAGGAGTTCAAGATCAGCCACAGCTATGTAGAGACTCTGCCTCAAACAAACAAAAATGCTGGGGGGAGGTGAGATGAAGGGTGAATCTGGGAGGAATTAGGGGGAAAAGTTGGAAGTAAATGTGATCAAAATATGTTGTATGAAATTCTTTGAGTTAATAAAAATATTATACTAAGAAAATAATAATGACAACAGTTTACATAGTATTATAGTCCATGAAGTGTTCTGACATTTAATCTCACAACTTTAAAATGTTTAGGTTGAGTTCCATGTTGGAGATGAAGAATATGGGACTTGGGGACACTTACTGACTGGCCTGAGGACACACAGCTTGGCAGTGGAAAGGCAGGACTTAAGCTGGCTCTTCAGCCTTGAAAGGCCATGATCCTTCACCTTCTCCTTCTACTGACAAAACTCACTAATCAAAGAGCAAGTGAGGCTCATAGATCTTAGGTTAGTTTCTATTGCTGGCATCACACATTACTCCAAATTTGGGATAAGTCAGTACATACTTATTCTCTTATAGTTCTGGTGTCAAAAGTCCAAATCGTGAACTCAAGCAGAGCAGGTGGCCTCTTTCAACTTCTAGCTACTGGCTGCTACAATTCCTTGACTTGTGGTCAGTCCTTCAACATGCTTCCACAAATGCCTAGCCTTCTCATTTTGGGGCAAAATTTCCTGTAACTTTCTCTTTTAATGACACAGTTGTGATTTAAATGTGAAAGAAATGTCCAAGTTTGAATACTTACTTGGTTCTCAGCACTTGGTGGCATTGTGTTTGAAAAGTTGAAGGACCTTTAGGAGGTGTTTTGGAAGATCGTGAAACCTTTAGGAGGAGGATCCTTGCTGGAGGATGTGGGCCACTGAGGGTGGCCCTTGAGATTTTATAGCCCAGTCCTTTTTCTTATTCCACCAACATATGAGGTGAAGAGCTCCTCCTCCCCTGGCTACACACTCCTGCCACCATGCCATCCCCTCTGTAGGATAGACTGTATCCCCTCAAACTGTAAGCCAAAGTAACTTTCCTCCCCTAACTTCCTGCCTCTAGGCTATTTGTTCACAATAATGTGAAGGTAACTGATGGTCTTACATTTAGGGTCCCCTGATAATCTAGGACATCTTCCCAAATCATGATCATGAATTCAGCCCTATCTTTAACGTCCTTTTGTGCATATAAAACAAAGCCCACAGCATCCAGGGCTTAGGATGTAGCTATTTTTGAGAGACATTAATTAGCCTACCACAGGAATATTTATTTCATTGTTGAGTCCATCTAAATGTAAAATTCCCTGATGGTAAATTTTGTTATCAAATCTTCATATTTTCCTCTTTTAACCTTTCCCTTTTGTGTGCCTTGGGGCTTGGGTTTTGGCTTGCTTGCTATTAAGCAAATTACCTGGCTCTTTATTGGAAGTAATTTACGTGCGACCCTATCCTCCTGTTGTTCATCAGGGATAGCAGACACTTGGATTTTCCAGGCCTGGTTCAGACTGAGTTTGCAGAGGGATGCACTGTTTGCTGCTGAAGCCCTCTCAGCCTGTGCTGTTTATTGAGCCCTTACTCTGAGTTAGAACTATATGAGCTCTGTTCTGTCCTTTAGCAAGCCTATGAGGTAGAAGTCATCATCTTCATTTATCGCTAGGGAGCTCAAGGCTCAAAGAGTCCAATGCCATGACCAAGGTTACATATTGAAGCCACAGAGCCTCAAAACCTATGCTCCAATACCATGCTTTCACAAAAATGAGTAATTCCTAAGCTTGAATGATGTATAGCTCTATTTTAAAGGGAAAACTTTGGCTTCCCAGATACCCAAGCTTAAGTTATAATTGCTTTCATCATAGTATTATTTAAATATGTGTAAAAGTAAGTAGATATTAATTCCTTTTGCTTATAGCTCTTGGAAGACTATAAAAAGCAAAATAATTATAGTAATAATCACACAGATAAACTCCAAGCCCTCTTAAAATGCTAATTCAGACCACGGCTCTAATATGAAGGGCAATGCTATACCATAAGAACCCAATGGCTGCTGCTGCAGTCCATATGCCAAGCTCAACACTTTTGCCCAGACCTTTCAGAGTTCAGCACCCGGACACCAGTGTCCTTTGGGACAGCAGGTCCTGTGAGCAGGTTCATGTCTCTACTAGTCTCTTACCCCTGACATACTGACTTGCTGCCACACAGGTTCTTTAAGCTTCCCTGGGGACGATGTCATTGATCGGTTGGCTGTGCCTCTTCTTGTCTCCAACTACTGCAGTGGGTGCTGGGAGTCTAGTTCCTGTGGGTGTTAAAAGGACACATCCTTAGGAACCACAGCTATGGGACAGAGGGAGGGAGCAAGAAAGGGCAGTGAGGGACAGATTTGTGTAACAGTTCCTAGGAAGACCTCTGCTGAGAACAACTCTTCAAAGGACCTTGTCTTTGGGGGGTGACCTCAGTTCCCCTGGGTGCTCACTGGTGAAGACTACCTCCAGAATGAGTGGGGACACAACCTCACTCTGAGACAGCTTTATCCAGCCAACAAATACCCAATAACTAAGAGCCCCATTTTGGCATTGTTCCTGCCACCAGGAGGTCACCTGTGTTGGCCCACCACAGCGTTGTAGAGGGGGCTGGTGACTGTGAGCAGATGTACTGTGGCCCCTAAAACCACCTGACAGGTAGAAGACCACTTTGAGATGTTCCATCATAAGCGTACACTCCGAAAAATAAAACGTTTACATAAAACATAAAATGTTATATGGCATCTATTCACTTATAGTCAGATTTTAGCCATATAGTACAGGATAACTATACTACAACCAATGCACCAAAGGGAACAGGAACATAGACTTTGTTTCCTGTCAATGAGACACTTTGCCCTAATGGTGTTGCCTTGTAGGCCCCCAGTGTATGAGGAGGCCCGTGGCCCTCATATGACTGCTGAACTGGGGCAGGGGACTGATATGTAGGGACACTCCTCTCCGGAGTGGGATGGAGGGATAGGGTGTAGAGGGTGGGAGGGCGGGACTGGGAGGGGTGGAAAGAGGACACTGTGATGGAGATGTAACCTGAAGTAATAAATAAATAAATTTAAAAATATAAATAAAACCTAAAATGTTTACAGCCTCGTAGAGAGCTAAGAAAATGCTAACAGGAGTCACACATTCCTCAGCATCTCCCAGATCTTACCAGGGGACAGTGGAATGTCAGGAGGCCTCCTATCCTGTTGCCTCCACTTTTTTTTTTTTTTTTGAGACAGGTTTTCTCTGTGTAATAGCCTTGGATGTCCTGGACTCAATTTTTAGACCATCGAACTCTCAGAGATCCCCCTGCCTCTCTCTGCTGGGATTAAAGGCATGCACCATCACACCTGACAAATTTTTTTATTATTTATTTTTATGTGATCTGTCTTCACACACACCCAGAAGAGGGAATCAGATCCCATTACAGACAGTTGCCATTACAGACGGTTGTGAGCCACCCTGTGGTTGCTGAGGGTTCCACTCTTAAATTCCAGCAGTGACACTCCTCCCTAGGGTCATACTCACACTGTCCAGATCTCTCAAGATGTCCTAAAACTTTGGGAACAAAAACTTTCCTTTATTGAACTCCACTCTGTGCTTGAGCAAGCACATGCTAGGAGATGAGCACGAAGACACTGAGTGAAGAAAGAGTGAATTTGTGACTGAGGGCCTAGAAGAAGATGGATTGAGAGTCGAGGGCATCTGAAAGGGTTTTCAAAAGGGCCATTTGTGAGGGGACAGGAGATCATTGCAAAAGGATCCCACACAACAGTGCAAGCCTAGGGACATCCGATATGACAGGTAAAAGGCAGTGCCCAGTATCCCCTGGAAGGCAGTTTGTGGGGAGAACAGCTCTTGGGAAGGAGCTTGCACATCTCTCTTCTGTTCACCTTGTCACCCGTTAGCTCACCATGTCCTCATGCATGCGACCAACCCAGTGAGATGACCTGCTCCAGGAGGCTGGGGGAGGAGTCTACTGCCCTGGCAGCCATCCCCAGTCCAGCTCATCCAGGAAGGAGCTCAGTAAGTGTGTTTTACAGATAAAGAGCCAAGATCAGAAAGGATAGCAGTTTCCTTGAACAAGCACAGCACTTACATGATGGAGCCAAAATCCAGGACCTTCTGTGCTGTATTCCACCACAGCTCCGTAACTTCTGCTCTGGGAGGTTATGACAATAAGCAAAAGAGAAATTTTTCACTCATGAAACCTGCATGATTATGGATAGACTACCCCATATATGTAAGAACATCCAAAATTCCTGATGGGGAACTTCACTTAGGGTCAAGCAACCACCCAAAGTTTCTCCCATTCTCTTCCAAGTCTGCTCAACCCCTCAGCTGTATGAGGGTCTCTGGAATGGAAACAGTTAAGTTCCCACCACTTAGCAGAGCTGTTACTTTGCATTTAAATAGTGCCATTTAAGAAAGCAACATTCCCAGGAATCTGATTTGCTTCTAATGTGCTGAGCACCTGAAGGCATACTTACTTCCCGGCCAGGTCATTTGGAGCTTCATTACTTAATAATTTGAAAGCTTTTTATGGAAATCAGTGGATAAAAGGAGATGATGAAGCGAATTGTTATTATATTTAAGGACCTGGCAAAACAGGCTGCCAAGACCATCCTTGGGTCAGATGCTCTCGCTGGGGAAGGCGAGATGTTGGTACTCAGACGATGGCTTCTCATTCCTTTTGAAACTGCTTTTATTTGAAAGACATTCTTTTCCTAACAAAGGCTTTGGAATCATCAAGAAAAGAATCCATCACTGGCTGCCGTAGGAGCTCAGCTCTCCTGCCCCTCTGCCCACTTTCCTGGCTGCTGCTGTGTTGTCCACTTGCATGCAGTTGTGAGATATTCATCCTCACCCACTGAAGCATCAGTCTATTATACTGCAACTTTCAAAAGTCTTCATCACTGTCCAGTTGAGGAAAAAAAGGAGGGGCAGGGGAAAGAGAATGAGAGGGGGGGAAAGCAAAAAGAATTTCTAGAATCCTACCAGCCTCTCTGTCCTGCTATCCAACAGCTATCCACACTTTCTCTTCTGCAGTAGATTACAC
Organism: Lophiomys imhausi; assembly: GCA_907164525.1. Taxonomy (NCBI): domain Eukaryota; kingdom Metazoa; phylum Chordata; class Mammalia; order Rodentia; family Muridae; genus Lophiomys; species Lophiomys imhausi. The sequence continues at coordinate 7,650,634 of CAJQZJ010001826.1, read as the reverse complement.
CCTTTGAATACAGAATTGCCGAGGTACCATTCATTCCTATACTAAAAAGTAACCCAATGTCCTCCGGTCACCACTTTTCTTGGTTCCCTTAAGCCAGGTGCCTGGGTTTGCTGGCTGCGCAGCTTCCTCTTCTCTTTCCTGAAGCTGCTTCAGTGGCATGCCTAGCAGTGATGAGTGATGAATGGGCAGTAGTAGCCATGGTTAGCAGGCAGAAGGGCAGCAATGGGCAGCAGGACGACACGGGGACATGAGATGGTATCCTCCTCCTCTTGATATTTTTCTTGAGACTCCTGGCTCTTCCTCATCTTCTTCTCTGCCTCCCCTCACTCCCAGGTGAGCTGTTCTCTGATTCTGCCACTCACATGGTCATGCCTAAGACACGTAGCTGCTTCCTGGGCATCTCTTGAATGTAAGCCTCATAGGCCTAGCTGCCCCTGATGGCTCCCCTTGGAGCACCCTTGGCCCTCTTGGTTTCATGCCCCATGCCCATCAGTCCTTGTTGAGTCTACCGTGAGTGTATGTGTGTTGCAACTCCCACTGTTCCCCTCCACTTCTCTTCCCCTGTCACACTGCAATGGCAGCCCCTCCCTCCACCCCCAGGAAGGGCAGCAAAGGCCAAGACTTCCTCTAGCTTGTCATTAATGATTTAATTAACTAATCCATTATTCATCCTTTAAATATGCTCTGCATGCCTTCTGTGTGTAGGGAATGGTGCTGAGGTTATAGGTTAAGCAGTTCATTGGCTCTACCACTGGCTTCAGAAGATGGGACCGGTTCCTGGGGTGCAAGGTGGGGCTGGGAAACAGGACAGCAGTGTCAAGGGCTGTACCATTGAGGTCACACAGGTGCTCCCAAGCAGAGTAAGCGGGCTGCCCTTCCAGTTTGAGGCATCTCCCGCCAGCCCTGGTGTGGAGTGAGGGGTGTCTCACCCTCTCTGGACTCACCCTGGCTTTCTTGCAGCTGCCCTGTTTGAAAAGCAGACAGCCCCTGCTGAGCACGGTCCTTACCACAGGAATTTGCTGTCAACTCCAGGAAATTACCGTCAACCTGGCTTGGCTCTCGTCTGCCTCTCAGCTGTGGTACTGGCACAAGGGTTTCCCTCTTCACTGAAGATGGGAGAAGGCGGGAGGTGGAGCTTCAGAAGAGCAGATAGGCGGGAGGTGGAGCTTCAGAAGAGCAGATAGGCGGGAGGTGGAGCTTCAGAAGAGCAGATAGGCGGGAGGTGGAGCTTCAGAAGAACAGATAGGCAACAGGGCCCTGGTGACACAGGAGTCATGCGCATGCCCCACCCTTGTCTTCAAACCCAGAAGACAAGTGAACTGTCATGAACAATAAGGACACAATAAAAACCCAGAAGTTATAAACCAAAGGGCAAGCCAAGTGGCTGGCTGTGGCCAGTGCAGGTGATGCCTCAACACCTCAGGCAAGAGCCACCAACCCAGTAGAGGGCAGCCCTGGCTGGTACGCAGAGTGCAGTGGGCTGGGCCTGAGCTGCCAGAAGCCCTTCCTCTCCTCCTTCGTGGTTGACAAGACACTTCCTCAAAATCATCTCGGGAAAATTGTTATCTGCAAGCATTATGCAATTTTCCCATCGGAATTACAGGCTGTGTTTGAAAAGAAGTAAAAAGAAATTGAATGTGAAGTGCTTCTCTGCAGATCTGAGAATGGGCTTCAGATACTTTCTCTAGCTCTGAAATAGCTGATCAGGTGGGAGCTTGGAATGGCAGCTGCTTCCCCAGGGCACAAGGCACCAAATGAGCACTTACACTTGGCCAGCCAGGTCACTGGGATGGTCCAGAGCAGCAATCTTCTAAAGCTGTGACCCTTTAATATAGTTCCTCACATTGTGGTGATCCCCAACCACAAAATTACTTAATCACTGCTTCATAACTGTAATTTTTGTACTGCTATGAATCTTAATGTAACTGTCTGATATACAGGATATCTGATACATGACCCCCGAGGGGTTCGCGACCCACAGGTTGAGAACCACTGTTCCAGAGGCTTTCATTGAGCCTGTGAGCTCAGCCACTGATCTGAGTTATTTCTTATTGCTGTGACAAAATACCCAACAAGTGCAGCTTAGGTGGGTGGGGAGGGGGTTTATGTTGACTCACAGTGTGAGGGTGCCCTCCAGTCCATCATGACCAGGAAGGTATGGCAGCAGGATCTTGAGGCAGCTGGTCACAGGGCATCCATTGCCAGAAAGCAGAGAGTACTCAGTGCTGGTGGTCTCTTCTCGGTTCCCTCTTTTTATTCAGTTCATCTCTGGAATGGTGCTATCTACATTCAGGTGAGTCATCCCTCTTCAATTAATTCAATCTAGAAAAATCTCTCGGAGGCATGCTAGAGGTTTATCCCCTTTGTGATTGTAGATCCTCTTGAGTTGACAAGCAATATGAACCTTGACACCTGAGTTCAGCACCCAGCCCCTGTGTGCCACCCTTTCTCCTCTTCTGACAGCCTGGCAGCTCTCACGCCACTCTGCTGATGCTCTCACCTGCTCCTGGTGATGCCCAGATTAGCTATTATGGTGTCGAGGCCCTGGCCCCATGGTAAGCCAAAACAATGCAGGCCAACTGGGGATACGAAGGATACCAGCCTCTTGCTCATCCCAGTCTCTTACTCGCTCAGCACTGAGCATATGCTAGGACAGTACCACAGTAAGCAAAACAAAAGCGCCTGCCATCCTGCTGCCCCCTTCCAGCAGGGGATGAAAATAAATAAGCATTTACCCAGGAAGCTGGCCCATGGCAAATCTATTCAGGTAGAAGGATGGAGATGTTGGGTGGAGGAGGGTGGGGAACTGCTGTGGTCAGCAGAGGTTTCATTGAGATGTTTGTCTGAAGAGCTAGAGGAGGAGAAGGAATAGGTGCTCTGAGATCTGGGAGAACAGCACTGGGACAGGGGACAGCAAGTTCAAAGTGCACCTGGCATTGAAGGAAAGGGGACAGCAAGTTCAAAGTGCACCTGGCATTGAGGGGACAGGGGACAGCAAGTTCAAAGTGCATCTGGCACGTTAGAAGAAAAGCAACGAGTCTGTGATGCTGGGATAGAGTGAAGAGGAGAATCCAATGCAGTCAATGAGGTAAGGGGAAGAGAGGCAGGTCACAAAGGGCCTGGCAAGGACCCCAGCCACTGTGAGCTTCAAGACCAGAGGATGTTGACCAGGAGAACAGCATGACACGCTGTCACATGAAGAAGGGCCTATCGAAAGGTTCTGTATTTGTTGTTGTATATATATATTTTTTCACAACTCTGGGTGCGTAGGTATATAAGATAGGTATGCAAACCATTTCTGATGACAACCCATAGCAAGTCTTATTTTAAGACAATTTGTTGAGCACATATAATCTTAGCATTTATTAAAGAGTAGAGCAGATCCACACACTGGCAAGGCGGCTGTCCTTGCTTGTTTTCACATAAAGAATGAAACTTTGGCTGAATATTTGATTCTGGAAGATGTAGAGCACCTTCAATGTTTTCCAGGGTTGACTGATATTCTGATATTTTAATCATCAGTGCTGAGAAGGCCATGTCACAGAAATATACACTGCAAATGGCTGAGGTATATTTAGGGACATTACAAATATGGATAGAAATTCTGTTCTTATCCCAAACTAAAATTAATTTAACATTTTTGTTAAAATCAAGTCACAACTCAAACAACTTTTAAAAAATGAGATACTGTAACACAATAAAATAAAAAATATACTAATCTGATACTGATATGCTGAGAGATGATAATGGGAATATATTGTCTTTGTTTCCATGATTGAACCAGTGTGTCTCTGTAAGAGCAGAGAACTTTGTACATAACAACACTGCATTCTCTAGCACTCAGTAGTTTTGAATCTGAGCCAGATATCACTGGCTTTGTGTGGTGTGACATCCCACTCCGTGTGTTCAGAGCCAGGGCTGCAGGAAAGTCACTCCATACGATGCAGGTGACTGTATCCTGAATCTCTTTGGATTTATTGGAACTTTGTTTTTGAACACATTGTGCATTCATTGGGTCACTGTACGTTCTGAAACCTTTCACTGGATCTCATACAACCTTCACGGTCAGTCATGACATCACAATTTTAAAAGTCATAGCCTGACATATAAAAACAGTAAGTCACCGCTATTGTTTCAGTTCCTTTCTTCCTCTGATCACCAAGTCTATTTCTCTTGGAAGAGAAAGCACGTTGGTACCTCAGGTAGGGTACCCAAGCTGATGTTGAATGACAGGAAGCCTCAGAGAAAGGAAATCACTTTGGTGCCCAACTGGGAGGTGAGATCAAAGGTGAGGAGTCAGATAGGTGCCAAGAAGAGTAGAAGTCAGGGAGGGAGGAGGTGACAGACTCAGCCAGTCTCTGGCTGTGGGCGTGGCCAGCATTGGGTGAAGGCTCCACCCTAACCCCAGATTCCCACCTCCCACCTCTACCACTGCCATCTCTGCCTCCCACCTGCCCCATGTCTGTCATCATTCAAACCCTCATCCCTCCAATCTGACTTGATCCCACAACCTGTTTAAGGCTGTGCTTTTCCCATGTGGCACTAGTAGCTCGGCATGAGTACAGCTGCCACATCTTCCAGCGTGTTTACCAAAAGCAACATGTCAGACAGATACGGGTGACCTGCGGTTTCTTTGGGGGAGTTTATTTTAATTGGCACATCTTCGGGAAAGTGCTAACAGCATGGAAACAAGGCCTACACTGTGGCCTCCTTGAACCACTTCACTTGAAAAGTATTCTATGGGAGGTGTAAAGGGGCTCGAAGGATCCTTGAAAGATCCTGGCTGCTGCGCCTTAGAGACTTATAAAAACAAGCTTTTCATTTAAGTCTGATGTGTAGATTGCTTACTCTGAATTTAAGTCATTCTTCAGAGTAGGAAATGCCTAGAGCTCCAGGGGCCCCATCCATGTTTCCTTGACCACAGAAACCTCATCGGCTGCTCACGGAGACTTGGAGCTCGGCTGCACACAAAGCTCTCCTGAGACTCTGTAGGTAGCTACAGGTGTGATCTCCACTCCGAACTGAGAGCATCTCCTGTCCAGTGCCACTCACTGTGGGTGCACCTGCAGAGCAGGGCTGATATATACTCCTTGAGTGCCTTCTATATCAACAGGTCATGCTACCAATGTCATGTAGTTCCCTTAACAGTTCCATTTCACAGATGAGAAAAGTGAGCAGGGTCAAGAGACTTGCCAAAAGACTCAGAATTAGCTAATGTCATAGTCAATATAGGGTCCAGAGTTTGTTTCCTCAACCACACTACTTTCAACTCTGCTTGAGTGGTAAATATTAAAAAAATAGCAGTACCTGGGATGTTCAAAACTGTGAGGAGCTGGATGGATATACATTCTTTCAGAGAATATTCATTAATACAGGCGTTTGGAGGGCCCAAGCCCAGTTTTCCGTGTCTTTGTCTTTTGATCATTCAGTGATGCAAGAACATTTGGGTGTGTGAAATTGTCACACAACTATTCATTACTCTGTCATTTACATCAACAGTTAAATAGCCACTACTAATGGACTGTTATTTTACACACTCACACACACACACTCACACTCACACACGTGTGAGCATGGTGGTACACACCTGTAATCCCAGCTCTCAGGAGTCTGAAATAGCAGAGTCACAAGTTGAAGCCCAGCTCGGTGTACATAGCAAGACTTTGTTTTTAAAAGAGAGGGCGCTGGAGAGAGGGCTCCGTGGTTCCACTGCTGCTCTTCCAAAGGACTGAGTTCAGTTCCCAGCACCTCCACAAGACGGTTCATGGCCACCTGCAACCCTAGTTCCAAGGGCTCTGATGCATTCTCCTAGTCTCCAAAGGCACTGGCACTCATGTTCATACACATACACACTCATAAAAATTAAAATTAAAAGATAAGGGCAGCATCGTCTATATAATATAAATATTTGGATTTTACTTTTAAGCATGTTTTGAAGAATTAAAAATAATCTTAAAGAAAAGAAATAAATAATAAAAGAAGAAAGAAAGAAATGTTTTTTTTTTTTGTTCATTTTGCTGAGTGCTCACGCGTGTCCAGCTATTTGGATATGGGCCTGAGTAAGCCAGGCTGCCTCTGGTGCTGTAGGATTTAGTTTATATCAGAAAAATTTGGTGCTCAACAAAAATCGTTAGGGGTTGGTTTGTTGATTTGTTTGTCTGGACAGATAGATGGTGGTAGAATCTCCTTTCATAGTCCAGTCTGTCCTCTAACTCAAGGTCCTCCTGCCTCAGCCTCGTAGGATTTGGGGTTGTATTCTCAGGTGTGTATTTTCTCATGCCAAAGAAAAATATTTCATATTTAAAATGAATATCCCAGAATACCTCTTTCTTATTTCAGGGAGTAACATGAAATATTACAAAAAGGGACCAAGAGTAAGCTGTAGATAGGCCATGCAGTGTAAGCTCCAGATGAAGCCATTTACAGCAACAAGCTGTTCTGCATACACATACAGACCTAGCATCCTTAGGACATTGGTACATCAAAAACAATGCAGATAAATAAAGCATTAATGGAGGGTCTGGACTTTTGTTGCTCAGTAATATACTGCAGAAGCAAAATCAGTATATCATTCTCTAGGACTCAAAAAACATGATTTAAATTGTTGAGCAAGGTGAATCTGCAGGGCCAGCTGGCTCCGTGGCTCCCTCAGCTCCACCCACATTGATTTTATTTCTTTAGTGAGGTATTTCTTAGTAGACAGCGTCTCATTACTCGGATCTGGCATCTTGTGCTTCATTTCGATGTTGTGAGCTGGCTTGCCATGATTTGAAGATTCCAGCACTTGAAAATGTTAATTGTGGGCTATGTGTTTGATATATATTCTATGGAGTCTATAGAATGTTGTGAAAGAAAAATTCTTGTGATGTGGTATTAAAGAAAAGTATAAAAGGCAGGGTACAAGGCAAGACTCCCAGGATAACGAGAGGTTTTGAGGGAAGGTATGTATAGTCCACATGCAAACATACACATAGTTGCTTCTGGATGCCTGAAAGGATCCATATGAAACTATGAAATTCCAGAGAGGAAAGGGAGACAGAGGGAAGGCAGATGCTGAAGCAGGATACACTCAGCATTTGCATCATGCGCTCCTGGGATGCCAAAAACTTTCCACAATAAGTGCAGATTATTCTGAAATTGAAAAGCAAAGAGGAAAGTACTTCCAGTGGTAGCCACGTGGGCCAAGTGCAGGAGAGACATATGATCATGGAAATCCTGGAGAGCTGTTGATATTGTATGGTGGGGAATAGCTTAGCCAGATTGGTGGCCATGAATGCACAGGGTATTGATTGGGTCCTGACTGGAGTGAGGGGCAGGAGTTAAAGGGAGATGGCAGTGTTTCTCATCTGCTCAGACATCTGGTGCATGTGTCTTGGATCCAGAAGGGGGCCTCTGGAGGAGAAGGAGTGGGTCCAGAGGCAGAGGGAGGCTCCCATATGGACATGGATGTTGTGGAGAAGTAGAGCTGGCATTGCAAAATTAACTCCTGTCCAGTGTGTGACTTCATGGTGGACAGCTTTTGTTAGCCCCTCCCCAAAAGATATATTGTAAACAAACATATAAATCTTCTGTGAGAAATGGAACCACTCAGGAGGCGAGGACATGCTTTTCCTGAATGCCTATGAATGTGGAGTCGTCTACAGAGCCAGTGATTTCTCCACCCACAGTGGCCAGCCTAGGGAGACTGTGAACTCTGTCAACTTGTCCCAACTCCTGACCTTCTCCTCAACCAACCCAAGCCACCAACGGTCCAGATCAAGTTGTTTCTGAATAAATCTCCCTTCCTCTCGGAGGCCTACGTGTGACCCCTTTCCTTATTGTAGTCAAGGCCCTCAGGCAGAGAAAGGTTTTTATGATTTTTGGCTGGAAGTCTCCTCTAGTCCCTTACTTCCAGCTTTCTCAGTGCTCTGGGAGTACCAGGGAGAAGTTCACCAATTCGTTGCAAATGAGTTCTAGGCATCTACTGCCAAGTATGGCTCTGAGGACTGGGGAGAAGCTGAGGCAGCCAAACAAAGCTCTGCCCCCCACCACCACCACCACCTCCTGGAACACGGAACTCTGTGCAGTTGGCAGTACAGCTCTTCCTGCCCCAGTTGGTGGCATTCTGGGTTTTCCTATGTGTTATGGTTGATAATGTCAGAGCTGTTGGGCCCAGGCCAGGGGAAGGAAGCAACTGGGGCCAGCTAACTCCAATCAGAGGATCTCCACTGAGGATGAATCTTAGCTATGCAGACTGCTCATGACACTGTGTGTAACTGAAAGTGAAAGTCCGACTGAATCTCAGTGTCAAGCAAGGTCTGCAGGATTCTGACCTTTGTCTCACGATCACATAATGTCTGCTTTCAAAATATTAATTCTCAAATTCTTCCTCACGAGTTATTTGAGGTTCCTTACAATTAATGATGCTCTATACACTGTCTAGTCAAAAATAGAGCAGATATCACAAGGGGACTAGGTATGAGGGCTTTGTTCTGTCCTCCTTGTCTGAGGAAGTGGGTCTCCACAGCAGGAGGATTTCTCAGGGTGACACTGCTCAGGTTGAAGTGTTGGCTGCCTTACAGAGTCAATGTTGGCCTGGATCAGGCCATTCTGTGTCTGGACCTCTGTATCTGGACCCTAAGCTCATTCATGACTCAGCCCTTCATGCTGAGCAACTAGAGAAGTCTAGCCAATAGAGGTGAAGTCTGGGTCACAGCTGGATCCAGTGGGGGATGGGCTAGACTGAAGAACCAAGGTATAACTGAGAGAGAGTATCCATAGAAAGGCCACACCAATACACTGGACACTCAGTGCCACCCCCTGGTGTTCCTGGGGGAAGATGGCTCCACAGCACATGAAGTAATACAATGGGGATAGACAATGTCACCACACTAAGTTCCTCTTGTTGCCCAGAAGCCCAGCTCTCTACATTAAATGTGTGTGGTTCTCTTGCAGAGCGATGAGGTCCTCACTGTCATCAAAGCCAAAGCCCAATGGCCAGCCTGGCAGCCTGTCAATGTGTAAGTACCAAACAGATACTTGCCCTCCCTATCCCATCCTAGCCTTGTCCTAGAAGCCACCTAACTCATGGTCACTTAATACTGATTGTGCCATTAAAGTTAGTAATACCTCTCAGATGAGCAAGCCAGGGAAGTGTCGCCCATGTGGGAAGTCTTGTCTTCTTAGGAATATAAGGTTGACCTCTGTTTTCCCCAGTGGTCCTCTATCTATCACAGAAGACCCAATTCAGACATATGATTAGCCATGGTATATTCCCTGGTGCCCACAGTCCAAAAGACTGAGTAAACATATGGCCTGGCAACACAGGTATGCTTACTCTCAAGCAATCCTAACCCATGGGAAACCACAACTGCACTGGTCCCAGACCCCCCTGTCTCTGTCAACTCTGTCCCTTAGGGAGTTTATCTGCCCTGAAGTCTTTGGTGTCCCATGGGGATGCTGCCAGTTTCAAACTACCAGGATCCCAGATGGGCAACTAGATGAGCTGTGATAGATACTGGATGATAGATGGATAGACATAGATAGATAGCTAGATAAATAGATAGATAGATAGATAGATAGATAGATAGATAGATAGATGATAGATATAAGATAGATAGATATATGATAGATATAAGATAGATAGATATATCATAGATAGATAGATATAGGTATATGATAGATATAAGATAGATAGATATAAGATAGATAGATAGATAGATAGATAGATAGATAGATAGATAGACAGATAGATAGGAAGGATTGATGGACAGGATGGAAAGAGAGAGACAGAGAGAGAACAGTAAGAACAGTTTGGGAAATACCTCTCCATAGATGGCCCACATTGAACTTGAACTCATTATGTCCAAAATGGGACTCTTATCTTCACACAAACCTATTGTTTTTGTTGGTGGTGGTGGTGGTGGTGGTGGTGGTGGTGGTTTTTTTGAGACAGGGTTTCTCTGTGTAACAGCCTGGCTGTCCTGGACTCTCTTTGTAGATCAGGCTGGCCTTGAACTCACAGAAATCCACCTGCCTCTGCCTCCCGAGTGCTGGGATTAAAGGTGGGATTAAGGACCACCAACGCCCAGCACACAAACCTATTCTTAACTTGGAGTGGTAGCATATGCCTATAATCCCAAAACTCAGACGGCAGAAGCAGGTGGATCTCTGTGAGTCTGTAGCCAGCCTGGTCTACATAATAAGTTCTAGGTTAGGCAGGTCTAAAAAAACACAAACAAACAAACAAACAAACACCCCTACTCTTCCTCATGTGGGGAAACACCTGAAGCACAGAGGCTCACGAAACTTCACTTATTCTCCTCCTCACTGACTCACAGGAGAATCCTTACCTGGCTAACTTCTACCATCAAGTCCAACTACCATCAAGCTGCCATTCTTGACCTGCATCAACTCATTCTGTAACTCCCCATAACCCGATTTCATCCGCTGCACTGTTACAAGTGATCTTTTAGGAATCCAAACCTGTTGTGTTCCCCTCTTCTTAGCATCTTTGTGTCCCCAATAATGTGCATTCAGGAGAGACAGGGAAGGGGGTGCCTGTCCCTGGAAGCATCCACAGGAGCCCAATTACCTCAGTTGGCACTTAGAGGAATTCTTTTCACCTACCCTCATGGTGACCCCTTTATAGATGTTGAAACTCGGGTGTGCCCTTCTGTGACAGTGCCAGCCATATCCAGATGACTGGCCCTAACCCATCCTCCCTCTTTATAACAAGAGTCCTCAGAATCAGCAATGACACATTCATTTTCTCACTTTTTAATACATTTCTCTCTTCTAGCCGAGCTGAAATTTATAGCAGAGTATCAGTAATAAATTGACTCTTGTCTCACGATGACAGGAAACAAAATCTGACCTCCACTTCACCCCAAATCCTTCAAGCAATGACAACCTAAAGACTTCATTGATTCAATATATGCTTATTAAGATCCAAAGACAGGCTCCCATAGAAGAGGCTGTGATGAGCAGAACTCTTCCTGGGACCTACAGTTCAGTGGGAAAAGATACTTAGCAAATATAACCTATATGTGAAGGAAAGTCATGGCAAGGTCAGGAAGAAGAATATAGCACGTTAAAAGCATTAAAAGGTTTCTCATTTCTGCATAACTAGATGCTGAAATCAAAGGTGAACTTCATGTGGGCCAAGCTATACAACATTAAAAACTTAAGAACGGCAGGGTTGACAAGAGGTTGAGGTCAGAAAGACATGGTCAAAAAACATTATATACTTGTACGACAATGTCCCTGTGGAACATAGTCCACTGTACAAGTATACCAATAAAAGTAAAAGTATTTTTAATTTTTAAATTAAAACACTTATTGGAGAGTTTTCACCAGAATAATATGATCAGACAGCACTTGAAAACCAAAAAGGTAATGGCACTGCTGAGGCTCCAATTTGGAAAGTTGCATGAGGTGGGAAGGGCAGGCAGGCAGCTGCAGAGAGCCAGAAGGGAAGTAACTGCCACTCCCAATGGGCTGGCCGTGGTGGGAGGTGGGAGCAGAGAGGTGCAGAGGGAAGCAGCAGAAGATACAACTGACAGCTGTGATGACAGACTGGGAAACAAGGACGCTTCTCAGGAATGGCTCTGACCCAGTTAGGAAATTGGCAGTCCTGCCCATGACTGGGGACGGTAGATAAAGTTTGATGAGAAAGCCCATGAGATCAACTCTGACCATGTCATGCTGTTAGGATGCCCTCAAAACATGTATATGAAAGCCAAATGCCCAGTTAGTTATGCAGTTCTGAATTTCAGGGATTAAAATTCTCTAGATGCAAAACTGAACTGAGGATGGATAAGAGACTGCCGAAAGCCAGGGTACAGGTGACCAGGGCGGGGTGGGGGGGAGGGCAGACAAGAGAGCCAGAGAATTTAAGAATAAGAGTCACTTAGGATAGAGTCCTCAAGAGTCCCTGCTCTTCACTGTGAGGACTTGCCTTTAAAGGAAACTAAAAGAGAACAGCAAAAAGGTCCCAAAGAAAGTATGGTTCCCCCACACCAAAAACCCAGAGAAGACTAAGTGAGAAGTGTGGCCAGCTAGACCCTGCCCAGCTGAGGCATGAAGTCAAGACTGCATAATGTGCCTTAGATTCTCAGGAAGGCCACTGTGCCCTGCTGCTGTGAGATGGGGGAAACCCTGGGAAATCAGGACAGAGTGAGGTTGCAGAGTCACAAATACACATGGTCCGGTTAAGCCTGCTATAGAAGACTAAGGCTGACTGGGCTGTGACTACAAAGAAATGAAAATCAACTAGAGTTGTGTGTGTGTGTATGTGTGTGTGTGTGTGTGTGTGTGTGTGTGTGTGTGTGTGTGTGTGTTTGGGTGGCTTAGAGG
>CAJQZJ010001826.1:7579102-7616237 GCA_907164525.1 Lophiomys imhausi | reverse complement strand
AATGTTCAGTTTATACCTATTTGGCCCCTGACTTTAACATTCTACTATCTACCCAACTCCATGAGTTTAAAGGTCTATATGTGACTCAACATTCATACTATCTTGCAACACACTTTTAAGAGTATCTTCTTAGATCTATAACACCCTCTTGATTCCTAAACAGTTCAAAATTTAACTATAAGATTCTATCTGTCTATTCTTCAACCACCTCAGAGAACTGAGAGGGATAAATATATTTGCTTATATAGGAAGTGCAGAGCCTGCAGCTTCCAAAACTAAGAAAGAACATACCAATAACTGCCTGGACAGTTCCCATTTTCTCTCCATACATTCCAGCATCAATCTTCAGGCTTTGGGTCCTGTTTCTCTGACAGACAAGCTGATAAATGGTCCTCTTAATGGGTTTTGGAGGTTAGCCCCAGGGAATTCCTACTTTTCCTTTTCTGTATCCTTCTTCCTCTCCTATGTAGGAGTGCATGGGCTTGAGAAAAATGAGATATAGACATAGCACAGGAAGGTCCAAGAAGAAGGGGCAGATTATTGAATATGCCCTTATACCTTTGTATATTGATACAAAATTAGTAGTTTATTTGGCTAAAGTGGTATTGACCATTGTTTATTGTGCAAAAATAAGATTGTATTGGATTACATCGGTATTGATCTTTGTATATTGATACAAAATTAAGATTATAGTTGGCCACAATGGTATTGACCCTTGCATATGGACGTAATATTAAGATTATATTGGGCTACATAGGCATTGATCTTGGTATATTGATACATAATTAAGAGTATATTTAACCACAATTGAATAGATCTTTGTATATTGATACAAATTTAAAGATAATGCTTCCCAATGGTATCATACCTAGAGATACTTAAAAATAAAATGTGAAGCTCTGACCTCCTGATACCAACCGTCTAAAACGGTCTAGGATAGTTAAAACAAACTCCTAGTCATGCAAACATGTCTCTTTGTTAGCTACTATGACAGTCTATCACAGATATTCTCTAAACTACCCAGTAATCAAGTTGCTAAGAGACAAGCAACATTTGCTTATCTAAATACAAGAGATGGATAGGGCATCTTCAAAAACCCCTAGAGATCTGCAGAATATGGCATTCAAAGATGTTATCTTAAATCAAGATTTTTTTTGATATCGAGACATATCAGCGCCTGACAGCACCCCCTATTCTACTCCAAGTAGAAGATAAGCATCGAAGAACCTCCACTGTAAGATGGTTGAATTAGTGGCAAGCCTTTCTCTTGGCATGAAAAAAACCCCTTGCACCAACTGCAGACAGACTGCTGTCCAAAAAGGACAAAACTTGGTAGCAGGGAAGTCGACAGCCTAACTCTGCCAAGACAGGGTAGGTAAGTCCTTCATAATCCCTGCTCTACAACAAATGTCTGTCAGGAAAACATAATTTTAAAAATAAATAAATAAAACCAGTCCTGGGCTGGAGAGATGGCTGCTCTTCCAAAAGACCCAGGTTCAATTCCCAGTACCCTCATGGTGCCTCACAACCTTCTGTAACTCCAGTCCCTGGGGATCTGATGCCCTTTCCTGGCCTCCACAGGCACTGCATGTATATGGTGCACAGACAAGGAAACCATACACACATAAGATAAAGAAAAATTTGAAATAGCAATAATCCTTGCAAGGAATGGCACTGCTGAATGAGCTGCTCAAAACCAAGCAAGCCAAATGATTGACAATGATGAGTTAAGATAATACAATGGTTAAGTCATGGGCACAGACCATTAAGTGTTCTTTGAATTCCCTGGGGGCAAAAAAGGCAGCCATATAAAAGTGAAAGTGGATTGACTTCCTTAAGACAGTCCATCTCACCTTGGTGGACACCTTTAATTCCAGCACTTGGGAGGCAGAGGCCAGCCTGGTCTACAGAGCTAGTTCCAGGACGGCCAAGGAGACACACACACACACACACACACACACACACACACACACACACACACACCACCATCCTATCATCCCCCTCCCCCAACACTACAAAGACAGCTGATTCTTCAGCATAGAGGTGGGCTAAGTAGACTGGTCATTTTCCTTAGGGAGTATTCATATACCAAGATGTCTAAGGCAGCTATATGCTAAGCAGTTTCTCCAGGAAACTCTGCTACGGTATTGAAAACAGCTGCCGAATACAGTCATGAGCACGCTTTGTTCAAAGGAAAGATACATGAGGCCTTATGATGACGAGTACAAACAAAACACCTCATCTCTGGGGGTGAGAAGGGTTCATGTTTCATAGGAAGAAGAAAAGAAGTGTTCATTTTACTTAGCATTGGGCAGGCTAAAAACTTGGGCAGAAGCTGGTCGTGATGGCACCCGCCTTTAATCGGGAGGCAGAGGCAAGCGGATCTCTGTGAGTTCGAGGACAGCCAGGGTTTGTACACAGAGAAACCCTGACTTGGAAAATTAAAAACAAAAAATACCTCAGTGTTCCCTGGCTGGTCACAGCTTACAAGTCAGTGCTTTAAACACAAAGCTTTATTAACATGATGCTGCAGCTCACGGCAAGCTAGCCTGGAGTCACTCTTGTGAGGTTTGGCTGTATTAGACTCATTCTCATGTGTACAGCCACAATCAAGTAGGGCTGGAACAGCACCCCCAGCCTCACCTGCTTTCCTGGGGCCTCTTTCCACAAGGTCTCTCCATCTCACAGCCCATTAGCCAAAACAAGCAATACCTAGGTTCAAGGGGTGAGGAAACAGACTCTGCACTTTGACAAGAAGAGATTCAGAGCATTAATGGCCATAGTTTTTTGAAACCCATCACCTATGAGCTAACATGCCCTGATAAGGACAGTAAGCATTAATTCAATCACTCATTGCACAGAGAAGCAGCGAAAGGCAAGACAACTCATTGGACAGTCCCGCTCAGATTCTGCTGGCCTAACCAGGCATTCTCATACTTTCAGGCTGTCGGATGCGCCCATGGACAGCCTGGTCAGAATGCACCAAGCTGTGTGGAGGCGGGATTCAGGAGCGTTACATGACCGTGAAGAAGAGGTTCAAAAGCTCCCAGTTCACCAGCTGCAAAGACAAGAAGGAGATCAGAGCGTGCAAAGTGCACCCTTGTTAGCAGGGCTGCGATTCCCCCGGGGCTGTATTCCAGAGTCCAGTCACCAGTGGTCGGGTGGTTTGTTTGCTTGTTTAAGATGATTTAAGTTGTGTCCACTAGTTTTCATTTTTATGGTGTGGTTTGCCCAATAGTATTATGGGTACCAAGGGACATCCTTTCCAAATACTTCTTGGTGGGTACAGGCCAAGTGGAGCACCCTTGTCCTCAGGCAGCCCTCTTCCTACACTGAAGTAAGTAGTGTTGGTTCGCTTTGTACTAAATTGAAGTGTGTCCCTCTGGAGCATCCCCCTGCTCAAGCAGGGCAGAGACCCTGGCCACATCCACAGGGAGAAGCAACCATGTGTTTGGTGCCAGGACACAGCATGCGGGGCACACAGCCATCAGATGCAGAGGACAGATTCCCCTTTCTCATCTTTGGCCTGCTCACTCTTGCAGAAACCTGTTTGTCAATGTCTTCATTTATCATAACTCCAGGTATCTTGGTAAGTCTCCTGGGTCATGAGTTCTGCAGTGCCCTTGAGAAGAGCTTAAGGTGGCTTTTATTCTACAAACCTCCCAATACGGGTTTGTGACACCACAAAGGCAGCAAGTGACAATGACCACTTTATCTAATTGTGAGTGGTGATAAAGGAAATTAAGCATGAAATACGTTTCCCTTGGGTTTTGACTGTCGGTGCCACAACTGTCCTAGGATGCTGGGGGTATGAGCCTTCTGTCAACAGATTCTTCTTTGATCCATGGCAGACAGTAAACTGGGTACTGGTTTCAAACCCAACTTAAAATCTTCCTACACATATCCAGACCTTTTACATTCCCCAAACTTTCTTAGAATAATATATTTTAGCTCTGAGAACTACCTGCTAAGTCTGCCAGGAAGCTCCCAAATCAATTCCTCAATAAAAATACTATCTTCCCTACTTAAACATTTTTTTAAGTCATGATATTGTATAGTTAGGAGAGAAAGAACCTATTCCTATGACTAAGACTCAAACGTAGAAGAAAGAGTTATTCAGTCATACCTGTGCCTGACTTCTGGACCAGGGCCCTGGTTCCCACAGACAGTCCAAAGGAAGGTCAGGGGTTTCCACTGACTTCCAAGCCATCAGCAGTGCGCTAAATCCATGGAGTCTAACTACCAATATTCAGAGTAAAAGGACAATTATCTCAGTTGTGAGCTCATGGCAGATTTTTGCTCCATGCATCTGTTAAAACTACCACCACATTCTTTTGCAAGTCCGTGTTTATTACTGCTTCATCCAAATGAACACTGTGGGCAAGGTGCACACAATGCTTTGAATAAACTCCTTTAAGAATCTGCATTAAACACATTAGGATATTTCCAGCTACATCTATGTACAATCCCTGAATATGTATTTTCCTTAACACAAGAGAGCCTGTTCAATAAAAAACAAAACAAAACAAACAAACCTCACTGGGTCTGTCTTTGCTTTCAGGCCAATTAAGTGGTGGGAGGTTTGGGTCTTTTTCCAGTTGTTACCCAGTTCATTTGCAGGAAAATACGGAGCCTCTGTTCCCTCTAGACGGGCTGCTGTCATCACACCCCTCAGCCGTCTGAAGTCAGGATTATCTCTAACATTATTTTTAGATGTTTTAATGAATTGCTTTCTCCTTCAAAGGAGTATAATACTCAAAGGAGTATAATGCAATGAAATAAGAGGCTTAAATTTCTACTTGGGACCCTAAAGCCTAAGAATGTCCTGCTAAAGAATTTGTCCTGCCTACTTCTGCAACATCCTCCAAGTGATCTTGATGTACACTTATTCTCAACCCATGAAAATCAAAGCTCCTTCAGATGGTGGCAGGTTTGGCTAGCATCTTCTGTTCTTACTGTGGTATATTATTATACTTGGCATAATATTATACTTGGGTATAATTTTAATCCTGATTTGGGAGACTTTAAAAACCAGAAAACTGGATAATGGCCAAGAAGAGGATGAAGCATGCTTTTGTCATAAGTTTTATTGCTGTGTTTGCAATGGGGAATTTGTGAATGTCAAATCTTTCTTACCAAAGTCTTGTATTAGGTGGCTGTTGTGTTTTCTGGCTAACCAATCATTTTGGAAATAAAGATTTTACTATGAATGCAATCTGTCTCGACTTCCACTTGGGCTAGTAAAGGACACAGCACACTTGCCACATATGGTGTGTACCATTAATCCCAGCACTCAACCAAGGGAAATTATAACTGTACATATTTTTTATCAATGCCAAACCAGTTGTGATCTAGTCAAACCCACACTGTAAGAAGTTCAGAGCTCTATTTCCCAATCAGACATTCGGTCAATCTCCTGTCACCATGCCAATGTGTTTGATCTGAGGGCAATCTGCTGTAGCAAATGACACTAAAGCCTAAGCTCTTTAGACCCTGAGGTGAAAAACTTAAAAAAGAGCCTGTGTGTGCTTTCATTTGAGCAATCTCCTGCACAGGCTCTCAGCACATTCAAGGACTGCAAGCAACAGGAAAGAGCACACATTCTTGTAGGCCTTTGGCACTCTGGAAATTCATCACAACCTATCCACAGTAACTGCACCGCTGATGTGTGAATATGTAAACATTCTCTCTGTCAAATTACCTCTGGGCCCTGTTTTCATTAAGCTTCCATGTTTCAGACAATAAAAAGTAAAAACAAAATTTTGGATTACACGTGGTGGAAGCTGAACTCTGGCACTAGAGAAGTCGGTCAAGCCAGCAAAGCCTACCTCAAAAATAAATACATAAATAACTTGTTAAAGTCAGAAAACTCAAAGAGAGCCACAGGGGCCTCAGCAGACACTTTTATGACAGTCTGACCTGGAGTTTTCAAAGCCCAGCTTTAGAAATTCTGTTACATGGAGTTAAACTATGAAGACGTGTACACACTAAAGAAATGCACACTATTATCCACACAAGACTAAACCATAAATGTTTAATTCCTACCTAAAACTCAGAATCGAGGAAGACAGCCATTTCTGCCATGTTGCCCTTTGGTACTATTGACTTCAGTATCCTCATTCTTGTTCTTCATACTGCCCGAAGTAGACAGAATGAAAATAAATCCCCTTTGAAAATGATTGAAATGAGTAACAAATTATAAATAGTAGCTACGTGTTAAGTAGCACAGGGCTAATTCTCCAATTTAAATCCCATGAAACTGAAAGCAAAATATCTCTATTAAAATGTGACACTTAAATGACGGCACCTGCTTTGAACCCCACAGGCTCAGAGGCAGTGTATATGTATCTTAGGGTGGAGAGGCAAAGACTGTAGCGGTGAAGCCCAGGGAATCTGGGTTGGCACCAGAGCCACACCTCCAAGCAACTGTGACAGCTGCCGCAGTCATTTCTGCTGTTCTGGTCTCAGGACTGGCCTACTCTCCTTCTCACTAGAGGGGTCTTCATTCTCACCTTCACAAGTTAACCAGTCCTCGCCCAGAGAACAGGTCTCCCAGGAACCAGCTCTATTCTGCCTGTCCCTCACGGCTTGCTTCGTAAACCATTAAGTGCCCCCCTTTGAGAGAGCTGCATTTTGGTCATTCTATAGCTGAAAATATAATGTACATGCATAATTTTTAACAGTCACCCGAGTGCAATGCAATTCCAAGCTGTTTTCACTTAGCACATTCACGGTGTCTTCACATGAGATGGCATTCATTAGCATCTCACAGTGCTCAAAATACCCCTCTCTAGCAGACTGATTAGTAACAGGCTCATATTTTAAGCCATTACATGCTTAGACAATTTTCCTTTACCGCAAGTAATTTTTAAGTATTAAGAGAAGAGTGGGCGACTGGTGAGGTGGCTCAGTGGGTAAGGGCACTCACTGCCAAGCCTGCGGGCCTGACTATAATCCTCAGGGCCCGTGTGGAAGAGAGAACTGATTCACAAAAGCAAGTTGTCCTGTGACCTACACACATGGCTGAGTGATCCTAACCTGGAATAATGAGCCTAAGTAGGACGTCAGAGGGGTCAGAAGGGTCACTTGGAAAGGCCTGCGTCTCCTGCTACCCACCCAGTATACAACCAGTGCTGGGTAAAGAACGACCTGTGCTTTAATCACATTCACATGCACAACTGGCAAGTGTGTGCTGAGAGACCTTTATAGTAATGTGGCATTGCCGATATTTCTAAGGGGATGGTTATTTTCCTAGTTAACTTTCCTTTTCATTGCATTTAGCAAAAGTATGTCAGTCCACAACACCGGGGACTAAGGTGTTTTAAAACGGGCTTAAGCAGCCTGGGGAGCACTGACTACCATTCTCAGCCACAGAGGCCCTTCCCTTTCCTCTTCATCCCCTCACCGCCCGCCCCCCACCCCCCCGGGCTTTGTAAACCACTGTTGTCTTGAACTTATGATCTCATGATTCTCCTGCCCCAGCTTCCTCAGTGCTTGAATTACTGGATACGGCCAAACTGAAGACTTCTAGCTTTCCGAAATCAAGTATTCACATTTTGACAACTAATTCCAGGTTGCATCACTACCCTACCTCACTGACTACCTCATACTTGCTGGCTTTCATCAATCATACAGCTTACTAAAACAAAGCACTGCCAGTGACCCAACTTTGCCAAAGAACTTCCCCAAACAACCCACACTCAACACTCCATTTCCTCACCTGCCAATCACACTGCAGTTCCTACCTGGTTTTCCACAACCTGACAGCTTGAACGAACCTATGGAAGTCTGACTACTGCTGCCTCTCACCCAAAGCTTCTTACCCTCCTAAGGCCTGGGCTTCCTTAAAATACAGGCTCATGGGGCCAGGAAGGTGGATCTGCAGGTATAAAACTTTGAAAGCCTGAAGAACTGAGTCTGATCCCCAGAGTTCAATCTCTGGAACACATGTAAAAAGTCAGATGCGGTAGTAGTGCACATCTGGAATCCCAGCACTCCTGCAATGGGACGGGAGGT
The DNA here is from genome assembly GCA_907164525.1 of Lophiomys imhausi. Taxonomy (NCBI): domain Eukaryota; kingdom Metazoa; phylum Chordata; class Mammalia; order Rodentia; family Muridae; genus Lophiomys; species Lophiomys imhausi. The sequence goes on along the minus strand of CAJQZJ010001826.1, from coordinate 7,608,221 downwards.
GGAGGCAGGAGACTGTCTCAGAAGCTCAGGGGACAGCTAGCCTTAAGCACACAGTGCAGAGACAGAAGCGAGACACCACCTCAATATGGCAGAAGGCAAGAACTCACTCCTGCACAGCTGTCCTCTGACACAGTGCACATGTGGCCCAGCATTCACCCCACCCCCACACCCCCACCACAACTTAGGCTCCCAGCTCTCTTTTCCGGCTGCTTCTCTTAGTTATTTGCTGGCTCTTGATTTTCTACTCCTAATTATTCATTTTCCCCTCAAAATTTACCCTTCACTCAACAGTAAATATTAGCCAGTTTGCCTATCTATCCCATCACTAATTCAAAATGCATAAATTATAAGCTTGTCTGTTTAGTCTCAGCTCCTTTTCAACTCCAGTCCTCACCCCCAACTTCCTGACTATCCTGGATGAGTACCACACACTTCCATTACCAGAACATCCTGTGCTCCATCCATATTTAATTATGCACCACTACTGTTCTGTGCACGCAAGCACAGTGCTTGGAGCCTTAGTTTTCCAGAGACACCTCTAATGTCCAGGCCCCCTTGGCCCCTGTTACATCATCACCATCTCTGGAGCATTCATTCATCAAATGACCTTTCTGTGCACAGCGGGGGCGTAGGTGACACCACAAACAGTGCATGGTTCTACCGTCATGGTGCTTATGACGCTAGGACACCGCCCTATCACCTCCCTCTGCCATTCGTGACCACTGGATTGGATCCCAGCATCACCTGTTCAGAGTCCACAGCAGAGTCTCACTGTGCACAGAAGGGCCATCTATGCAAAAGCCCTCACAACCCAACCTAGTCTAGCTGCCATCCCTCTCCTGATGCACTTAGTCTCCTCAGCAGCCACCAAATCCAGCTGGTGCTGCAGGACTCTCTCCCCAGGAGTCCTAGCACCTCACTCTTTTCCTCCTTTCTTCCCCATATCAACCCCACCAATCTTCCCTGAAAAACCACTGTCCATTCATATTTTAAGAGACAGAGCCCCAGTATTTGGGTCACTCTCAGTCTTCCTCCATGAGGACTCCAACTAACCTGAAGGACCCTGTACCCACTGTCTTCCAGAAACACCTCCTAACCACCACTACAGTCCTACACAAACAAATCTGTTTAGTCACATATTTTTAAGGAAAATAACTTTTTCGGCTTTAAAAAATATACCTCAAAAACAATCTATTTGGCTGGGCATAGTGGTGCATGCCTTTAATCCCAGCACTAGAGAGGCAGAGGCAGGCGGATCTCTGTGAGTTCAAGGCCAGCCTGGTCTACACAGTGAGTCCAGGACAGCCAGGAAACCAAAAAAAAGAAAGAAAAAAAAAAAAAAACAAAGTATTTGGCCATAATCTCCTTCTATATACTTACCTGTTATCTGTTCAGTGGAAAAAAAAGAAATGAATCCAGGCAAATCAAGTGTCGTTTAAAAGTGACAGGAGAGGCAGGCTAGTCTTCAGTTACATGCCACCCTGAGACATCATTTTTACAAAAGCAATGAATAAAGTGATGGACACACACTATGAAACTCCGAAGCTCCAAATGTTGTCAAAGTGACATGTATCAGGGACTGTGCAATGTCCGAGATACATAAATACCTGAACAAGCAACCCAGGAAGAAAACCCTGAGGTCACAAAAACTCTCAGGAGTTTCGGTTTGAAATCCCACATACATAATGGGACACAAGAGTGTAAAGTTGGAGAAGGAACCTCGAATGTTACAGGTGCTGGGCAAACCCCAACACTCAAGTGAACTCTGTGTCACGGGCAACAATCTCTACATATTTAAAGGGATGGGAAACAGATGCAGAAAAGGATTAGTATTCCATAGGACAAGGGTATGAAACACCAGCTTCAGTCACACAAATAAACAGCCATGTTCGCTCATCTACTTACATGTTATTTGTGGCTGTTTCTGTGGAAGTTTTGTATAGTTTATGTAGCTGGAGCAGAGACCATATGGCCTGCAAAGCCTAAGATGATATTCAGAACGTGGCCCTGTATAAAGACAGTTTGCCAACTCCCAGGCAGAGAGGCTAAAATGGCCAACAGACATAGAGTATTCATGTCATAATGAGCCAGGGTTCACCTTCCTGCCTGAGACATTTAGAAACTGATCTGTGGTGGGTGGGTGCTATACGTAATACCCCAGCTCCACATAATCCTACTCAGGAGGCTGAAGCAAGAGGATAACTTGAACCCAGGAGAACAAGGCCAGCCTAGGCAAGATAGCTAGGCCCTGTCTCTAAAAGAAAGGTGTGTGAAAGACTAAATGATAAAACAATGGTTCATAGATACTGGACACAAGTGAGTCTTAAAGGTGCCCTGGCTTTCAGCCTAAAGAAACACTCCCAATTGCAGAAGGTGGCCTAGGAGATCCCAGGCAGAACACAAATGTTTCCTTGAACTGAAACAACAGACACTAGAGTTCAAGGAACCTTTGAAGTAGCTTGAAGTTGCCATAGAATGTCCTGGAGTGTTTCAAAAGGACTGTACGGGATGGGGACTAAGAGAGGATCCAAACCTATGCATAGGGTCAAAGAGTCCTGGCCAAACATCAAGTGTATGGTATGCATAGCTCAACTGGGCTTTGGTCAAAGCATGAACCCTGAGCTGTGGAAAGCCTATCTCACAAAGGGCTGGGGATGGTCTGCATCCCCACAAGCCAAACTGGAGAGTGCTTGTAATCACTCAGGGCATTCAATAGCAGACTAATCTATCCCTAGAAAAAAAGCTACTTCAGATTGCATTAAGTTTTAAAGGAAGAACCAGAAGGGTCAAATTGAACAGCATATACACAAACTGGTTAACAGAACAAAGCCCAAAACCTTCAGATGAAAAAGCTGGGACCAGACACCCAACAACATAAAATATGCAATGTCCATTATGCAAGCAAAATTTAAATGTATAAAAAGTCAGGATCATAACTAAATTAAAAAATCACATAACAGAAACAAATACAAACTACAGAGATGTGGTATCAAAGTGATTTAACCATGAACATAACAAGTTCAAATACTCATAGCAGGCTTTCTAAAGCAGAGTTCTACAGGAGAAGTCAGCCCTCAGGAGCTCCCTGAGAGACTATTTCTCAACCCACCTTGCCATTGTAGATACACAAGTGAGAAGTTAAGTTTTAACACAAGCATAAGGGCTCAACTCTCTGCGAAAGAGTGGAAGGGCTAGTTCAAGGAATACATGAACAGAATGAGGAGTGAAACAGGAAACACACACAACACAGACACACACACATATACGTATACACATACATACATACATACATACACACCCATATACGTGTACACACACACACACACACACACACACACACACACACACACACACACAAAACCAAATTGTTGGGCTTGGTGGGGATGGCATACACCTGTAGTTGGGAGGCAGAAACAGGATTGCTACAAATTCAAGGCCAGGCTGGACTACACAGTGATTTCTAGGCCAGATAGAGCTAATCATAACTCAAAAGATAGGGGGAGGGGAGAGGAGGAGGAGAGGGAGAGGAGGAGGGGAATCAGAAACAGCCAGGAGTGCGATACACACCTTACAACCCCAACCCTCAAACTCGAGGGGGAACCTATTGGGCTCACTGAACACAGAGAGTTTCAGATCAACCTGTGCTACTTATAAAACCAAAATTTTAAAAACTAGAAAACAATACACTGTCTGAAATAACTCACTGGACAGGGCTAACAGACGACCTTGTTAAGTGCAGAGTATAGCTTGGAGCAGATGAAAGTGCGTCCATGAACATGGGAAGGAGGAGAAACAAAATCTGAGGGTCTCCCAGGAAGCTGGGTATTACAGGCTAGCTCTTAGTATCTAAAGTCACTGATGACAAACAGGAAACTCCCCACCAAGGATATACAATGGTTCTGGTGAGGCATCAGGGCCAAAGGTCAATGTGCTAGTTTCCGGGGCAGTGATTTTACCAGAAATTTAAACAGTAATTGTATATTTATGTAATCATTATGAAACACAATAAAATTAAGTGATTTTGTTTGTATTTAAATAAACACAGGGTCCTCTTTGCCAAAGTCATTTTAGGATTCATCCTCTGGTGGGGGGGTGTCCTATGTGTATATATTCACCTTTCTCTCCTCTACAGCTGGGGCTTCTCTGTTAAGAACACTGTAGAGAAAAGGTGAAAAACCACTGACCTCAAGAAATCAGCAAACCAGTAAGTTCACCTGCAGAACTCCCTACCATATGGTGCAGAAAAGGCACAGCTGACCAGGTCTACATCCCTCACAGAAGCCCTGGCATGAAAAAGGAGCCGTCAAGAGTCGTCTGGTGATAACAGATCAACTTTAATTCTAGCACCTGAAGCTATACAAGGGTCCACTTTATAAACTCCATGGGACTGTTTTACACATTTAATAAAGTGATCACTGTGCAATACCACTGAGAGTCTCAAAACCAGGAACACACTTTGAATTGCTTAAACACAATCCACAGAGTTCAAAAGAAAATCAGAAGCCATCCACAGTTACACTAATTGTCAAGTACAGGTTTCACACATGATACCTGATATAACAGTCAATATCTAACGGGGACACTGAACGTGACTTCACAGTCTCGTCCTGTTGTGTTCTTCAGGAGGGTTTTCTGATCACTGGCCACCGGCGGATGCACCAAGGACCAAGCCAGCAAGCGGAAGCCCTGCCACAGTCGCCATGGTTCCCACTTTCTCTTTGTCAGTTAACAGTGAACAGTGAGAATTAAATACTCATCTTTACATATACACAAGGTTCGCTGTGAAAGCATATTCGCTTACAAACATATAAAAATACTTGTTAACTAGTTTGATAAGAAAATAACGTATAAAAGTATATAGCAAAAACATCTCTGACTCTGAAAAGATCAATTCCATATTTTATATTACATCAAACAAAAAGTTTTAATTTGTGTGGGTTTCCTCTTTTAATCCCTTAACCAGGAATACTTGAAAAGGAAGACAGACAGGAACCATTCCCTCTCACCCTACCACAGCTGTGAAAAGAGAATCAAGTTCACCTTAACACCTAAGCACAGAATGAGTCCAAACATTTGGCCACAGAGAATATTGTCATCTTGAAGGAGGCATAATAACAAAGGCTTGATCAGCAGTTTTTAATCCATAAATACAACAGGCATTTTGATATTATGGCCACTGGAAAACAAAAGGTGTAGCATCAGGAAAAGTTTGAGATGTCTCACTTTTGTAGATTCCATTCAGTGTATTCAAGGTTAATGAAAGTTGACATCATAGTTTTAAAGATAGGCAAAACTTCACATTAAAAACAAAAACAAAAAAACCTTCCCTATGTTTCTATTTAGAGTAACAGTAGGCAACATGATTCCAGAAGTTAAAAATTACTTCACAACCCATGACTTCAGCTTAGCAAACAGCTTAGGTTCCAAACTTGGTTCATCCCTATTAAAAGGTAAGCCCTTAAAGAATGCATCTGTGTGTGTAGACATGTTTTAATGGAATCAGGTAATGTCTGAAGCAGCCTTAGTGTTTCCTTTCTATAGGCCTGAGAGGACCATTACATTAGCTTCGCAGAGAGGATTAGCCAGCTCCTTGGTGTAAGGCTAGCACGGTGATCATCAGTCTAAGGCTACAATGGTCCCGGCAGGATGTTAACGGGAACAGAGATGAGGGCTTCCCTGGCAGTTGTTAGCTAAAACTCAAGGGACTCTTAGAAAATGACACAGTGGCAGCCTTTCTTGTCTTTTTCCTTCCGGGTTGGTTCTGGTGAAGGAGGGCATTCTTGCTCTTGAAATTTCCTGTAAGACAGAGAAATCTAAATAGTATCGCCATTAGTGATCTCTCAGTACAAATGCAGGTTACTTCTGGACGTGTTCCATTAAAATGCTCTCACTGCTCAATGTTCCACTAGGGCAGTGGTTCTGAACCTTCCTAATGTTGTAACCTTTTAATACCAATGGTTGGGGGATCATATATCAGATATCTTTCATATCAGATACTTACACTACAATTCATAACAGTAGCAACATTACAGTTATGAAATAGCAACAAAAATAATTTTATGGTTCGGGCCACCAAAACATGAGGAGCAGTAAAGGGTTCCAGCATTAGGAAGGTTGAGAACACTGGTTTAATACAGCTCCTCATGTTGTGATGACCCCCCACAACCATAAAATTATCTTTGTTGCTACTTCATAACTATAATTTTGCTACTGTTATGAATGGTAGCATAGGTATGTGTGTTTTCTAATGGTCTTAGGAGATCTCTGTGAAAGGGTTCCTTGACACCTCCCCCCAAAGGGGTTGCAACCCACAGGTTGAGACCTGCATGAGACCAAATCCTTGGAAGGAACAGAAGACACAAGTGTTCTGAGGAGCGGGGTGGAGTGGTTTGCCAAGCATGCGTGAGGCCCTCACATGAGAATAAACAGAGATGTCCAAATTGCTTTCCTGGCTGAGTCCTGAATCAAATGCCTGTATGTTCTCTTCCTAAGTTAAAATTCTTGGACTCAAAAGATACACTTATCAATAAACGTGCATCATCAAGAACAATGGAAAAATGTCTGTCAGAGATGTACACAATTCTCACTCCTCTCTGCCACCTAGTTAAAAAAAAAAAAACAGTGCTAGACAAGTTAGTTGGCTTCTGTGACTTTTTAGTTTTTAGATGGAAAGAATAAAATACTTCACAGCTGTTATGAGGATTGAAGATTTTGTGATGTCTAAAAATAAAAAAATCCTCTACCTCCCTTCCTCACACCTGGCTGATTGACAGGTGAGAATCTAGGATTCTTTAGAGTCAAGAAGAAAGATGGGTATTTGATTAAGGAGGTAAGTATTTTTACCAAGAACCCGCATCATCGGTTAAGCACCAGAGCGGAAGTGGGATGGAGAGGAGTGGGAAGCGCAACCCACCCATCCAACACTGCGAAGTCACAGCTCAGTGGTGCCTAGTCCATTCTCCCTGCTGAATAACTCTCCTGCCGTTTGCTTCTAGAACGCTTCCTTCCTGCAGAGCTGAAGCTCATCAAAAACTAAAACTTATAGTCTTTCTTTCTTTCCTTCGACAAATGGAAGCCTGTATCTCAGGGCTCAGTTTACAGAGACGTACAATGAACTCCATATGCCCGTGAAAATATCTAACTAGCAGAGACAGCCAGGGAGAGGATGAAACAACCACAAGGACCCAAAACTAACAGCAAGCAGCTTATCTATGCAACGTGCACAGCAGACCTCATCCACCACCTCAAGCAGCTTACAACCCACGAATACTTCCTAAACCAGAGGACTACTACTAGAAAAACAGCTCTCTGTAGACTAGAGTGTGATACATATATGTCTTGCTGGGGCCAAACACCTGAGAGACGATGGAGTCTCTGCTGCTTGGGTTGTTCATAGCCTGGGAAGGGTTTGGCAGGAACTAGGAATCTGAGACTTGGATTCAAGTCCCAGTGCTTAACAGACATAACGGCTGAACAAGGTATTTCAATTCTCAGTACTTTTTTCTCACCTGAAAGTGAGGGTAAAGAGAGTATTCAGCTCTCTGGGTTGTAGTAAGGATCCAATGTACGAATGTTGAAAGAATGTCACTCAGTGTCTGACAGAGACTTGATTAGCGGCTGTCATCACTACTGTCAAAGCATTTACTATTTTCAAAATCCTTACATGCACTTTCTACTTCAACTTAAGATAATTGAATGAGATTTTTATGGGTTGGAAGTGCCTAGAATATGCCATTTAGCTGAAATTTAACCCAGAGTGCCCCAGCCCCTAGTTTCAATCACTCCTGCTTACGATTCCGTCTTTCTTACTGTAAACGTTGCATGTCCACCTATTAAAACACACACCTGGCATGTGTGCTGCTTACCTTATAACGCGGACAAGTTCGTGGAAAGCTTGATCTACATTCATCCTGATCTTGGCCGATGCTTCCATGTACGTGACTTTGAGCTGCTGCGCTAACTGCTGCCCTTCTTCCTGGGTTACCTGAAACAGACAGCAGCAGTCACATGTAAGGTGCAACGCTAGCAACCCCCCTGGGGCCAATCTAAGCCTGGCTACATACAGATGGTGCTACTATGACCCTGGAGTCCAGGCTGACTCATCTGAAGGAATGGACAGATGCCACAGTACCACACAATCTGAAGCCCACCTCTGCACAGCTCAGAAGAATGCAACTGTAGTGGAAACGCGGTTGGCCTACGGTGTCCATGGGCTCAACCAACTGTAAGTCAAACACCTGGGCTGAGCTGGATGTGCTGGCACACTAGTAGAATCCCAACACTCTGAAGGTAGAGGAAGGAGCATCAGGAATTCAGGGCCATCCTTGGCTACATAACAGTTTGAGAAGCCCTCTCCAAAATAAAATGAAAACAACCCCTGGGCTGAATGTTAACTGTGGTGAGCATGTGGATCTTTAGTCTGGCCACCATTCCTAAACAACACGGAACAAACATTTACAGGGCATTTATGCCATGTTAGGCATTATAATAGAGATGTTTTCAAATATACAGGAGAGTGTGCATAGGTTATATGTAAATTCTCTGCTTCCGTTTAAAAGGGACTTTTATATATCTAAAGATCCCGGTCTCTGTGAGGGGTCCTGGAACCAACCCACACTGCTATCAAAAGACATCTGCACTAACTCTCAAGCTTTTGTCTGGAGATGATGCCAGAAACATTAGATGTGATGATAAAGGAAGAGAAAATACAAAGTGCTGTGACTGTGCCATCAAGGGGGTCAGGGAGAGCCTACTTGAGGCAGTGATCTAAGAACTGAATAGAGTCTGTAGCTAAGTGGAGGCAGAGTAAGAAAAGAGCCATTAAAAGCAAATGGGCTTGGCTTGCCCAAAGTAGAACTTGAAAATTGAAAAGCTAAGGAACTAGCAAGGGATGAGAGGGACACAAGCTTCCCAGGCCACAGGACCTCCTACTTGTCTTGGTCAGTACTGGTACTTAAGGAAGGAAGGGAAGAGAGAGGGAGGGATGGAGAGAGGGAAAGGGAGGGAGAGAAGGAAAAGGAAGAGAGAGAGAGAGAAGAAGAAGGAAGGGAGGGAGGGAGAAGGAAGGGAGGAAGGGTAAGGCAGAAGCCATTAATTATCACTAAGTCTGCATTTTAAACACAAAAAATACCAAAAGTAATACTTTCCCAAAGTCATTACATAGTATTTATTTACATTTGCATAAACCCCAGAGCTTAAAGTTCTGGTTTCCTGGAACATGTGTCTTACTACTATCCTCAGAGGAAATGGCTGGAGAAAGGCTGGAAAAGTCAGGTGTTTAGAAGAACACTTGGGATCCACTTGCCCCCTCCCCAAAACAACACAGCCTTCTGTTCTCTCTTCAGTCATTAACTCCTGTTTACTGTAAGAATGCAGTCATAACTAGTATATGCTTCATTTTCTGGAAACAATCTGAAGTTATATGAGTTTCTGTATACTCAGGAGATTTTTCTAAACTGTTTCGCAGATTCCTTTCTGGTATGGATGCCACGGCTGCTTTCTCTGGCCTGGATGCACACCCCAGCACCGCCCATCCTCCACAAAAGCAGTGAGAGGGGTGCTCCTGACTGGCTGACTCTGATCTTGGGATCAAGGCACTCCACCTCCCCCCATATGTATGCTGTCAGTTGTAGGATTGTATTCAAAATGTCTTTACCTGACTAACAAAATATCCAACCATTTTGCTTATAAAGAGAATTATCGAGAACGAACATCAGATATTATCAAATCTTTTTTTCTTCCTCTATTGAGATGATGGTGTGATTTTTCATTTTCAGTGTGTTGACATGATGAATTATGATGGCTCGTTTCCACTCCTGAAATAAACTCTCCTGGGCACACTGCCTTACTGCTAAATTTGATTTACTAACATTTCATCAGGAATTTTTACATGTATGCTCGGCAGAGAGACCGGACTGTGATTTTTCCTGTCTGTCTGATTTTGGTTTCAGAGTATTCCTGGCTTCACAGAACAGGCTGGAAAGAATTCTCACTTCCCCAGTGCTCAGGAAGTGTTGGATACAACAAGGAATATTCTTGCCTTAGAAGTTCAGTATAACCTACCAGTGACTCCATCTGGGCTTGAGGTTTTCACGGAAAGCAATCCACTTGCATCTTTAGTAGCTTTGGTGGTTTGTACCTCTCTGGGAAGGCGACCATTGTATCTACCTTACTGAGTTTATTGTGTCAAGTTCCTTGTAACATTTCTTTATGCTTTACACATTTGTAAGATGTAAAGTGTAAGCATCACTTTCATTCCATACACTGATTTGTGGTTCCCTCCTTCTCTTTCATTGGGATGCATACCTAGAGCTTCATACACATTAGTTAAGGTCATGTCTAGTTGGTAGGTAGGTAGATACAGACAGACAGGCCTGATCTTATCTTTCTGGCTGGAGGCTTGCTTGCCAGTTTAGTCTACCTTACCAAAGCCATTTGTGAGTTTTACTCATTTCTGTATTTTTCATATTCTTTTTCTCTTTGTGGGCAACAGGCCTTGCCCACACCAAGCATACATTCTACCACTGCCTTGCAGTTTCTCTACTTTACTTCACCTCTTACTATAGTTTTAATTTGCTGTTCTTCTCTAATATATTTAGTATCACAGCATCTCTTGTAGCACCCCAAAAATCTTGACCGTTGTGTTTGTGTTTAAGTTGTACCCCGTTCAGAATTCTTTGTAATCTTTTAAATATTTTCCCTTTAAGTTTTAGGAATATGCTTGGGAATTTGGAAATTTCCTGATATCTGTATCAGTGTCACTGTCACCAGAACATGTTATCTGACAATATTTCCTTGAAATTTATTGAGGCTTGTTTTATGAATCTTTCTTCAAAATCATGCAAACTCGTGTGCTGTTTGTTGGGTAGAATGTTCACTGGGGTCACCTGGGTCAGGTGGTTGGTGGTCCTATGCAAGCATCTGCACATCACCCATTTTCTTTCTACTTCTCCCCCTGTAAGTGGATCTGTCTACTCCTCTCTGAGGTTCTTTTAACTCTTACTTCAGGCCTTTTGAAGCTGTTGTGAGGCTAGAACCATTAAGTGCTCTTGGTGAATTAGTCTCCGTCATTGTGGAACAACCCTCTTTACTCTGGTAATGCATGGGTTCTAAAATCTATGTAGCTGCTACCTTTATGGCCCATTTTGTTGTCACTGTTGCCAGCACAGCATATCTAAACCTTCTATTTTAAGTAGGGTGTGTGTCTTTAAGCTGAAAGTAGATGGCTTACAGGGCCTTGCTCTTCCATCCAATCTGACACCATTTCCCTTTCCACTGAAATCTTAAGATCTGCTTTCTTTTACTCTGTTCTATGCGCACCCTTCTTCTGCCTTTTGAGTTAAGAACTATTTCTACAATGTCCTTCCATTCCCCCAATGGCTAACTCACTTCATGTCTGTTAGGCTACCTCAGTGGCTTCATGGCCTACATTTTAATTCACCAACATATTCAATGAGGTCAAGCTGGTTCACACATAGCGTGAAACCCCTACAGAGCCTGCCCTTCCTTCTTGCTCTTTTCTGGTGCTACCAGCTTTTACTTCACATTATTTTTGCTTCAAACATTCAATTATGTTTGAAAGAGGTTTAAATAACAATAATATCATTTATATTTACCCACATAATTGCTGGTCCAGTGTTCCTCGTTCCTCTGTGTTGACTGAGACTCCCATTGGAGTCATTATCCCTCAGCCTGAGGGCTTCTCTTCATATTTCTGACAATTCAGGTCTGGTGGTGATGAACTCTTACATTTCATGCTTGAGACATGTCTTTAACTCAACTTCATTTTTAAAGCAACCATTTACTGGACATTGGTTTCTAGACAACAGATTTCTGCTCTCAGTATGTAAGAGATGTTATCTTCTGGCTTACATTGTTTCCAGTGAGAAACAATATGAATATGTCATCTGTATTAGCTACTGCACACACTGCTGTGACCAAACACCTGATGAAGACAATTGGCTCATAGCTTCATGGTACAGTTCATCATGGCAGGAAAGTCACAGGGGCAGGAGCTGGTCACATGGCCTCCACAACCAGGAAGTCTGTGTTCAGCTCATTTTCTCATTTTTATGAATTCCAGAACCCCAGCCCATGAAATGATGCCACCCACAATCACCTTTCAATTAACTAATGTAGATAATCCCTCACAGGCACAGCCCATGGCTAACCTAATACAGGTAATCTCTCATGAACATTCCCAGATGTAATAAGAACTTTGGAATTTTGGTTTCTTTAAAAAACATAGAAATATTATATGTTTTCGTTTTAATCCCAGGTGGGATATGAGGCTGCTTCACAGCAGCTGACTATGATTTGCCTTGTCCTCTAGCAGGGGTGTGGTTTTGCCAGCTGCAGATAAGTCTCTGCAAATTGTGTGATGTTTGGTGTACAGAAATGTTTTGTGTGTCATATGGATGTAGCAGCTATCAATAAAAAAACCTATGACCTATAGTGGGCCAGAAAGAGAAGTGGAAGTTGGGACTTCCTGGAGAGGAGAAAGGAAAAAGAAAGGGGAAGTTCCTTTTCTCCAGGAGACGTAGGAGACAGGTGTGATTGTGGGCCTGAAAGATATAGTTAGCCATGCAGCTGGAGGAGGCAGGTGGACGGGCTAACTTAGATGAGCTAGTGGAGAGTCTGCCCAGCTAAGGCCTAGGCATTGAAATATTAAAAGGTCTTTGGGTATTTATTTTATGGTCTAAGGCCACCTTGAGTCTTAGGCTTTTTCATCAGGAGACTAAATGCTAGAGCCCAGAGAGGTGGTGAGTAATTGGTTAGTTGGTTGTTGTTGGGCACTGTAGTTAAGCAGTGCACAAAGAAGAAACAAGAAGAAGAAATTAGATACCCTGATGGAAAAGATCAAACTTGCCCCAAGAAGCTCAATGCTACTAATCAACAGGAAGTTGTGAGTCTCCCCTTCCTTGGGGGGCTACTGGCCACTGGCCCATGAGGGGGAAGGCAGGGAGGTGGTGAGACAGGGTTTGGACAGCTATGAGTACAAATGACTGACTTCTGGGGACTGACTTCTGTGAACAGCCTTAGTGAGATAGCTCTCAGGTGGGTTTACAGGTCTCAAAGGAGGGGATCAGGGAAGTCATTATGCAGACCAGGAAGGGGAGGGGCATGCACAGGCAGGGAGAGAGAAATGCAGAGAGAGAGGAGAAAGACTAAAATGTCTGGATTATATGGAGAAGAGCTTCTGGTAGAGAAGCCCAGCCCCTGGGCTGTAAAGTTCAGGGCAGATGACAGTATGCCAATCACATCCTACAACGGGTAGGGACTGAGGGATGCTGGGAGAACCTGGAGGCCAGGTATACTTTGATATGTTAAATATGCCCTTTACCTGCTTGTCCTGGGTCTGAATGCTAACATGAAGTAGTTTCCAAGGATAATATCACCCCCCTTTCCCACCCGACTTTATTCAGGGATCTCTTTCCTTCCCTTTCTATCCTTTTTTCTCTCGTATCCAAGGTTAGAGGACTGAAAAGGTGGAGAAGGTGGAGGAAAATGGAACCCACAAAGTAGCAAACACCAGCTACACTCAGAGGCTTATCTCCTTCTGTTAAACTGACAGTCCATTCTAACTCAGCACCATCTTTAATTTTGCTCTTCCAAATACAGTTTTGTGTTTCTTTAGCTACTTCTCAGATTTTTGTCTTTAATGAGGGTCATCAAGAGTTTTATTATAACCTGTCTTGCAACTCTATTAATGCTCAGGGTTTGCTGAGCATCTTAGATGTGTGCAATGCAGTTTCCATCAAATTCAGAAATTTTCAGCCAGTATACTTCTACTATCAGGAGCATCTGGTGCAATTATCATCTCATTAGCTCCGTCTTCAGGAGGCTTGACTTGAGCTCTGAATACACCCCACGTCATAGTCAGTGTTTCTACAGTCTCGGGTTGATGGAGGAAAGCTGATAGCTGTTCAGTGTCTCTGCCTACTGTTTCTGTAAATTCTGGGCTTCATGATTGTTCTCTTCATAACACAGGTTGTGCTTTGATCTTTCTTCACATGACCAGTATTTCTGAGTACATATACGGGATTTAACATTCCACTCCCCAACTCAGCAACTTGAGTATGACACTCACTCATCACTGGAAGGCCCAGGACTACTTCATATGGTCCATGGCTGCTGCAGCCCCACAGAGGGGCACACAGGTTGGACACAGTACTGGAACACCAACATTTACAGGATTCTTTAAATTTATCTGGCCTTCCTTCAGAATAGCATGCCTGCCCTAAGGCTATGAGGCTGAAGTACATATCAAGATTCTGCAAGCAAGTAGCAGTAAGTTAGAAAGCAGGGTGAGAAGGGGAGGATTCCTAAGACTAACTTAGGAAGAAGGGTTTCTATATTGAGAAAACCAGTCATGGCAAATCACCTCCTACCAAAAGAAAAATGACTTCATGGAGTCACAAATTCTCTTTCTTCCTGCAATATTCTTTTTCCCTCTTAGGTGTGTGCGTGCGTGTGTGTGTACACATCTGTTCATGTGCATGTAGAAACCAAAGGTCTAAGTTGAGCGCCCTCCTCTATCACTCTCCACCTTATTTGATGGCACATGTTCTCTCACTAAACCAGATTCAGCCACTTGCTTTGCTCCCTCAGATATACCTAAGCTTTTCAGCATATACATAATTTAGGTCTGTGTATACACTTCAGGCAAAAGGGATCAATTCAGGAAAGCTTACTCTAAACTAACAGCTCACATCTTTAAGGTGACAGAAATACAACGTGTCCCCTATGTTGCTCCCCATACTCCTGTTTTTTTATTTCACTGAGACTCCATCACGTTTCTACCAACATGAATATTTTTATAATCCCATGACACAAATAGTGTCACAATATGCTGAATACCTGCAGACAGATGTGAACTCCCATGCTTCATACCAGTAATCTTTAGCACATGGATAACTTTAAAATACCTCACACAGGGCCAGCAAAGAGGCTCGACAGGTAAGGGCGCTTTTGCTCTGCAAGCCTTCAGATCTCAGGTCAATCCCCAGAACCCACGTAGGGTAGAAGGAGAGAGCCAACCTCCAAAAGTTGTCTTCTGATCTCTGCAAGGAAGCCATGGCATGCAAAGCAAAACACACTCACACACTCACACACACACACTCACACACACACTCACACACTCACACACACACACACACACACTCACACTCACACACACACTCACACACACACTCACACACACACACACTCACTCTCTCTCTTTCTCAAATAATACCAATAATACTACTTTTAAAAGTGCATGTTGGCTGGGCGGTGGTGGCTCACGCCTTTAATCCCAGCACTTGGGAGGCAGAGGCAGGCGGATCTCTGTGAGTTCGAGGTCAGCCTGGTCTACAAAAGTGACACCAGGACAGCCAGAGCTGTTACCCAGAGAAACCCTGTCTCAAAAAAAAAAAAACAAAAACAAAAGTGCATGTAGACTGCCCCACAGGCTAATCATGAGATCTATGCCTCCTGCTGTCCCTCAGCTGCTATCTGCCCTACAGGCTCCTACACCTCCCATACCTCCCTTCCATTATTTCACTAGAGTTACCGCCACAAAAATGTTTGAGAAAGAACTTATTTCTACCATAGAGGCAGAAAACAGTAAAGGGTGAGAAGTGAGTATGAGGTGGGAAGCATAGCCCCTCCTTGCTTTGTCACCCCTTCCCCTCCCAGCAGAGCTAAGTCCTGGAATAGACAAAGAAGAGAAAAGGAGAGAACCCCCCCCCCCCAGGGCAGTAGTTAATGTAATCAAGTTCACAAGGACTTGGAGGAAACAAACACCTAACTGTACACTTTGCACAGACTACAGTGGTCAGATTTTAACTTTGTAGTGATTCAGATCAGAAAGAGGTCTAGCGGGAACATTTACTCTCCACTAATAGCATCAAGACACTTTCCTGAGTCTTAGTGTGAGACCAGACATGTCCTACCTGCAGTCTGCATGCTACATGCCCCCCCCCCCCAACCAAGCCATCAGGGCGGACCAGGACATCTGTAGATGACAACTGCACATAGCAAGGCCAACAGGCTAAACAACACCGAATGTCATGTTTAGGTTAATCATCCCCTTAATGTTTGGAATTCAGTATGCTTCCAAAATATTTTACAGGGGTTGGGGAGATAGATCAGAAGTAAAGAGGACTTGCTGCTCTTCCAGAGGACCAGAGTTCAGTTCCCAGCACCCACATCAGGTGGTTCACATCTATCTCCAGCTCCTGAGGATCCAATGCCTCTGGCTTCCTTGAGCACCTGCACTCATGTGCACATACCCACATGCAATCACACTCATACATAATTAAAAATAATAATCTTAAATTTTTTGAGCAAATGTAGCAACAATCAGAGGTTGTGTTGTAACCAGGTAGGTACAAAAGGAAATGTGCCTCAGGGCTGTATGTCAATCCATTTTCCTGATGTCTCTACTTTGCCAACAAAATCTTAAGAATCTATTAACAGGGCTAGTGACATGGCTCAGCAGGTAAAGACACGTGCTACACACACCTGGCAACCTGAGCTGACCCCAGGTAAAGGTGGAAGGAGAGAACTGACTCCAAACTTCCTCTGACCTACAAAAACACACTGTGGTTTAAACATGTATGTATGCCCCCCATACCATAATAATAATAATGTTAACAAAAACAACGATAACAAGGTAAAAAGAATCTGTTAACATGAAATTACATGAAAAATACTAGCAAGAGACAATTTCAATGCTAGGTTCTAGATATAGGACAGAGACCAGAAAAAATACACAAGAGGAACTCCCCAATACTAAGGTGAGCACTAACTTATAGCTGACTCCATCCCAAAAAGAGATGGGAGACAATACACAACAAGATGGTTTCAAAGAAACTAATACTGAAGGTCACTAGCATTAGAGCTGGCCAATGTGAAGCATTAAGAAAATTCAATTATTTACTAACTAACCTAAAGAAAAAAATCGAAAATCAGGTGTCATGGTGCAGTCCTATAATTCCAGAAAGCTAAGGCAGGAGGATTTCCCTTTTGAGATCAACCTGGACTACAAACTCCAGGCCACCCTAGGGTACCCAGCAAGACTAGTTTGGGGTATATCTCTACACACTGTAATACACACACACACACACACACACACACTACAGCCATTCTTTAAATAAAGCTGTCGATTAGCAGTGAATAAATTAAGCATATATAGGTAGCTTTACGATTATGTAATGTGAGCTAAGCATGGTAGCACAGGCTCATGTCATCCCTTGGGAGGCTGAGACAAAGAATCACATGTTCAAAACCAGACTGGGGCACACAGTAAGGCCCTACCTAAAAACAATAAAATGGGAAGTAGGCAGGACGACATAATTAAATGAAAATTCTTCATAGGAGTTTGACAAATTGAATCATGGTTATAAAATGAATTTGGGTTTTTTTTCCTTTTATTTTATTTTTGCTTGAAGAAGAAAGCTAATTAAATATTCTTTAAGAAAGAGAAAGGGAGCCGGGCGGTGGTGGCGCACGCCTTTAATCCCAGCACTTGGGAGGCAGAGGCAGGCGGATCTTTGTGAGTTCGAGGCCAGCCTGGTCTACAAAGCGAGTCCAGGACAGCCAGAGATATTCAGAGAAACCCTGTCTGGAAAAACCAAAAAAAAAAGAAAGAAAGAGAAAGGGAAGGGGGAGAGGATGGAAGGGAAGAAGAAGGGAGGGAATGGAGACAAAAATTATCTTAACTTATAGGTTTTAGATGTTATCTAAGAAATCACATGAGCCTGGCACTAATACAGATATATGTAGGCTTATATAGATACCTTTTCTGGGATTCTGTATAAAAATAATGAAAATATAATTCCCCCCTAAATTTTCTCACTTTGCACATGAGATTCTGTGAGACATAGTATGGCAGCTGCATTCAGCACCGAGCAGTCCTGTGCTGCTCCATTAAATAAGTCACTACATTCACAAAGCTTCCCAGGCACAGAGCTGCTTCCTTCTCACCTGTCTCTGATGGTCCAGGTCGGCTTTATTGCCTATTAAAATCATGGGAAACTCGTCACGGTCCTTTACTCTGAGAATCTGTCTTTGAAACTTATAGATTTCTTCAAAACTAAAAAACAAAAAAAATAAATACATTATGCTAAGAATCTAAATTCAGTGAATTCTGTGTTCCGTTTATTACTGTATTGCCATTTTTCTCCTGTAGTCAAATGAAAGTCTTAATTCCATAAAATAGCAATCTAGAGAGAACCTAGCACCGCTGATTCAAGTTTCTATTAGCAATATTGTATTAATTCTACATACCAGTGGGTTTCTTAGGACACGTTCATGTGCATACAATGTGTTTCGATCATATTACCCCGCACTTTATCTGGCACTGACCTGCCTCTATCCGTGACTGAAAAGACCAGCAGGAAACCCTCGCCTGTCCTCATGTACTGCTCTCTCATGGCTCCAAACTCCTCTTGTCCCGCTGTATCCAGAACTAAAGAAAAACAACAAAGGAAGCTGTGTTTTCATGTTACAAATCACTTCCCCACAAGGGCAGCCCCTCACCGGGCCCTCCACAGAGCCCTCCTATTTGACGTGAGAGGCAAGGCATTCGTGTCTTAATATTTCATTCCTAGCACCAGAGACAGACATAATCTTCTAATGGCAGGCAGTTTCAGTTTATCTTCATCACACAGATTGATTTTGTGGCTAGAATATATTAGCATACCAATTACAAGGTTAAAAATATCAAACACATCCAAGCAGATGGAACCAAATCAACTCTAAAATCGCTTGGTTATTTATCTTCTCCATGTACAGATCTTGGAAAAGCTATCTTTAAGTTCAATCAAGAATCTGAGATTGGAGCTGGAGAGATGGGTTAGTGATCACAAGCACTGTCTGCTCCCCCAGAGGACCCAGATTCTGTTCCCAGCACCTACATGGTGGGTCCTAAGTGCTCAGAACTCCAGTTCTAGGGAATCTGACACCCTCTTCTTGCCTTTTGGCATGTGGTACATATACATACATACATACATACAGGCAAAACATTCATGCATATAAAAATAAATCCTAAAAACAACAGTTATTCACTCTGTCTCTATGTGTATATGTATGTGTCTTTCTCTGTGTCTGTCTTTCTCTGTGTCTTTCTGTGTGTGTGTCTCTCTATCTGTGTCTCTGTCTCTCTTTCCCTCTCTCCCTAAACTTAGCTAATATATTTCTTGATCTTCCTACTAGTTAAAACCACAAAGGTTTCTCCAGTGGGGAGGGTTGTTACTGCTCAAGCCACTAAGCTATAAATCCCTGTTAACAAATCGTGAATCTCTCCATGGCCACTTCTCCTATTTTAACATTTTCCAAAAGACATTTAATTGAGGCCTGATGTTTCTTCCAACTGCCCCGATAAACACACCTCAGCAAGTTACAATAACAAGGCCAGTCTCACCAGAACCAAAATCAACCCAATTACTGTTTTACTATCCATTTGCTGAGGAGTATTTACATTGACCGACATGCAGATTCATCTGTCAAAACCAATGACAGTGAAAAAGTGGCCAGGACTATCTCAGAGGTAGTGACCTTGCCAGGCATGTGCAAGGTCTGCTGTTTGATCCCCAATAACGGAGAAGGATAATAAAAGGCTTATACTCAAGATTATCTAATATTTCAATTATACAATTTAACCTGAGAAACATCAAATATAACACCTGAAAGCCAGGGCATTTTAGAAATAACATGTGAGCTATCAGGGTTTACTTACTGTCCAGCCGGGCCGCTCGATCATCAATCACACACTGCTTTGTGTATGAGTCTTCGATGGTTGGATCATAATCCGTCACAAAATAGGACTGATAAACAGAAAAAAAAAAAACTTTATTTAAAAATGCGTGTCACTTGTCTTCCTCCCTAGCACTATCAGTTTTATTGAATTCTGCTTTTCAGGAAATAATATGTTTTAATTGTATTAGGTCACCCTAAAGATTTTATTTTTAATCATGTATACGTGGTCCTGTGTGCACACCTGTGCATGAGTGCAGGTCTGCACAAGACCAGAAGGGGGCACTAACACAGTACTGCAGAAGAGACAGTAACAAAGCACTCACTCCTAACCAGTGAGCCATGTCTCCAGCCCCTGGATTAGTTTTTCATTTTGTCAATTCTACAACATTCTCCTCGGTGCACTATGCAAGTAAAGAAAAGGTACTAAATATTCTGAATTTCCTCTTCTAGAGTATTCAGAAAGATTGCAAAAGATCTATTACATTGTTTTCCCTAATTGTTTAGTGCCAAGTATCTAGGAAAATTAGAAACTATAATTCAGACCTATTCAAATTTGGTAAGTGCCAGTTGTAAGAACCAAAAAGCAGATAAAGACTGAGACAACAATAAGGGGGTGCTGTGCCATCCCTGAAGTTATGTCATCCACAGGAATCACGCGCTTTCACTGAGCTCTTTTGGTCCCCCCCCCCCCACTTAAATTATAGTCCTCTTTTTATCAAAGTCTTCCAACTGGCATCTTCTAAGATGAACAATTAAGGAATCACAATTTCTCTTAAGATTAAAAAAGAAGCCAGGCCTGGTGGCTCAGATCTTTAATATCAGTACTCGGAAGGCAGAAGCAGACAAATCTCTCTGAGTCCAAGGCCAGCCTACTCTAGGTAATGCAGGGCTACAGAGGGGAGACCCTGTGACAGACAGACAGACAGACAGACAGGAAGAACAATCACCTGACATTCCTCACTTCTTAGGAAGGGCATGGATGGGACACTGCCATCATCCAGTCCTCAAGACCCCTAGGCTCTTCCAGTGAAGGCTGACTTCCTCAGATCACTTTCCCACTGGCTTGGAGGAGTCATTTGTTCCATGCCAGGAACCAGTGGCAAAGGAATTAGTCATTCTTCAGGCAAGGGTTCCTGGAAGCAGGCAGTGTGGCTCTAGGGACACAGAATTCTTAAGTGACACCCCTCAGCTTGGCCACTTATGTTCAGAAAGTAACTCAAGCAAGACTATAAAGGGGGGGGGGGAAGAGACAACAACACTAGCCTGCCTGCTACTGTGGCTTCCATACTTTCTTTACTTTGGAAGGAAATGTTTCACATTTCATTTATATTTTAGGAGTAGCCTTAAATGTGTAGTCATTACCCATAATTCCATTTCCTTCCTGACATTTTCATTTAAACACTGAGTTATTAAACAAAGCCAGCACTAGGCTATGTGCTGACAGCTTTTAGCGGGAAGCTGACTCCATTACCACCTCATCCACATTTAAAGCAAGCAGGTAGGAGAATGATCCTGACTTGCTGCCATTCACTCCTCTCAAAAAGTAACTTCGGCAGCAGGCAGCCTCTCTTATGTTCTACATGACATGAATCAGTCTGTCAGGAGAGTGGACAGATAAAGGACACTGCTTATACTTCCAGGGGAACATTTTAAAGGGGTACGTCCTTGTAGCCCAGGCTAACCTTGAACTCCTTGTGTAGCCTAGCTGACCTTGAACTCCTAATCCTCCTACCTGCATACCAGGTGCTAGATTACAGGTGTACACCTGTGCCTGGCTCATGATGAAATTTCTTACATGTTTCTTTACAGCAATCTGGTTCTTCCCACAACGCTTTTATCTTGTGAGATCTGAATTTCATTACACCTTCCCTTTGCAGCACTAGGAATAAAGCTGAAGGCCTTGTGCATGCTTGGTAAGAGCTCTACCACTGAGCTACATCCCAGCCTGGCTAACCCCACTTTACACCAGGAGGCCCTGCACTACCCCCTCTCCTCCAGCCAAAATCACAGCAAAGGAATGAATGAACAAGTCCTCGACACATTTTCATAATGTCTAAGTGGTGTGTAACAGCTGGAACTCTGCCAACACAACAGTGTTTGGTACTGTGAGACTAAATGAAGACAGTGGGATGTGCTGTTGGTTACAGGACCTTCAAGTCCACAGCAATTGTTTGATTTTCCTGTTAGTGCCTGCAGAAGTTTGCTTTGAAGGACAATTTTTTTAACACAAGGTTAATATTTTAAGATTGCCACTTTATTAACACTGGAAATGTGCCTACTTAATACCTCTGCCCACTTAATTTTTTTTTCTTTTTTTAGTGTGTTAAGTGTGAGTACACATCCATGCACAAGCATGTGGTGTATTTGCACATGAGGGAAATCACATGTCCTCCTCTGTCACTCTCTGCCTACTCCTTCTGGGGCAGTCTCTCCCTGAACCTGGACCTCCCAGGTTTGTGGCTAGAATAGCAAGCCAGAAAGCCCCAGCAATCTCATGTCCCCACACCTCAGTGCTGGGGTGTACAGGGCACACAGCTTCTTACCCGGATGCTGTCACCCCAACTCCAGGCTTGAGTAGTAAGTAGTCTACCGCTGAGCCCCGTCTCTGACACCACCACTTAGAGTACTCTCCAGCATAAACCCAGCGTGGGGGTTCTGCCAGGAGGTAGAGGTAGGATGATCACAACCTCAAGGTCAGCCTCAGCCACAGAGCTCATCCTAGGCCAGCCTAGGATACAGAAGATCCTGTCCTTAAACATCAACAACACTTGAAACTAGAAACAGTATGACCCAATGGGGTCACCAATAAAGAACAGTCTTCAGCCAGGCATGGTGGCACACAAGAGGCAGAGGCAGGTGGATCTCTGTGAGTTTGAGGCCAGCCTGGTCTACAGAGTGAGTCCAGGACAGCCAGGGCTGTTACACACAGAAACTCTCTGTCTTGAAAAACAACAACGACGACAAAAAGCACTCTTTTTGGGCTGGAGAGATTGGGCTCAGGGGTTAAGAATACTGGCTGCTCCTCCAGAGGACCTGGGTTCAGTTCCCATCACCCACATGGCAGCTCACAACCATCTGTGGCTCCAGCTCCAGGAGATTCCATGCCTTTTTCTGGCCTCCATTGGGTACAGCACACACATGGTACACAGACATACCTGTAGGCAAAACACCTATACACATAAATTAAAAATAAACATTTTAAAAGAGAAAAAACAGTCCCTGGCAATACGGAGTTTAATTATAACCGTTACTTCCAAGCTGTGAGTTCTGAGGCAAATCTGCAGCTCAGCACTTCAGCACCCACAACAGAGGAACAGCACCATAGCAGAACTCGGGAAACACAAGCATGTTGATCAGTCCTCTTCAGTCATAACAATAACCGGGCTACTGTCACAGAAAGTTACTTGCTGAACCAGGGGGTTTTCCTCAAGTCGGGCGCCCCATGTTCCTCTGTGGTGGGGGAAGAAGGGCAGCTGTAATAACTCCAGCCCAGTTACTCCCCAGGCCCAGCATGGACCGTCTGGAATGTGGTGTCTGAGTCTTATGAACGCAGTGTTCTGAGTTCATAACAGTGTGAGTGGTAAGCTCCCATCTGGGATTCTGAAAATATTCTCAGAACCTGAGCCGTGATTACACAGATAAACACATAGGCATAAATCCATCTTGTTCGTTAGCATTTGTGTACTTTGTGTGTGTAAAGATTATAACCATAAAATGTACAAATGCCCATAACTCCCCTATTGCTTCTTGGAATCTATGGTTTATATTTGTTTGTTGATTGCTTTTTGGGATGTTGTTTTTTTTCTCTTGGTGCTGGGGATTGAAAAGATTGGGGCACATGTAAGGCAAGAGCTCCAACACTGAACCACATCCACAGGCCTCCTCTCACTTTGATTTTGAGACACTAAGTTGTCCAGGCAGGTCTTGAACTTATAATCCTCCCACTTCAGTCTCTTAAGGAGCTGAAACAAGCTTGGGTCTCCAGGTGACCAGTAGTTTAGTTTCTTTTCACAATACCCAAAGCTTTTCCATTTGATTTGTGCTTCATCTCCCACTATTTGAAACCCTAATATAGTTTTCCTATACTTTTGGTTCCAGGTTATACCTATAGTATGGGTGATACCCACTCCATACTTCCTAACAGATTCCACTGGTCCCTTTGACACACACCCAATCACTGAGCTACTGTTGAGAACAAGGGAATTATCAGAGACACAAAGGATGGGGCCGGGGCTTGGTGGTAGGGCTCTTGCTGGGCATGCTCAGGTCAACTCGTAACAGCAACAGAATAACAAGGATATAGAGAGGCCAAGCCAAAGAACAGAAATATCATGAACTGCCGATACCATGCTTGCTCAGGAGGCTATGACTGCAACTATGCATGAGATCTGTGTTCACAGAGCCCAAGTAACTGACCAGAAGAAAAAGTGTAAAAAAAAAAAAAAAAAACCAGCTACAGATAACATGGGGGTGGGGGCTGTACTAGACAGTGGAGGTTCGGGAAAACAGGGTAGACCAAAAGTCTCAGAAGGGAGGCTGGGTTTACTGGGGTTTCCTGACAGCACATTAAAGGATACATGGACAGTACTGGCCAGAACAAATGACAGGAGACCCCCCCCCGCCACACACACACACACACACACACACACACACACACACACACACGAGAAGTTATTCTACTTGGGCAGAGAGACCTACTGTGCCTGATAAGACCTGATATGTGTAAGACTGCCCTCAATAGCTCCAAAATGCTACACTATGATGAACAGACAAGCTTCTACATCTCCAGTCTGAGGGCTCTCTGCTTGGTCTCCTAAGAGGACTACAAACTCACTGGCGGAAGACTCAATGGAGCAGGGAAATGGGGAAGAGGTGACAAGAATGAGCTGCCCTGACACATTCCAAGGGGCAGTAGCCACAACTTTCTCTTGAGGCAAGCCAGGCATGAAGGTGCAGTTCCCAAATATCGCCACAGGGTGGGATCTGGTCCACACCGGGGATTAGGGACCCAGCACTTCGCTTAAGTCTCACCCTCTTGTATAAAAAGGACAGGAGACTAAATCAGAGTTACCACAGACAAGGCAAAGACAGCTCCAGGCACTTCTAAGCCCATGCCACTCTCAGGAGTCTTAGGGGGTTTCTAAAGGACACATATGGAAGGAGGAGTATAAAAACACAGAGTCAAAAAAAAATCTTTCAAAGTATCAGATATTGAAAAGGTAATATATGGTGTATTGCATTGTCAACAGTATCTGACAATTTCACCCTAATTAAAACAAAATTTGTAGACAGTAGGAGCTACAGAATCAAATCTGGGGAGAGGTCTGCAGAAGCGGAAGAGAGGACAAGGTCAGCTAATGGGAATGAATAAGATCAAAACCAGTGGAAATAACATAATCATTATTGTATAATTAATAATGCTAATAAAACCACTTATAAGAGAACTAAGGAGTCAAATAAAGAAGCTAAGGGTTCATGAATGCCCTGATCCTGAGCTTGCAAATGACCTCAAAAAACTTTCTAGGCCTATTCTTCATCCTCTTTCTCCCATTCTTTCCTGCTCTTTCCCTCTCTCAGCTACACATGTATCTTATGGTTATTTGATTAACTTATTTTGTCCATTTCTTCCCCCAACCCAGGCAGAATGTTAAGTCAGATAAAGACAGGGACACTGCCAGAGCAGTAACAGGTAGGGCTTCAGCATTCACATGGAGGGAGGTCTCCAGCCTCAGCAACTTCCAGCAAGACTACGGTGCCTCTCAAGGTGGGCATACTGCCCTCCTTCATGTTCCCATAAAAACAAAGCATCTTCCATCAGAGAACCGCAGCCTTGCTCCTCACCTCACAAACTCTCTCATGAAGGCCTCACAGTGACCCTCTGACAGATCCTCCCTTTTACAAACATCTTTATAGCACAGAGCTACACTGCTTCTTCAAGGCTACTCAACTAACAAGCAGGAGTACTGGGATTTAAACTCAGACCTGATGCTAAGTTCATCATACCTGAACAATTGTTATATAATAAGATTTATGAATAACAAATTTTCCATTGGCCTACGAAATAAGGAAAAATATTTCCAAAAAAATGAGAAAAGCCAAGATTAACAAACCCACACCCCGTCCTTGTCTTGAGGTCCTGCCCAGCTCTCCTGGGAGAAGATCTTGAAACAGTCTAGATGTAAAGTCCTTTCGAGTCTTCCCCCCTCTTCTGTAAATCAGCACCGCCCACCGGTACTTTCATCTACAGAAAAGTCTTACATTTCCTATGACATAATAGAGCAGAGCCTGGGATTTGATAATTGCTTGATTCCTTAATTAGATTTATAAAGTCTTGCTGCAGGCAACATGATGAGAAAATATGGGACTATGTTGTCAGGGGACTGAAACTCAAATCTAGAAGCCACCCTGGACAGATTTTGAGTGCTTAGACAAATTTAAAAATCTCAACAGGGTGGGAGAGGTGGCTGAGCAGTTAAGAGCACTTGCTACTCTTGCAGTGGACCCTGGTTCAGTTCTTAGCACCCATACAGTGGTGGCTCACAACCATCTGTAACTCCAGTTCCAAACAATCAGAAGTCCTCTTATGGTCTCCTCAAGTATCAGAGGTACACATGGTACACATAGAGGCAAAGCACTCAGGCACATTAACTAAATAAATGAATAAATAAATAAATAAATAAATAAATCTTTCTTTTAGAAAGGCATTAAGGGGCTAGAGAGATGCCTTATCTGTTAAGAGCACTGCATGTTCTTCCAAAGGACCAGAGTTCAAATTCCAGCAACCACATGGCAGTTCACAGCTGTCTAATTGCCGGGCATGATGGCACATGCCTTTAATCCCAGCACTCTGGGAGTTCAAGGCCAGCTTGATCTACAAAGTGAGTCAAGGACAGCCAAGTATACACAGAGAAATCCTGTCTGGAAAACCCAAAATAAACAAGTCATTAAATAAATAAATAAATAAAATGCATTAAGGTGGACATAACCCAAAGTCCACTTCACATGTGGCAAGAAGGAAGAAAATCTCCCAGAGAAGAGGTACAAAGATGCGGTTTCTCACTTCTGGGGATCAGAAGTCTACATGTTGTCTCTGGGGATTGAGGCTGTCAGCCTCTAGTGACCCACTGTGTCCTCCATTCTCTCCTCCCAGCATGGGACACACTGGTTGAGTTTCCCCACCTCTATCCTGCTATGTCTCCAATGTGTGGCCACCAATGGAGGCAGCAGAGAAGCAGAAATAGACTGAGGGTAACTCAGACAGCCAGGTACAGCTCTGTGCTTCTCCTCCACATAGGAAGCCACACAGCTCATGGACATCTGAACCTCAGCTTCCTTGCCTATGAGACAGAAAAACAACCCCACTAATGGAGGGGGTACAAAGCACAATACACGATAAACAGTTATTAAATTAAATTATAGTGCATACACCCCCAGCACTCTCAACAGAAAAGGATCTCCACATGTTCTCATCCCAATCTCTTCCTCTGGGGAGACCAAGGGGTAGCTTGCCTGAAATGCACAAGCCCCAACAGCAGCATGGAAGACTCTTACCCTTCAAAAAAAAAAAAATCCTGTTTCTCCCTAGGATCCTGTAAACAACCTAATGAAATTCATTGAGTCATAAAAATAAAAAATAACACACACATACAAAGAAAGAGGGACTAGGTGGGAAGAGAAATAGAATCAGCAGAAGAACAGAAGAGCAGTGGGGCATATCTGATAAAAAGACATTTTACATATAGATCTGCATGCTATTGTGTGTAATTAGCATATGATAATAAAATAATTCCCATCTACTTGTTCTCAAAATCATGAGTGGCCTGTATCAAACTGGGTGTCTCTCGGGTTACCTCATTTCCCTTGGTGTACCTTTTCACAAATGTCCACATGGGTTGAGAGGTAACATTTTTTCCCTCCAGGCCCTCTACGAGCTGTTCCTTGCTCCTGAACAGAATCCAAGAAAGCCCCAGATCACTTCACTCTGTAACTAGAATCCCCTTCAAGTCAACTTCAGGAACGTTCTAACCTCTATATTCCATGCACCTACTCCAGTGTCCCAACCATATTCGTCAACACTCACCTAACAACACTTCCCCCACTCCTCCTCAGCAGAAGGGTCACCTTTTCTCTTTCTCCTTTATTCTACATCTTACCTGCTCCACACCAACATTGTCTCCAGTTCCTTCTGGGCAGGAACTGAAGACGTGGGTAGGGATAAAGAGAGTCAAAAGACCACACCAATGAACTTTGAAGTTCTTTCTCATGAATGCCTGTGGGTTTCCTGGGACAGTCCCCAAGATGGGGTGTGTGACATAAAATTCTCAGTCCTTGAGTGAAACCTATTTACAACTCCCAACCCTGAATCTAAGAGGTTTTCACGGAGACCTCCTGGTTCAAGTCACATTTCATGGAGCCATCAATGTTTGGTGTCCCTGTATAGGCGGCTTTAGGCAGTCAAGAAGTGCAGGCAATCCCCACTCAGCTTCTCCCTTTCCCTCCGCTCCGCCCACTGGGGGCTACACAGCTGTAGATTCCCAAACTGGTCAGTCAGTATGTGCATCCAAACTGCCGAGCTCTCAGAAGAAGGTTGTTAGAGGCCCCCTCCCCACCATTTGGCCTACATAAAGGGGACTTCAAAAGAAACGTCCCAGGGTGAGAGAGGACTCGGTGGTTAAGTTCCCTAGCTCTCAGTGGACCTGAGTGTGATCCCCAGCACGCCCTTGTGGCTCACAGC
The DNA here is from genome assembly GCA_907164525.1 of Lophiomys imhausi. NCBI lineage: Eukaryota > Metazoa > Chordata > Mammalia > Rodentia > Muridae > Lophiomys > Lophiomys imhausi. The sequence goes on along the minus strand of CAJQZJ010001826.1, from coordinate 7,579,744 downwards.
TACTTGGAACTCCAGCCCTTAGAGCAGCAGTTCTCAGCCTGAGGGTCGAACAACCTTTCTGCCCAAGACCATCAGAAAACACACATTTACATTACAATTCATAACAGTAGCAAATTCACAGTCATGAAGTAGCAATGAAAGTAATTTTGTGGCTGGGGGTCCCCACATAAGAAACTAACTGTATTAAAGCGCTGCAGCATTAGAAACGCTGAGAACTACTGCTCTAGGATCCGACACCTTCTCGGCCTGAGGAGAGAACTGGGGCTCACACACACACAGACACAGACACACAAAAGTACATCTAAAAACAAAGAAGTAAGTCTCTCATTATTCCCCTAGGCACGGAAAGAATGCACACAGAGCACAGCACAGCTCTCCACAAACATCCTTGCTAGAACTCTGAACTTTCAAACACTTCCCTGGAGGTGGATGTGGCCTAAGTGTGCAAAGTCCTCTGGGCCAGCCCTCGGACTATGACGAGAACTCGGCACCACATGCTGTATCCTCCATCTTTGGGACTTCAATAAAACTAAATGGATTTTCGCTCCAGTTAAAATCCCTCCATGTACTTACTCTCCACATCAAACAGCCCTAGACCTGACACCCCGCAGCACAGCTCCACTACACCTGACACCCCGCAGC
>CAJQZJ010001826.1:7554613-7572425 GCA_907164525.1 Lophiomys imhausi | reverse complement strand
GATGGATGGATGGATGGATGGATGGATGGATGGATGGATGGATGGATGGGTGGGTGGGTGGGTGGATGGGTGGGTGGATGAATGAATAGGTGGATGAATGGGTCAATGGATGGATGGGTTGATGGATTGATGGATGGATGAACGGACGGACGGATTGGCCAGACTGCTTCTGGGTTGCATTCATAGTCTGCAATGCTAACATCAACATTACAGCCTGTACTATTTTCTTTTTCTGATCCTGTCGCCCTGTGACATAGTCAATCATGAATTTATTTACGGATGGTGTGATGGTTCTTCACCATCACTCTAATTGGATTTGGAATAATTTAGGAGACAGGATATTTCCAGACAAGTTTAGCTAAGAAGGAAAAATCCACCCTGAATGTAGTGGCACTATCCCATGAGCTCAGGCCCTGGCTGAATAAAAGGAACAAAAGAGAAACTGAGTCAAGCACTAGGATCCATTCCTCTCTGCTTCACAACTAGCGGTGTGATATACAACCAGCTGCCCTAAGCTACTGATGCTATGCCTTCCCACCATGATGGGTTCTGTATCTTCTCTTAAACCACGAGCAGAAATAGATCATTCTCCTAAGTTGCTTCTAGCACTTATATTTTTCAGTCATAAGAAAAGTAAACTACTGACAAATAGAAGAGACAGCAGAAGCAGTTTCAAAGTCAAAATGCTGTTTATACATTCATAATAAAGGTCCAAATGTATCAGTGTTAAAAAACACACACAAGGACTGAGGGTATAGGTCAGCAGTTGAACATTCACCTAGCGTGCAAGCTCAGTTCCATCTCTAATAGCACAGGAAAAAATAAATAATATATATACAAATATATACACATATATGTAAACAGATAAACTTTGTCCCAATAAGTTCACTTCAAGAAATCTATACTAGAAATGCATGTTTATCTGTGAAAAATCAACAGGTTCAGGGTCAGTCATTACTGAATTATCTTTCAATTTTTTCAATATCAATACAGCCTGGAGTGGGGGCAGGGGATTCAGGGGCTGGGGAGAGCTTGACTAGATTGTGGAAGGCCCAGCATGTGATGTCCACACCATGAAGCGAAACACGTCAGAATGACTCCTGGTACTAATACAGAGTAATCCGCAAGATGCGTAGTTGAGTAGACATGCTCACTTTACATATTTGCCCTATGTACATAAAACTCTTCTGGAAAGATGTACAAGAAACTGATCAACTTCCACTACACATGGAAAGAAGAACTGGGTTGCTAGGGAAATAGGTAGGAGTGAACTTTTCTTAGTTTTTGAAATTTGAAGGATATGAATAAAAAGAGAAACAAGGGTTTTGAAAGACCCAGAGATTAAACACAACTCCTTGGGAATAAGAGCTATAAGTGAAGAACTTCTTTCTGATCTCTCTCTCTCTCTCTCTCTCTCTGTGTGTGTGTGTCTGTCTCTGTCTCTCTCTCTGTGTCTCTGTCTCTCTCTCTCTCTCTCTCTCTCTCTCTCTCTCTGTGTGTGTGTGTGTGTGTGTGTGTGTGTGTGTTATGTTACACAGGGTTTCTCTGTGTAATAGCCCTGGCTGTCCTGGACTTGCTTTTTAGGCCAAGCTGGCCTTGAACTCACAGAGATCCCCCTGCCTCTGCCTCCCAAGTGCAGAGATTAAAGGTGTGCACTATTGTGCCAGGTTTCTGATCCCTTTCTGATCAAGGTTTTTCTCAGCTCCGTATTGTTACTGTGATTTATTTAGCTTATACAATGGGTCAAAAATAATTGGTAAAAACTGGAGAATGCCTGAGTTTGTGATAACAGGAATGTTAGATTTTAATCGAAGTTTTGCAACAAATGGCATCTCTGCTACTTTGTAGCTGTAGGGTTTACAGATCAACCCAGGATCCCTATGGGTACACCAAGGCTAATTGCTTGCAAAGTTAAAATGATAAGTACTTGCCAAAGTTTGTAATAAGGACTGAAACGAAACACCGGAGAATTCTCTAAACTTGCAAACCATGTGAAATGTAAATTAATGAGCAGATGCCCTCTCCAGGTTTTACACAGTAAATGCTGGAAAGAGCATGAGTCTAGTCCAGGACATCTCACGTAAATGCTACATGACCTCAGAATGTTTCCTAGTCTCTTGAAACTCACCAATAAAATGGATATAACCATTCATATTTGAAAGGTCCATTGTGAAGATTAAGTGATACTGTAATGTACTTGCTATATGGCTTGGCTCAAAATGTAAATTCAAAACTTGGCTCTCTTCCTTTCCAAACATAGAAGGGAAGGCTGCTTTATCTTCCAGGTAGGTGGCCAACATACTCAGAGGTGTAACTTTTGCTGCCACAGGCTCTGGCTTGTGCTTCCTTTTCACTTCCTTCCCTCATCCACTAGTGTCTACCCTATCTCCTAAACCCCAATTTCATTTCCTAACTCTTCTAGAACAGAGAAAAATCTGTAATACAAAATCAGAAGCCCACATTCTAGTAAACTATAAAAACTCTACATGAATGTCCCTCAGATTCACTTGCCAGCCCTCACCAATCTACACATACCAAGAACATGCCAGGCCACCATCCATGAGTGAGGATCAAAGCCTGGCTTCTCCACTGCCTGCAGGTTCTCTCCATCAACAAATAAATACTGATAATCCATACAGATGATAAATCAATAGGATGAAGAAAAAACCAAACTGGCAATGTGGTGTGAGTAGAAGAAAACCTTGACCAGAGAAGGCTTCGCTGATCATGATGCAACTGAGAGAGGTTGACATGGCATGAAGGCATGAACCATGCTGCTCCTAAAGGGAGGATCCAGAGTGAACTAACAGAGAAACCCTGCAGGACATGCTTGAGGAGCAACAGAGAGTGTGGCCACACAGAAAGCAAAACTAGCCCCTGAGGTCAACCAGGAGGCAGCCTCATCCTTGTGAGCCACAGTGAGGACTCCGGATTTTATTCAAAGTGAATGAAACCCACTGGCAGGTTTGAAGCAGAGGTCAAGTGGGTATCTTTCATATCAAAGGGAACAGTGGCCCACTGTGGGAGGAATGGACTCTGGAGGGTGGTGAGCGGTGACTAGCCCCTACTTTAGAAACTGTTATGGTAAATCATGAGGAATAATGGCTTCCCCTAGGAGGGTGGCTATAGGAAGCAGCCAGGTCTGTGTGGAGGCCCCGCAGCTGGCAGACTGAACTTGGACTTAGGGATTTGTCAGAGGGACTGGATGGTACCAGGACTTCTGACTTGAAGAATGGTGGAGCTTCAACAAGCAGCAGCAGGGAGAAGAAAACTGAGAACTGGAGGTGCCCTGTGCTCTGCTGTCACACTTACCTACACCTCTGGGTGGAGGGAGGACAACACTGGAAGCAGGATCCTAAGATCAGACAGAGAGAAGCAGGGCTGAGGTCCTGTATGAAGGGGTCAGGAAAATGCCCATCCAGGCAAGAGAACCAAGGAGGGGTTAAAACTGAAAACTTATTGGAAAAGAACAAAGAAAATGGAGCTAGCCAGGGGATGGAGATAGTCAGCTAGCAAAGGTGCCCACCACCAAACCTTAGGAGCCACGCTCGATTCTCTAGACCCACATAGTGGAAGAAGAGAAACGACTTAGACTCCAGCAAGCTGTCTCTAACCTCCACAAGTATGGTATGGTCTGTGTGTGCACACACACACAGATAAATAAATAAATGGAATGAAAAGAAGTTTTTAAGGGAAAAAGATGTAGTCAGGCGGTCAAAAGGAGAAAGTACTTTACAAAGTTGGCAAAGATAAACAGATGCCAGTAGTGGTCACATGTCATCGTGAACAGAAAGTACTTCCATGGCCTCCGGTGTCGGCCAGGTTCTGCCCTACCTACAATCAACAGACAAGGCAACAGGAAGAGAGAGTAACAAGATGATTGTGTAGCCTGCCTATGTGGCGGGCGTGAAAGGAGAGTCCTAGGCTCCCAGAACTCTAGTTGCCCTTGGGTTAAGCACCTGTTTTAGACAAGGAAGCTCCTTATTAGCCTGTGTCCATCTCTTCTCTCACCCTGACTGTGGCTGTCCTTCCAGCCCTGTCAGGCAATGGCCAGAAGGGTTCTAATACTTCCTGTCAAAGGGCATGTGTCAAGAACCTTCCAGATACAATCAGGACAATCTGTACATGAACATCACTCCTGGTACTTCTCGCAAGATTCTGTGACCAAAAAAAATTTCCTTGGGTTTAAAAACATTTTACACAGGCCAAGCATGGTGTCAGACACCTTTGATCTTAGCACTCAGAAGGCAGAAACAAGGGAACCTCTGTGAGTACAGGCCAGCCTGATCTACACAGTGAGCTCCAAAACAGCCACAGTGAGACCCTGTCTCAAAAAAAAAAAAAAAAAAAAGTATTTCAGAAAATGTAAGTCAATTCTATCTGAAAGTCATTTCAGTGACATATTTTTAATGTGCTACTTCTGAGAAGTGGAGCAAGTAATGAAGGAAACCCACCACACGTTGCCAGAGACACACTAGCACACTGTGTCCTAGAAGCTGCTACTTACTCGAAGACAGGTAACAGCTGGAATGCCCCTGAAATGACTGGATAAATGAGCCACAGCATATCCATCACAGGACAGTAATCAGCCATTGAAAGGAAGAAGCCAAGGGCTGAAAGGACAGCTCGCTGGGTAAACTGGTTTCTGGACAAGTATGCGCACAAGCAGACAAGTTGATTCCAGGGCCTTGTTGGTCAGTTAGACTAGCCAAGGCTCAATGAAAGGTTGTGCTCAAAACATAAGGTGGAAAGCAATAGAACAAAACACCTGACACTGGCCTCTGGCCTCCACAGGTGTGCACATACTGGTGAGCGCATGCACACACACGCACACACCCACGCACGCGCGCACGTACACACACAAACACACACACACACACAGAGGAATCCTCCATGAGTGGACTGAAAGAGTATCCACAACATACTAAGCTCATTAATTCAGCAGATATTTGTGGGACACTTCTGGCCCAGGAGCTGGCGGTTCAATTTCTGAACTTTACATTTCAGCATAGATAACACATGCACAAGAACGGAGATGACCATTTCTTGAAGTTCATGCAACAAAATACCTCAACAAACTGATGTGGGTAGAGGGTGAAGAGGGGAAACAGGTCATTGTTTTTACAAGCCGTAATGTCAAATAGTATAGCTGTCAGTTAACATCATTAAACTTTGCAAACAGTTTTATGAAGTTTATGCCACTATTTCATTTCCTCAGTAAGAATTAAACTCTCAGGCCTGTCCTCTCAGAATGGGAAGGAAGAGAGCATGTCCTCACCAGTTTCCCTCCAAACCACATGCCTGGAGGCTGGGCCAGTATTTCTCAGAAAGAGCCTAGGCCAGCTTCTTACTCCGATTCTTAATCTCATACAACCACTGGCAAGTTGCAGTTGTTTTTGTGAAAACTCTCTTCACATGGCACACAGATTTAATTCAGACTATATTGCTGGACAAACCATGCATCTTTTAAGCAGAGACAAACATGACTTACATTAAAAGGAACCACAAAAACATTCATCTTACAGAAATAACCAGGAATGTAGGTTTTTAAAAGTCAAACAAAATGGCACAGTCATAGAACATAAGACCTTGCTTACACCGTTTACAGTCTTAAATTATAGTCTGTGTATGAGTTCTGCCTAATTTCACAGCACAAGACTACCACATCAACTGCAAGCCACATGAAGAGAAACCACACAACTGAATTCCAGATTGTATTTAGAATGATGTAGCTAATCCATAACTATTATTACATTTGGTAAAAAGTACTTTCACCTGCTTATTAGCAAATCTGCGGTGAGGCTGACTCACTGTAGCAGATTGAAATATGGGTACCAAGAACACATAAATACCCAATTCCTAACCCCTGGTTCCTGTGACTATGACCTCATTTGGAAATCAGGACTTTGGTAATATAACTAAGAAGCTCTAGGTAAGATCATTCTAGAACTAAAGCCAGTAACTTCTATGCTTATGAGAAGAGAAAGTGATTTGAGGCACACAGACAAGACCCACAGAAAAAGGCCATGGGAAAGAAGAATGGAGTGAGCTGTGATAGACCAAGAACCCCCAGGCAGGCAAGTGGCTCTCCCTTTTAGAGTTCAGAACTGACCAACGCTACCGACAACTTGGACTTCACCCCTCCAGAAATGAGAATATAAATTTGTCTTGCTTCAGATATCAAGTTTGTGACCCTTTGTCACAGCAGCCCAAGGAAGCTAACACTACTCACCTTTCCAATATCAGCATCTTAATGGTTTGTGCATTTAAAAACCAAGAAGAAAACATAACAAAAGTATTTTCTCCTCTTTGAGCTACTGGGACAGAAGGCAAACTGTCCACAGTCCCACTTAACTTTACTGCAGGGATAACAAAATAACAGACTTGTTTTCTTTCACTAAACTGGAGAATCCATTTCCATAAGCACAATCGACAGAAGGGAATCTTAAGTCCTGTTATCTTAGGAAAGTCATCATAATAACTGTTTGTTTAGATTTTTCTTTGTTTTGTTTTTCAAGACAGGGTTTCTCTGTGTAACAGTACTATAGTACTGTATTACAATACATTTAAAAAAAAAAAACCACCACTAGAGAACAGTTTGGTGGGAGAACACCTGCATCGCCTGAGCAAAGCCCTGTGCTCACCCCTGGCATCACACAGGCTCACACAGTGCAGCCACTGTAGAGCAAAAGTGGGTGTGCTGGCCCACACCTGTAGTCCGGTCACAGCCGCTGGTGCTGCCAAGGCAAGGGTCATATCGGCTGAGGAATTAGAACAGCCTGTGGAACAGTTCAAAGCCCAGTTGGGACAGGGGAATGGCAAATCTCTGAGGGCAGCCTGGTCTACATAGTGAGTTCTAATCCAGTCAAGGCTACATAGTAAGACCCTGTCTCAAAAAAAAAAATTATTAGAAGTTAGTTCTACTATTTGAGTTTGGCTTCTACTTTAAAATAATAATCATCCAAGTAGAAAAACTGAAAAATCTTGAAAAAAATGTAGGTCTCACACCTTTAGAACACAAATCCTTCTTACAATTACTTCTTACACTCAACGTGACATGTGACACTACATATCTACTTTCTACTTTGCAAGTCCATCAGCTTTCTGAAATTGTTCAACTGAAGTTCATCCTTGAAAGTTTTGTTTACAATCAGGTTCACATGGCAGTTACATACAACTAGGAAGCTGAGAATTTAAGATGGAAATTCTGATCTAATTATAACATAAGCCTTGTAATTGAAAGAGACAAGTGGGAACTCCAAGGAGAGAGCTGCTGTAATGGGGGTTTCCACCAAGGTGCTTTCCCTTGAGCATTTTGGGTCCTGAGCTGTTCTGGTCTATAAGCATAATTTACATATCAACTAAGCCCTCAGTTTAGAAGTGACAAGTGAAGAAGTGCAAGAAAGCAATCAAGATCAAAATATTAGCAAATTTTATTAGAGAATTTCTGACCAATGATATTCTACATTTCCCTGTAACAGTATTTCTTAAACACAGTTATATGTGCATATGTGTGCACAGCACTTAGATGGCATAACAAGTGGATGCAGAGGAACTGGAGAGACGGATCAGTGGTTAGGAGCACTTGTTGCTCTTGCAGAAGACCTGGGTTTAATTCCCAGCACCCACATGGCAGCTCACAACCATCCATACATAATTACAGTTCCAGCGGATCAGAAGTCCAGTTCTGGCATGGGGTGGTGAGGGGTGACTTGTACCTTTAATCCAGCAACTTGGAAGACAGGAGAATCTCTGTGAGTCTCAGGCCAGCAGAGTGAGTGGTCTACAGAGTGAGTTCCAGGACAGCCTGGGCTACACAGAGAAACCTTGCCTCGAGGGAAAAAAAAAAAAAGACATGGAATTACACTGGGTTATCTTGGTGGAATCATGTAACAGAAAGGATATTAGATAAAAAAACACAAAAATAGAAATAAAGATACCTGGAAATTTTATATACTACCTTTTCTGGTTTTCTGTAAATCTAAAGTTTTTAATAATAACAACACATCAATAATATTTCCCAGTCCAGTCCTGAGGAGACTTGAGGTCAGCCAGAACTCCACAACATGATTCTGTTTCAAAACCCAAGGTCTAGAGATACAGCTCAAAGACAGCACTGCCTGTAGCAAGCAGTATTTACTTATTTTTAATTTTAATCTAGTCATTTCTAGACAAATAGTACTTCAGGTTCTAGATAATACTTTTCTAATCATTCACATTGTCAAACTTAATTTAAGAAAAACATCAAGTAGTTTCCTTCAGTGCTAAGACATGGGGTCAAGTTAAAAACAGACTAGACCAACTCCACCTATTCAAGTAAACACTTGGTTTACTGTGATCTGGGTGTGAAAACCAAAAGCCCCACAATCACACAGCTATTTATAAATAAGAGGTTATGTTTAAATTTCACAAACATCATGATCCTGAAGATGGTTCTAGAGCAGAAGGCTAATCTGAAGAACTGTATCAGAAGCTCGATGAGGACGTTTGGTCCTTTTTCCACCATCATCAAGGACTAAATTTTATGCCCCAAACATGGTTCCCCTGATTTCCTCATTTACATGCTAGATGATCAAAGATTCGCAGCATATCATAGTTAAGAGACGTAGGGAGACTGATTCAGGGGAAAACAAAAAAGCAGCTACCCCCCCCCTTTACTGACTGGGACTCACCAAGTGTTCTGATAAAGCTGTAGCTCCCCCCCCCCTGGAAACTGCCACACTGTAGCTCATCAAAAGCAGAGTTCTAGATGCTAATCAGTTACCACAGACAACAAAATAAACATCAGTTCCTTTGCTCTCAAGTAGTCTACCCCGAAGAGACAAGAAAGGAAACAGCTATCATGCCATCCATAAAGGTGTGTTTAAGAGTGGAAGACAGTTTGAGTGCTGTTCCAGTGGGTTCCACATAAAGTTCTGCGGGAACATCGATGTGAAGGAACTGGGTGACATGAGGAGAGAGATCCCACAGTCTTCATCATCTAAATGAACAAAACACAAAACTCAATGTAAATACCTAAACCAAGCTTGGTGGTCCACACATGTGATCTAGACGCTTGGAGGCAGGAGGATCAGGCGTTCCAGGGATTGGAGAGATAGCTGAGGTTAAGAACCCTGCTCTTCTAGAGGGTAAGTTTGGTTCGGTACTCTCTTCCGACCTGGGCAAGCACCCACACATGTGGCACACACAGGCATAGAAAAAAATAATAATAAGTTAGGGACCCCCTCCCAAAGTTAACAGGCTGATGGCAACTAGAACTGACTGATTCCAAACCCTCGGGTAGCTACCTTCAGAAATAAAATCCTGCAAGCAGGGTGGTGTCCATGTGTAGTCCCAGAACTCAAGAGCAGAGCTAGCAAGAGTGACCCAAGATTAAGGCCATCTTGGTCTATATACAAAGTCCTAGGCTAGCCAGGGCTCACAGCACCCTCAACAGAAGGGAGGCAAGGGAGAGAGGAAAAAGAGGGGTGGAAAGAAACAAAACACACACTTTAATTTTCTCCAGATTTATGGAGTAAAATATTCACATTCTTTTCAAGTCTTTCTCCCACACACTCAGTCAACCCTGGCATTTGGCATTGACACCAAGCTGGCAAGCAGGTACAGGTTTTCCTAGGTATGTGAGCACAGCCTCCATGTCTCCTACAACTGCAGAAAACTGTACCTTAACCACACATAATGAAGGAGTTCCCCTCCTTGCCTTTAGAAGATTTTCAACACATCTATCACATTTCCTAATATTCAAGTGCTCAAAGGCTAGGAGCCTCCTGGGGAGCTTTGTGGTGGACGAACACAAATCAGTTTTATTTTTCAGGGTTACCCCCCCCAAAAAAAAGCCATGTGATCAAAACAGCCAAAAACTTCTAAGATAAACTAATAAAAAGAATCCCACGTGACATTATGAAAAGGATTAGTTCTATCGACGACAATGTGAGGATCTAAAAATTCAGACCTTCATGAACAAGGAGTTGTCAACCCAAAGGGAAAAGGGGGCTTGCTGGATAAAGGATTGCAAGTAAGATTAGAAAGCTGCTAAACCATGTGACTACTACAGTCGCAGGTCTTCGGTAAGCTAATCATTGTGAAAATGTTTAAAGAATGAAAAATGAGCCGGGCATGGTGTCACACGCTTTTAATCCCTGCACTCACTGGGAGGCAAAGGCAGGTAAATCCCTGAGAGTTCAAGGCCAACCTGGTCTACAAAGGGAGTCCAAGACAGCCAGGGTCTGTCACAGAGAAACCCTATCTCGAAACCAAAAAGAAAGAAAGAAAGAAAAAGAATGAAGAATGACACCAGAAAAAAGGTTAAGTGTGGAGAATGCAAAGATTAAAGGTTTTCTTCCTGCATAATTCAGTTTGTTTATTTAGTTGCAGGCTGCCCACCCCCCACATCCCACAAAAGAAGGCTGGTCGGCTTGAGGGCTTCACCTCCTGCTATTTCCTTTGCAATGAGGCTGCAGAGCAGTGACACATGCTGTAATCTGTTCATTGAACAGAAAGCAACTGAGTGAAACGCAAGCACCCAAGCTTCTGGCACCCCATGAAACCACAGAGAACTGACTCTAGTTCTCCCCTGTTCGAACACATCTTTTCTACGCTGTTTTTCTTCAAGGGTAATATGCTTGCCTAGACTCATGCGTTTGGTACCAAAGCAAAGGTTAACTGACACTGGAAGCTATAAATTAATCAAAACAAAGACTGTAAACAGACGTGTGTGTGTGTGTGTGTGTGTGTGTGTGTGTGTGTGTGGGTGTGTGGGTGTGTGGGTGTGGGTGTGTGGGTGTGTGGGTGTGTACGCGTGCCTCTTTTACCTCCACCTTTCTTTAGTGAATTCCAATCTGTACACAAAATAAAAGAAGCAGACATGTTTTCCTACAGAATTCCATTTCTACAGAAATACTAGCAGTCTTTAGTGCTAAAGTAGACAGGTGGAAAGATTCCTTTATCGATTCTTTTGTTGCTTTTAGGAAAGGTTGTACAAGATTAGCTAACAGTGAAATGACATGAAAGGCCAGTAAAGAAACTTTTCCTAAACACCATCACTTTAGTTTAAAAGCGTGATCAGGAAAAAGAAAACAACCACAGACAGCATCACGAAAAGCAGCATGATGTGGGCATGGCTCAGTGGTCAGAGCACTGGCTGCTGTTGAAGCGAACCCAAGGTCGGTTCCAGCGCCCACGCACGGGCTCAACCTAGCTCACAACCCTCAGAAACTCCATTTCTAAAGGGTTTGGTGCCTGCCTTCTTCTGGCCTTTGAAGACACATGTGCACAAACATACACACAGACAAGACATTCATATACATAAAACACAAATAAATAAATCAAAAATAATTTAAAGAAAAAATTAAAGATGTATGATCTAAAAGGTGAAAGACCATAAAAGCATGAGCTGACTTCCACAAGAACATAAGCAACACAAACATAAACGCTGCACTGAAAACAAGCTAGCTTACTACTTCTGAACCCTGATGGGTGTGGGCATCCACGGACTTCTGGCCACTGACAGGACCCTGTGCAAGGTTTAGGATAGAGTTGGGAATTCCACAGGGTGGCACTAGGCCCTTCCTTCCTTGTACTCATACCTTAAAGAATGATCAAGGAGCTGGAGACACACCCTGGTTGGTAAAGCATTTGCCTAGTGAGAATCAATCAGATTTGAGTTGGAGATTCTCTGTCTGCACTGCATGAGACATGGTGGTACGTGGCAATGCATCCCAGCGCTGGAGGAATAGAGGCAGGAGAATCTAAAGTTCAAGGTCATTCTCAGATAAGCCGTGGGTCCAGCCTGGACTACATGAATTACTGTTTCCACACAATCAAAGAATCAGAAGGACCGCAGTCCCTGAAGTGCATTAGGTACAGCCTAATGTGTTCTGTTTTGGGTGCCTCTGACCAACAGGAGCAACAGTTAATAGGAGGGATGAAGCCTCTGCCTTGAAGACCACTGAAACCTATTCTCGGCCTCCTTTACCTAGTTGTAAGGGATCCTTCTCTGGTTGCAAGACTCCGACTTGGCTCCCCTTTCTTCTACTCAGCTGTTGATTTCTGTCTTTCCCTGAAGCTCTGACCCTTTGCTGAATGGCTGACTTCCATGTGTTTTCCTACACACAGCCCTGTCTCCCATGGGAGCTGACCCTTGATTAGCGGAAGAGGAGCAAAGACAACATCTGGAAATGTCTTGGGAGTCCTCCTAAAACCAGCAATGCATGAAAAGGTATACCTGGTCTCAATGCAATTATGAGCAGGTTCTGGTATGAGATCTCTGAACAAAGCACACATTTACAAAACAGTTCATTAAAGTTGGACTGCACTTCATCCAATGCTTGTATGTGCCTAGCTGTAATATGGTTATCTACTATATTTTATATCTTTTCTGAAAGTGGCCAAAAAAAGAAAAATATAATACTAAAAAGTATTATATGTTCATGAATTGTCAAAATGTTAATTTCCCATTGTGCTTTACCACAGAACTTGGCAACACTGATTCAAGAAAGAAACCCTGTATATGTGTAAGCTCTGTGTTTCTGTTTGGCTTCGTGCTATTTTACCAGCACCTAAAGCGTTCTTGGCATACCAAAGTTGTCAGACATACATGAGCTGAATTCAATCTTTATTAAATAATATAGCAGAGAGACTTATACTGCCATTTCTGAAATTTAGAATGGAATGGACATAGGAAAAGACTAATGAAATAAAACAGATGCCTCAGAGATACATGCTCATACATGAAATTTAATACAGAAAACAGCAGCAGGGTGAATCATAAAAAGACTCCTCAGGAAAGGATGTTGAATCAGATGTGGTGGCTCACACCTTTAATCCTAGCACTCTGGAGGCAGAGGCAAGCGAAGTTTCTGAGTTTGAGGCCAGCCTGTCCATGGAACCAGTTCCAGGACAGCTACACAGAAAAACCCTGCCTCTAATACCTGAGGGGAGGAGGAGGAAGGATGCTGGGACAATCGCTCTGGCTGTAGAATGAAGCAGAATGAGGAATGAAGAGAGAACTCGTCTATAAATCCACAGGTTGAGTCTGCACTCTCTCTGGATATTCCCTTAAACATCATTACAAGGTTTTTTAAATATTATAAATATATTTGGATGACATTTTAAATGAGACTTTATATTAATTTACCCAGAACATTGATTTTTAATAATGTAAAATTTCTACTACATATGATGGTCAGTGCTAACTTTACTTCAACCTGATAAAACCTAGAATAACCTAGGGTTCCAGCCTCTAGGTATATGTTGGGGTGATTCTCTTAACTAATTTAAGTGATGTGAAAAGATCCAGTTTAAAGCCGGGCGGTGGTGGCGCACGCCTTTAATCCCAGCACTCGGGAGGCAGAGGCAGGCGGATCTCTGTGAGTTCGAGGCCAGCCTGGTCTACAAAGCGAGTCCAGGACAGCCAGAGATATTCAGAGAAACCCTGTCTCGAAAAAAACAAAAAAAAAAAAAAAAAAAAGAAAAGATCCAGCTTAAACATGGTGGGACCACTGCCTGGGTAGGGGATCCTGGACTGAGTACAGTAGAGGAACAGGGATGAGTGCTAGCAAGAGTCCATGCATTGCTCTGTTTCCTTACGCCTCTGCAGCCAAGTCACCAGCTCCTGGTGCCTTCCTGCCCTGACCATCTATCTGTGAGCTACAATGTACCTTTTCTCAGAGTATTTATCACAGTAACAGAAAGTAACTAAGACACTAAAAATTCACGCTTTACATGTGCCTTCACACGCACCTTGCTCAGCGGCTTCCTCACACTGTAGTTTTTTTTTTCTTTGTTGATTTATGGGTATTTTGCCTGCATGTATGTTTGTGCACCACATGCGTGCAGTGCCTTCAGAGGCCAGACAAGGATGACCGATCCTCTGGAACTGGAGTTACAAACAGTAGTCAGCCAACACGTGGGTGCTGGAAATCAAACCCAGGTCCTCTGGAAAAGCAACAGTGTTCTTAGCCACTGAGCCATCTCTCCAGCCCCCACCCCTCTGCCATGCTTGTCTATTAACTGTCCACATCATTGAGATCCACATCTAGTAGGATTTGCTAAGCGGTGGTGGTGGGTTCGTTTTGTTTTGTTTCCATGTATGAGTGTTTGCGTGCAGGTATCTGCACCACCACAGTACCTAGTGCCCAAGGAAACCATAAGAGAGCATCTGATTCTGTGAATGAGCCACCATGTGGGTGCTGAGAACTGAACTCAGGTCCTTTGCTAAAGCAGAGCAGCAAGTGCTCATAACCTTTGAGCTCCAGCCTCAGGGATAGATGAGTTCTCTTTTCTTGATCCTTTTAGTATTAGCATCTTTTTATTTCAGGATGGCATTAGTTTGTCATTAGCTTGTTGACCAACTCTTTAAACTGACATAGTGTTGAACTTGTGCCGTCAGAACCAATATAAACTACTTCTTCGTTTACTTAAAAGTGCTGTCAGCCTTGATGGAAGGAAGTTATGTCAGTGCTCGGAGACACAGCACTGACACTCTACAGGGTTTAAGCTTGTGGGAAGTATTGTTGTGTGTGTGTGTGTGTGTGTGTGTGTGTGTGTGTGTGTGTGTGTGTTATTCTGTACTTTGGTCTGGTTTGAGACAGTGTCTCGGTTATCTTATCATAGGCTAGCTGCATATTCCCTCTGTAACCAAGGATGACCTTGAACTTCCGATCCTCCTGGCTGTACCTCCCTGGAATTATAGGCATGGGTCTACCAAGCTACATCCCAGCCCCAGGACTGACGTTTGTCTGCTGTTGTGCGAACACTCTTCATTTTACTTTCTAGTTTGTAAAAATGTATAATTTTGCATAAAATATTAGACTATTTCACCTAACATACTGCCCAGTTATGGGACCAAGTGGAGACTTGAGAGAGGATGACAATTAGTTCTATTTTGAGCAAGGTTTTTCTCATTGAAAATTTTTAAATTCCTGAAACCACTCTCAAATATCCAAACATTTGGGCTTTCTTTTCTTGAGCAGCAATAAAATCAACCTCATTATGCCACGGGATGGGAATAACAGCAGTAGGAAAGTTTCCACCTAACAGCAACAAATCCAACAAATCAGGAAATCACACAAAATACATGTAATGCTGTACCTGCATAAAGCTGGAAAGTGACACCTTAAAAAGAACCCTCATGGGCTAGGTAGTGCCTGGGTGGGTAAAATGCTTGCTGTACACCTGAGCGTGGCTCCCCAGCACCCCTGTAACAGGCAGAGCTGGAGGGACAGACACAAGAGGAAAGGCGCTCACTAACCATTCTAATGGAAAGAGAAGCTCCAGGACCAGGGAGAGGCCCTCTCAAAAAACTACAGTGGAGGAGCAACAGAAGGAAAACATCCATCACAACCTTTGTCTCATGAGCACTCGCACACATGTTGCACCTGACACACATGTTCACACACGTGCATACATCATACACCCACACAAAGATACCGATGACAGACACAGACAAAGAGAAAAGAAAAGTTGCATAAATCAAATGAAGTCAAAACAACAGTGAGGTTTTTAAGACATGCGTGCACGCATGAATTTCATTACAGAAGAAACAGTTACTGATGTACTCAAAGTAGTGTGTAAAAACAAAAATAGCCCAGCAGTGGTGGTTGGATCTCAAAACAAGGGCTATAAGTACCACCCAAAAATGCAAAATAAAATAGGTGTCCACAGAGTCAAAAGGAAAAAACAGTCTTACCACTAACTCTACTGTGCTGCAGGAGGGAGAAAAAAATCCATGTTTCTTCCTGAATACTTAATACATTCAATTTACTAATGAACTGTGCATGTGTATTCCCCCTTTCCCCCCTCTGTCCTTCTCTCCTTCTCCCCCCCCCAGCCCCCTTTCTCTCTGATTGCCTGAAAGGACCCCATAGGAGGTAGGACTCGTGCTATGGTTCTTGCCAACCTTGACGGCCTGAGTTCAATCCTGTAATCCCACACAGTGGAAGGAAAGAACCATCTTCCACAAACTGTCCTCCCCTTCCATATGCTCACACTGGGGCATATGCACAACCACATATCACACACACACACACATATACACATACACACATCATACACAAATTAAATACACCTTTGAAATTTTAACTAAAAAAAGGTTTACCCAAGAATAAGCAGCTACCATACTAACTCACTTGATTCTGTTTAAAAGTGAAACCATTTGAAGGACTGCCACTAGAATCATGACAAGTGCAATGAACGCAGTGCAGTCTAAGTTTCCTCTATGAGCCAAGCTCTGAATGCTCCCTCCACAAGAAAAGGAAAATCTGTAATGTGGAATGCTGGCCAGTTCCAACCATGTCTCAGGGAGCCATCCCATCGCTTACAACAACTTACCAGAGACACAGGTCATGGATGAAAAGGGTTCATTTACCCCCTCCTACGCCCTAGGTACGGAAGAGTGATGATGCCCCTGCCCAGTCAATGAAAAACAAAGCTCAAAACCTGGGTCAGACATAGGGATGCATGAAGGGAAAAACAGGCCACCTGCACCCAAAGGGGACTGAGAAGATGCTAAGCAGCTTCCCTGGAAGGAGGCTAAGACTGCATCTAGCAATAAAAGAGGGTAAAGATGAACTGAGCCTGATGAGGATCAGGAGTCAGTTACCCTCAACACATAATCAGGCTGGGGGTCAAGCATGAGTTACAAAAGACTCTGCCGAATGAATGAATGAATGAATGAATGAATGAATGTTAAATATTAAATGAGAGAATGAATAAATGAGTAAATACTAAATAAAAATGCTCCAAAAGAACATCTGCCAAAACGATAGTGTTACGAACATGAAATTAAAAGCATTCACAAGATATTCACAGAACTCAACCAAAAAATAATTTTGATGTATGATGGCAGGGAAAAAAAATTAGTAACAAAATGAGACAATCTATTGCTTCCATTTTGACTCAACTATTTAAAAGGCTCCAGGAATAGCTCAGAGGGAGCCCTTGCCCCTGCCCCAGGTTTGATCCCCAGCAATAGAAGAGTGTGGAGGACTTTCCAGTCAAAGCAATACAAGACACTAGTAAATACATATGAACCCACAGTGCCTGTAATGCCAGCACTTGAAAGATGAAGAAAGAGTTCAAGGCTACCCTTCACTATGGGGCTGCATTCACAGATAGTTTATGTTTCAAACGAGACCCTGTCTTCAGGAAGAAAGATCTATAGAATTCATTTACAGAAGGAATCCAATTTGCAAACCACAAAAGATCTGAAGAGACTCCAAAGAACCTACAATTAGCCACTGTGCAGTGAAGACATGCTCACCACCAGTCACTAGGGAAAAGCAAATCAAAACAACGGTAAGATGCCTATACGCTGAGAAGACCAGCCAAGTACGAAGAGGAGTCGGTCACTGTTACACACATCGCTGTTGGGCTGTACCGTGGCGCCAGCTTTTCTAGGAAACTGCCAAGCTGCCTTCCAAATTGATGTACCCAGTATCTGACCAAATGCATGTCAACCTCCAAAGCAACTTTATTCGCTGATCCTAAACACTAGAAACAACCTAAACGTTCCATCAACGAGCAGACAAGGAGCAGATTACTACCAAATAAGGAACAAACTACCAAAAGAGCCAACATCGCGTATGAGTCACAAAGCAGGCATGCCACCCACAACAGGGACCACGGAGCCACCCACCACAACAGGGAACATGGAGCCACCCACAACAGGGACCATGGAGCCACCCTCAACAGGGACCATGGAGCCACCCACAACAACAGGGAACATGGAGCCACCCACAACAACAGGGAACATGGAGCCACCCACAACAACAGGGAACATGGAGCCACCCACAACAGGGAACATGGAGCCACC
>CAJQZJ010001826.1:7539230-7554603 GCA_907164525.1 Lophiomys imhausi | reverse complement strand
ACAACAGGGAACATGGAGCCACCCACAACAGGGAACATGGAGCCACCCACAACAACAGGGACCATGGAGCCACCCACAACAACAGGGACCATGGAGCACACTGCCGTTATATCATGTCAAGACTGAAAACAAGCCACTGACTGGAAGATGGTCACTGGGTAAAGTGCTTGCGGCCCAAGCTGAGGGCTGAAGTTTGGATTTGTACATAGTGGCACATCTACAACCCCGCTACCGGGGATCCCTGGGCCTTGCTAGCCAGCTAGTCTAGACAAACCGGTGAGCTCCAGAATCGGTGAGGTATGGCTGCAAAACTAAGGCCAGTGAGATGGCTCAGTGGGTGACGCCACTTGCCATTCCTGAGACTGATCCCCAGAGTTCATACAAAAGTGGATGGAGAATGCTAACTCCACAAAGGTGTCCGCTGACCTGCATATAACATAACACACCATGCACACCCACACAGATAATAACTAATACTAAACAAGGTACCCCCAAGGCAACCCATGACCTACATACATGCATACACACACACACACACACACACACACACACACACACACGCATGCACGCACCCAAATTAATAAATTAACTAAATAAAAAATAAAAGTATGCCAAACTGAAGGTTAATCAAAGTCAGGTGCTACCAGTAGAGGCTGGTGACTGGGGTGGGGCACAGGGACCTTGGAGTGCTAGAAATGTCTTGTGATGAGGGTCACACAATGCATTGGTTTGTCAAAACTTATAACACATTTACAATGGGTGTGCCGTCACCTATATGGTTACTACTACACGATAAGCATGTACGCAAGAGGAAACAAGGGAAAAGCTCTTGTCTCTCATGGCAGTCTTCCAAATTGCTTCTGCTGTGCTATACGCTAAGGTAAGCACTTTGTATTTTTAGCCATTTTCAAAAAAATTCACTCAGTTTTCTCAGTTAGTAAGTCAGTTACAGGAGCTGGAGAGATGGCTCAGTAGTTAAGCGTATTTGCTGTTCTTTTTTTTTTTTTCATTTCACATTGGTTTAATTTTGGTTGGCTATATTTGCTGTTCGTAGAAGAAGGACCTGAGTTTGATTCCCAGCACCAACATGGTGGCTCAAAACCATTTGTAACTCTAGTCCCAGGGGATCCAATGCATTCTCCTGTCCTCTGAGGGCATTACATGCATGTAGTGCACAAATATACACATGTAGACAAAATTCTCATATATATATATATATATATATAAAACAAAATCAAATTTTTAAAAAGAAATAAGAAGGGAGGTTCCTAAATTTCTCTCTAATTGATAAAAATGGAAATACTAGCAGACTGCAGTGCTTTGTATATAAATGTAGTAAGAAACTAAGTGGGTACCCACCACAAGCCAACACCCTCAAGGACCATAACCACTTTATACAGCTCACGACTGTAATGATATAGATTCCAGTAAACAGTAAAATAAGACTCAAAGTTAAGGTCAAATGGCTCTCAGTCTTGATTCTCCTCTGTCCCCAGCTCATAAAAAACCAGGATTTTGAGTTCTTGGGATTTGAAACTTTAGGGGAGAATATTCAATGATGTCTCTGTTTACTAGAACTCACAGGCAGCCACTGGTTTAGACTAAGTTTCTACACTAAGCCTTAAACACAAACCCAAAATGTTGCTACTCACCCTGAAAATTACACCACCAAGCTGAAATTGTTTGTCTGACCTCCCAAGAAGTCAAAAGAGAGAAAAAGATAACCCCATACCTGGAACAGGCCACCTCTTACCCAAATGAAGAAGATTGTCTCTCCAGCTTAACCCTCACAAGCAAAGTTAACTGAAACAACCAATCAGCACTGACTTGCTTCTGCTTCAGCAACTGTGCAGAAACCTGCAGTAGACCTGAAAGCCAGTCCTCACTGCAGAAGTGCTGTCAGAGTACAGAATAAATATTAAAAACAAAAACACAAAGCTAATTCACACTTTAAATCTGATGAGCGGTCATGTTCAGCATCTCTCTCAACAAGTGTGATAGAGGTACCTATGATCACCATAAACAGAAATCAGATCTGAGGAGGAATAGGAGACACCTCAGCTCCCTGAGGCAAGGGATTTCCATGTTTGAGGCCAGCCTGATCTACACAGCCAGACTTTGTCTCAAAAAGAAAAACATGCTTTTAGTATGTTGTTAGCTATATTTAGATCTATTTGCTTCTCTTTGTTATTAGAGACATATAATATATAATTAAAATAGTATTCTGGGGTGAGAGTATAGTTCAGTGGTAGAATGCTTCTCTAGCATGAACAAAACCCTCAGTCCATCTTCAGCATAATTTTTGAATATTGAGGAGTATTAGCAGCCTTTAACAGACTGACAAAAAGAACCCTTTAAACACACCCACACACAAAGAAAAAAATGGAGGGGTGGGTGTGCCAACCACTGCCAACAGCCCGTTTTCCAAACTTGTTCAATTTCAAGATTTTTTTTGTCTATTTATCAACATCATCACTGTGTGTGTCAAACATGTCATCATCCCCATCATTATTACTGTGTGTGTATGTCAAAAATGTGTCATCATCATAGTCATTACTGGGTGTGTGCATATCTTCGATCATCACCATCATGTGTCAAATGTGTCATCATCATGTGTGTGCATGTGCATACATAGTCTCAAGCAGCAGCAGCATGTATGTATCAAACGTGTCATCATCGTTATCACAGTGTGTGCGCATACACGTGTGCACACACACATCCTCAAACATGTGGCTGTCAGAGAAGACAACTTTGTGGAGTTCATTCTGTCTCATCCGTTATGTGCGATCCTTCAACAAGCACTTCCTTGCTCAGCAATGTCACCATCTCCATCGTAACAGTTTAGTAGCTATACTTACAATCAGGACAAAATGAATGAGTGGCTCTGCTTTAAGATTATACCAGTGAAAGAATTTGTGTCTATGAAACCCAACCATGCCAGAAGTGAAGCACTGACTGAGATCTCAAAAATGAACACAAAGCATCAGGAACAGTGTCACATTCCTAGGATCACTGCATCTGGGAGGAGGACTTAGGAGGACCGTGAGTTAAACTTGGGCAACATAGCAAGACACTTCAAAATGACACTGAAGCATCAATATGAGAGCCCAGACCTTAGATCACACTGATTTCCAAAGAGATACCCCAAACAGGAGACAATTACCATGTAAACTTAGAACAGCACTTAGCCCTCCTTCCCTAGCCTTTACCTTACCCCACTCCCCTACCTTCCACCCCACCACTCCAATTTTAAATGTATGCTGCTGTAATGTTCTGTTTAGGTGCTGAGGACTAAGCACACACCTGCCACTCAGAACTACACCCCAAGCTCCGATTGGTTTCTTTCTGTTTGCTGTAGTGGGGGAGGGGTTGCTGTGTACATGTTCAAGCACACACAGACAGACACACGAGTGCACATGTATTTTGACACAGGTTCTTGCTGCTTGGCCCAAGCTGGTCTCAAATTCACTTTGTAACTCCAGATAGCCTGAACTCATCCTTCTTTCTCAGTCTTCCAAGTACTGTCTTTGCAGGAGTAACCTATCAAAACCAGTTCTTACCAGCATTTTTTCGAATGTTGTCACTCAAACCAAAGGGTTTCTTTTCACACATGCCAAGCAAACACTTGTAATACCTGCCTACATTCCCAGCCTACTCGGGACCTGGCACCTATGTGTGGTAACCTGTGGGTCTCCCCTTTTCCTCCTGACTGTTGGCCACCAGTCCACATGGTTTAGGGAAGCAGAAGACGGGGTACGAGGTTTGGAGGGCCGCAAGTGGAGCCCCTCTGGGAAAGAGAGTCCTCCATTTCACCAAGCTCAAGGCTTTCCAGACATGGTAGATTATGACCTTAATAGCAGGGGTCCAACAGTGACTTAGAATTTGGTCCCCAGCAACACATGTAAGTAAATAATAACTAGAATACTCTTAAGGTAGAGAAATCTAAAGTCAAAATATCTCTGAAATCCAAAATTTTTGTCATGCAACATTCAGAAAAGTCTAGATTTAGGAGCATTTCAAATTTTTGAATTAGGAATGCTCATCTACACCATTGTATCCATACCTAAGACAGCAAAATCAGAACACTTCTGGCTCCAGGCATTTTGGGTAAGGTTCTACATATACCTTCATAATCCTAATAGATTTCCTTTTCTCCCTCTTACTCCATCTCTTCTCCAAATAAGGGAAAATTACGGAAATAAACAACTGTCAAGTGTATTTTTTCCTAACCTCATGATCACCAAGCCTGGTATTACGAACAGCACACACCTTTGACCCTAGTGCTCAGGAGGCAGGGGCCGAGGGATGTCTGTGAGTTCATGAACCTGGGAAAAGATTTCAGTAATTCACAAGACCACCCAAGGGCAACAGCACAGTTGCTGAAAAATAAAGAATCCCACATCCTCAGAGGATTTTTCAACTTTGGATGAAAATGTTCTCCATTCAAGTTACACACACACACACACACACACACACACACATGCAAGTGAGCGAGCACTTCCCATTCCGCTCATAGCACCACCTTCTTTTTTGGAACAGGGTCTTGTTCCCCAGGTACCAGCTGCCAAACTGTTATACAGAAGAAGTCAGAGTGCCACGGTGCCAATTTATATGGTCCTGGCCATCGACCTGGGGATTTATGTGTGCTAGGTAAGTACTCTACCAACTTAGCTGCTTCCTCAGGCCCCTCCCCACCATCACAATCCCAGCCTTTTCGAGATATGGCTTTACTGTTCAACCATAGCTAGAGCCTCCAACTTCCATGCCTTGGCCTTCAGAGCGCTGGGGGTTATAGGTGTGTGCCACCACACCCAGCCCAAGTTATCCATGTTATAAATGAGTAAATTGCAAGGCCAAGGGAGTAAACAGCATAGCTCAGAACATAGACCTACTACACGATAGTCTCTATTCTCTTTTCATCTTTATTCACACCTGCCTAAAGTCACATTCTGTGAGCATGTATTCTTCTTACCTAAAACAGTGCTGTGAAAAGTTAAAGGCATCATTTCTTCATACAGAAAACTTGAAGCAAAATTAATCATCAGTTCCAGTAACGACCATGGTTAAATCAGATGCAGAGCTTTAGAGTAATCTTTAGAAACCATGTAAAGCTATTTTAAAAGCAAATCACAACACACATCCTTCTGCTTGCCCACGCACACTCACGCACACACACACACACACACACTCACGCACACACACACACACACTCACACACACACACACTCACGCACACACACACACACACACACAAACACACACACACACACACAACCAGTTTTACCCACAAACAAATGGGAACTTTTTACTGTAAAAAAGAATCTTAACCAAGTATTATTTATTGTTACAAAGGCAACAACAGTACTTTCTCAGTGCTGAGCTAAGCACCGAGGTCTCCTGTCATCAATAGTGGGACAGCCAGACAACACAGTATGTTCACTATGATGTGTTAGAGAAAGACACAACAGCATTCTGTGACATGGCTGCCCAAAACACACCATTTAATTCTGTTAAGTACATAGCACACAAATCCAAAATGTGGGATCTCTTGCAAACAACTGGAAGACTAAAAATACATAACAAGATAAAAGCAACATCCAGTCCTGGTTGAATAATTTTCTTTTTCCTACAAAGGACGTCAGAGCAAGGTAAATTGAATTATGACTATGATTTCCTGGATTTTATGGCAACGGTGTGGTGTGTCTCTTTCAGATGACACACACTGAAGTGAGGGCTTCTGCAATTTAACTCCCCAAATACTCATTGAGGTTAGGGTATAGCCTAGTGAACACATGGGGGCTTGCTATATAGGCAAAGTTCTGGCTTGTTTCTCAGCGTGACAAAAAACAGGAAAAAAAGTCTTAAAAACAAAAAGCCCCCAAGATACTATAGAAGCAGCTAGAAGGGGCCAGGGCCTGATATGAATACTCCCTCAAGAAAGGCTTGCTGAGAATAAAACCTGAGCCAGAAAGACGACTAAGAATTAACTAAGAAATAACAGAACAAATGAAGACATTTGATAAAGAATCTAGATTTGAGCTAGATGGTGGTGGCACACGCGTTTAATCCCAGCACTTGGAAGGCAACGGCAGGTGAATCTGTGTGAGTTCAAGGCCAGCCTGGTCTACAGAGTGACTTCCAGACACCTAGGGGTTCATGATAGAGATCCTGTCTCCAAAAATAATCATCATCATCAAAATAATAAAATAACAACAACAAAATTAGAGTTTAAACACACTAGAAGGGATGGGGGAAAGGAAAAAGGGACAAAGGAGCAGCAAATAAATACACCTGAGAGCAGTCATTCACTTAGGTATAAGGAAGGGGTGTAAAGCAGGCTTGCTTTGATGACTGCACACTGGGCTGTCCAGTTGGGAAAGGGCAGTGGCCTGAGAACCATCTGCAGAAACAGCACAACAGATCACTGATCAAAGGGCAGCACAGAGGAGGGGAGCCGAGAAAAGTGCAACCTGCCGATTGCACTGGTTTTATAATCAGAAAATGTGGACTCAAAACAAATCTGTCACAACTTTTTAAGCAATGTACTGAACAACTAAGTCTGGGTTTCCACATCTGTGAAACAGAAACACTAAAGTAATTAGAGATTATGTAACGCAACTCCTGTAACTTTTAGTATGATGTCTGACACAGAGTATCACAAATGTGGTCAGGCTTGGTGGCACACACCTTTAATCCCAGCACTCAGGAGGCAGAAGCAGGCAGGCAGATCTACAAGAGTTCCAGGCCAGCCTGGTCTACATAGCAAATTGCAAGCCAACCATGGCTACACAGTGAAAGACATATTAGAAATGTAGCACAGCATTATTATATGGCTTTTAGTTTTACAATTCTGTTGATACCTATTAATACAAATAAAATTAAAATAAGAAATGAATGGGTGCAGATTCACGACCGAGATGCCAGCTACTTGCTTGGGATATAGCAAGTTTGGTGTCCTTTTTTATGCCAATCACTTGTTTTACATCAATATTTCACAACTGTAACATTAACTCACAACCCAAAATTACAAAGACTGCAGGGTTTAAATCTATTACACAACCTACAGTGGCATCATTTTTAAGCAAATGGTGATTAGTGGTGGAAAACTCATCCAAACTAATGATCACGAGGATCCACTTAAGTAATAGTCTAGAATATGACAAGAGGTTAAGAAAAGGAATGTGGGGTATTTTGTGACAGGCAAGGAGGACAGCTGGGACAGAGCTGCTGGAGCAGCAGCTGTGCACCAAGCACTATTCATCCAAAACCACAAACCCAAGGAACCCGTGTCAGACAACTTCATCTGACTAATGCTGCTTCCTGAAACCCTGTCTGCCACAGAGAAGCCTCAAGTAGGTACATCATATACGGTAAGAACAAGGAGAAAATAAAATTGCCGATGACTCCATAAGTTAAAAACTGAAAACAGAGACTCGTGGTCCAATCGCAGCTGGCAGAGGTTCTCACTAGCTCACACCTACTAAGCACAGCGTGCTGTGATCCACCTGTAGACACAGACGCTCAGCAAGCAGAGGCAGGACAGCTTGAATCTGGGGTCCAAAACCAGCCTGGGCAACAAACATGAGGAGACCCAATCTCATAAATAAATAAAAGGTTTTGATTAATCAATTAATGATCACAGAATTTCCCAGACTTCACATTAGTAAGGAACTCCAAGACTCAAGATGGGATGAACGCTAAAACACAACCCCACCATTCCCATCCTCCTTCCCATCCTGTTCTCAACATCAGTGAATAAAAAGGGGTTGTCCATAAACACAGAAGTATTTACAAGAAAAATATGTTCATATTAAATGATTTGATAATTTAAAAATCGTTCATTAAATCAAATTGTTGCCATGAACATGCCAGCATTATTTCCTGAAATAATACAGGGTTACAATACATTGCTATAAATCTATCTAAACATGGAAACTCATTAGGCAATTACAGACTTAAACCTTTGCTTTAGCAGGGCAGTGGTGGTGCAAGTCTTTAATCCCAGCACTCGGGAGGCAGAGGCAGTCATATCTCTGAGTTTGAGGCCAGCCTGGTCTACAGAGCAAGTTTCGGGACAGTAAGAGTTACACAGAGAAACCCTGTCTCTAAATAAATAAACAAAAACAAAAACAACAACAACCTTTGCTTTAAATTCTATTCCCATTTTCTCTATTGCAAACCCCACAAACTTCTAACTTAGGTCTCATTTGTCATCCAAGCCTGCCTCAAAGTCCCCAGCTGAGGCCATACGAGAGTGCCACAATGACAGGCACCCTCTCTAAGTTTAAACCCACTTGAATGGAGCTTAAGACATGTCAGTGTGTGCATTCACAGAAATATGCACATGAAGCTTGAGGCAAACCCTGCCTTAGCCAGCTGTCATGTCTTAATTTCAGAAGCAAAAGACCTGGCATCACAAGTTTCATAGTCATATCTTTCTCACCTAATTTCTGAGCCGCCACCATTCTTCCCTATCACAAGTCTTCCTTGCAGTCGGACTTGACTGTCTGCTTACCATTCCTTTCCCTCCAGCTAACAAACTGCTGACTGTTCTAATCTCAACCACATGTCATGTATAACCAAAAACAAGGCATTAGGAGAAAAACCCACCAGGAAGTAAGACAAAAGCAGCAACTTTTCAAGTCCTTTTTCTAAAGGCTCTTTCACATCCCTCAAGTCAGAATTTCCAGAGAAATTAAAATAAGACTATCTTGTCCAAATACCATTTTGGTTAAAGATGTATATGTGTGGATCCACTACCATAACATACGTGTGTGTGTCTTGTGTGAGTGTGTGTGTATGTGTGTGTCTGTGTACATACAAAGTTTGTCTGGAGGTCAGAGGATAGCATGTGGTCCTCTCTGTCTACCATATGAGTCTCCAATTGAACTCAGGTCTCATCAGGCTGGGCAGCAGGCACATTTACCCCAGAGCCCATCTTGTTGACACATTTTTTAAAAGACGACATCTCTCTCTGAACCTGAAGCTTGCCCTTTTGGCTACACAGCTGGTCAGCAAGCCCTTGGGATCACCAGCAAGGAGGTTAAAGGTACACACTATTGTGTCCGGCTTTTATGTGGGTTCTGGGGATCCAAATTTCATCCATGTATGAAGTGGGTGCATCCACGTACCCACTACAACATTTCCCCAGCCCTGCTAAAACAAAAACTCAAGATTCAAATCCTGCATGTATCATATATGATGACCTTTTCATTACAGAGAAACTCTGAAATCCAAAATGAAAGCTGGCTCTTTGCCCTCTTCAGTACCAGCTATTATGGGGATATAAATAGACACATTTCAATTCTTCTAAGACCTTGTTTTGAAACAGTTTCATACAGTGCAGGTTAGGCACAAACTCAACCAGATAGCCAAGAGCGACCTTGAACTCGGAGCCTCCAACCTCTCTCTCCCCAGTACTGGAGTACAAGTGTGGGCCATCATGCCTGCCCCTAAGATCTCTTTGATTTCCAATTAAGTTATATTCAAGACCAAATGCTAGCAATTAATAAACATTAACCTATATTTGGCAACGTGTTTAATTGTGTATAATAAAGGTGCTCCTGGCCTGTGACTCTCAATATCGAATTATGAAGAATAAAATGCACAAGCAAATACAAAAATGAGGCCAAACAACCTAAAGATAAAGACACAAAGTATTCAACTAATACACTTGTTTCTGTGCCAGCATACAGGGTCTAAAACAGTGTTAAGGTGAAGAGGCTGAAACTGGTGTCTAGTCCACAGTGCCCCTGGACATGGAAAGACTGCTCCATAGCTATCAGATCCTACTCTGCTGAACCAGCATCTGAATGTGACTCACAGCTCGGTCCAGATGAAAGCAACACTGAGCCTGGATTGTTTAATTCTATGAGACCACCTACAAGTACAACAAAAGCCTCGAGGAGTCAGCTCTCGAGAAACCGTCTCTACACTGATATCATCAGTGCCAGAGAAATAAAATAAGGGCTTCAGGCTAGGCTACAGAGTAGGACTCCATCTCAAATCACGGGAGAAAATAGCAAAACTGTTAATGTTGCTAGAACAGCAGCACACACCTGCACTCTTGGCTACTGGGTTAAGTCAGGCCTATCCCATGCTAGAGGTCAGACTGGGTGACAATAGAACAACAGAACAAAATTCCATCATTAATGTTGGCTCAGAGGATGTACCTCAGTGGCAGAGCAAGTTATAACAGGAGCAAAGTTCTTAGTTTAAGTCCCCAGAGCCACCAAAATGTAAAAAGCCCTTAATGTTCTGACACACAGAAAATTTACAGGTCCTTTTGACCTTTGATCCACAATCAAAATGGCCCACTCAACTTGTCTCCAAATATGAATTACATAAAACTTAAGATAATGAGGACTAGAGAGGTGGCTCAGCAATTAAGAACACATATTCTCCAAAACCCATTAAGACAGGATCATTTATCAGCTTGTAGTCTCTTCCCCTACATAACAGAGTTTTCAGTTAACCTTCAAATAACCAAAAAGAAGGGCGGAGAAACACCCTCCCCCACCCTCTGGGCATGGGACGTCGCTCTCTTAAAGTGACTTCCTGCTGATTTGGGTCGTAGTAGACCTGTTTGGGGCCCCAACCCAAATGGGAAAAATGATTAAAAATGTTAGTACAATCCTTTTATGTTCAGTCCTTCTGTTCTCAGCTGTTTAGATGACCTAAGGGGTTTGTAGGCAGAAGCTGATCTTGCAGGCTTCACTGAGGTTCCGGCCGGGGCATTGTGTAGAGCTGAACGTTCCCAGCGACACTGGATTGCAGTGGTGGTTGCAGGCCCCCGATGGAGACAGCTATTGAGGAAGTCTGCCAGGCAGAATCAACTGGGTCACTCATCCTCCTTGGTGCCTAATTCTGCTCTCTGCTGAGGATTCCGCTGTCCGCCGTCCCCAGGCTCCCCTAATGGACACTTCGATTCTCCTGGAACGATAAGAACAGAGCCCTGCCCCAATCCCAACCCTAGGACAATTGCCCTCTTTTTTTTTTTTTTTTTTTGGGGGGGATGGGGGGGGGGCTAGGTAGTACTTCTCCTGAAGCAAATTTGGCCTTCTGACAACATACAAAGCGTTATCTTTCAATCCGGGTTAAAGAAGAAATCATTCTGTCACCTTGGAGCTAAACCAGCTCTAGTGTATATATTTTGAGATCCCAAAGGACAATCTGCCTGCATCGAGAAGGCCTTTTGTAAGTAGCCTCCAAACCTAGGTCCCTCCAAATCCCATGTGTGTGTCTCTGAACTCTAATTATTGGGAACAGGAACCTGTGTTTCTCATCTAAAGGGATCAAAGATGTGTTCCACCACTCCTGGATCGAAGTCTTTCTCTATTTAGAGTTTGCCCTGCATCAGGCTGACCCTGAGCTCCGGGATCTGCCTGTTTCTGTCTCCAGTGTGTTGGGAGCTTATATCTATTGTTTTGTATAATACTTACTGTTATAAGAGAAGGAACCAGCTGTTGGACTGAAAGGGGAAACCTCTGGAGGGAAGAGGGTGGAAGGGCGGGTTGGGAAGGGGGAATAGGGAGGGGTTTGTTACTGAGATGTAACTTGAAGAAAAAAAAAATAAAGTATTTATAAAAAAAAAAAAAAGAACACATATTGGCCGGGCGGTGGTGGCGCACGCCTTTAATCCCAGCACTTGGGAGGCAGAGGCAGGCGGATCTTTGTGAGTTCGAGGCCAGCCTGGTCTACAAAGTGAGTCCAGGACAGCCAAGGATACACAGAGAAACCCTGTCTCGAAAAACCAAAAAAAAAAAAAAGAACACATACTGTTCTTACAGAGGACGCAAGTCCAGTTCCCAGCACCCATATCTCTCAGCACACAACTGTAGATCACTCCAGCTCTAGAGGACCCAACACCCTCAGCCAGCCTCCACAGCACCTGCACTCAGCTGTGCATAGACCCACACACAGACACACAACCAAACATAACTTAAAAAAGTAAACAATAAAAAGAAATCCTGAAGAATTAAGGGGATATCTAAAGTGAAACTGCAGATGTTCTAGGAATAAGTACTAAACACTATCTAAGGGAAAAACATAGTTAGCAAAAGACACTATAGTGAGAGGCAGATAGAGATGTACCTGAGTTTAGAATAATGAAAACCAACAAAAGTCTAGATATGAAGTCATGAAAAAGAAAACACTATTCGAGATTTAACGTCATCACACACACACACACACACACACACACACACACACAAACTCCCCAACCTCCTTCTACTTGTTGACAGATGAACAATGAAGGATTTTAAAATTTCTCTGAATTTCTTGAAAACTAGGCTGGCATTGTAGCTCAATGGTAAAGCATTTGCCTAGCATGGGCAAGTCCCTGTATTCAATTCCAGCACTAAAAAAAAAAAAAAAAACCCTATACTCTCTCTAAAAATCATACCTCTCTGTCAAAAGCCCAGGCTAAGCAACTATACTGAATTTCTCATGTTGAAATCTTGTTGATAATCTAAAAAAATAAAAATAAAAATATTAAAAACCCCGAAGGTCAACTCATCCTTTTGTATTAACACAATGGAAGGCTCAGAACCCTACTGCAGTGTCTCTCAACACCGTCCAGTTCTTGACTACTTCCAACATCAAGAATACTTCTTCATAAATAAATATGTATTCTTGTACACAAAGGTAAAAATAATAATTGCCCTAGAAGAATGGTTTCACTAAATAGTATCAAGATTTAGAAAAATACCAATTTTGTGGTCTTAAGAAAACATTGCCACCATTTAAATCAGATTGAACTGTCAAAGATACTAACCCTGCTTGCTTCAGACAATTACACCAGACATCCCCATGACAAAGTCAGAGAAATTCCTAGAATGGAGTAACTTAAAACAGTATGGAAGAAACATTACACAGTCAATGCAGGGATGGTCTGGCATTTCAGAAGATAACAGAAAAAGATAAATACAAAAATGGAGAAGCAAACCTTCCCAGCCCTAAGTGTCTCATCACTTCCCCAGGCAAGCTAAGAACAAAGAAAAACTTTTAGTGGCATCCTGAGAAATGTTTCCACTGCAATGATAAGTAGGTCAGGAGCACAGGGAAAAGTTACTTCTGCAGGAGAGAAATCTGAGGGAGCCAGATAAAAGCAAAGAAAACAGGATTTCCACCATTTTCATACACCTGCCCTCAGTCAATCACCATCAACATGCAAAAGTAAACACAACCTTACACATTCTCATTAAAAAGCACATGAAAGTTATTCAAGGCACAAATTCCAAAAATAAAAACAAAGAATGGTTGGGAGTGTAAGGGAAAGGCTACAGATACAAATCACATATTCATTACACTTAATGTCCTGAGTTTCCACTCTCAGCAGCTGGGGGTAGAAGGAAGAAGTAAAACAAAAAATAAAAAAGTAACAATAAGGTAACCATAATTAATAACATATACTATATACTCTTTATTTTTATTGATGTGTATGAGTGTATGCACCACAACATGTATGCAATGCCCACAGAGGCCAGAAGAGGCACTGGACCCTCTGGAATCAGTTGTGAGCCTCCCCATATGAATTCTAGGAATGGAACCATGATCCAAGAGCAGCAAGTGCTCTTGACCACTAAGTCATCTCTCCAGCCCTCAATATACTATATACTTGAAAAATGCTGAGTGGACGTGTGGTGGCTTAAATAAGTATGGCCCACATAGGCCCACACACTTGAATATCTATCTAGTCTAGTCCCTAGTTGGTAGAATGTTTGGTTAGGATTAGGTGTGGCCTGTTGGAGTTAGTGTATCACCGTGGGTGGGCTTGGTCTCTCTGTCTCTCTACCCTCCCTCCCTCTGCCTTTGGACCAGGATGTAGCTCTCAGTTCTTTCTTCAGCACCATGTCTGCCTGTGTGCTGCCACACTCCCCACCATGAAACTGGACTAACCTGTGAAGCAAACTGTAAGCAAGCTCCCAATTAAATGCAGTGCTTCCCTTTATAAGAGTTGCCTCAGTCATGTTGTCTCTTCATAGCATCAGAACAGTGACTAAGACAGGAGGTTACTGAGACATTCTACAACATACATGTATCCTTCAAAACACTGTTGTACACATATACAATTGTGTCAGTTTCAAAATGAAACTGGGGGTTGTCCTAGTTACCATTAACCAAAGCAACTTGGGGAGCAAAGGGTTTATTCAGCTTACACTTCCATATCACTGTTCATCATCGAAGGAAGTCAGGACAGGAACTCAAAACAGGGCAGGAACCTGGAGGCAAGATCTGATGCAGAGGCCATGGAGGGGTGCTGCTTACTGGCTTGCTCCCCTTGGCATGTTCAGCCTGCTTTCTTATAGAATCCAGAACCATCAGCCCAGGGATGACCCCACATACAATGGGCTGGGCCTTACCCCATCAATTACTAATTAAGAAAATGCTGTTGGGTGTGGGGGCTCAGGTCTTTAATCCCAACATTCCAGAGGCAGAGGCAGAGGCAGGTGGAGCTCTGTGAGTTTGAAGCCAACCTGGTCTACAGATCGAGTTATAGGACAGCCAGGACTATAGCCAGGACACAGAAACATCCTATTTCAAAAAGCTGAAACAGCAAAACAAAAATCAGTCTCTTTTTTAAAAAATCCGCTCTCTTTTAAAATCCAAAGTCTTTAAAAATCTAATGTCTCTCAACTATGGGCTCCTATAAAATTAAAAATAGGTTAAATACTTTACTTCAAGAGGAAAGAACCACAGCGCACTCACAATCAAAGCAAAACCAAACTCCAACTCTGTAACTATCTCAATGTCCAATGTCTGGGATCCACTCGCAATCTTCTGGACTCCTCCCAAAAGGCCTGGGTCACTTCTCCAGCTCCACCCTCTGCAGCACACACAACTTGCTTTCTAGGCTACAGCTGTGTCCACTCCACCACTGCTGCTGTTCTTGGTGGTCGTCCCATGGTACTGGCATCTCTAAAATGCTGGAGTCTTGTGCTGCAACTGGGCTGCACTTTCATCAAGAGCTAGGCTCTCCTCATGGTGCCAAACCTCAACTTCTCTGAGTCAGAAGGACTACACTGAGGTCAAGGCCAGCCTATGCTACATAGTGAGTTACTGACCAGCCTAGGCTACAAAGTGAAATACTATCTCAAAAAAAGCAAAATTTTTGTTTGTTCTGTGTTTTGTTTTGTTTTTTGTTTGTTTGCTTGTTTTTTCCTGAGACAGGGTTTCTCTGTGTAGACGTGGCTGTCCTGGAACTCACTCTGTAGACCAGGCTGGCCTTATACTCACAGAGATCTGCCTGCCTCTGCCTCCCCTGGGCTGGAATTAAAGGTGTGCATTACCACAGCCCAGCTTTAAAAGAGAGAGAGAGAGAGAGAGAAGGAAGGAAGGAAGGAAGGAAGGAAGGAAGGAAGGAAGGAAGGAA
>CAJQZJ010001826.1:7504850-7539220 GCA_907164525.1 Lophiomys imhausi | reverse complement strand
GAAGGAAGGAAGGAAGGAAGGAAGGAAGGAAGGAAGGAAGGAAGGAAGGAAGGTTTGTTGTTCATGATGACTGCTTATAAGCACTGAATCAGAATAGAAATGAAAAATAAATACAATGATCCTGAATGACAAAGTAGTTCTTTGAGTATTAATTCTTCTCACAATAGCACACAAAGGACAAAGAAGCATTTTTAAAATATTGTAACTTCATACATTTTGACTGTTTTAAATAAGGGGAGGACATTTAGAGGACTGGGTAGAAGTCAAAAAGAAAAGACAAACCTGTTAAGGGCTATGACATGGCTCAGTGAATAAGGACACTTGTCACAAAGCCTGATGACAAGAATTCAATCTGCAGAGCTCATATGGTGGAAGGCAAGAAATAACTCCCACAAACTGTCCTCTGACCTCCAAATACATGCAATGGCACACACACATGCACACTCATGCACACACACACACAAAATTGATACTACTAAATACTTCCATTTTCCATAACTACACCAATAGTATTTCCAATACTATTCTTCCTAATTTCTGGTTAAGCAGGGTTAAGAAGAGAAATAATTTTAAGGTAAATCCCAGTAGAAAAAAGAATAGACACAAAAGCATCTACATAGCAAAAGACATACTTATGTGGTACAAAGAGGGGAAGCTGTTAGGATAAAATTAGAGTTCATAGACAAAATGTGTACTGGCCTAACCTAAGCTTACCAATCTTTCTATCCCAAGACAGGCTTAGAAAAGATGTCTTTAAACAGAGAAAGGTCGGTTCCCTTTATGCCTCGTTCTGGTTGTATTAGGTATAATTTTATTCAATGCCCAGTTATTCTTTAACTGGACTTCATTGGCATAACCAATAAGTACTGAGCATTGTAATCCCAGTGAGGTGGCAGTGCCCAGTCATGTGTTAGCCATCTTAGTGCCAGCTTACTCCAAGACAAAACTACCCAGTGACACACTTCACAGAAGTACCCTATCATAGTTAAGCTACACGCCTCTAAAACAAGCTGCTCACTCTTGTTACCTTGAGAAACACTGAAGACGCTGACTGCGGAAGTCTAACTCTATGGCAGGACACCTCCCTAGGATTCCCTGAGGTTCCAGCAAGCTTTGGTATCAAAGTGAGGTCACCCAGGTCCCTCCTCTTTTAGAGAAATACATGTTGACACTATGTTAAAACATAGCTACTTTCCCTACATAGCACATGCTAGCCCAGGATCCTCCCACTACAGCCTCCCAAGAGCTGGGATCACCAGCATGCCCCACCACTCCCATCATCTCATTAGTTTTAATATTCATTTGTGATTCTCGCTTAATCATTCTGATTGCCAAACGGTTTTCTCTGATTCTGCTATTTCCTGTGTGTTCGTTCACTCATTAGTCAGAATTCTGCTCAACCATTTATTTATCGTGTACCTGACAGATCAAGTCTGTGCTTTGTTATGAAACCAGATCTTGCTATGTAGCACAGGCTGGCCTCAAACTCATGATCCCCTTGCAGTTTCCCAATTCCCAGTGCTGGGGTTAACTGCAGAGATTCTTCATAGGCAATAAGCAATTTCCTATTTTAATGATAAAACTATACCCAAGCACAGAGGAATTCTTCCAGGCTAGCTTGTCTTCTCTGACAAGTTCCCATCATTTTGGTCTTTTCTGAGTACTTCCTTAGACTGAAAGACATTCCAAGCTCATCTTGTGTTTCCAAGCCCAGCCCCTGGACTCAGATGTTTCTCTAAAGTTCCTTCTGGTGCTCTGGACGTTAGTGGTCCACAGTTTCTGCAGCTCTTGATGGAAAGGTGCTCAAGCAGGGGATTCACATGTGAATGCATTTTTGTACCCTCAATGTCAATCACACATCAGAATTCATGCTAACCTTTGCCCTTATCAATTTTGCAGCCTCCTTCTCTCCAGCAGTGAGACAATGGTCCCTATTTTCCAAAATACATTTGTTTGTCTGCTAATATTAGTATACAAACGTGCGACAAACTGTAAACCAATGCCTATGTGAGGAAAAAAAGGAGGGAGGGAGGGAGAAAGACTTGGTGGGGGGAAGGGAGGAAGGGAGCGAGGGAGGGAGGAGGGGGAGGGGCAGAGTCTCTCAACTAGAGCTCAATGTTTGCTTCAGGTTCTTTCCGCCTTTATCCTGAGGGCACAGTCCAACACTGGGTTCAAAAGTTACCTGAAGTATTTCCTCCTGGTCCTTTCAACATTTTTGTTGTTCATCTGACAAGTTAGTTTACTCTTTTATCTGTATCACACCTTCTGTTCTTTGTTTATTGGGACAAGATCTCACAAAATCCATACTGGCCTTAAACAGCAGGCTCTCCTAGCTCTACCTCCCAAGTGCTGGAATCAGAGGTGGACATCACCCATGCCTGACTGTTCCCCACTTTAAGACAGTCCTTTTTCTTCATAGCTCGATTGTATTACTGTTTGTTACTTATATCCTGAGTGGGTAAAATATTAACATGGTTCCAAAAGTCAGAAAAATGGTGCTGAGAAGGGTCACCGTCCCCATTCCCACCGTCATTTTCAGTTCATCCCTACTCTCTCTCTGGGTAACTAATCTCATCATCAATCTCTCAAACATCTTTGTTTTCTGTTTTGGTTTTGTTCCTGTAGGCAAATACATATTAATTTCCTGAGTTCTCCCTTCCTTCATACTCTATAACAGGAGACTTTTTTAAATGTCTATGTATATGTAATATATGTATATGCATGGAGGTGCACAGGTGTGTGGAAGTGTGAATAACACATGTGTGTGGAGGTCAGAGGCTGATGTTGGGTCTCTTCCTTAATCACTCTCCACTTTACACTTTGAGGCAGGGTGTCTCCCTTGAACCCAGTGCCCCGGGATTCAGATAGTCTAGCTAGGCAGCTTGCTCTTGAGTGCTGGATGGGTAGACCACCACAGCCACCCAACATTTTTGTGGGTTTTGGGGATCTAAACTCCAGTCCACACACCTGCATGGCAAGTGACTCACCTAGTAACCCATCTCCTCAGCCCCAGGGAATTACTTTTGAACTTTAAAAAAAAAAAAATGTTTTATGTGTATGGGTGTTTTCCTGTGTGTGCATCTATGCTCTATGCACCATTTATGTGTCTGGTGCTTGGAAAGGCCAAGAAAAAGCAATTGGATCCCATGGAACTGAAGTTACAGACAGTGGAAACCACTATGTGAGTGCCAGGATTTGAATCCAGGTCTATGAAAGAGCAGCCAGCGCTCTTAACCCCTTAGCCATATCCAGCCCCACATCACTGAGGGGTGGGGGTAGCAAGGAGACAAGGCCTGCTTATGTATCCCTAGCCTACAACTCACTATACAGACCAGACTGGCCTCAAACTCACTGAAATCGAACTCCCTCTGCCTCTCAAGTGCTAGGATTAAGGGTGCGCTCTATGCTGTCTCTTAATTTTTTTCACTAACCAATGTATCTTTCTTTTTAACTGTTAAACCATAACTATTTATTTCTTGTTCGCCCCCAAGATCTATTAATATCAACATCTCAATATAAAACATAAATAACTTTAAAAGCCCTACATATGATTAGATATAAGTTTAGTCTTTTTTTTTTTTTTTTTTTGGTTTTTCGAGACAGGGTTTCTCTGTGTATCCTTGGCTGTCCTGGACTCACTTTGTAGACCAGGCTGGCCTCGAACTCATAAAGATCCGCCTGCCTCTGCCTCCCAAGTGCTGGGATTAAAGGCGTGCGCCACCACCGCCCGGCAAGTTTAGTCTTTTAAATCATCCAAAATCCTTTTCAATCTTCAAAGCCTCTCAAAAATATCCAATGTCTCTCTAAAATTCCAAAGTCTTTTAACTGTGGGCTCCTATAAAACAACAACAAAAAAAGAAATTAAACACTTTCTTATTCCAAGAAGGAAGAACTAAGGCACAGTTGCAATCAAGTCAGGGCGGATCCCAAATCCAACAGTGTAAAGAATTCACTGTTTAATGTCTGGGACCCACTCACCCCCTAACCAATGTATCTTGAGGAAACACTACAGAGTTCACTGGACCCTTTCTCAATCAATTCTTGTACCTGTGTTTCACTGGGGAGCACATCATTATCATTCCACTATTCTACTGTGTAGGTGGCTTCTAATTTGTGCAACCAACAATACTCTCACAGCCTTGTACAAGTGCATGCCCATGAGGCTCAGTGTTCCTTTAAATTTCTAGATTTAGGATTGCTGAGTCTAACGGTAAGCATATAAATCATCAAATAAATGCCTATCAATTGACCCCTAATCACCTAACACAAGGCACTAAGAACATACTGTAATGGTGGTGCACACTGGAGGGGTAGGCAGGAAGAGTAGAAGTTCAAAGTCATCCTCAGATACACAGAAAGTTCAAGGCCATAGGGTATAAGAACCTATCTCATAACAGCTAATTAAATAAAATGTAAACGCTTAAAAGTTGGCTGGGTGTATTGGTGCAACCTTTAATCCCAGCACTCGGGAGGCAGAAGCAGGCAAATGTCTCTGTGAGTCTGGAGTCAGCCTGGTCTACATAGTCAGTTCCAGGATAGCCAAGGCTACATAGAGAGCCTGTCTTTAAGAAAAAAAAAAAAAAAAAAAAGTCCTAAAAATTCAAGTTAGCATACACAGGTGAAAGGTCAGTGTTCAAGGGTTGGTTCTCTCCTTCCATTATGTGGGTTCCAGAGACCAAACTCAAGTAGACAGGCATTTGCCCACTGGGCCATCTTGTGTGCTCTTAGGTGACTAACGTGGCTCCAGGATGCAACAATGGACTGACGTCAAATGCACAGCCTCGGCATGTGGATCAAGTAACTACTGACATAGATACAGGACTCCAAGTATATCTAGGATATGTGCTCTAGGAAAGGACAGCGGAAATGCATTCCCCAATGGGCAACGTCTAGGAAGAAACAATGTTTGAGTCAGCTGTCCAAGCTAACAAGGTCTAAAGATGAATGCTCAGGAATAACAAACAGAAGCTGAGCACAGCCTGTAATCCGAACACTCCTGAGGCTGAGGCAAGAGAACCTCAAGTTCAAGGTCACCCTGGGCTACAACCTGAGGCTACTGAACCCCTATACAGCTCCGAAATGTGACAAACAGACAAGTAAAAGTCAGGATGCCAAAAGTACACCAACAGGGCAATTTATTTCTTCAATTCCATGAAAACATGTACAGCCTTTTCTCAGAGTTTCCAGAAAAACCATTAACCCCAAAACTTAATGATTACATTTTTTTATTATTATTCATGTCTTTGTTTTCTGTAACTGAGGACTGAACCCACAGCCTGACAAATGCTAAACACATGTGCTGTAACTGTCCGGACAGGAGAGCAGAGAGCACAACTTTTGTGCCATCCAACTACTGAAACAATGGACTGCAAAGAATTAAAACTTCCTCTAGGAATCGCGTGCTGGAGGAAGAGAAAGTCTGAAGCCCTGCTGTTAACCAGAAAAGGAGTGTGGACCCCAGGATGAGATTTTACGTAATTCTGACAAGTTACTAGATAATCTTAAAGGACAGATTAGAACTGAAGTTATGACAAAAAGGACCACATCTTGACCCAGCCTGATCAGTTACGAATGCCTCTTTCCTGCCATTTAAATACAAACCTCATGGCAGTACCCCAAAGATGGACTTGGGGATCACTAGTCCCTTTTATGTGTTCCTCTTCCCAATGCCATAGTCAACAGATTTGCGTCTCTTCTTTTCACATCATTGCATGTCTCTTTAATTGGTGTATTAGGGACAACTGGCAAAGCATAGTTTGTTTGGGATGTCAGAGTCCAGGCTTCGACCCTAAAAGCTCCAGTAACAGTACCTATGCCTCAGTCTCATCATTTCTTTAAAAAAAAAAAAAAAGTCAATTCCAAATTAATAAAGTTTTCCCAACTCTAATGAAATCAATACTCATCATCTAAGTACCTCATGGTAGAGGTGAGAAGGGAGAAATGGGGTGGAATTGAGAAGAGAGAATGAAAATAATGGATTATATTATGGATTGAGGAAAAACTACTAATTTTGCTTTGGAAGAACATCAAGATACTGAACAGCCGCAAATAAGGTGATCACTGACTTACTTGGTCACGGCAGTGCCAAGTGGTTTGATTTGCTGGCATTTTTTTTACTCTGAAAACTCGAAGCACTCTGCTAGTCTCCCTTTTCAGTTGGGAAATCGAGACCTAGAAAAATCTAAGAAACTAGACCAACGATACCAGCCGGTCAGAACACAGAAGAAAAAGAGGCAGAGATCTGTTCAACCAAACTCAGTGCTTTACAGAGAAGAACTCAAAGTCCTAAAGAAAAGATGGGAGATGAAGAGACCTCCCAGTTATCTGGGCTGGAAGAAGCCGAGACAGTCAGCTCTCTGCCTACCACTCTATGACAAAATTATGTCCTAACCAAAGTTTACTCACCAGTTAGACATTTGATTCACCAACAGAATGTAGTGTTTAAAAAAAAAAAAAAGGCCGGGCGGTGGTGGCGCACGCCTTTAATCCCAGCACTTGGGAGGCAGAGGCAGGCGGATCTTTATGAGTTCGAGGCCAGCCTGGTCTACAAAGTGAGTCCAGGACAGCTAGGGCTACACAGAGAAACCCTGTCTCGAAAAACCAAAAAAAAAAAAATTTTTTTTTTAAAAATTTAAAAAATAAATAAATAAATAAAAAGTATGCGCGGTCAGGCTGAGTTCAGACCTGTAGTCCCAGCTACCTGAGATGCTGCAGTAGGGGCATCAGTAGTTGAAGGCTAGCCTGGGCTACAGAGCTCAAGATTATCCTAAGAGCTTTAGCAAGATTCAATTAATTTTTAAAAATCAGTTTTAAATGGATATGCCAAGGTTACAGCACTGCCAAGTCGCTGGGTTTGATCCCTAGCACCTGGTGAGGTGGTAGGAAATAGATGGGGTTGGGGGAAAGAACAGCAGAAACTGGAAGGCCATCTATGTACGCATGCCCCTTTTATGAAGGAGAACTGTGGGTGTGACATGTCAATGTGGGTGTGTTTATGTGTGTGTGTAGATATACATGATAAACTGTAACTTTAGAGTTCCATGATCTAAGATTAAAGGAGTGATGGATACGGCCTGTCTGTGAACTACGCATTGTCTGAAGCCCTTGATGCTAATCCATTTGACTTTCACGGCTGTATTAACTTTGTTACCTAAGCTTACAGATGACTGAAAGCCAAAGCACAGACAGGTTAAGTAACTTACCCAGCATCACACTCAGGGAGGGGAGTGGCCAAGTCTCCACACAGGTGCTGTGTCTCCTTCCTCCTCACCAAATCAACCTCAGAGCCTATGTTCCTCTTTCACGAGCCCCAAAAGCCCCAGGTCACATATGCCTCTCCCACTCCCAGCTTCCCACACAACTGCCTCCTCTTTCCAGCCTGGCCTGTGACTCCCCACACTCATCACATTTCCACTCACACAACACCCAATAAGACATAGTGCTCTTTTTTTAGGTACTAGGAATCAAACACAGGACTTCCCACACAGAGGCAAACCATTCTACACTGAGCCTCATCCCCAGCCCCACAGTGCATTTTTGAAGCCTTCCCACACTGACTTTTTCTAATCTGAATTCCCTTTGCATCTAAAAACATCTCACCCACTTACAGAAATGACTACTGTGAACAGCATACACACTGCATGCTCTTCTTTCTCATAATGTAAAAGTTATAAAGGACATGTCCTGAGACCTATCTGACTAACAAGAAAATTGAGGCTCAGAAAGGCCAACTATTTGGGTGTTTTTTTATAGCCAATAAGCAAAAGTCACATTCAAGTCTGTAGGATTCAAAGCTCACCCATGGTCCTTATCTGTACATCTCATTGCTAAGCAAGTCCTTACTTGGTCTTATTTTAGAGCCTCTAGATACCAGACTACTCACAAAGTATTCAGCAAATGAATTCTAGAAGGTCATGAGGAAAACAGTAATTACCTGGAATGTAAAGATTTCTAATACTATTGCTCAAATATCTTAACGTTCAGATGGTCCTTCCCTCAAAAACTTAAATGCTTCTGATTTAAATCCCCTAAGTAATATTATCTGTGAGTCTGGAACCCAGGATTATCCTCTGGTTTCTAGATTCCCTCCAACACCAGCCACCAGGGAAAATTAGATGTGACTTGTTTTGCTTTGTCAGTCACTTAAAA
Source organism: Lophiomys imhausi (assembly GCA_907164525.1). Taxonomy (NCBI): domain Eukaryota; kingdom Metazoa; phylum Chordata; class Mammalia; order Rodentia; family Muridae; genus Lophiomys; species Lophiomys imhausi. The sequence goes on along the minus strand of CAJQZJ010001826.1, from coordinate 7,531,072 downwards.
GTCTCTTCTGGCCTCAGGCAAATAGCAACTCGCCAAAAAGCCTGACTGGAGTCTGGTAAACTTAAACCAATCTCACTTCTCAATCTGCCTGACCCCTACCGCCGCTGCCACCACGGAGCATACTGTCAACGCTCATGACATATAAACATCCTCTTTGAACACAACGTATTGAGCAGCACTTTTTAATTCCATGGAATACTACAGGAGCAATTACTGTTGATTCACTCGATGTGAAAGCTGACGATCACATGTAGGTTATGGCGTCTTAATGACACTATAAGCATCACAATTTATAATGAAACAAAATAAGCTACTCGACTCCACCCGTTCAACAAATAGGTGAAACAGAAGACAGACAAAAAAACACTCCGCCACGCGTACTTTTTGATACAGTAAAAAATACCTTTGTTACTTAGCAGGGTACCTGCGCTCTCTCCCAACATATGCCACGCCTTTCAGTGTGACAAAAGCAAAGAGATGGGCATTTGCTTTTAAAAAGAGGAGAAGGAGGAAGAGGAGGAGGGGGAGGGAGGGAGAGAGAATAAGAATTACTCGGATCTCTTAATCAATAATAAAATGTGAGGATGAATTTCACCTTCATTTTCTTTGACACAACCCGACTTTCCTCCTCCAGCAACGGGGGGCGGGGGGGGGGGAGAAAGAGAGCAACACAAAACTCACACTCGTCCTCTCCTAGCGGGGTTCATCCCAAACTTCACCTAAGCACGAAGCAGGCTGGCACAGGGAATTCCAAGGAAATGGTCTCTCCCCTATCAAAGCACATTTTTAACTTCCTCGAAGCCATTATTTCCCCAGGGCACGATCAAACACTCCCACCCGGACGTGCCACCTAGCAGACTACTTGTAAGAGAAGCTGAAACACACACAAAGAGAAAACACTGTTGAGAGCCGGCGGCGCCGAGCCGCCGCCAAGTAATCCCGGCCATCGCCGCCACCGAGAAGCAAGCGCGGGGTCCCCGCTCCGGCCCTAGGGGCAGGCAGCCTAGCACCACGGCGCGGCTGCTCCCCGCGGGCTGCTGCCCGGACCGCAGCGATAAGGTGGAACTGCGCTTCCCACCAGGCCAACTCCGCCCTCTGGGCCACATTCCTGAGAAGCCCGAGTCCCCGGACGCCGCGCCGGGCGCCGGGCGGGCAGCAGCGCGGCGCCGTGGCCGCAGGGCAGGAGCGCAGCGCCGACTCCTCGCTGTTCCTGCCCTCGCAGCCGCGCGCCTTGGCCCCGCGCAAACCGCACCCGCGCGCACCGCACGCGCCGGAGCCCCGCACCCGGGGCGGGGTCGCCGCGGCCACAGGTAGCGCCACCCCGCCGCCGCCACCCCTCAGGCCCCTCCAGGCACCTGGATGAACTGGATAGTGAGCGCCGACTTGCCCACGCCGCCGCCGCCGACCACCACGAGCCGGTACTTTTCCTGGCCGGAGCCGTCGCGCCAGCCGGCCGCGGCCATCGGGACGCCCCGAGCCCAGCCCGGCCGCCGCGCGCCCTAGGCCCGGCTCCGGGGACGAGTGCGGCTGGCTGGGCTACAGGCGGTAGGGTGCGCGGGACGCGTGAGTGGCCTGGAGGGCCGCAGAGCCCTGTCCCCCAGACCGGTTGGGAGTTGCCCTAGACGCCGGGGAGCCGGGAAGGCGCCTGGGCAGGGGACACAGCGGCCAGGGAGCGCGCTCCTCTCCGCGTCTCTGCAGCGCAGCCAAACGCAGCCTCCAGCACCGCTACAAATGGCCGTCTGGGGGCCGGGCCGCGGGGCTGGGGTGCTACATATGCATGAAGGGGCGGAGCCAAGCCGCGCCCGCCCGGGCTTGAGGCTCTGGAGCTCACTTAGCTGCAGACCCCGTGGACCTGCCCCTGGAGCACCCAGAGGCGGAGAGGGAAAGAAAGAAACCAGGAAGACGAACGACGGTGACAGTAATGGCATAAGTCAGGGATTGTGTTCATGAAAGAAACAGCCTGTGATGGCGTGGATGAAAAATAGAACTGTTGTCATATTCACTCAACTCTGTACCCTGTCTTCGGAATACAGATGGTGACTGTATTTGTTCAAAAAGAAAAAAAAAAAAAAGCCAATGTAAGGCAGTGATTGAGGAAGATGAGAGAACTGTAGCAGTAACTGAACTTATGATGGACTAGTAGCGTGAGAGTGGGTGGGTAGTGATTGAGCTTGCATGGGGCCACAGTGCATATCGATAGATTTGGGGCGCAGCATCTCCGTTCCTGTTCATAAATGTGGTAATTGCATATGACTCTCGTGAGAAATTTGCGGGTAGTGTGCTTCCTACCAGGAGAGTGTTCATTGAGAGCCCAGCTTCTACGCACATGATCACGTCCTTGCTTCCAGAGTCCAGTGGAGGAGGCAGTCAGGACAATAGGCACCTTGTGAGACTAATGATAAGCAGAACAGCTGCACAGCACTGTGAGGTCCAAGGTGCATTTACCCCAGAACTGGCCAGTCAGACAAGACTTTCGGAAAGGCCTGGTAAACAATCTGTAAACAGATGAGTGATTGGAAAAAAAGGATTTCGGGAGGAGGGGGAGGAACCATGCTGGACTCCACCCGGTGGCCCATGCCTTTAGTCCCAGTATTCTGGAAGCAGAAGCAGGCAGATCTCTGTGAGCCCAAAGAGTTCAAAGCCAGCCTGATCTACATAGTGAGTTCCAGGCCAGGGCTGCACATATTGAGACCTGGTCTGAAAAGAAAGGAAGAAAGAAAGAGAGAAAAGAAAACCAGATATGAGGGTATGCAGAAGCCAGGGCTGACAAGGGACACATTCTGTTGTGTGGTTTTGAATGTGCTGAGGGGAGTTTGCAAGCTAACAGTTATAAGTAGGAACTCATTGTATCTGTGTTAGCTTAGTTGAATATGGTAGGAATATCTCTCTGTAGAGGCAGTGTAAGGTTGAGGCTGTGGTCTCAGGGGGTAGACTGGATCAAATCCTGACTCTTTTGCTAATGGCATGATGACGGGAACTTAATCCCTGTACCTCAGCTTCCTATTCTCTCAAATACGGGCACTGAACCAGTGAATGGCTCAGAGAATAACAGCATACAAAAGCCTAATGGTCTGATCTCTGGGACCCTCAATGGAAAGAGAACCAACTCCTAAAACTTGTTCTGCCCTCCACATATGTTCCATGGCAGGCATGTGCCTTCACTCACATACATACATCGTGCACACACACATATGCACAAAGGAATGCAGTGCATAAACCATTGCTAGTGTGGGCTAAGCATGGTGGTTTTACAATATGCCTTCCTGTTCTTGAACACCCTTGGTCTCTTGCATGAAGTCAGTAGAATGCAGTGGAGGAGATATGGAATGGCTTCCAAGGCTACAGCATGAAAGACCACACAGTTTTTACCTCTCTCTTGGGATTCTTACTCTGAGAAAAACCACGTAAATATCGATTACCCTGAGATGGCCATATATACATACAAGCTAAAAGTCCTCCTGAGTCCAGAAGAAGGGAACCAGCCAGAGGGAAGGAGGAGAGTATGGGGAGGGCAATGCAGGAGAGGGACACATTCGAATGAAGTGTCACAGCACATGTGTATAGAAATTCCATAATGAAACTTACCGATTACTTTGTAGCCATCTTATAAATTTAAATAAAAAAAAACACAGAAAAAACTGGGAAGTATGATGGTACATGCCTTTAATCCCAGAATTCAGGAGGCAGAGGTTGGTGTGTCTCTTGGAATTTAAGGCCAGCCTGCTCTACATATTGAGTTGCAGGACAGCCAGGGCTCCACAGTGGTACCCTGTCTCAAAAAATAAAAAGAGGTAGGGGAGGAGCTCAAGGGGTAAAAAGACTTGCTGCTCTTGCAGAGGAACAAGTTTGGTTCCCAATACCCACATCAGGCAGCTCACAAACTGCCTGTAACTCCAGCTCCACAGGATCCTACGTTCTATGCCCTCTTCCAGCCTTCACAGACACCTGCACACATGTGGCATACACATAGATTAAAAAAAAAAAGTTTTAAAACACACCAAAAAAAAAAAAATCAAATAAAGCATACCCCTGAGCTCCCACTAGACCACCAGCATTATCCGTAGCCATCTAGGTGAGACATGGAGGACAAACCATCCCAGTACAGGCTTCAGAAGAATGCAGCTCCTCCTGGCCTCTGGCTGGGAAACTCCAGGACACAACTGCCCAGCCCAGCCCTGCCTTCCTTAACTCCTGACCCACAAAGTCACAAGAAAAAAATTTTGACCTGTATATGAGCACGTGAGAGAGAGAGAGAGAGAGAGAGAGAGAGAGAGAGAGAGAGCTGCGGATAGAATTCAAGGCCTCTTGAATACAGCATAAGTACGCTAACACTGACACACATTGCAGCCCCACACAGCTTTTTATGTTTAATTTTTCAGATTACTTTATTTAATGTGTATGAATGTTTTGTTTACATGTATTTTTGTGTACCACGTGTATGTCTGGTGCCCACAGAAGCCAGGAGAAGGTGTTGGATCCCCCTGAAACTAGAGCTATGAACAGTTGTGAGCTGTCATGTATGTGGGTGCTGGGAATCAAACCTGGGTCTTCTGTAAGAACAAGAAAAGCGCTTAACTCGTAGCCATTTGTTTAGTCCCAGCTTTTTTTGTTTCCCTTATGTGATCTTAGTACGTAGTCCAAGCTGAGATCACAGGGGCAGAGCACCATGCAGGGCTCAAGCAGAATTTTTAAAAGATTTGTTTCACAGCTGCAATGGCTAGAGAGGCCTCCACAGAAGATACTACTACCAATATGAAAAGAGGAAGCAGAGAGAATGAGAGAGGGACAGGGAGAGAGGAAAGAAAGAGGAACCTGTATCAAAGGAGTGCTAAGAAACAGTCTGTTACGATTGCCATGGATGCCTCTCATGTGTGCTTGACCCTGTAGTTCCCCATGTGCACCATTACGATCCCTGTGTGTGGCTAAAATCCAACATGGAAGCCATGCCAGCAAACCTATCCTATAGACTGCTTTCAGGCATCCATTTCTTCTTTCCCTTTCCAATAGTACAATGTTCTAATGCTGGGGAACAGGATACAAACATCTCACTGGATGCTGGAAACCTCAGCTAGAACCTGATCCTATATATACATACTTTAGCTAAGCTTAATTTATGTTAGATATGATTGATAAGAGATCAGTAATAACCAATGACCAAATACTATACTGTGATAAAATTAGCAGGATCAGTAGCATTGTGTTTGGGGCTGTTAAGTAAATACAAGTTTCTTGAACACAAGCAATTCAATCCCGGGACGTTTGATCTTATAACTAAAACTGATATTCATTAATAGGATAGGTAGTGGATAATATATATAGCATGGATACAATGAACAAAGGGTGATTCACTTCCTGGATAGGGCAGATTAGGGCAATAGGAGATATCATCGTGCTTCTCAGAGCAGAATTTAATTGAAAACCTACAAAGGTATGAACTTGGCCAGTGGCCTGATTCAGTGGATAAAAATGCTTGCCATGAAAGCCTGACTACCTGAGTTTGATCCCCAGAAATCACTGTAAAAAGAGAACCAACTCCACAAGTTGTGGTACACATGTGCCTGCACTCACACATATCATACGTGCTCAAATTAATAAAAATTAAAAACTTACGAACTGTTTCTTCTTTTACTTTTCTTTTTTCCTTTCCTTTCCCTTTGTTTTCTTTTCTTGGTGTTTCGAGACAAAGTTTCTCTGTGTAACAATCCTGGCTGTTCTGGAACTTGCTCTGTAAACCAGGCTAGCTTCAAACTCACCTCTGCCTCCTGAGTGCTGGGAATACAGATGTGTGCCATTTAGTATTTTTCCCCTGCAGATGACTGAGAGGGAAATGAAACCATGAAAAAGCACATTATCCAACTTTCACCTCTAGAGTCAGAACAGCCCTACTTCCAGTTCCCAGGGCGAAACCAAATTCACTTAAAATTGCCAACCTCCATTTGGCCATGGTAATGTTTATGTTGTTGTTTTGGTTTTGGTTTTGGTTGGTTGTTTTGAGACATGGTCCCACTCTATGACACAAGCTGGCCTCAAACTCACACCAATCTTCCTGTCTCAGGTTTTCTTGTTTGTTTGTTTAGTTTTTCAAGACCAGGTTTCTCTGTGTGTAGTCCTGCCTATCCTGGAACTCACTCTGTACATCATGCTTGAACCCACAGTCATCCACCTCCCTCTGCCCCCCTAGTGCTGGGATTATTAAAGGCATGAGCCACCACGCCTGGCAATTACAACAGTTGTGAACTGCCATGTGGGTGCTGGGATTTGAATCTGCTTCCTTTGGAAGAGCAGCCAGTGCTCTTAACCGCTGAGCCATCTCTCCAGCCCCCTGTCTCAGTTTCTTGAATGTTGAGGTTACTCCCTTACTCAACTTGGCCACAATAATTAGTTAAAGGAAGGTTAGTTGGCAAAACTCAAATCAGTCAAGGGCAGAGTCAACTCCAAAATCAAACTACAGGATGACAAGGTATGGTGGTACACACCTGTAATCCCAACACTCTGGAGGCAGAGGCAAGAGGATCAAGAATTTAAGGTCACTTTTGCCTGCATAGTGAATTTGAGCCCAGGCTGTGTTATATGTCTCAACCCAACCCAACGTTGGTGTGGTAGCACACAGTCCTACAGCACTCTGGAGGTAGAGGCCAGCCTGGTCTACATACCAAGTTCCAAGCCAACTTTTGCTACATGGTGAGACCCTATCTCAAAACAAAAATTAAAAATAAGGAACCTAGAGTGATGGTTCAGAAGTTAAAAACACTTGCTGCTCTTGCAGAGAACCCAGGTTCAGTTCCCAGCACTCACAAGGCAGCTCACAACCGTTTGTAATTCCAGTTCCTAGGGATCTGACCTCTCTTTTGGTTTCCAAAGGTACTGCAGGCCCGTGGTGCACACATACATGCAGGCAAAACACCCACACACATTGTTTTAGTTAAAATTTTTATTTCTGTGAAGAGACACCATGACCATGGCAACTCTTATAAAGGAAAACATTTAACTGGGACTGATTTACAGTTCAGAGTTTCACTCCATTATCATCATGGCGGGAAACATGGTGGCATGCAGACAGACATGGTGCTGGAGAGGTAGCTGAGAGTTCCACATCTGAACCGTCAGGCAGTAGGAAGAGCAAGCCACTGGGCCTGACTTAAGCTTCTGAAACCTCAAAGCCCACCCACAGTGACACACTTCCTCCAACAGCATCAATTATAAGAACCAAAATAATGGAAACAGCCCTATTATCCTTCAGGTAAAAAGTGTATGAACAAATGTGGTGTTTTCATACAACAGGATCTTATTTGAAAATAGAAGGGAACGAAGTCCTGATATATTTTACAATGATTAAACCTTAAAATCATGCTGAGGAAAAAAAAAGACACACAAAAGATTGCACTCTGTCAGATTTTGTTTTTATGAAAAATTCAGGATAGGCAAATTTAGAGACAAAAAGTTGGCTGTGGCTGCCAGGCAGCAAGTATTAAAGGTTGGGGTGTGGGTAGTTGTTTTTTAGATGATGAAAGTGTTCTGAAATTGGATAGGGGTATTGATTGTACAACTGTGCATATATACTGAAAACCACTTACTGGGTCTGTTAGTCAGTTTAACTCACTGTGACAAAAATACCTAGCAAAAATGAAGGAGGCAATGTTGATTCTGGCTCATTGTTTCAAAGGTTTCGGTCCATGGTCCGCCGCCTCCATAGCTCTGGGCCTGAGGTGAGCTGATGGCAGCAAGGAAGCAGAGAAAGGCAGAAAAAGAAACCAAACAAAAACAATTGTCAAAAATATTCCAGTAATTTGTGGGCTAAGGGATACTTACTGGCAAATGGGGCCCTGCATCTATCTGCCTGTTGAAATCTCTCAAACAGCTCACTAGCCATTTGATCCAGTCCTAAATGCCACAGTAGAGAGTGGAGGCATCACACTGTCTGTGTTCTGTGGAGTTTTCTGAGGCTCTGGGCAACTCCAGGCCTGGGGCAAAGTGTTCAGAACTGAGTCAGGAGACCTGTGTCCTAACCTCTGCCAATAACTTGCTGGGTGACGCTAGGAAAGAAATATCATCTCTAGGCACAGGATTTCTCTCTGTAAGGTATGGGGTTGAAGAGAAGGGCTTTCATGATATTTATCTTCTTTTTGAAGTTCTAGGTCATTCTCATGAAGACTCATATATTCCTCTATTATCTCAAATAGAACAGGGATGGTGGAGACTGGGCCTTGAACTTACACACCTGGCAACGCATTTCCTTTACAGATGACAAAAAGCCTTGCCATTGAGTCTTTTGTCACAATAGCTTTACTGGGATATGGTTTCACTCAACAAAATTTACTCATTTAGAGTGTTTTAATTGGTATTGTTTGGTACTGTCAATTAAATCCCAGGATTGATTCAAAGCATGGATTTCACTGCTGAGCTATACTCTAGGCCCTAAAGTGTTTTTTTTTTTTAAAGCATTATGGGGGCTGAAGAGATGGCCCAGAAATTAGGAGGTCTTGCTGTTCTTCTAGATGACCCAAATTTGGTTCCTAGCACCCATATTGGATGTTCACAACTACCTGTAACTCCTGCCCCAGGAGAGTAAATGCCCTCTGGCCTCTGTGGGGACCTGTACACATGTAGCACACAGATAGATAGATAGATAGATAGATAGATAGATAGATAGATAGATAGATAGATAGATAAAAGAATTATATTTAGTTATTGTTAGGTCTGGACCTGATCTCCAGGTTCTCCCAGCATGCCTCAGTTTCTACCTGTTACAGGGCATGCCCTGCCCCCAGAAGTCTTTTTCTATATAACCCAGACATTTTGAGGGCTCTCCCTTTTTTCTCTCTCCCCTCTGTGCTTCTTTCCTCCACTCTGTCTCTGACCTCTCCCCACTCTCTCTCTCCATGTGCATGCTGTTTCTCTTTCCCTCTCTCATATCCAATGCACTTGCCTTTATAATGTAATTTGGCCTGGATTGGATCATTTTGTCAGTGAAGTAAGCACCAATTGACAAACTGAAATTTAATAAATCAGTTATGAAGTGCCCTGCCCCTTAGCTGCAAAGAAACATAGAAAGAAGGAACTCACATATTGTTGAAGGCTAGATCTCTAGCTAGTAAAATCATGACGCCTACAACCAAATAAGTAAATGAACTTACTGATAGAATCATGATTTGATGGCATTATTTAGGGATTCATAGAAAGTTTTGGAGGGGTCTGTTGAAGGAAGTAGGCCGCTTCAATGTGCATGTGAGTGCAGATATCCAAGGCAACCAGAAGAGGGATTCAGATTCCCTGGTGCTGGAGTTATAAGCAATTGTGAACTACCTGACTTGGGTGCTGGAACCGAATTCCAGTCCTCTGCAAGAGTAGTATGCTCTCTTAACTGCTGAGTCATCTCTCCAGACTTCGTTTAGTGGGCTTATTGTTTTGTGACAGGGTCTCACTATGCTGCCTTGGCAGCAGGCTGGCTTCAGACTCTGACTCCAGAGTGCTGGGATTAAAGGAGTGTACCACTATAGGGTTTTTAATATGAAAAAACTAGACTTGCAAAGTGAGAATGCCTGAGGTTGGAAGTCCAGAATCTGAATTTGTTTACTTAAATATCCGAAGTTATTCTGAGAAAGTGTCACAGGTGAGAACTCTTGGAGCAGTAGAGACTCATCAGTGCCAGGTTTTTATTTTAGGACAAACAATGACCCCCTCTACTGGAATGCTGATTACTCATTACCATCAAAATCCACTACTGACTAAACAGCAGCCCTGGCCCATCCCAGAGAAACAATCTAAGGGTAGAACTGGCAGGGAAGCTCTGAAACCAAGACTCCTCTGATGTCATCTACTATGAAGTCAGACACAGCCCAGGCTTGGTGACCAAAGAGAGTCAGGCCCTGCTTCCCCAAGTCAGGGAGCTGGCAGTCCTTATCCTGGTGGAGGGAAGGAGGAGGAACGGCACCTTCTCATTTCCTTTATGGGCTATTGCTTTTTATGTGAATGAATGGCTGAACTGAAACAGCCCAGCAGGAGCTGCATGCACGGGAGATGAGACAGAAGCACAAATCTATTCCTTGTTTAAAGATCACCCTGCTAAGAATAGAAGCTGAAACACACGCTCAGGCATGTGCACACATGCAGCTCCAAGGAAGGGCACAATCAAATGGAGAAACCCCTGGCTTAGTAGAAGATGGTCTGACATCACAGAATCTCCCAGAAGAAAAGGCAACCAGGGACTATTCTTTCTAGAGCTGATCAGTTACAGGAGAAGCAAAGATCCAGAAAGGTGGTGCCCAGCACAACCTGGGGAGTACCACACACTGGACTCCAGGTTTCTGCCTCTTAGTTTCAAGCATATCTCTCCAGCACACTGTCTCAGAAGTCATTGGATGCAGATATCTAAGGGGACCAGAAGAGGGATTGACATCACAGGGCCAATAGGACATCACACTTCCAGGATTTAGCTGCCAGGAAGATTAAGAAAGAACATCCACTATTGCCCTCATGCCTAGAACATAATAAATCAACACAGTGCTACAACCCTCAACCAACGTCCCAACATTTGCAATTTTAAAAATTTATTTTTTTTATGTCCATTGGTGTTTTGTCTGCATATAAGTCTGTATTAGGGTATCAGATCCCCCAGAACTGGAGTTGCAGGCAATGGTGAGCTCCCATGTGGGTGCTGAAAATTGAACCAGTGTCCTCTGGAAAAGAAACCAGTGCTCTTAACCTCTGAGCCACCTCTCTAGACCTGCAAAATTATTTTTAAAACTTGAAAACTAGATGTCTAATAACCAGCTTAGTCAGCTAAGTTCAGTGGTACATACCTATTATCCCAGTACCCAAAGAGTTGAAGGAGGAGAGTGACTGAATTTCAGGCCAGTCTGGGCAGAATGAGCCTCTTTCTCAAAAAGAAAGAAAGAGGGGAAGAAAAAGAAGAGGAGGGGAGTAGAACAGAGAAATTATAACATCATACAGAATGTTCCATGTCCATTAAAAACAAATTTTATGGACTGGAAAGATGACTCGGCAGTTAAGAGTACTGGCTGCTTTTCTAGTGGACCTGGGTTCAGTTCTCAGCGCACACATGGTGACTCACAACTAAATAAAAGAAGAAATTTAAAAAAAAATCACAGGGAGGATGGGACTGGGAGGAGGGGAGAGAGGAGAATGGTGATTGAAATGTAAAATTTTAAAAAATTTCTTTTTTTTTTTTTTTTTTGGTTTTTCGAGACAGGGTTTCTCTGTGTATCCTTGGCTGTCCTGGACTCACTTTGTAGACCAGGCTGGCCTCGAACTCACAAAGATCCGCCTGCCTCTGCCTCCCAGGTGCTGGGATTAAAGGCGTGCGCCACCACCGCCCGGCCTAAAAAAAATTCTTAAAGAAAAAAAAGAGAGAGAGAGAGAGATCATACGTGCTCCTAAAGGTTGAGGTGAAGGTTTATTGTAGATAAAAGGGAGAGCATGGTAGAAATGAGGGAGATCATAGCCAGAGACATCTGGAAGGGTCCAGAGTAGACACGGTCAGACTGAGATGGAGTATGTGAGGAGAAGGGAGAGGGAGAGCCAGGAGACCAAAAGGGCAAAGGGTAAAAGGAGCAGAGTAATCAAAATGGCTGGATTATATAGAGAAGACAGCTGGGGGAAGGGCAGCCGAACTCCTGGGCTAGAGAGTTCAGGCTAGGGGGTTGGGTGTGCCTGCAAGGAGGACCCTGTAACAGGTAGGGACTGAGGGATGTTGAGAGAACCTGGCGGCCAGGGTCCACCTTGATATGCTAAATATCAGCCATTTATCTTGGGTTTGAGACCTAAGAACAACTATCTGTAAATCTAGTTCCAAGACCCTCTTCTGAGCTCAGGGAGCACAGACATACATGCAGGGAAAACACCCATATGGAACAAAAGAAGGAAGGAAAGAAAGAGACAGAGAGATAGAGAGACAGAGCTAGAGACAGAGACAGAGATCTACTTATACTGAAAAGCAAAACAAAACAAAAAATGGAGAATAGGTGTCTTGATCTAAATGCACCTATCCTCCCCAAGTGTTTAGGTTGAAATGTGATCCCCAGTGATCTGGATCTGTTACTGGAAAATGAGGTGTGCCACTTGACACCTTACCAAAAAAATAGGGGACAAGAATTTGCAAAATGAGATTATTTCTAGTTTTGTCCAGAACTGGGGAAAGAGAAATTCTCAGCTTTCCTCACCTTGCCCGTAGCAGTGTTAACATTTATAGAAATGATGAAACAAAGGCCAGGAGGAGATTTAGCTATGAGAGAAATGATCAGAGCTGTGAAATTCATCTTTTCCTGGAAGACTGTTCATCCTCTGGCAAGTGAGATTTCCTGCGGAAATGTTAACCCCTTAGAGCCCTTGTTGAAGGTCTTTTAAGAAGTGATGAGGTAACTAGGGCCACATCAGGAATAGAGTAAGTAGCAGAATCACACGGCAGAACATGCCAGGCTCAGGAATGGGGTTAGTGCCCTTATGAAGAGACTAGGGAGTCTGTGTGCCCCTTCCATCTGGGAGGACAAAGAGTCATGAAGCACAGCCCTCCTTGGGGGGTCCTAAGCTTGGACTTCCCGATCTCCAGAAATCGATTTCTATTACCAAATGTAAAGTCTCTTGTTATAGTAGCCTGAATCTACAGACAGAGATACAAACAGAATATGCAGGAATTTACAGGTATGGGGCCATGTAGACACCAGTAATGTCAATAGACTGAGCTCTCTCAGCAGTCAGTGAAATCTCAGCTCTCAGAAGGATCCCTAAGCTCCGGTCTCCACTCCCCAAAGCAGTCCAAGTTAGCCTGGGCTACAGAGCAGGGGTCTAACCCTGCTAGCCCTTTAAAACCACATCAGTTTAACCAGGCATGGTAGCACAAGCTGAAACCCTAGCACCTAGGATGAGGTGAGGGGGAGGGTCAGGGGCTCAAGGTCCTCCTCGGCTACACAGGCAGTTCTAACACAGTGTGGGCTACACAAGACTCTGTTTCAAACCTCATCCCCCATATAAAAACAAATAAAACCAACATTATCTAATTGCTTTTAATTTTTTAAAGAAAATCTCCCATTCTTTTTTACCTTCAGCCTCCGATAATCCTTGTGTTTGTTTGTTTTTAAACTGGATCTTGCTATGTAGCTCAGGTGGCCTCAAACACACCATCCTCCTGCCTCCCCCCTCAAATACTGGAATTTAGGTGTGTACCATTGTACTCAGTTTTAAAATATTTTCTGTCTCTACAAATTTTCCTATCCTAGACATTCAATGTAAGTAGAATCATACATTATTCATCTTTTGATGTCTGCTTTATTTTGTTTAATATAATGTCTTCTCAAGATTAGCCCTTTTTTTTTTTTAAACCAAGGTCCTACTATTTGTTCAAGCTAGTCTTGAACTTGTGATTCTCCTGTCTCAGCCTTCCAAATGCTGAAATCCCAAGCATGTGCCTTCACATTTGGCTTCTAGTTTTTAAATCTGTTTACAAAAAAGGATTATTTTATTTTATGTAGAGTAGGCTTGTGTGTGTGTGCGTGTGTGTGTGTGTGTGTGTGTGTGTGTGTGTGTGTGTGCCCACAGAGGTCAGAAGAAGGTGTCCTGAAACTGGAATTGCAAGTGGTTGTGAACCACCCAATGTGGCTGCTAAGAACTGAGAATCTCTCCAACCCCGGATTGTTTATCCTTTTTTTTTTTTTTTAAGAGCCAGGATTTCTCTGTGTAGCCGTGGCTGTCCTGGACTTGCTGGCCTTGAACTCACAGAGATCCTGCTACCTCTGCCTCCCAAGTGTTGGGACTAAAGGTGTGTGCCACCACGCCCGGCCTTTTTTTTTTCTTATGTATTTTATTTTATGTACGTGTGTGTACCTAAGTTTATACATGTGTACCACATAGAGGTGCCCACAGAGGTCAGAAAAGGGCATCATATTGCCTGGAACTAGACTTAACAAACATATGGTTGTAAGTCACCATGTAGGTTCTGGGAATCAAACCCGGGTCCTCTACAAGAGCAGTCAGTGCCCCTGCCTCTGAGCCATCTGGCCAGCCCCTGGATGAAGTTTTGTTGAGCAGCTGATCTTTGTATGCTCAGAATGTTTCCCTCATCATGTATGTCATTTATAAACATGTTCCGCTGTGGGGTTTGTCTTTTTGTCTTCTCAATCTTGCTCTTTGATCCACACACCTGTAATGTTAATGAAGTCTAGCTTCCTTCTTTTCTTGACACAGGGTCTTGCTATATGCCCTAGGCTGCTCAGCCTCCCGAGAATGCTGTGTTTACAGAGGTATGTCACCATGGCTGGCTACAAAATTATGCAAAGTTTGCCAGATGTGGTGGCACAGCCTGTAATCTCAGCATATGGGAGGCTGAGACAGGAAGATTCAGATAAAAAAATGTGCGTGCGTGCGTGCGTGCGTGCATGCGTTCGTGTGTGTGTGTGTGTGTGTGTGTGTGTGTGTGTGTATTTGCTTCTCTTTCTCTCTGTGTGCAAGAACACATGTGTATATGCATGTGTGCATATGTATTTGCCTTTGTGTATGTGTATATGTATGTGTGTGTATTTGTCTCTCTCTCTGTGTGTTATGTATTTGCCTCTCTGAGTGTGTATGTATGTGTGTATATTTGCTTCTGGGTATGTGTGTATTTGCCTCTCTCTGTCTCTCTCTGTGGGTGTGTGTGTGATATGTATTTTAGAGTTCATGTTGTGCCATGCTCTAAGTTACTCCCTAGTGTGTGAATCAGTGGCTTCAGGCTGTACCTTGCCCTGCTGACTCCACTTTACAAAGCAGCCTTCAGCTCCGTCTTGGGTCCAGATGCAGAGACAGGATGACTCTGCATCCTATTTGTGCACACAGACACCACCACCTGCCCAGCATGAACCATGAGGCACAGTCTGATAAACAACTTATCCATGCAATGGACCACTTACAGACTTATTGGAGAAAACTTGAGTACACATGGATACATGGATGTATTAAAGCCATATCAGAAAATCAGGCCCTTTGAATAAACCCACCAAGCCAACAAAGGGTGCAAAAACCTTACTTGGATCTAATAAAAGGAAGAAAATACTGTGTTGGTGGTGGCTTGGAGGTGGCCCTACCATTCTGTTGTTTAACTACGTGATAGGCATCAAGTGCCTGACAGAGAACTCTCCACTGTCCCCAAGCCTTCAGCCCAGTGCAGTAGCCACTACTTGGCCTATTCACACTGTCCTAGACTTCTGTCAGGAACTGGCCCTGCCCTTCACATTGACCTGCCTTGAACCAGCTTCCAGATCAGATCTGTGCACCTCTAGTAGTCCTGCAAGGGGGTTCACTTACACCTAACCACGGCCAGCTCTCTGCCTCTGTCTTCAATATGGCCTCTCATACTCATAGGGCAGCCTCTTTTGCAGCCATTCTGTCACACACACACACACACACACACACACTAATGTATGATCTGAGAGTTAGTATTCATAATTAAGATTGGAATAAGAGAACCAGTGACTATTAACAATCAGCTATCCAGGGAAATCCAGATTACTTGGTAACAATGTGGCTTATAAATGTACTGTAGCCCAATAAAGTTTGGCATTGTGAAGAGACACAGATGTATGCATATACGTTTCTTTTTTTAGTTTGTTTGTTTGCTTGCTTGTTTGTTTTTCTGAGACAGGGTTTCTCTGTGTAACAGAGCCCTGACTGTCCTGGACTCACTTTGTAGACTGAGCTGACCTCAAACTCACAGAGATCTGCCTGCCTCTGCCTCCCGAGTGCTGGGATTAAAGGTGTTCCACATATGTTTCTAACATAAGGGACTCACAACACTTGTGCTTCTAAACAATGTTTAAAGACACAGCCAAAACAAGAGACAAACTGTACATTTGTCAGCTGGCCATTAAAAATATACAATTGATGTTCTAGAAAGGAGAGCTGGCCATTCTGGGAAAACTGAGGATGAAGTTCAATATTTAAGAAATATATATTGTTTTTTGGAGAAACAGAGTTCTTCTATGTAGTCCTGGCTCTCCTAGAACTCACTCCATAGACCAGGCTGGCCTCAAACTCAGAGATCCTCCTGTATTTGCCTCCCAGGTACTGGAATTAAAGGTGTGCACCATCGTGACAAGTGTTTTGGGGGGTGGGGAGAGGATATTTTCTTAAAATGTTATTTTATTTATTGTGATTGCATATATGTGTGGATATATATATATATATATTTTTTTTTTTTTTTGGTGGAGGGTGCATCCTCCCCACAGTACTCTTGTGTAGGTCAGGGGTCAACTGTGGGATCTCTTCTCTCCTCCACCTTTACCTGGGCCTGAGGGATTGAACTCTGGGTCATCAAACTTGTACTGCAAGTGTTTAGCTTGCTGAGCTATCTTGCTGGCCCAGAATATGACTTAGATCCTCCATCCCTGAGGGGTGAAATGTGTTGATGCCTTTGTCTTTTTGTCACAGAATTCTGTGGAGAGACCTGTCTGTGGCCCTAGGGAACTGAGCCCTGAAAACTGAGCATGCTGTAACACCTAGGCTTAAGTTTTATTGCTGAGAACAGATCCTTGTTGTATTCACACCTTTTCACTTTTCTGTGAAGGGTAGCTGCTTTAAAGATGTGTGAACTCAAAAAAAAAAAAAACAAAACAAAAAGAGCAACTAATGCAAGGAAGGGAAGGAAAGTCTTTTCTCCCTTCAAATAACAGGCTGACTGACACCTCTAGCTTCCAGGACCTAGGGCAGACCCCCAGGAGTGGTTTGGATTTAGGTTAGCTGGCAGGAACTGGTAACACAGTAAGGCAGGCAGTTCCTGGGAGGCTCTTCTAAAGCACTGGTTTCTGGGCCCTATTCCTGTCCCCACAGAATGACACTGTTTTAGGACAGAACTGAAAGGAAATGCTCTGTGATTACAATCGGCCCTCCTGTGCCCCAGGGACACTGGGATGGACTGATGGCCTCCCATGGATGCCACAGCAATGGAAAACAATCTAGGTTTGCCCCCAATAGCTCTCAGGTTCCCTGGAGAAAGAGTAGGGATATGGAGTACTAGAATGTGCTGGGACTCAGGACACACCACCCCAAAAGATGACTGCAGGAGACCAGAATATTCTATCCCCAAATATAGTACACCATTGGCATATTTTAAACTGGTTATTCTAAGAAACTGCAGGCTTGGGAGAAGCTTTCAAATCTGTTTTGTGAAAGAAATTTGCATCTAGAAAGAAAATATACTTGGGGGAAGGATCTGAATTAAGAAGAAAGCTCTCGGGGCTGGAGAGATGGCTCTGCCATTAAGGGCACTTGTTGCTCTTGCAGAGGACCAGGGTTCAGTTCCTAGCACCCACATGGTGACTCACAACCATCTGTAACTCCAGTTCCAGGAGATCTGAAGCTGTGCACCAGATATATATATGTATGGGACAATACATGCATGCAGGCAAAATGCCCATACACATAAAATAAGATAAACCACTGAAATCTTTAAAACAGAGACTTCTTTTCCCAAATGTGTTTTTGCCTGAGAACACACCTGCACATCAAGACAGCATTTATGCCCCACACATCACCCTCCCCTAACATGAGACATCTATTCCTCCCAGCTCCCAAGTCCCTTCCCTCATGAGACTTCTTCAAGACTCATGTTTTGTGGGACTTAATTGCATGCATAGATAGGTAACTAAATAGGATTTCTTGGTCTAAGGAGATTCCATGGGAGAAAACACTTGTACAAATGTAAGAACTTGAGTTCAAATCCTCACAACCCAAGTAAAGACATATAGCATGGACAACTGGAACCCAGCACTCCTGCACAGGGATGACAGACAGAAAGAGGAGAATTTCCAGAAGCTTGTGGGCCAGCTAGCCTGGCATGTGCCATGGGAAAAAAGCAACAAACAGACCCTGTCTCAAATAAGATAAAAGGCAGGTGGTGGTGCACACCTTTAATCTCAGCACTCTGGAGGCAGAGGCAGGCAGAGTTCAATGAGGTCAAGGACACCCTGGTCTACAGAGTTCCAAGATAGCCAAGGCTACATGGAGAAACCCTGACTCAAAAAACCAAAACCATAAAAAAGGTGGGGAGGGGGTGAGAACCAACACCTGAGGTTGTCCTCTGATATTCACATGTGAATGTGGCACAAGCATGAGTCCCATTCATGTGTGTGTGTGTGTTTCTGGTTTTTTTTTAATGACTTTTTTTTTTTTTGGTTTTTCGAGACAGGGTTTCTCTGAATATCTCTGGCTGTCCTGGACTCGCTTTGTAGACCAGGCTGGCCTCGAACTCACAAAGATCCGCCTGCCTCTGCCTCCCAAGTGCTGGGATTAAAGGCGTGCGCCACCACCGCCCGGCTTTTTTAATGACTTTTTAAAAAAGGTGTATTTATTTTTATGTGCATTGGTGTTCTGCCTGCATGTATGGTATGGAAAGAGTTTGTTTCTTAAAAAACCTAGTTATGATTTTGTTTAATCTCAGGTATGGTGCTGCTTCAGTTTGTCCACAGGTGTACACTATTAACTGTGAGCTAGCAGGGACATGACTTAGCCAGCTGCAGGACTCAAGAGAGGGTATAAAAAGCCAGAGCCCAGGGACGCAGGGCACTCAGAAGAAGGAAGAGGTTTCTACTCTCCCTGCTGCTAATGCTTCCCCTGAACTGCTGCTGATTCGTCCTGCTGCTGTGTTTCCTGGTTTGCTGGTTTGACTGTTGGCTATCCTGACTACTGAGATTGGTATTGCCCCTAAAAAGAACCTGACAACCCTAATCAGCAGGAAGTAGCTCAAAGAGAACTCTGTCCCTTTTCCCTTTAACCTTCTTTCTCTCCCACTTAGTGTTAGGAGGGTTGAAAGGAACAAGGGTTGGAAGGGAGGTAAGATAAAAATTAATGAGAGTGTATGTTACAAACAACAATGATAAAAAAAACACATTTAATAGTATGGCCTGCCATTGGATTAACCACTCAAGACTTAAGAAATTTGTTTCAAATACTACATGGAAATTCAGACTTAAATAGCCCAAAATGGTTAACAGCTGAAGCAAAGAGTTAGCGCCAATAGAACTGTGAGATGCACATATGAATCGAATGGATCCAAAACTTCGTTGCATTTTGGTTATTTTGCTTCCAACTTATTCTCCTACTGAGCTCGTGATGCAAGAGGAAGAGAGTATTATGGGATGCATTTTCTTAGCACACAAACAAAGTAAACTAAGCTGGGAAAGGCAGGCTACAAGTCAGACAAGATAAGCAAAGTAATTCAAAACCCATATATTTCAGATCAATATGCTGAAAGAGTTGTCTTGCATATAGAAACTGCTGAATTTATTCCTGATAATTCAGAATTAACCTTGTTATTTATGCAACTGCAACAGTCAATCAAAAAAGGAAAACTATCCATTATATATCACCCATATTCAGTTTCATACAGGATTGCCAGTCAACCATTTTAAGGGTAGGGCCATTGGTATTTCAGCAGTGACCCTCCCCTTATAAGTTGGGAAATTCAATTCTTGTTATGTCCTTTGTTTGGACAATAAGCGCAGCCTAAGATATTTGTTTGTTTTTTTGAGACAGGGTTTCACTGTGTAACAGAGCCCTGGCTGTCCTGGACTGTTTTTGGAGACCATGCTGGTCTCAAACTCAGAGATCTTACTGCCTCTACCTCCTGAGTGCTGGGAGTAAAGGTGTGTGCCAAAACTCCCAGCTCTGAGATTGCTTTTTAATCACATATATCAATATCTCTCCCAGGAGCATATACCATTTCACCCCTAATTTCATCATAAAACTGTCCCACTGGGGTCAATTGAAGAAGAAAGATATATAAAAAAGGTTTACCGGCCGGGTGTGGTGACGTACGCCTTTAATCCCAGCACTCAGGAGGCAGGGCAGGTGGATTTTTGTATAGATAAGGCCAGCCTAATCTACAAAGTAAGTCCAGGACAGCCAAGGATACACAGAGAAACCCTGTCTCAAAAAACCAAAAAAAAAAAAAAAAAAACCAAAAACAAAGTTTAACCAAGAAATGCCCAGGTCCCCAGGAGTTCCAAGTAAAGCAGAGCCCTACTTATTGTTCATCTGCTTCCATCTCAAGTGGATTGCCAGATCTCCCACCAGCCATGCCCACACTGATCCAATGGCAGTCCTTACCATATTGCCTGCACATCCCTGGAAGACTAGGCCTTCTGGTTTATATTTAGAAAACCTATTGCCACCAGAAACAACTTGTTCACTTTTCCAGTACAAAGTATTGTATTTCTTGAAATTAACTCACCAGGCATTTTGATATCTGAGACCTTTAGTGGCTTGGTCACAGTCTCTTTGTAAACAATTGGACTTCCCACAAATGAAGCACCAGACATTTTGATATCTGAGAACTTTAACTATATTTAACCTATGATATTGGCATGGTACACATGAGAACCAATATCAGTTATTTCCCTTATCAATTTGTCTATTGGCACTGCTTACTCTTTTACCAGTCTAATAACTTTTTTACATTCAGTATTCACATTTTCATACACCAAAACTTCTGTCAACACCTGTGTCGGGGTCTGATGTGCCTTTGTTCACAGCTGAGACCAATCTTTGCTTAAAAAAAAATCAGTAAAGGCTTCTCCAGAGACCTATATAATCTTAGTAATGAGGTGGACCTTTTATCTGGCTCCTCAACTTTGTCCCAAGCTCTCAAACCCGCTAAGCAGCATTGTTCCATAGTAGCATCATCAAATTGAATCTGTTCTTATAAGTCAGAGTACTGCCCTTCACCCAGCAACTGATCTTTGGCAATATTCATTCCCCTTGGTCTATTTCGCTGTTCAATATTTTCGTCTTCTTCCCTCTGCCATGTTAAACACTGTAACTGCTGACCAACTTCTAGCACAGCTCTTATCAATCCCTTCCAGTCTTGAGGAATAAGTCTATTTAAGTAGACCAGTTAGTTACTTAGAATTTGTTTTACATAAGGTGAATGCATGCCATAAGAAAGCACAATTTTTTTAAAAAATGCCTTAGATCTATCATTTCTACAGGACGTCACCCTATTTTGTAATGATCATGATCAACACTATTAGCAGGTGTGTGCTATATGATTACTGGGAAGATCGATGGTGGTTTTGCAATGCCAGGCCATCCTTCCTCTATCTCTGGTGGTGCAGTTGGTTTGAGATTAACCCTTCCTTTCAAAATGGGAAGTTTCAGCTTTTCTTTGACCTTGTTGCCCTGCATGGCCTCCTCCTCCTCCCAGCCACATACCCAGCTCCTTGCCCTGCCCAGGAGCTGCAGGGGCTGGAAACAAAAAGTGTGGTGCTGGGCAGGACCATGATCTGTCTTCTAACACAGTTTGCTTCCCTCTTTCCTCCTGGGGTAAACTCCCACTCTCTTGCCCAGTCACTGGATGTGAGCCCTTTATTTCTCCCTTTTCCAGCACTACTCACTTCTCAAGTGCTTCTACTTCCACCCATAACCTGTCCAGTTGCTCAGCCAACTCTGCAACACTTTTAAAAACCAGAGACTGGAGTGATCTTTTTGGTTTTCCCATTTCAGCCATATTTTCTTTCTCGGGTTCCTCCATTTCCACTTGCAATTTTCCCAACTCCTCAGCCATTCTCCCAACCTTTTTTTGAGATAGTATATAGGAAGAGGAAAAAGGAAAAACAGAAAATCCCCTCTGGGAGCAAAGCTGGGGATAGCCCGGTGGTAGCAGCTACAATAAATAATTTGTTTATGTCTTGAAACAAAATAGCCATCCCTTCTTCCTCTGCCATTTCCTACGAGGCATTTGAAACCAGGTTTCCCATTCTGCCTAGCTACAAGTGTGGGCACTACTTGTAACTGTTGTTTGCTATTTTGTGGGTTCTTTTTTCTCTCTTCAACCTTTCTTGCCCTAATTCCACCCTTCCAACCACCAACGCTAGGTAGGAGAGAAAGAAGGATAGAGGGAAAAGGGGGTATTATTATCACACTACTTCCTGCTAATTAGGGGCATTGAGTTCCTTGAGTTAAGTTTTATCTTTGCTGTCAGGATATTCAACTTTTTTCTTTCTTTCTTTTTCTTTCTTTCTTTCTTTCTTTCTTTCTTTCCTTCCTTCCTTCCTTCCTTCCTTCCTTCCTTCCTTCCTTCCTTCCTTCTTTCTCTCTCTCTCTCTTTCTCTTTCTTCTTTTTTTAAGTTTTTTGAGACAGGGTTTCTGTGTAGCCCTGGGTGTCCTGGAACTCACTCTGTAGCCCAGACTGGCCTTGAACTCACAGAAATCTGCCTGCTTCTGCCTCCTGAGTGCTGGAATTAAAGACATGTGCCACCACGCCCAGCGATACTCAATTTCTTATTCTAGTTTCTTTGTGCAAGACCATTTGACAAATTGCAACAAACTTCAATAGCAGCAACCAGTGACCATCAACCATCATTGGCATCAGCGTCAGCAAGAGGAGGAGACTGAGGAGAAAGAGGAGCAGCAGCCACTGCAGCCCTTCTCAAGGCTCTGACATTTATATACCCTCTCAAGAGTCCCCAGAATTCCAAATGTCATACACTTGCAAAAAACTACCTGTAGCTGGCAAAATCACACCCCTGCTACAGCCTGAGGTAAATCATATTCACCTTCTGTGAAGCAGCCTCATATCCTAGCCTCACACCTGTGATTAAAACAAAAGCATATTCCCATGATATTTCTATGCTTTTTGTTTTGTATGTTGATTTCTTTGTGCAGCACTGACTGTCCTGGACTCACTGTGTAGACCAGACTGGCCTCGAAATCACAGAGATCTGCCTGCCTCTGCCTCCGGAGTGCTGGGATTAGAGGCGTGTGTCACATGCCTGGCTTGTCTATGTTTTTTAAAGAAACCAAAATTATAAAATCACTACAGGTGCTAGATCCTCTGGAACTGGAGTTATAAACAGTTGTGAGCTTCTATGTGGATCCTGGGAATTGCACCAGGTCCTCTAACGGCTAAGCCATCTCTCCAGCCCCAGTCTCGGTCTATCTTGTTGTTGTTGTAAGTGGTGGTGTTTTGAGACAGGATGTCAGGAAGCTCCAACTGTCCTCAAACACCCTATGTGGCCAAGTCTGGCCTAGAATTGATCTTCCCGCCTCCGTCTTCTAAATGTTGAGGTTACAGACCTGCATGCATCACCACGACCAACTAAATATGGTTTGTTTTTTAATTTTACCTGTTAATCTGTCTTATATCAGTCAGTTTGTATCCCAGCCAAAGAACCTAGCTGAACAGAGAGAAACCATTTTACCTTCTCCTACAAATGTTGAAGGGAAAGGCCCAGATAGATCTTCTATGCCATCTTCCAGGACTCATCAGGGTTGAGTATTAAGACATTTACCAAGTAAGAGCTCTCTTCTCACTGAGTTCTGAAGGAGTTGAGAATTGGGACCCAGAAACACATGCACATACATAAATACATACATACACACACACATGTTCACACGCATGCATACATACACATAACATGCATACACACATTCATACACAGCCCACACAGGTACTGCAATATGTCAGGAACTCTGAGAAATTTTTTTTCTGACTCTCAGGAATCTGGGCTTCATAGGCTTGTAGTCTGAAACAACACGACTCCACTCCCATTCCCTCAGCCATGTTTCTCACCCTGCAGTATGAATCAGATAAGCTGCTGGACTCCACCCTTGGAGTTTCAGATTTAAGAGTAACACTTAAAAATTGACATTTCGGTCCAAACCCACAGTGCTCTGGGGCCACTTTTTCTTTTTCCTTTTGACAATTGGTCTAGGCAGTTTCTTACCCAAAGGGAGATCCCCTCTCTCAACTGTTCCCTCCCATACTACTCAAAAATACAATAAAGACAGCAAACAAGAACACAGACAAACACTCAAGACTAGACATAAATTTTCTTGACTAACTGGCCACTCTGAGCCCCATCATGCCAGAACCAAGAACTGCTATGATGTTCTTTTGGTGTGGAATAAACCACAGCTTTCTGGAAAGTTCTCTAGCAGCACCTGGAGATGCAGATGTAGCCAGTCCTCCAGGAGCCATCTGGACTGAAAGTGATCAAGGAATAGATACCACAGGAGGTATTGAGAAAAGATGGTAGAGTGGTGCTGAGGGGCCCCAGACAGCAAAAGGTATTCATTCCCAGGCCTTTGCTTAGAGAATAAAGGCCATGGAGGTTAACTGACTATTCTGTTCTATCCCACTTATAAAATATAAGTATTTCCTCTACCCAGCCATACCCTTTGTTTCTGTTGTTTTGTTATTTTGAGATGGGAGTCTTACTCTTTAGAGCCCAAGTAGGCCTGAAACTCACTATCTAACCCAGACTGGCCTATCCTCATGCCTCAGGCTCCTGCGTATTGGAATTTCAGGTATGCACCACTGTACCAAACTTCTCCCCCTTATTTTTAAAGATTTAGTTTAGTTTTTTGTTTTTGTTTTTCAAGAAAGGGTTTCTCTGTGTAGTGCTGGCTGTCCTGGAACTCGCTCTGTAGACCAGGCTGGCCTCAGACTCACAGAGATCTGCCTGCCTCTGCCTGCTGGGGTTAAAGGCGTGCACCATCACTGCCTGGCAGATTTATTTTATTTTTAACTGTGTTGGTGTATGTGAGTAATTGAACATGAGTGGAGTCATCCAGGGAGGCCAGAGGCATCAGATCCCTTTAAAGCTGGAGTTATAAGCAGTCGTGAGCCACACAAGGATCCTAGCAATCAAATTCAGGCCCTCTGCCAGAGCAGCAGTGTGAACTCTTAATCACTGCCCTTTCCTCTTCATTTTTAAGATAAGGTCTTGCCATGGAGCTTAGGCTAGTCTCAAACTCCTGAGGTCAGGCAATCCTTGCTTCACCTGAGTAACTAGGACTATAGGCATATACCATTGCGCATACATGGTTTTTTAATATTATTAGTTTTATTTATGATGATGATAATGATGTGTGTGTGTGTGTGTGTGTGTGTGTGTGTGTGTGTGTGTGTATACATGCCACAGCATATATACAGAGGTCAGAGGACAACTTCCAGGGGTTCATTCTCTTTCTTTCCACTGTGGTCCCAGGGGTCAAATTCAGCTCGTTGGGTTTGGTAGCCATTACTTTTATGCTCTGAGTTAGTAAAAGGTTTTTCAAATGGTAGTTTGGTCTGGGTCTGGTTGTGCAGGCCTGTAATTTCAGTTACATAGGAGGCTGAGACAGGAGGACTGCAAGTTCAAGGTGTGTCTGGGTAACTTAATGAGACCTTATCCCCTCCAAAAAAGACCAAGACAAAAGCGGTTTGGAACAGCAGAAAAAGCATGTGAGAGCCTTCTCCCCCTGTTGCTCCTCCTTAATGATGCAGAGCCCTAAGCATTCTGGGTAGGTACTCTACCACTGAGCTACCCCTCAGCTCTAACTCCAGTATCTTGATAGAAAGGAAAGAGTCATAAGATTTGGAATTAGATAGGACAAGGATTCTAATTCCAGATCTGTCCTTTATTGTGGGGCAGTTACTTAACCCCTTGATAAGGACAATGTTTCAAAATGCCATTGTGAGGATTAAGTAAAAAGTTAACTATACTAAGGAACTTATCTAGTGGTTTACTTGTAATAGATGTTCAATGAATGATTCTCCACTTCTCAAACACTAAACCCTATCTCCCAACAACAGCAAAGGCACTAGAGTTGCAGGGTGCTGGCTGGAAGGAAGCTCAGAAGGAGCCAGAGACTGGAGGTGATTTGGTTGGAGGAATGTGGCTTCCAGGTCAGGCAGGGAGTGCAGACTGATCAACCTCCCTACCACCCCAGAGAGCTCCTCCTTCAGGGACTAAATGGCAAGAACTAGACCATGGGGTGCCAAGGACAAGAAAGATTTCTTCTTTGCTCTCCACATCACACAGATCTGGAGACAATAGGTCTGATGGGGAATTTGATACAGCATCCAGGGAGGGATGGGCTGAAACTTAACAGATAGGAACAGAAGGGCAGATGACTTCTTATTCTTTGATATTTCACTTCTCTTTGTCTCTGTTTCAGTCTCTTTCTCTCTCCTGTTTCTATAAGTTCTCTCTTCATTTTACTCATATTTCCCTTAACAACAAGGCCTGGGCTCCCTGGAAATTTTCCCTCTTACTAAAACCCAAAACAAAGCAAAACAAAAGAACAAAATGCCCAGAAGCCTGGCTTGTTCATAACCTCACATGACTCTGCCAGTGCTCTCACATGCAGAGATCAGCCAGAGTAAAGAGTTAACTGTATAAAAAGCCAAATCTCTCTCTCTCTCTCTCTCACACACACACACACACACACACACACACACACACACACACACACAC
>CAJQZJ010001826.1:7485399-7504840 GCA_907164525.1 Lophiomys imhausi | reverse complement strand
CACACACACACACACACACACACACACACACACACACACACACACACACAAAACTGGCAGGAAATTACATTCACTATCAGATCATGGAAGGGAGGGTATGCTTGAGAACATGGAAGCGAAAGAAGCGATCACAAAGGAAAGACGAACAGATCTCATTGCATAGAAAAGTTAGAAGATAAAAGGAAAAATAGACTAAGAAAATGGTTTGCAGCAAGCTTTCAGAGACCGAATATCTAAGTTATGCAAAATTCCTGTCAAAAGAAGAGAAATTAAAGTTCAAGCAGCTGGGTAAGTTAAAATGTAACTACAAAAGCCAACACAAGGCAAAGTATTGTTTGTTTTGTTTGTTTCAAACGTCTGCTCAATTAAAATACCAGTAGTGACCACTATGAGCCATCAGACCAGCAAAGACTACAACAATACTACCCAATGATTGTGGTTAGGTATCTTTACACAATATTTTCGGAATGCTATTTGGCAATAATTATCAAGACATTTTAAACTATTTGTACCTTTGCCCCTTAAGATATTCCAAGGAGTTCATCCTAGGGCAGCAGATTTTTAAAATGTGCTCTCTGTAATTGCAGAAATCCAGCAGAATTGTTGTGGAGCTGCTAGGCACGGTGCATAATAACCAGGACAGAGGCAATTCCCAGGGGAATCAATAGCCTTGACTATCTGAAGCAAAAAGCATGTGACCTAACAATAGCAGAGCCTCGAAGAAGCTAGAGAAGCTGGGACTGAAAATATTTAGGAAACAGATAATTCCAGGAGGCCACCTAGCTAGAACCACACCACAGGTCATAGGACAGAAACAGGCTTGGAGCCCTGCTGCTGAGGAAAATGATCTTAAATCACGTCCACAACTGTCACAGGCTTCTAATCTAAAACCATAGGAAAGCAAATCTGATTGACAGAGTCGGGCTTTAACAAGAAGCAGGAGGTGGAGCTAAAGAATCTAGATCTTTGCTTTATAACTGAAGATGGGAACTACTTGCCATATATACACCCATTTACCGAAGATTCCCAAATTGAGAATCTCAGGCACTAACTGAAAGGTAATATGAGTGATTGACAGCTGTAATGTAAGAAATAGTGAAGGGTGTGTATAGTATGTACAAGACCAGCTCAGTTCAGTTCAGTCTCAGCTGCATAAACATTAAAGAAGTAAATAATTAGAACTATTGAGGTGTCGAGTAGTATGTAGCCTGGGCTGCCCTGGAACTCTCTATGTAGACCAGGCTGGTTTGGAACTCATAGAGATCTACTTTCCTCTGCTTCCTCTGTGCTGGGATTAAAGGCACGAGCCGCCACTACCCGCCCAAATTGTTTGTAGTTACTATTGTCATTTTTAGTTTTTGTGATACAGGGTTTCTCTGTATGTACCACTGACTGTCCTGGAACTCGATCTGTAGACCAGGCTGTCCTCACACTAAGAGAGATCAGCCTGCTGGGATTAAAGGCATGTGCCACCACCAGCTGGCCACTGAGTTGTAGCTTTGAGACAGAGTCTCCCTACACAGCCTCAATTGGCCCCCAACCCGAGATCCTCCCACCTCAGCCTGCTAAATGCTGGGTTACAGGTGTCTGTCAGCATGTCCATTTTCATTTCCATATTTTTTAATGATTTATTTCTTTTGTGTGTATTTTGCCTGCATGCATATATATGTGCACCATATGCATGCTTGGTGCCATGGATGCCCTGGAATTGAAGTTACAAACAATTGTGAACTGCCATGTGGATGCTGGGAATTGAACCTGGGTCCTTTAGAAGAGCAGCCAGTGTTCTTAACTGCTGGCTGAGCCATTTCTCCAGCCTCTTTACATATCCTTTAAGATTTAGCCCCTGTTGTGATTTGCCTGATACTCTAACTACACCCCCATGACCCCTGATCACAGGGATTTGCAGTGAATTACCTTAAAGGACTGGTGTGGATCATGAGTTTCAGGCTAGTCTGGACTACATAGTGAGGTTCTGTCTCTGTGGGGACAAAAGGTTTAGAAATATCCATCTTGGGCTGGAGAGGTGGCTCAGAGGTTAAGAGCAGTGGCTGTTCTTTCCAAGGTCCTGAGTTCAAATCCCAGCAACCACATGGTGGCTCACAGCCATCTACATTGAGATCTGCCCGGGCATATATGTAGAGCAAATACTGTATACATAATAAAAAAAATTAAAAAAAAAGAAATATCCATCTTATTCAGGCCTAGTTTATCTTGTGCATAGAGTATAATTAATTTTAGTTCTGGACATGGTGGTGCATGCCTTTAATCCCAACACTCAGGAGACAGAGGCAAGTAGATCTCTGACTTAGAGGCTATCTTGATCTACAGAGTAGGTTCCAGGACAGCCAGGGCTACACAGAGAAACCCTTGAAAAACAAACAAACAAAAACAAAAAGTTAATTTAATAATTTTAATTTAAAAAAAAATTTAGAAAATTCTATAATGAGCAAATTATCTAATATATATTAATACATACTTTCTTCCTTTGGATTTTTCTTTTAGAGATTTTAGCTGCAAGGAAGTCATCTAAATGACTTTGCATAATTTTAATTTTTCTGAAACAGGGTCTCATATGTATCCCTGGCTGGCCTAGAATTCACTGTAGATAAGGCTGACCTGAAAATGACACTGAACTACCTGCCTTGGCCTCCTGAGGGCTGGTTGGGATTAAAGATGTACACCACCATGCCTAGCTGTATTTTTTTTTTTTTTTTTACTTTTTTCAAAACAGGGTCTTGCTTTGTAGTCCAATATGTTAGTTACTTTTCTGTTACTATAATAAATACCTCAACAAAAGCAATGTAAAGGGAAACACGTTTATCTGAGCTTATAAATCCTGTGAGATAGAATCCTTCATGGTGGGGAAGGTATGACAGGTGGTGGGAAAGGCACAGCTGGAGCAGGAAGCTGGCTGGTCACAGTGCACAGGAAGTCAGAAGCACAGACTGAACAGGAAGTGTGACTGTTAAGCTTTAAGACCCGCCCCCAGTGACGCACTTCCTCCAGAGAGCGTCCACCGTCTAAAGGTTCTGCAACCTTCCCAAATAGCTGAAGACCAAATGTTCAAACGCATGACATTTCACATCAAACCACAAGACTAAGGGGCCCTAAAATTCAGGAAGCTCCTGCCTCAGTCTCCCATGTGCTGATATTAGAGGTACGCACTATCATGTCAAGTTACTAGCTTTTCAAAGGGAGATATATTTCTCATATAATGAGATATGTGGAAGTGGGTATCTGCTGGCCTTGATTCTCATGGCCTTTTACTCATATTCTCAAAATGGCTGTGAAGTTCCAGGTAGGAAGGTGACAGAGAGAATGCCTGTTAGGCCTGCCCTTTGTTTTTATTATTCTTGAACATCAGAGTTCAAGGATTCTTGAAAAAACACGGACTTACATCTCACTTAACCAGAATGAATATGTGTGTTTATGTGTGTGTGCATGTTTCTTTATAAGTGTTTGTCTATATACAGGTACACACATGTACATATGTGCATCTGTGTGTAGAGGCCAAAGATCAACGTTGGGTATCTTCATCTACCATTTTCCACCTTACTTTTTAGATAAAATCTGTTCCTGCCCACAACTGTGCTGGGGTGTCACTGGTTGTCTGAGCCATCTCCCCAGTCTCTCACAACTAGAAATTGTCGTATAGTTGAGCCTATCTGGAAGCCAGAAAAGCAAACACCTTTGCAATCTCTTCCTTTGGATGCAAGCCAGGAAGAGAGTTAGCAGCCTTATTAAGTCAGTCTCCCTGGGCTGGGGATAGACAGCGTGATAGAGCACGTGCTCAGCCTCTGCTAACCTTATCTTGATGGAAATTCTGTTTGGAGCAGCTTGTGGAAACTGAGTTGGTCCAGCTGAACTGAGAATGGGGGTTAACCAAGGCCAGTAATCCAGCTACCCTGGAGACTGAGGCAAGAAGGGTATAGGTTCAAGTCCTGCCCAGACTGTGCCTACACAGACGGAGCTTCAGGGCTAGCCTGGGCAACTTGGTATGACCCTGTGTCAAAATAAAAGGTGGGCTGGGAGTTCAGCTAAGTGGCAGAGCGTTTGGCTAGAAAGTGGCAGGAAGGTCCTATGTGCTGATAAATGTTTGTTTCAACTTGACACAAGCCACGGCCCCGCACCCCCCAAATCCATGTAAAGATCATAATTAGAGATTATGAATGAAGATTTGAGTTTCTGAGCTTATATCAGAACATTGCACTAAGAACTGGAGAGAGATTGGGCAGTTAAGAGCACTGGCTGCTCTTCCAGAGGACTGGAGTTCAATTCTCAGCACCCAAATGGAGTCTCACAGCCATCTGTAACTCAAGTCCCTAGAGATCCAACATCTTCTCCTGGCCTCCTCATACATACAGGTAAAACAACCATATACATTTAAAAAGTGAATTAAGAATTTAAAGACACATTGGGGGCACTTAAATGTCAAATAGAATATTGGTTAAATAAATTGTAGTAGATTTACAAATGAAGCATCTAATTGTTTGCCTTGAAAAATGTTTGTAGCCGGGCGGTGGTGGCGCACGCCTTTAATCCCAGCACTCGGGAGGCAGAGGCAGGCGGATCTCTGTGAGTTCGAGGCCAGCCTGGTCTACAAAGCGAGTCCAGGACAGCCAGAGCTACACAGAGAAACCCTGTCTCGAAAAAACAAAAAAAAGAAAAATGTTTGTGGCTTACTGCTAATCAAAAAACAAACAACCTCACAAAAACAAACCTAGAATTAATTAAAAAAGGAATAATACGAAATGACACATATAGTGCAGTGTGTTTTAACTTTGTGCATGTCGGCGTATATGTATTTTTTTGTTTAAAGACAAAACAAATACTGTGGGGATAGGCACTAACATGAGAAGTGATTGTTCTTTGCTTCGGAGGCAAGAATGAGTCGGAAAAAAACTTAATACTTCTCTGCAATTTTAGTTTTTCTCGTGTGGATATTTTGTGTAATTAAACAGCTGGAGAAAGTGGTCTCCCCTCTGCTTTTGTTTTATTTTTTAAGGAAATCCAGAGGGACTGGACTTATGCCTAGGAACCCTTTGATTAACCTGCAGCTCACAGAAAATAAGCAGGGATAGTGGGTGAGGTCCAGCAGCCAGCCTACCAGACCCTGGCCAGGGCTAAGTGTCAGATGGGGTAGTCTTTGGGATCCCACACAGGCTTGGGCTTCCTCTCTATATCCATCCAATGTGTTGTTGGCCTTTTATAATGTTTTGTTTTTAATTTAATTTAATTAAAAAAAAGATTTTATTTATTATGTATACAATGTTCTGTCTGCAGATATACCTGCAGGCCAGAAGACGGCACCAGATTTTATTATGGATTGTTGTGAGCCACCATGTGGTTGCTGGGAATTGAACTCAGGACCTCTGGAAGAGCAGTCAGTGCTGTTAACCTCTAAGCCATCTCTCCAGCCCCAATTTAATTTTTATTTATTTTATGTGTATGGGTGCATTGTCTACATCTATCTCTGTACCACATGTGTCTGCCTGGTGCCCATGGAAGCCAGAGAGGGCCCTGAAATCAGAGTTATAGAAGGATGTTTGCAACCATTGGGTGCTCAGATTTGAAACCGGATCCTATGGGAGAGAAGCCAGTGCTCTTAACTACAGAGCCATCTCTCTACCACCTAACATATTTTTCTTTTTAAAATATTTTATTTTAGCCGGGCGGTGGTGGCGCACGCCTTTAATCCCAGCACTCGGGAGGCAGAGGCAGGAGGATCTCTGTGAGTTCGAGGCCAGCCTGGTCTACAAAGCGAGTCCAGGACAGCCAGAGCTACACAGAGAAACCCTGTCTCGAAAAAACCAAAAAAAAAAAAAAATATTTTATTTTAATTTATTTTGAGATAGAGCTCTTCCTAAGTAGGCCAGGCTGGCTTGGGCCTCCAGACTCACAGCCATCCTCTCCTCCTTAGCCATTGGAGTACTGGGGACTATAAACTCTAGTGTCACTGTAACTGGCTTGCTGGGTTTCATTCTAAAGATAAAAACACAAAAGAAATTATAATGATGCTAAAGGAATATGGGAATCAAAACTATAGGACTCAGACTTGACTTTTAACCCTCGTGACATAAGTGAGTCCCCTGGCTTCTGTAAAACTCAGTTTCCTCATCTGTGATGTGAGGATGGTGGCTGTGGACCTAAATAGGTAGCTATGGATCTTATTAATAAAGACAAACATGTTCTAAAGCATGTGAACACTGCTTTATAAATTATGGGACTATGAGGGCAGCTAAGTGCCACTGTGGATTTTTTTTTCCTGGTCTTTTTTCCTAATTAAAAATTCCAGGAAGAGTAATGCCATGATCTAGGAGGTTTGAACAAACCACTAATATGAAAATGGGGGTTTTATAGATCTCATCTCTTAAAAAAATAATTTATTGCATGTGTGTATATGTATGTATATGTGTGTGTGCTCACGTGTGAGCATGTGCGTGCAGGTGTCCCATAACTCCAGAAAAGAGTATCTGATCCCCTGAAGCAGAAGTTACAGGAGGTTGTGAGCTACCTGACGTGAGTTCTGAGAACTGACCTCTGCTCATCTGCAAGAGCAGCCCCTGGCCTTGTAGATTTAATCTTAACAATCAGGATGTGAATAGGTTTAAAAAAAAATTGCACAGGGCCCAGTCGGTGGTGGTGCATGCCTCTAATCCTAGCATTCTGGAGGCAGAAGCAGGAGGAGCTCTGTGAGCTTGAGGCCAGCCTGGTCTACAGAGTGAGGTCCAGGACATCCAGGACTACACAGAGAACCCCTGTATGAGAAAAAAAGAAAGGAAGGAAGGGAGGAAGGAAGGAAGAAAAAGTTGTGCAGGACAGAGAGGCATCCAGAAGAGAGGAAGGGGCTGAGCATATTAGAACTGTCTCCAGGCAGCAGCTTCTGGTGTGGCCTCACTCAGAACCCTGTTGCCACAGACAGTTCAGAGACTTCACAAAGTCTAGTAGTCAGGCTGTTAATCAAGACAGTTAGGGGTTTTGCTCCAGCTCTGTGATGTTGAGAAGGTCGCTTCACCTACTCCAGGCTTCAGTTTCTTCATCGACACAGTTGTTTTCCTATTTCATGTCCTGCTGTTGAAATTAGAAAATTTAGCTTCTGAGGTCAGATTGGCTTGGTTTCTTGCCCAGCTTCTCTCAAAGGAACACAAAGTTCAATGATGACACACACACATAAACAAAGATTTACAATGGAGGCTGCCACAGAAACAGTCCTCTTGCCTCTTTCTCCACTCAGCACAGACAGAATGTTCACTAGAATGCAAGATCCAGACTCAACCTCAAACAGATAATGAAAATACTTAATGGCCTGGACATAGTGACACATGCCTTTAATCCCAGCACTTAGGAGGCAGGGGCAGGAGGATCTCTGAGTTGTAGGCTAGCCTGGTCTACAAAGCAAGTCCAGGACAGCCAGGGCTATTAAACAGAGAAACCCTATCTCGAAAAACAAAACAAACAAAAAAAAAACCCAAACAAACAATAACTTAATAAAGCCATAGATGTGATAGATGCAGAGAAGCAAAACTACACAGGTTGTTGTATAAATGCAAAGGAGAAACAATACAACCTGTAAACCACGGCAGAGATTTTGACTATTCTCTGAAGAGCAATCAGAAGTCATCTAAGCAAAAGAGTGACTGAAGAGTCTGCCAGATTGGAAGGACGCCAGAGAGAATGTAGATGAGGGGTAGAAATGGAACAGCTGGAGAGATTTGAGCCACAGAGGGAGAACCAGGAAGGACTTGACAAAGTGTTTGACCCAGGCATCATTCTTATCTGTAATCCAGTCCTTGGGAGGAAGACTGAGGCAGGAGGATTCTGAGTTAAGTTCTAGGCCAGCCTGGGCTATGCACTGAGGCTGTCTGAAAAGACAAAGGGAAAGAGTTCAAAAGAAGGGAAGGGGTCCATGCTGAAGACCCCAAATCAGAGAGCATGATGGGGCTGGCTTCTGAGATCCAGGTGCTGGACACATGAGAAGACCTTTAGCTCAATTTTAGTCATGGGTTTTCTAGCTACAGTGGTCATGTTTTGGTTGTGTCTGGGAAGACTGAGTTTGTCTCTGAAATTGAAAGGTAGTTGGGGAGTCCTTGGTCAAAGAGAGGATTGGGCTTTGGGCACAACTGAAGAGGCTGTAAACATGGAGAGGCAGCCTGTAACCCTAAAGCACAATGGAGGTGAATAGAATACATACTTGGAGGAGTGTTGGTTCAGGTGCCTCTCTGTCACTACCACCTATGTGACATCCAGGAATTTGCTTAAAATTCCTCGTTTGTGAGATGGAAATTATGACTCCTAGCTCCCTAAATTGTTGTGAGCATTGTAGTACACTATGATTACCACTTTAAAAGACTTTCATCTGGTATATGTAAAGCTATCTCAGAGAATCACTTTGAAGACTATCATATAATATCATATGTATATATATCATATCACATGTCATATTATATAAGACTATCGTATAAGCCTAGAGTATAAGACCTGATGAACTAAAGCCTTGTGTTCCATAAAATTCTATATTGCAATCCTTCTCTCCTAAGATTACTAACTCTGGAAGTTTGAATGAGAATGTCCCCTATAGGCTCAGATGTTTGAATATCTGGCCCCCAGTAGATGCTGCTATGGGAAGGCTTGACTGTGGTTTTGTTCAAGAAGTGAGCCACTAGAAGTGGGGTTTCAGAGTCTGAAGACTCTAGACATTGTTAGTTTGCTCTCTTGGCTTCCTGCTCATGGTTCAAGGTGTGAACTCTTAACTTCCTATTCCAGCCTCCATACCTGTTATCTCTACTTCTGCCATCATGGGCTTTAACCCTCTGGAATCATTAGTCCAAATAAACTCTTCTATACTGTTACCTTCATCATAGTGTTCTACAGCAACAGAAAAGTAACTAATATACTAACTTCCTGTGGAAATGGGAGACAGTGCCTTTGGAACATGATTAGGCAATGAGGGCAGAGTCCTTAACAATGGAACCAGTGCCTTTAGAAAAGACCCTAAACCAAATGTGAAGGTGTGTGTCTGTAACCCCAACACTCAGGGGTGGAGATAATAGGATCAAGGCCAGTCTCAGCTACATAGTGAGTTTGAGACATGCCTGGGCTACATGAGATAAAAGAGAGAGAGAGAGAGAAAGAGATGCTTTGTTCCTCCATTAGCTTCAGGAAGATGGTGCTGGCCTTCACTAAATCTCAGTCATGCTAGTATCTTGTTCTTGGTTTTCACTGGACTTGCACAAATGGTAATATAGGTCTGACACACAGTGAGTATTCTTAGGTGTCTGTGCCTCTACCTCCTCCCTACTACCCTTCCTGCCTCCCCATGTCCACCTGCACATGTTTGAAGTATGTGGGCCTAACTCAGGAACCATTCACAGAGGAACCAGAGTTCTCTGAGTCTTTCATTTTTACAGCACTTCCAAGCCAGCATTCTCCACAGTAATCTTGTCTCCCCCTTCATTCTAAAAGCATGACAGATAACATAGAACATTGTTCTGTTGTTCTCTAGTTCCAACTCCTCTCTCTTACTGGGAATGCAAAGGCAGGGAGACTCTAGGCCATATGCTCACAGCATCAGTTGTGTTTCCATGACAACCAGCCCAGCATAACTAGATGTTTCAGCAGAGAGGAGCTGTGATACTGGGCTCTCTCTCCAAAGAATGTTGCAAACTATTATTGTCTCTCTCACCCTACCCTAAAAACTAAAGCAGGTTGACTATGGCTTGAAGAGGCAGCGAAATTTGTGTTTGCATAAGTAGGGGACCAAGCTTGAGAGTACACTTGGTTTCTCATCACAGTAGAACCTGTTTTGTAATTTAATATAAATTTAAAGGCAAAATACAAATTCAATTGAAAATACAACATAGGAAGTTGCCTGTTGTCATGTGAACAATATGGAGATTTTGATCTAATTCTTCCTAAGAAGGTCAATCAAACTTCAATTTTACAAACTGCACTGTATTTTCTCTCTTAGTTTTTTTGATTTTATATGTGAGTGTGTATGTGTGTGCACCACATGCATGCACAAGATTGTGGAAGTCAAAGAGCAGCTTGCAGGAGTCAATTCTCCTTCCTCTATTTGAGTTCTGAGGATCAAACTCCGGTTACTGGGTTTTGCAGCAAATGCTTTACCCGCTGAGCCATCTAAAATGAGTCCCTAACCCATTTTGACCTCGTGATGTTTCCGTTTGTGATTGGATTGTTGGGGCAACTTCAGTGTAAATCAAAGAGTGTAGTAGTTAGACAGTTATCTCATAGTTTACATATGCCCCTCCAGGACTAGATGATTCATTGACTTGGGGATATCAATAAAACCCAAGCACTTGCTGTGCAAGCAATGCTTTTCTCATGCTTAAAAGAAGACCAAATCTAACTGGGAAGTAGTGGTGCACGTCTTTAACCCCAGCACTTGGGAGGCAGAGGCAAGAGGATCTCTGTGAGTTTGAGGCCAGCCTGGTCTACAGCTTGAGTTCCAGGACAGTCAGGACTGTTACACAGAGAAACTCTGACTCCTCGGAAAAGCAAAAACAACAACCCAAAGAAGACCAAATCACAGGCTTGGGAGGTGGTTCAGTCAGTGAAGTGTTTGCTGTGTAAGAATGGGGGTGTGAGTTCAGGTCCCCAACACATAAAAGCGGGGCACAGTATCGTGCATCTTTAACTCTGTTACTGGGGATGCAGAAACAGGCGATTCTCTGGAACTCACTGACCATCTTACCCCAGTGAGCTTCATGTTTAGTGAATAACTCTGTTTCAGAAATAACGTGATGTGCAAGGCATGGTGGCACATGCCTTTAAATCTCAGCATTTGTGAGGCAGAGGCAGGTGGATCTCTGTGATTTCAAGGCTAGCTTGGTCTGCAAAGTGAGTCCAGGGCAGCCAGGGATATACAGAGAAACCCTGGCTTGAAAAGCCAAAACCAAAACAAAAACACGAAGAGCTGAGTGTTGTGACATACACCTTTAATCCCAAGTGAGGCAGGTGCAAGCAGATCTCTTATGAGTTTAAAGCCAGGGCTACAGACTACAGTGAGTCTCTCTCTCTGTCTTGAAGACAAAGAAGAAGAGGAAGAGGAAGCAACTAAGGAGAAGAACAATGGAGGTAGACTGTTGGCTCCATGTGTGTGTTCACATACATGTGCACCCCTGTGACTACATACATACACCACACTAACACATACCTACTTCTTCCCTCACACACAAGAAGACCAACTCACATCCAGGGATCTCAAGCAGGTATTTCATCTCCAAAGACAAGCATTTGGTTTGTGCTTTTCTGTTTGGTAGTGAGGAAGACAAACATCTCTCAACATTCCCTGCCTACAGATAGATGCCCTATCAGGTCCCACTGGTCATCATTTTTAGGGCCCAGGGTCACATCTACATCATGGATTTAGTGTCACATATTTGGATTTTGTATGTTTGCTTTTTCAAGACAGGATTTCTTTGTGTAACAGCCTAGGCTGTCCTGAACTAGCTTTGTAGACCAGGCTGGGTTTGAATTCACAGAGATCTGCCTGCTTCTGCCTCCCGAGTGCTGGGATTAAAGGTGTGTGCCACTATACCCAACCCTGAATATTTGGATTTTATCTGGAAAGAAACAAGGAACCATGAAGGAATTTTTCAACAAGTTGATAATGGAATCATAAATTTTGGGGGTTGTTTTTTCTTTGACAGAGAGTCTCAAGTTCTCAGCTTGGCCTAGAAGTTACTGTGTAGCTGAAGACAACCTTGAACATCTGATCCTCTTGCCTCAAACTTCCAAGTGACAGGAACATAGGCATATACCACTATGCCAGGTTTTAATGTGGGCTTTGTGTATGCTAGGGAAGTTCTCTTCCAGCTGAACTACAGGCTCAGCCCGGATTTCTGATTTTCAATAGATCACTGACAGAGTAAAATGAAAGACGGGTAGATGGATGGAGAGAGGAGAAGCAGAGAAACCTGTTAGGAGCTGCTATAAAATTCACATGAGGAGTGAGATCTGAACTAAAGTGGTAATGATGGACGTTGAAGGTGGGAGCTGGAAAGACAGAGAGCTGGACATGTTGGGTTGTGTGTGTGTTAGACATGGATGTCAACGAGCTTGACCTCTACTTAGATTTCCAATCATTTTTGTTAAGAATTAGACAAGAGTTTGGAACCAACTGAACTGTAGAGGAACAACACAGAAAACAAAGAACAAATTGAAGCTCGTAGTTAGCTCAATTGAGTAAATACGGAATTTGGGAACTGTGACATAAGAAGCTCGGGAATATGGAGCTGAGAGTTGGCAGCATGTGAGGAATTGGTTGAAGCCAACAGGATGGATGAGATCACCTAGGACAAGAAGGGACGAGTGCCAAGGAGAGAACCCTGTGTGAATGCATTTGAAGAATGAACTGTGGATTTTCCTTTGAAGAAAGCCAAAGAGAGAATCTGGAAAGGGTGCTGTTACAGAAGCCAAAGGAAATGGCTATCCAAGAAGAGCAGCCCAGAGTATTGGTACCAAAGAGGTTAAGGACAAGGGGGAAAAAGAGAAAGGCAAGAGACTGACTGTGCGTATATGTATGTACGTGTGTGCATATGTGCACATGAGTGCAGGTGCCCAAGGAGGTCAGAAGCAAGTGTCAGATCCCCCAGAACTGGAGCCACAGGCCATTGTGAAATGCCTGATGTAGCTCCTGGAAACCAAATCTGAGTCCTCTGCAAGAGTAGTTAGTATATGCTCTTAATCAAGGAGAGTTGTTTTTTCTAGCCCTGGTTAGAGCCACTGAGGTGAGACAGTGATTGCAGAAAATGTAGTTATCCCCTAAGTCTCAGTGTAAAGAGAAACAGAGAGACAATGAATAACTGAATCATGCTAGGGAGACTTGTATAAATAGAGTTAATTCTTGAGCCTGTTTGAAGGCTGAAGGAAGGGAGCCAGAGTCAGGGAAATACTGTAGTTACACAGTGACTAGACCTGGGTCGATGTTGGAGCAACACTCTGAAATTTAAAATGTTCTCTTTCTCTAGGGCTACTCCAAAGGGTCCCCAGGACTGCCCCTCTTAGCAAAGACTACAGAGCAGCCCCTCCTTCTGAGACAGTCACATGTAGTCCAGGCTGACCTCAGACTCACTGCGCACACCTGACCCTCTTCCTGCCTCCACCTCCCAAGATGTGTGCCATCCTGTCTCACCACCACCCCTGGTTCTCTGCCTCTGCTCTTAAGGTTGGGGGATATATCCACCCACATGTTCTTGTTGTTTTTAGAAGACAAATGGGACTCCATCTTGGTCTCATTACTGGCTTACTGGGAATTATGCAAAATACTGGCTGTCATCAAGATCCCCTCATTAGTGTCACTGTGTGGTAATTTCATGGAAATGACTCCTAGGCACATTTGATCTGGCTAGTGGGGAGCCATTTGCACTTCAGACATTTATCTTTCTTGTCTTCCCTGCCTCCATTGTGGTAGGTCGAATTGTCTCAGGGCAGACTTCCAGGGGGCTGCTCATCTGTCCTCTCTGCCCTGCCTGTGCTTGGAGCATCCCTTTTCCTAGACAGCCCTTCACAATGCTTCTGGCACAAATGCAACTAGGAACAGAGTAAAGTCTCACCTTGTGAAGGTAAAGGTGTGTAACCTGAAGGAAACCCAGGAAGATCTGTTAGCACTACAGTGGTGTCCTCAGCACCACAGGCAGGCAGTCCTTACTGTCATAGCTACAGTGGGATGCACATTGAAGTCTAAGATTCCTTGCCTGGCCGGTGGTGGTGCATGCTTTAACCCCAACACTTGGGAGGCAGAGGCAGGTGGATCTCTGTGAGTTCGAGGCCAGCCTGGTCTTCAGATTGAGTTCCAGGACAGCTAGGGCTACACCAGAAACCCTGTCTCGAAAAACCAAAATAAATAAGATTCCTAAATAAACACTTTCTGTACAGATATGATTTGTTGACTGTTAAGGCAGACAGTCTGAAATTTAGAGGATGGATGGAAAAAAGATATTACAAGAAAATGGAATCTAAAAACAAGCAAGAATTGCCAGATTCTTATCTGTCAAAGTAAGCTGCAGGCCAAAATTAGGAGAGACAGACAGACCACAATAATAAGGAACCTCAATACTCCACCTTCACCAAATAGATAGGACATCCAGACCCAAAATAAATAAGCAAATAAAGAAATAATGGCAAAACTGAACTCAGGTATCCTGCACGAGCAGCACACACTCTTAAGTGCTGAGCCATATCTCTCCAATGCCAAGAAGGTCCATTCTCAAACATACTGCAAGTTACCTATGACAAACCAGTAGACAACATCAGACAGGGTACAGAGAAATGACTGTTTCTTTTTTAAACCAAGAACAAGTCAGTAATGTTGATTCTCTGTACTTTTATTCAATAAAGTGCATGAAATATTAGCCAGAGTAATAAGGTAAGAAAAAGACATAAAAAGGATGCATATAGGAAAGTTCTGAAGAATTCAAACAAACCCTATTTGCAGATGATAAGATCTTATACTTGAAAGACTAAGAGGTTTCTACCATATGACTCTTAGACTCGATAAACACTTTTACCAAACTACAGGACATAAAAGTGACATACAGATGTCAACAGTATCTCTAAATACCAAAAGCAAACTTACTGCACTGGACATACCAGTGAACCCCCAAACTCTCAACCCTAAGAGACTGAAACAATAGAATTGTCACAAGGTCAAGGCCAGCCTGGGCTATACAGAGAACACCAGACCAGGGTACATAGTGAGACCTTGAAAACAAAGCAAAACCAAAAAAGTCAAACAACCTCATTGAAAATGAAGTTAGCAAAGCAGTTCCACTCAGCATAGCCTCAAAGCAAAAACAACAAACTAGGCAAATTTAACTAAGGATCCTCAAGACTCTACAATGAAAACCACAAAGCACTGAAAAGAGAAACCACAGAGGCACTAGAACATGGAAGAAGTTCCTAGGTTTATACATTGGTAGATTTAGTTATAGCCATGTATAGTGAGTGGTTCATACCTGTAATCCCAGTGCGGGGAGACTGAGGCAGGAGAATCGTAAGTTCAAAATCATCCTTAGCTATACAGTGAGTTATAGGCCAGCCTAATTCTATCTAAAACATCATCATAAAACAATAATGATAATGATGATACTTATAATGGCTATATTACCAAAAGCAGTTTATAGATTCAATGCATTTTTCATCAAAATTCTAATGAGAGTCTCCAACAGAAAGACAGAAAATCCCTAAAATTTATATAGAAACACAAAGATTATAAATAGCCAAATCAAAATAAAAAATCAATCAAAAAGAGCAATGGTAAAGTTATCACCACCATGCCTGACCTCAAACTGTACTACAGAGCCATGGTAACA
Source organism: Lophiomys imhausi (assembly GCA_907164525.1). Taxonomy (NCBI): domain Eukaryota; kingdom Metazoa; phylum Chordata; class Mammalia; order Rodentia; family Muridae; genus Lophiomys; species Lophiomys imhausi. The sequence continues at coordinate 7,489,505 of CAJQZJ010001826.1, read as the reverse complement.
AACAACAGATGGTGCTGGCACAAAAACTAGTAGGTAGACCAAAGGAACAGAATAGAAAATCCAGAAATAGGAAATCAAGGAATAAATGAAGTCATCTGACTCTTCACAAAGGTGTCAAAACACACATTGAAAAACAGATGACTATTTAACAATTGTTGCTGGAGAAGCTGGATGTCATAACACGTTGAACGCTTAAGTGAGATCCCTATCTCTCACTCTGTAAAGAAATCAGTTCAAAATGTACCAAAATCATTAATGTAAGACCTAAAAATGTGAAGTTATAAGAGGAAAACATAGGGGACTATTTCAAGGTCAAGACAGATGCAATTGTTTTTTTTTTAAATAGAACTGGAATAGCCCAAGAAATAATAGCAAAGACTGACAGATCTGATTGTGTAAAACTAAACACCTCTGTACAGTAGAACAAAGAGTAGAAACAGTCTACAGAACAGAAGACAATCATTCCCAGATGCATATCTGGGAACCTAGATTATCCAGACTGTATCTGGACTATTTAAAGAGAACAGTATCTAGAATGTACAGAGAACAACAAAAGCAAAAGAACAAATAATTCAATCAACAAATGGTCAGTCAATTGAACTTTTCAAATGCCTAATAAACACTGATTAAAGGAGAGGAAAGAGACATGATCGGCTGGGATGGTTGACCAGTAAACTGAACTTTGCCTCTCTCTGCTCCATGCTCTGCCCCAACCACCAGCTCGCCTTATAGCTTTTTGTGCTGTGAGCCTGACTTTTATGTGGGTACTGGGGATCTGAACTCTGGTCCTTGTGATGCATGTGCAGTAGACCTTTACCAACCAAATCATCTCTTCAGCCTCCAAAGGTAGCCCTGGCTGTTCAGGACTTTACTTTGAAGACCAGGCTGGCCTCAAACTCACAGAAATCCTCCTCCCTCTGCCTCCCCAGTCCTGGGATTAAAGGCCTGCACCATTAAAGAAGTAGAAATTTGATCTCTGACCCACCATCTCAGGGTTAAGTTGGGGCAGATAGCTAATGGCTGGAGCAGAGAGATGAAATCTATCCCCGATTTCTCTCCTTCATCAGGGAAGGCTTCTCCCTGACCACAATGAGTCCTTTCAAAACAATTCACCTCAATTGGTGGGACAGTGTGTGGGGCTTACTTGAGAACAGGTGAGGCATGGTTGCTTTGGGGCCTCGTTCCCTTTCTTGTTGGAATAGACTCTGCTTGAAAACCTCAGGAATTATCAATCATGTCTCTCCTTTTGCTATCTTATTTGGTCAGTTACTCAGTTCTGGAGGCAATGTCCCCTGCATGGCCACTCTGCCTGCTTCTGGAAGTTGTTTCTTTTGATGTTGCTTTGAGACACTGCCTCATTATACATGCCAGTCTGGCCTGAGACTTGCTATGTAACCCAGGCTGACCTCAAAGCCTGGCTCCTCTTCCCTCTGCCTCCTAACTGCTGGGATTACAGGGTGTGCCACCTAGAGTTTATTAGTTGACTCACTTGGCTATTACTGTAACCCATATCCCTCAATTTAGGCTTTATTAACCAAAAAGATGATTTTTTTGTTGTTGTTGTTGTTCTTACTACCTGCATTTGTTTAGAACTCAGGCAGGTTAGCTGAGTTCTCTAAGCCACATCAAAGACTTGAACAGTCTCATGGCTGCTTCAAGCCCACTTTTTCCAGCATATTGGAGTGGAAAAGTGTGTTAAACTGTCTTCCTCCTGCTGGTTAATCTTGGTTGTCAGATTGAATTGACCAATACCTAGGAAATTAATAAAGCACACCTACTAGGGTATCTGTTAAGGTGTCTTGGCATGAGCACCTCACACTCATTTGACTGAAATTCTGCATCCCTGGGAAGGGTGGTGAATTAGAGGGGTTCTACCCTAAATGTAAGTTGTTCTCTTCAAGAGGTGAGATGTTTACCGTTTGCTTTTTCAGTCATGGACTTCAATATCAATAGAAGGGCAATGGGAGAAGCCATAAATATCCTGTTAGTAAATACAGATCTAATGGAGACACTGTAAATACCTCTTAACTTCACTGCCATGATGAGAGGAAGCAATACAAGCAACTGGATAGATTCCTACAGCTCTTTTTAAAATGCATATACTGACTTGAAAGGGGAAGGACACAATCGCACATAATCTTGTAGCTTCCTTCACTGTTAGTAATTAAGAAAATATCTTGACATCTGTAAGTTTTCTTACTGTCAGAAAAATAAAGCTGAAAATACAGTAGGGCAGAAAACTAGAAGGAAACTTCTGGTGTTGATTTAAAATTAAACTGGAGGAAATGTGTATTCAATGTGTAGATACATTTAGAAATAAATACACATACAGGCCAGGTACATAGGAATGAAAGTAATTTCAACACATAGGAGGTTGAGGCAGGAGACTAGTGAGTTCAGAGCCAACCTAAACTACACGGTGTGCCAGGCTAGCCTAAACAGACTACATAGAGGTATATATACTAAATCCATCAAAAGGAATTATAAACAAATACTGGTGTGTGTGTGTGTGTGTGTGTGTGTGTGTGTGTGTGTGTGCTTAAATTGAAAATTTGATGAAGAATAGTTGTGTGGGAGTGAGGCGAGGGGAGTAGCATGTTTGCATGGTTTTAAAACACCTGCTACAAAGTACTTATTAATTACAAAGTGAAAGAGTATGATTTTCAGTGGGGAAACCTGGCAGACGCCACTCTAATCAAATGATCAGAGTGAACATAATTAGCAACAGGGCAAATTGAAGCCATGTACCACCTGCTAGGATACGTGAATGTAACATCATTCCTGTAATGCGGAACCTGAATCTAATTAGAAGAAAATACCAGATAAACCTAAAATGAAAGATATGCTACCAAATAACTAGAACTGTAATTTTCAAACAAGGTCATGAACATCAAGGGAAGACTGAACCGTGTCTGATTAAAGGAGCTGAAAGAGACCTGCTGGCTCAACTCAGTGTGTGGTGCTGAATTGACTCCTTTGATGGAGAAGACCTTAACAGGATAATTGGTGAACCCTGCATGGGGCCTGAAGCTTAGATGACTGTCTTGTGTTGTAGTCAAATTCCTGATTTTGATAGCTGCATTGTGAATATACCTTGGAATGCCTTGTGTACAGGAGGAACACGCTGAAGTACTCAATGTTGGTAGGTTATTGTGTTGATATTTTAGTCTTGAATGTATGAATGGATGGATGTTTCTACCATTTTGTTGTTGTTGTGTTGGTGGACAGGTTCTCGTTTAGCCCAAGCTGGTTCTGAACCAACTATGTACCAACAATGACCTTTAACTCCTGAACCTCTTGCCTCTGCCTCCCAAGTACTAGAATTACAGTACGTGCCACAGTGCTCCTTTCATTTTTATGACTTTTTAAAAAGTTTTTTTGACTTTTTTTTTAAAAGTTTAAAATTGTTTCCACCATTTAACTTTCTCCAAGAAGCAGAACAATATAATGTACTAAAACAACAATTGTGATGTATAAATAGGCCAAACTTGTAGACTACAAGGCTTTACTGTAGCTTGCTTAAGGAGTGTTGTCCCTCCCACCCAGGGTACACTAGAGAGCAAGCTACAGCCTCGTGTGTGCCAGACCAGTGCTCTACCACTGAACTACACTCCCAGCTGAGAACTGACTTCACTGAGGGTTATCACCCTCCCCTTGCAAGGATTCTGGTACCTTTAGTTCTCAAGCCTTCCTGGTGTACTGCCAGCAAAAGCCACTTGCTTCTGTTTCTTAAAATATAATATTTGTATTAATTATTTGAGAGTTTCATACCTGCATACAATGTATTTTGATCATATTCCCCTCAAATCCTTCCCCTAACTCCTCTTAGATTCACTCTTATCCCCTCCCAACTTTGTGTCCTCTGTTCCCCCCCCACACACAATAACCCACCAAGGTCAATTTGTGCTTCCCAGATACTCATGGGTGTGGAGCTATCCACTAGGTAGCAGACCTATGAGGAGCCAATAGCTCTCAGCTATGGGAAGACGCTCCGTGCTAGGAGGTTGACTGGCTTAATCTTGTGCAGGTCTTGTGCAGGAGGCCTTGTGTGTTCTCAAGTGAGGCAGTCCCAGTCCTGTCATGTCCACGAGGCCTTGTGTGTTCTC
>CAJQZJ010001826.1:7458225-7476713 GCA_907164525.1 Lophiomys imhausi | reverse complement strand
TCTCTGTCTGTCTCTGTCTCTCTGTCTCTCTCCCCCTCTCTCTTTCTGTCTGTCTGTCTCTCTCTCTCTCCCCCTTGGGGTCCCACTGCTCTCTTTCTCCCTTTCTCTACCCAGTAGGAGGCACAGTGTGAAATTCAGTCTTTCATAAAGTCCATGGGACTTGTCACCTTTGAGCATGTTCTTAGGCAGTTTGGGGAGCTGTATTCATTTAATTGAGACCACTGCCTCCAGGGAAGGAAAGAGTCTGCAGGCTTATCTCAGACATTCAGAGAAGCAGCAGAAGGCATGCTGAGAATGGAAAATTTTCAGGTTTCCCTACCCTGTCATACAATGGTGTGAAGCTCACTCTGTCTGTCTAGAGGATTCCTAGGGCCTTCCCAGCCCACACCCATTACCATTCCTGCCAAGCTAGGAAAGCAGCAGATTTCATTTTTTTTTTTTTTTTTTTTAAGCAGGGCTCTGAGTCAGAGATGACCCACGTGTCAGACTCACGCTCTGGTAGTCAGGGGTAGAATTGCAAAACTGTCCCTGCAGGCTCCAAACACATCATCCTCAGATTAATAACTAAGCCCTGAAGCAGAAAGTCGGAAATTCTCCAGCAGCTTCTGCAGCAGGCTTCCTCTCAAGGGACCGCCCTGTTTCTGTAGTTCTGTGACCCATGTGTGGGTGGTGTTATCCTTCCTCCATTGCTCAAGTGTCTCTAAACTGAAGAAGGGATAGTGGTGAACTTGAGAGGTTTGGTATGGGGGATAATAGTTTTGCCCCAACCAAGCAACCATAGCTACCTGAGAACTTCTAGCCATAAAGACAGTCAATTCAAGATCACAGACCAACCAGTGTGGTAACACATAACTGTAATACCAGTACTCTGGAGGCAGAGGCAGGAGGTTCACTGCAAGTTTGAGGCCAGTCTGGTCTGTAGAAGTGAGTTCCAGGCAACCAGGAATACATGACAAGAGCCTGTCTCAAAAAACAAACCAGCAAACAAAATAACCACCACAACATAAAGCAACACAGAGCCAGCCCCACCCTACACCCTGGGTCCAAAGCCCCGTAGGTTGGATGATCCTAGCATGATAGACCTGGACCCCTAGCGATAGTCCTAGATAATGCAAACATCGTAGATGAAACTTTTACACGTTACTCAACTGTTAGACCCACAGTCCCTCCTAAGGAAAATCTGTTCATTTCTTTGTCCCTGCTGGGGCAGTCTTGTTTCTAATATGTGGCCCTATTTCTTTGGGCACAACTGACTAGTAAGGCAGAAATGGAAATCTAAATCCAGTGTCAGAGGTCTTTGAACATCACAAAAAGAGCTGGGATAACCATGGTTTTCACTTGAGAACTCAGAAAGAAGCACCAGGAGATGAAGCATTTCAGAGCAAGGTATGTAGAAGGAAGAGAAGTCATGAAGAGCTATAGGCAAACAGATTATAAGGAAGCAGAAACTATGGGGACTATGGACAGAAGTAGTGTTGAGAACCCAGAGCAGAAGCATGGATGGGCAGACTAAGCAACTGAGTCACATCAGCAGCTGTGCAGCATGGGCCACAGAACCTGTGCTGTGGGGTCTCAAGCTTCTCCAGAGTCAGTACAGCCTTCTAGAACATATAGCCCAGTTCCTACTAGAGTAGGAGAAAAGTCTTTCTGTCTATCCATCTTTTTGCTGTCTCCACTAATTATGTGAGGTAAACAGACTGATTTTCTCTTCTTTCTCATACTTTTTTTCCTAAGATTTGGGGTTTGTTTTGTTTTGTTTTTCAAGACAAGGTTTCTCTGTGTATCCCTGTACTCTCACTCTGTAGACCAGGCTAGGCTTGAACTCACATAGATTCACCTGCTTCTGCAATCCGAGTGCTGGGACTAAAGGCACATGCCACCACGCCTAGTCACTACAGACAGCTGTAAACTGCCATATGGGTGCTGGGATTTGAACCCCGGGTCCTTTCGAAGAGCAGCCAGTGCTCTTAACCCCTGAGCCATCATCTCTCCAGCCCTGATTTGTTTTATTTTTAATTTTGTGTTTATGTGTGTGTGTGTGTGTATCAGCATATGCACATCACTTGAGGAGTTGGATCCCTCTGGAGTTGGGGTCACAGGTGGTTGTGAACTGCCCAATGTGGGTATGGGAACCAGACCCTGGTCCTCTGCAGGAGCAGTAAGTGTTCTTAACTGCTGAGCCATCTCTTCAGCCCTGATTTTCTCTTCTTAATAAACAATAGAATCAAGCACAACCTTATCTCAGATACTTAAGGAATATGACTTTATAGTAATGAAAGAGTGGAAAGGGAAGAGAAAAATCACTTACTCTGCTTCCTTTTTCAGAATGATGATGATGATGAGATAATAGGTTTTTTTCGTTTTGGATTTTTTTTTTCAAGATAGGGGTTCTCTGTGCAGCCCTGGCTGTCCTTGAACTCACTCTGTAGACCAGGCTGGCCTCGAACTCACAGAGATCCACCTGCCTCTGCCTCCTGAGTGTTGGGATTAAAGGCATGTGCCATCACTGCCTGGCTAATAACAATGGTTTTCAATCACCAATAATCCCTCTTGGTCCATAGGTTGTACATTGTGAAACTTCTTCCCCAAGCATGTACTGCTTTTTTTTTTCTCATTTCCTCCCTCCAAACAATATAGCATAATCAACACACACAGCATTTCCCTTGGATTGGGAGCAGTAAGTACTGTAGAAGCGACATGGTAGACAGGAGGATGTATGTAGGTCCTATGCAAATACTTAGTCATATTGTAAAGAAGCCATAAGTATCCCTAGATTTTGGGGTGTCCTAGAGCCAATTCCCCATGAATAATAAGGAGCTCATATTTCTAGATGTCCTTACACACATTTTACAGGATAATTTTGCAATTATCAGAAGCATTCATTTTAGTTTGGGTTTTGATTGGCTTATGTATAGCTCAGTGATAGAGCCCCTGTTTGCCCTGTGGTTGGTTGTGAGGTGTCTAGATTCAGACTCCAGGAGCAAATACTCACAAAGATGCACAGAGAAACTGAAAAGAACGAGGAAGAAAAGTCTGCAGAGAAGGCTGCCATGTCTCTGTCCTCTGTGATGGCATAGGACTGTGTCACCCAACACCAGTCACTGGCCACATGTGGTCATTTAAGTTTGCATTTAACATAATTTCAATTAAGTAAAGTAAGGTTTCAGTTCCTCAGTGACTGGCCACATTTTCAGGCCCTGTAGCTACATGTGGCCAGTGACCATCCTGACACCATAGATACAATACATTGTCAATATTTCAAAAGCTATACTGGATGTTGCTGGGGAAAAGGTTCTAGATCTACTCTGTAAATACTTTGGGTCTCAGGGATAGAGAGATGGTTCAGCAGCTTAGAGCACTGGCTGCTCTTCCAGAGGATCTGGATTCAGTTCTCAGCACCTGTATGGCAGCTATTACCTATCTGTAAATCCAGTTCCAGGGATTCTGATACCTTCACACAGTCATACATGCAGGCAAAACACCAATGAAAATAAAATAAAAATAAATTTTATATTAAAAAAAAAGCTGGGTGTGGTGGCACACACCTTACACCCCCCTCAAAAAAAAAAAAAACATCAAAACTTGTTTTCTCTTTCACACTCCTTAAATTTTCTTCACTTCTAGTGTGAAGGCAAGCACAGATAGCACACAAGCACACCCCATGTTTCAGTAAAACTTTACAACAATAATAACAAACAGGCCATGGGCCAGATTTCACCCTCCCTCCTGTTTCGTATGATGGTCTTTGCTCTAGCTCATCCCTCTTTACTTCCTGTCACATCTTTGCTGTTTCTCACCTTCCTCCCCACTGTAGTCTGTGAGAGCAGAGCAAGGACTGACTGGTCATTGCAGAGAGATCCTCACTGACAGGAAGGTAGTGCTGAACGAGTACTTAGTACAGGCGACTGAATGAATAAACGACAATGTTATTTACTGGACTGGGAAATACCAGACATAGGAACAGGATTTTGTTTGTTTGTTTGACAGAAGAGAATAATTCCTCAAAGGGATGAACTAACTTTAGCATAATTTGTTGTTTTTATTATTCTCTGAGGAGTAAGAATCTCTTTCTGTTCTGGCTCTTCTTTCTCTGCCTCCTTTTCTTCCTCCCCCTATTCCTCTGCCTGCTGTATGGCTCAGAGTGACCTTTTAAACTCCTGCCTCAGCCCTCCAGATGGATGCTGGGAGTACTGCCAGAGATGCTGCCCAGGAGTTGATTCAGTGTAGCTGCTCTTTGAACCGCCCTGCAGGAGGCTGTGACTGGAGGCCCGACCATGAGAGTTTCCTGGATCACCAGCCATGTGCCCAAGTGAGGGGAAGATTTACCTAAGTCCTTGCAAGATTGTTAGATTGGACTCTAAGAACTATGATCCCTTTCCTATGGGGTCTGAGGTTAGCCGAATTAAAAAGACCAAATCTGTGATCCAAGGAACTATTTAATTCAAATTTCCCCAAATTCCAGTCACTTGGTGCCCCTTTATGTTTTATGGCATTTCTGTACCACCTGCAAATGTTTATGGATCATTTTAACCCTTTCCAACTCTCTATATGGGGGACCAGGGTGTGGCTTGGAGCTAGAGTCTGCCTAGTGTACACAGACTGTAGAGTCAATGTCCGGCACGGGGGTGATATCAGTGAATGCTCCTCAAAACCTTTAAATATTTAGATTAGTTTGAGTCCCTTCTTGCTTAACCGCAATGATTCCTCACCTCTGGGTGAATCTCAGTGCCCTTCCCCCTGGCTACTCCCCTGACCTCATTTCTGCCATCCATTTGGTCCACTCCAGCCATTACTGACCTCTGCGTACTCTTGGAACATTCCTAGCAAGCTACTGCCTCAGAGCCTTGGCTCAAGCCACTGGAATGCTTCCCTCCTCCCATGCCAGTCCTCAGAAAGGACCTTCCTCAACACCCTGTGCAGAAGAGTAGCCTCTTTGCTCTTCCAAATAAGCACAGCACCCAGAAAATGTTCACACCCACTGCCAGAGTACTGTTTGAGAGTGCATTATATTTCTAGAAAAACGTGGCAGAAAGAAATAATATATAACATAATATAAATTATAGCATATATATTTTTAGTCAGGCATGATGACACATGCCAGTAACTGCAACATTTGACAGGATGAGGCAGGAGGACTGCTAAGAGTTCAAAGCCAGCCTAGGTGGGCTACACCATAGCACTTTTCAGGCTGGCCTGGGCTACCCAACAAGACCCTATCTCAAGTAAAATCATAGTATTTTTACCTCCCTCCTTTGACTTGTTGTTTTCCTGCCTTGGCTGACGGTCCCAGGGTTGGGATGTATGCCACCACACGTGGCTGACCCACCCTTTTATACTGTCAAGTCTTTTCAGTTCATGCTGCATCTCTTCATTTGTTGAGGTTTTGATTTTATGTTTTTCATTAAAGCATTACAATTTTCTCAATAAAGATAAAGCGTGCATCTTTTATTGGATTTCTTTCTAGATGTGTAAAATTGTGTTGCTTTTGTGGGGGTCTCTTCTTAAAATTATATTACAGTAGAAAATATTTATGAACTCATTTTTATCTCTACTATTATTTATCCCACTCCCTCTCTCTTTCAGGCATCAAGGGAGTGGTGAAGCCCCAACAGTGCTGGATGCTGATATTATTTTTGATATAATGAAAAATATTGAAGTGGGATCAAAAGGGAGTGATAAAGTATTCTTTAGTGTTGGTGTTTCTGTGGAAACCTTAAATCCACTTTACACCCATCCATACTATGTGACTTCCACTCTGGGGAGCACTGGTCTGTTAAATTTCACAACCACTTTGACATGTTGACATGCCTTTTGGCTTATCAGTTATTTTGGCTCACCCAATACAATTTGGGCCTGTCTTTTGTTTGGGAGGTGAAGGAAGGATGATAAATTAAGAATGAATATGGAAGAGGTGGAGGATCCCAGAGTCTGGGCTTGCTGAATCTCCTCTGACCCCACGCACGCCAGGCTGCCTGACTGCTTCTGTGAGCTGCTCTGCACCTGTAGGAGTCCCCAGGGCAAAGCCCGGGCAGGGGAGCGGGCATTGGCGGGGGGGGGGGGTAGAGTAGATGGGGGAGCAGAGGGTAAAAGTCTCCTGTCCTCCTCCACAGAGGACCAGGCTGTGGGTGTGAAGCAGGAAATGGGGTCTTCTGAGAACTGCTGAACGTTCCTGGAAGCCCGTAAGAGCGGAGACATCTGGCTTCTGAAGCTCTCCGGTGGCATTTGGGGCCTGGAGGACAGAGACCCCTCTGGGAGCTTATACTTAGTAGCTGCAAACTCTCAGGCCTCCCAGGATGTTGATGGTGCACTGGAGAAGAGGCTTCTCCCTCTGGACTCTTCCAGTCTCCCTTTCCTGTGACCAGGTCCTTACAGGCAGTCTTTGTAGCCTTTGCCTGTCAAACCGAGGTATGTCTTCTGGGAAGGAAGAACATTTTTCAGTCTCCTCCTTGTCTGAGAAACCCTAGAACTTAAGAAGGCAGGAAGCCACAGGCTACTGGGTGGGCAGACCCTACCTGGGGTTACCCCACCTCAGAGGGGAATGCAGCAGGTCTGAGTCATCAGAGATGCCTAACAAATAACATATTCTTTTTTTTAACATTTATTTATTTATTATGTATACAGTATTTGCTCTACATAGATGCCCAGGCAGATCTCAATGTAGATGGCTGTGGGCCACCATGTGGTTGCTGGGAATTGAACTCAGGACCTTTGGAAGAACAGCCAGTGCTCTTAACCTCTGAGCCACCTCTCCAGCCCACAAATAACATATTCTTACATGTTTATCCATCAAAGAAAGGTGGAGGGCAGCTTAATACCCAGAAAAGGGGTATATCTGCCTCTACCATATTCCTGAGGTAGCCTCTCAGACTGTGAGACTTACACAGCACTATTGCATCACACAATCCCCTTTTATTTTTATTTGTATTTTTTCCTTTTTATTTTTTTATTTTGTGAATTTCATATCATGCACCCTGTTCCCTCTCATCTCCCACATCCCCTCAGACCCACCCTCCACCCTTGCAACATACCCCCCACATAAAAAAAATCTCATTGTGGAAACTGTAGTGTGTCTCAGTGTGTTCCACAATGTTCCCTTTTGTCTACACATTTTTGCTTGCAAATGTTCATTATAATGCCTCCTTGGTCTGGCATGAGACCTCTGGCTTCTGCTTCTTTGTCAATACTGGAACCTCACTGGGACTGCTCTCAGATATGCTGTTACTGTTCTGTGTCATGGAGATCCTGTAGTTAGTTGGGGGTCTGTGGAACTGACCTCTTTATGTACTCCAGCAGTATGTCCTTGGGGTGTATGTTGGGGTGGGCCAACTCAAGGACCTGGTTCTGGGTCTGAAACTTCCAATTGCAGGGCCTATTCCCCCCCAGTGCTGCAGCTGGTGAGGCATAGGACCAGCTCTCCTGATTTCATGACCCCATCAGGGCCGACTCTCACCTGCTACCTGTGAGGCGGGAAAGACAGTAAAGGGGATCTCTCCCTCACCAATACCACAAAGCACACAGAAGGCAGAACTAGCTCTCTCACACTCACTCTCTCAGGGATGGCTCACCCACAATCTCCACATCTAGGGCCAGCTGTAGTGTGCTGCTGCCTGGGCAAGGTGCAGGGCCTGCTCTCCAGAGCGGTGCAGCATGTGAGGGACACAGACAGCTCTCCTGCTCTTGTGACCCCATTGGGTTCAGATCTTCTGTCTGTCACTGGTGGTGAGGGCCGAAGAGAGAGGATTTTTCCCTTGCCAACACCACCACAAAGCAGATAAATGGCAGGGCTGGCTCTTCCACACTCACACCCTTGGGGCTGGCTCATCCACAACCCAGGGCCAGGCAGGGCTCCCCTAGTCTCTGGCTTGTTTTCTGTCCTGGGAGCCCATCTGGTGCTTGTCTGGTACTGGACTGGTGGTCAACACAGGTTAGTTCCTCTTCTGGGCCCCATGGCATTGAAGTGGTGTTGGTATCTGGCTTGCTTTTTCCCCTGGAATGTTAGGTTACTATTCATTCAGCTGTTCATAGGTCAGAACATTGACTATAGACATAGCCTCTCTCCACTTTGCCACCTACTGATGCACATATGACACAGCAGCCACATCTGCAATACCTCTAGGGGCAGGTTATTTTTAATTTTATTTTGGTTTTTCGAGAAGTGTTTCTCTATGTAGCCCTGGCTCACTCTGTAGACCTTGAACTCATAGAGAACTGCCTGCCTCTGCCTCCCGAGTGTTGAGATTAAAGGTGTGTGTCACCATGCCTGCCCCCCTTTTTTTGAGTGTGTACATGATAAACATAATATATAATCCAATATGTATTTAAAATATTTTATTATTGTGTGTGTGAATTATGTATGTATGCATCATGTGTGTGTGTGTGTGTGTGCATGGGCACACATGCCATGGCTCATGTTTGAAGGACAAAGAACAACTTTGTAGAGTCATTTCCCTTCTTCCACTTTGTGTGGGGTCTTGGAGTCAGACTCCCATCATCAGGTTTCTGTGTCAGGCAGCAAAGACCTTTGCCTGCTGAGTCACTTTGCCAGCCCCAGAATAGTATTTTATTGTTGTTGTTTTTGCTTTGTTCCGTTTTATTTGTTTGTTTTTGAGACAGGGTTTCTCTATGTAGCCCTACCTATCCTGGAACTCAGTTTGTAGACCAGACTGACCTTGAAGTCACAGAGATCTCCCTGCCTCTCCCTCTCATGTACTAGAATTAAAGGTATATACCACCATGCCCAGAATAATATGTATTTCATATGCTGTATTGATTATGGCACTGCCAGTTACAGTAACAAATAAGTTCCAAAATATATAAGACTCAACTGGATTTTCTTTGTCATATTCAGTTTGAGCTGTTTGGCAGTTGATTCTTTTTTCCTCTGTGATTCATAGATCTGGAGTCCTTTGATCCTGTGGTTCTACTGTCCCCCAGGGCTTCAACAGGCAGAAGGAGAAAGAGAATACAGAGAAGTCATGCTCAGTTCCTGAAAGTGTTGGCCCATAAATAATACATATTTCTGCTTATGGAATACACACATATCCCACAGACAAAACTATACACACGGCCACACCTGTATGTAAAGGGAGCTGATAATACAAATGACACCTGAGTAGGTACTTCCTGGAAGTAGCCTGTCACAGGGGGAGTGCAGCGTAAAGCTCTGTCTGTGGTGGCTGTGTATGCTGAGCATGGGTGGAGAAAAGGCACATGTACCTTTCACTTGAAACAAGTAATACTGTGTAGGTTCCAATGTGCTTTGTAACTCAGAGAAGGGCAATGGGGACAGTTCATTGTAGAGAACAGGACACACTCTTGTCATTTATTGTTCATTTATTTGTTTGAGGCAGGGTCTCTCTATAGCCTTGGCTGTCCTAGAACTCACTACATAAACCTGGCTGGCCTCCAACTCCCAGAACCTGCTTTCTTCTGCCCCCTGAGTACTGGGATTAAAGGTGTGCACCACCATGCCCTGCTGTCTGTTGTCATTTTTATCTTTAGTGATGCTATTACTATTTTGATGTCAGGTACCGAATCCGTTGCCTCCAGCTTGCTAAGCATGTGATATGTCATAGAGCATCACTTCAGCCCTTTATCATTCATCACAGTCATATATCATACAGCCAGAGAACCTTGTAGGCCCTTCACTAAAGGCGGAAAGGTTTTAGGCCAGGGGTGATATAGGAAGAAGCAGAGAGGGGATTCCCCCCCCCCTTAAAAATTATATGCTGGGGTTGGAGATTTAGCTCAGTGGTAGAGTGCTTGCCTAGCCAGCACAAGGCTCTGGGTTCTGTCCTCAGCTCTGCCCCCACCCCCAAAATTATATGTCTACCAAAGAAGACTTACAGGTGGGCATAAATTCAGAAAGCCATGAGATGTTAGGCTTGAAAATGCCCACAGTGAGCACTCCATATGCATTTCTCAGACACAGAGACACAGCACCACTGAAGTTCTCAAGAAAATGAGATGCCATGCCTTGAATATTTGCAGGAAGTAAGGAATATATAGGTTGTTTTGTTTTGCTTTGCTTTGCTTTGCTTTGTTTTTAGAGACAGTTTCTCTGGGTAGCTCTAGCTGTCCTGGAACTTACTCTGTAGACTAGGCTGGCCTTGAACTAACAAAGATCTACCTGCCTCTGCCTCCTGAGTGCTGGGAATAAAGGCACGTGCCACCATCATCCAGTTTCTCATTTTATTTGAACACAAAGATTTACTGTTCTGTGTGTAGAAAATAGGTGGTCGGTTTAGATTAGATAACTGGTTTAGAAAGGGAGAACAAGTTTATAATAAACACTATGTAGCATAAGGACAAATATTGGCCCTCTCATTCAAAAGACAGGGAAATAGATGGGCACAAATAGACTGTGAGTGTTCAGGGAAAGAATAAAGCAGGGAGGACACTGAAGACAGATGATCAAGCAGAGCAGACCACAGCCTATGAGAAGATCCTTGGACTCTGGTTTTGGGCAGGATCATATTTTCATTTAACCAACTGTTAATTGTGTTGTTACTGTGTGGGCCAGAATTCCTTCAGGACCTTATATTAGTTACCTTTCTGTTGCTGTGATTAAAAAAAAAAAATCACGACTAAAGACGGCTAAAGAAGAAAGACTTTATTTGGGCTTCTGGTTTCAGAGGGGGAGTCCATGAAGGCAGGGGAGGCTTTCCATTAGGCAGCTGGAGCAGGAAGCAGAGAGATCACAATAAACATGCAGGAGAGAGCATGAACTAGAGGAAGGATGAGGCCATAAATCTCAAAGCACTCCTCTAGTGAAGGACTTTCCTCACCAAGGTGGTCCTATCACCTCCTCCAACAGCACCACTAAGTGGGGACAGTGTTCAAATACCTGGGCTCACGGGACCTTCTCTCACTAAACTACCATTGTCCTAGACATGCAGTGCTGAACAATCCCAAACTTCTGTGCTCATGGACTTTATGTTGTCTGGAAAGGAGACATGATCAACAAGGCAGGAAGATCTCTGAGTTTGAGGCCAGCCTGGTCTACAGAGAGTTTCAGGACATCCAAGGCTACACAGAGAAACTCTGTCTCAAAAAACAAACAGCAGCAGCAGCAGCAGCAACAACAACAACAACAACAAAACAAAACCAAGCTAAAAGTAGATGCCATGTTAGGTGAGTGCAGAGTAAGAAAGCAAAAAAGTACAGAGGAGAGGGTAGGCAGAGAGGTGGGAACTTGTGTGTTATTTCCTGGTCATATAGCTAAGGCAGACCTCATTGATTAGGAACTATTTGATCCAAGGCATTGAGAGGCGTGCGCATACACACACCACGTATCATATCTCCTGGTTGTCTCACCAAGGTCCAGTTAATCCTTTCTTCTAAGTAACAGAATCCCTGCCATTGGCCAGGATGTAACCAATGATTAGGTGAAAAGTGACCCCATCTCTCACCCTAGAGTGGTTCCCAATTGGTTCCCAATCCCTCTAAGACGATCCTGGAAACCCAATCTCACTTGCCAGAGACAAGTTCAGGAAGCCGGGCCAATGCCAGTCAATATAGGAGCCCTCTGGCCACTGTCTCTGGTCCAGGATCAGGCACACAATCTAAGATAGCCTAAGAAGATTAAAAGGAGGGATTTATACTTTTGTATGGGAGGAGGCAGAGTTTTTCTGTGAAATGAACAAGGAAGCATGTTGTCACAGCAGTCTCTCAGGACACGGTGGCACGGCCATCTCTGGACAATGCAGGAGGCCAGTCTGAAGACAGAGCCAATACAAAGAATAGGACAGAGTGGGGAGAACTGCAGAGAAATGGAGTCAGAGCCCTGATTATTCCATGACCAGAGCTGCTATACTTCAAGACTCCCCATTATGTGCCACGAACAAGCTCTTTACTGTTTGTGCTGTTCCAGTTAGGTCTGCTGTTTCATGGTGTTTGAAGGTCTCCACTAGGACAATAAAGTTTTAGCAGCTAGCCATTTTCAGGAATGAGCTCATGCCAGACACACTTTTTCTATCTGCAATTTCATTTACTGCTTTTCGTGATCTTAGGAGACAAACACAACCATTGTCCTTGTTTGTAGGATGAGAGTGGGTTTTACTCAAGGTCTTATGGGTAGTAAATGGCAGAACAGAATCTGCTGGAACTCAGAGCCGGTGCTCTTTGCCAGAATGTTGAAGTCATTTTTATGTGAGGCAGACAGAAAGCAAGGGAGAGCATGAGAGAAAGCCAGAGGAAAAAAAGGAGATGGTAGTATATTCTTATTGTTTTTGCTTGCTTGTGTTGGCTTGCAGTTGTCAGAGACCCAGGGCCTTGAACATGCTAGGGAAGTTCCACTCACAGCTTACTGCATTTTGCATTTTTTATTTTGAGATGAAATCTCACTAAGTTGCTCAGGCAGGCCTTGAACACGTGACCTCCCTGCCTTAGCCTTCTGAGTAGCTGCAATTGCTGAGGTTTTGAGGCAGAGTCTCATGAAACTGGTCTTGAACTTGCTACATAGACAAGGCTGGACTTGGGCTTCTGCTCCTCATGCCTCCAGCTCCCAACATAACAAGCTCAAGACTAGTCTTAATTGTGTAGTGAGACTTTATTTCCCTAAAAGTCCTATGATCCAAACTTTGTGGCATACCCATATAATGCCAACACTCAGGAGTCAGAGGTAGGAGGATCTAGATTTCAAGGTCAGGCTTGGCCACATAGAAAGTTTGAGACCGACAAATCATTATACACATTTCAGGCTGGACTTAGACTTAGGATCTTCCTGCTTCTGCTTTCTAAATGCTGGGACTACAGTTGAATCCTAGTAAGTCGGCTCTGCTTTTGTTTTAACTTGTATCTCCTTAAAGAATAAAAATGATGACCAACCAAAATGAAAAAGTAAAAGAAAAGTTTGAGGCCAGTCTGGACTACATGAGACTCTGTCTCCTCACTGCCACCAACCCTCAAACCCCTCAAAAAAACTGTCCTATGAGTATTTTCATTAGCTGAAACAAAGTTGAGATTTATTAAATACAGGAATGTGTCACCACACCTATCTTCTTGTTAATCTTACAGTTCCTCTGTCTGGAGTGCTTGTCCCTGGGCACCTGTTCCTCCCATCTTTTTCTCTGCCCAGGGATTCTATTCATGCTTTAAGAACTTGATTGACATGTCACCTCCTCTGTGAAACCTTCCCAGGTCTCATTTCCCCAAACCTTCAGCTCTAGGTACCTACAACATTTTGTTCAGATTTCTACTAGAGTCCAAATATTATCACAATGAGCTTGTTTTCTTACCTCTCTCTTACAAAGCCCAGGGCCCTGGGGGACAAAGATCATTCCTGGCTATCCCCCAAGCTCCTTGGGGGACAAAGACCATACCAGGTTATCCCTCAAGCTCCCATGCTTGGTTAGCTGAATATTAGCAGGACCCTAGAACAAGTGAGATTGAATGAAGTGCACACATACCTGTCAATCATCACATCTCCTTAAGGCTGGGATGCAACATTTATGTGTCTCAAGCAAAATACTTCTCACTGCAGAAGCAGCTGCACCTGAAATCTAAGGGCTGCCAGCAATGCTGTTCGCAGGATCAGTTCTCTTCCCATAACTTACTCTTGGTAGTGTGGTCCTTGGGAATCCTTTGTCCATGTGAAGACTCCTGACAACAGCTCTGTGTTTACATCTAATCACAACCAAATAGGGCTTCTAATTCCAGTGTTTCCAGCCAGCAGTGGTTGTGTATATCTGTGATCCCAGCACTTGAGAGACTGAGGCAGGGAGATTACTAATTGAAGAC
This sequence comes from Lophiomys imhausi, assembly GCA_907164525.1. Taxonomy (NCBI): domain Eukaryota; kingdom Metazoa; phylum Chordata; class Mammalia; order Rodentia; family Muridae; genus Lophiomys; species Lophiomys imhausi. Next base: position 7,462,973 of record CAJQZJ010001826.1, on the reverse strand, counting down.
AGGCCTGGGCTACATAGGAAATTAGATATCAACCTAAACTATGTATTAAGACCCTATTTAAAAAAAATCTGCGGGCTGGAGAGATGGCTCAGCGGTTAAGAGCACTGGCTGCTCTTCCAGAGGTCATGAGTTCAATTCCCAGCAACCACATGGTGGCTCACAACCATCCATAATGAAATCTGGTGCCCTCTTCTGGCCTGCAGATATACCTGCAGACAGAACACTGTATACATAATAAATAAATCTTTAAAAAAAAAAAATCTGCCCCCCCCAAAGTAGTGTCCTAGAGTTAGGATTAGGGCAGGGCTCTGTTCTTTCCAGGAGATTAAAAGCATCCATCTAAGGAATCTAGGGACAACTGGACAACTGAAACCTCAGAAGAAAGCAGATCAGACACCAAAGAAGACAAGTAGCCCAGATGATCCAGCCTTGCAGACTTCCTCAATAGCTGTTCCCTCAAAAATCTACAACCACACAACTCAAAATTGCTAAGACTGTTGAGCCCCATAGACTGTTCCAGCCAGAACTTCAGTAAAGCCTTGAAGTTTAGCTTCTGTCTACAAACTTCTTAGGACACTTAAATAGCTGAGCACAAAAGGACTGAACATCAAATGATTCTATTAACATGCTTAACCATTCTTCCATTCTCATTTGAGCTCCAAACAGGTTTATTATGTCCCAAATCAGCAGGAAGTAATTTTAAGATAACAACATCACATCTCCAGAAGGCAGTGTGGGTGATTTTCCCCCTTTGGTCATTTGATGGGTTATAGATACTTGTTGTTATTTAGGGGGAGAGATTCCAAGTTGTTAAATGGTCTTGTTAAATAGGTAGTGGAGGTTAGACCCAGGAATTTCTATTTTTTTTCTTTTCTGTGTCCTTCTTTCTCTCCTGCGTAGGGGTGAAAAGACTTGAGAAAAATGGGATATAGACATATTATAGGAATGATAAAGAAAAAGGGACAGATTATTTAATATGCTCTTATATCTTTGTATATTGATACAAAATTAAGATTATATTTGGCTAAATTGGTATTGATCTTTGTATATTGATACAAAATTAAGATTATATTTGGCCACATTGATATTGATCTTTGTATATTGATACAAAATTGAGGTTAACTCTTTTTAAGGTATTGTATCTAGGTAATGCTTAAAAATGAAATGTGAAGTTTTGGCCTTTTGTTCGCAACTGTCACAAACTGTTTAGGATAATTGAGAAATGCAAACTAATAGTCATTCAAGCATGTCATTTTGTTAGGTACTAGGGCAGTCTATCACAGTTATGTTCTAAGTTAATCAGAAATCAAGTTGCTAAGAGACAAGCAACATTTGCTTATCAAAATATAAGGAGATAGATAGGTAGTCTTCAAAAACCTCAAGAGATCTGCAGAATACGGCATTTAAAGATATTTTCTTAAGATTTTTTTGATATTGAGACATGTCAGCTCCTGACAGCACCCCCTCTTCTACTCCAAGAAGATGATGAACATCGAAGAATCTTCAATTGGAGATGGTTGAATTAGTGGCAACCCTGTCACTTGGCAAGAAAAATCCCTTGCTTCAACTGTAGACAGACTGCTGTCCAAAGAGGATAAAACTTGGAAGCAGATAAGTCAACAACCTAGCTCTGCCAAGACAGTGTAGACACGTCTTTCATAATTCCTGTTTTACAATTAATGTCTGTCAGAGAAACGGGGCCAAATGGCCAAAGATTGATGTTGTAATATATGGAGAGAAATTGGGAACTGCCTAGGTAGCTACTTGTCTATCATTTCTTAGTTTTGGAAGCTGCTCACCCTGCGCTTCCTGTATAATCAGATATATTTATCCCTCTCAGATCTCTCATGTGGTTGAAGACTAGATAGCTAGAGTCTCATAGTTAAATTTTGAGTTGTTTAGGAATTAAGAAGGTGTTCTGGATCTAAGAAGATATTTTTAAAATTGTGATGCAAGTTAGGATGGAAGCTGAGTTGGATATAGAACATTAAACTCATGGAGATGGTTGAATAGTAAAATGTTAAAGTCAGTTCCCAAATATGTATGGACTGGATATGGGGAATGTATGCTAGCCTTATAATTCTCATAATTGTGGCCTAATTATTTCTGTTGTTTTGAATTATATTTGTTGTTATAAGAGAAAGAGCCATTTGTTGAAAGGGGGAGCTGCTGGGGGGAAAAGATATACCTTAAACTTAAAAAAAAAGGAAGTGGATGGAGGGGGTGTTGAGAGTGAAGAGTGTGGGAGGGTGGGACCGGAGGGGGAGAGTAGGGAGGGGATTGTGATTGAGATGTAACTTAAAGAAATTTTTAAAAAATCTCAAATATTCTCATTAAAATATTTTTGTTACATTTATTTATTTTGTATATATATGTATGTGTCATGGTACACACGTGAAGGTCAGAGGACAAGTTGCGAGAGTTTCTTTTGTCCTTCTACTATGTGGTCCCAGAGGCTGAATGCAGGTTTTCAGGCATGGCAAAAGGAGCCTTTATCCACTGAGCCATCTCACCAGCCCCTCAATTTAAACATTTATTTAATAATATTTATTTATTTATTCATGTATTCTGAGTAAGATTGTTTTGCTTTGCATGTAGGTATGCATACTGTGTGCAGTACTTTCCGAGGACACAAAAAAGCATTGGATCACTGAACTGGAGTGATAGCCAGTTGTGAGCCACTGTGTGCTGAGAACCAAACCCAGTCCCTCTGGAAGTACAGTTAGGGCTCTTAACCGCTGTTCCATCTCTAGAGTCCTTCATTGTTTCTGTGTTGTTTTTTATTTTATTTTTGTTTATCTGTTTGTTTGGCTGGGGGTGGGGTTCAGACAGAGTTTCTATGTGTAACTTTGCCTGTCCTAAACTCGTTTAGTAGATCAGGCTAGCCTCAAACTAACAAAGATCATCCTGCCTCTCCCTCCCAAGTGTTGGGATTAAAGGCATGCGCCACCATAGCCTGTTTTTTTTTTTTTTAAGGCAAGGTTGATATTTATTAAGACAAGTATATCTGCACCTCACCAGGGAAGCACAGTAAAGCTGGCCTTGACGACATGGTTGCAAGAGAGCTGACCCTGGTGGTGTGAGCACAGGAGAGTAGGTCCTATCACTTGCAGGCTGCAGTAGACAGGAGAACTGGTCCCTCCCCTCACCTGAACAAAGCCAGAGAGCTAGCCCTGGGGGCAGGAGCACAGAAGAGCCGACAGGCTGACCAACTCAGATAATATCCAAGACCAGCTAGATCCAGAGCTTTGAGTGGCCCAACCCAACATCTAAATTATCTATGAACTGCTTAAGCCAGTGAAAGGGGCTGGTTCTATAGAAACAAAGCTACAGGATTTCTATGACACAGGATAACAACAGTATATTTGAGAGGAATCCCAGTGAAGATCCAGTATTGATGATACAGCAGAAGCCAGAGGTCTCAAAACAGGCCAATGACTCCTTGCAATGAACAGTTGTAGATAAAGCTGTTTGGGCAAAAGGGTATACTGTGTGACACACTGCAGTTTCCACAGTGAGATTGTTTATTATTTTTTTATTTTTAATTTTTATTTTATTTTGGGTGGGTTTTGCAAGGGTGGAAGGTAGATATGGCAGGATGGGAAATGAGTAGCATTGGGGTGAATGATGTGAAATTCACAAACACAATCAATAAAAAGTGAAAGAAAGGAAGAGAGAGAGAGAAAGAAAAAAGAAAGAAAGAAAGAAGGAAAAGTATAGTAGTATACACCCAAGGGTGGATGCTGCCTTTTTAAGAGAGTCTCCTCTCAATGACTTGATCCATTGAGCTAATCACAATGATTTCATAGAAAAAACCTCACATGCCTACCTCTAGATTTCTGAGTTAGAGTTAACCCCATCCAAATCTTTTTTTTCTTTTTTTTTAATAATTTATTTTTTATTTCTTCAAGTTACATCTCAATCACAATCCCCTCCCTACTCCCCCCTCCAGGCCCACCCTTCCACCCTCCTCCCCCTCAACCCCCCATCCTCTTCCCTTCTTTTTTTTTTTTTTAGTTTAAGGTATTTCTTTTTTTCCCCCAACATCTCTCCCTTTCAGTCCAAAAAATGGTTCTTTTTCTTATAACTATAAATACAATACAAAACAACAGAAATAAATAGGCCACAATTATAAGAGTTATATGGCTTAGCATACATTCCCAATGTTCAGCACCTGACTTGAACATTCTACTATCTAACCATCTCCATGAGTTTAAAGTTCTATATCTAACTCAGCTTTCATACTGACTTGCCTCATAATTTTAAAAATACCTTCTTAGATCCAGAACACCCTCTTGATTCCTAAACAACTCAAAATTTAACTATGAGACTCTAGCTATCTATTCTTCAACCACCTCAGAGACCTGAGAGGGATAAATATATCTGATTATATAGGAAGTGCAGGGCCTGCAGCTTCCAAAACTAAGACATGACATACCAGTGGCTGCCTGGACAGTTCCCATTTTCTCTCCATACATTACAGCATCAATCTTCAGCCATTTGTCCCTGTTTCTCTGACAGACATTGATTGTAGAGCAGGAATTATGAAGGACTTACCTACCCTGTCTTGGCAGAGCTAGGCTGTCGACTTATCTGCTTCCAAGTTTTGTCCTTTTTGGACAGAAGTCTGTCTACAGTTGAAGCAAGGGGTTTTTCTTGCCAAGAGAAAGATTTACCACCAATTCAATCATCTCCCACTGAAGATTCTTCGATGCTCATCTTCTACTTGGAGTAGAATAGGGGGTGCT
>CAJQZJ010001826.1:7443662-7457825 GCA_907164525.1 Lophiomys imhausi | reverse complement strand
AGGCCACAATTATAAGAGTTATATGGCTTAGCATACATTCCCAATGTTCAGCACCTGACTTGAACATTCTACTATCTAACCATCTCCATGAGTTTAAAGTTCTATATCTAACTCAGCTTTCATACTGACTTGCCTCATAATTTTAAAAATACCTTCTTAGATCCAGAACACCCTCTTGATTCCTAAACAACTCAAAATTTAACTATGAGACTCTAGCTATCTATTCTTCAACCACCTCAGAGACCTGAGAGGGATAAATATATCTGATTATATAGGAAGTGCAGGGCCTGCAGCTTCCAAAACTAAGACATGACATACCAGTGGCTGCCTGGACAGTTCCCATTTTCTCTCCATACATTACAGCATCAATCTTCAGCCATTTGTCCCTGTTTCTCTGACAGACATTGATTGTAGAGCAGGAATTATGAAGGACTTACCTACCCTGTCTTGGCAGAGCTAGGCTGTCGACTTATCTGCTTCCAAGTTTTGTCCTTTTTGGACAGAAGTCTGTCTACAGTTGAAGCAAGGGGTTTTTCTTGCCAAGAGAAAGATTTACCACCAATTCAATCATCTCCCACTGAAGATTCTTCGATGCTCATCTTCTACTTGGAGTAGAATAGGGGGTGCTGTCAGGAGCTGACATGTCTCGATATCAAAAAATCTTAAGTTAAGAAAACATCTTTGAATGCCATATTCTGCAGATCTCTTGAGGTTTTTGAAGATGCCCTATCTATCTCTTATATTTAGATAAGCAAATATTGCTTGTCTCTTAGCAACTTGATTTCTGAGTAGCTTAGAAAATAACTGTGATAGACTGTCATAGTAACTAACAAAATGACACATTTTCATGACTATTAGTTTCCGTTTCTTAATTATCCTAAACAGTTTATGTCGGTTGGTAGCGAGAGGTCAAAACTTGACATTTCATTTTTAAGTATTACTATGAACAATACCTTTAAGAAGCGTTACCCTTAATTTTGTATCAATATACAAAGATCAATACCAATGTGGCCAAATATAATCTTAATTTTGTATCAATATACAAAGATCAATACCGATGTAGCCCAATACAATCTTAATTTTACATCAATATACAAGGGTCAATACCATTGTGGCCAAATATAATCTTAATTTTGTATCAATATACAAAGATCAATACCGATGTAGCCCTATACAATCTTAATTTTGCATTAATATACAATGATCAATACCAATTTAGCCAAATATAATATTAATTTTGTATCAGTATACAAAGGTATAAGGCTATATTCAATAATCTGTCCTTTTTTCTTGATCTTTCCTATACTATGTCTATGTCCCATTTTTCTCAAGTCTGTTCACTCCTACATAGGAGAGAAAGAAGGATAAAGAAAAGAAAAAGAGAGAAGTCCCTGGGTCTAACCTCCAAAACCCATTTAACAAGACCATTTAACAGCTTGTAGTCTTTCCCCCTAAATAACAAAATTTTCTATTATCTATCAAATAACCAAAGTGGGGGAAACACCCTCCCCACCTTCTGGGGATGGGACGTTGCTCTCTTAAAATGACTTCCTGCTGATTTGGGACTTAGTAAACCTGTTTGGGGCCCAAATAAGAATGGAAAAATGGTTAAAAATGTTAATAGAATCATTTGATGTTCAGTCCTTTTGTGCTCAGCTATTTAGATGTCCTAAGAAGTTCATAGACAGAAGCTGATCTTCAGAGCTTTACTGAAGATCTTGCTGGAGTAGTCTGTGGAGCTGAACGATCTTAGCGATTTTGAGTTGTTGTGGTTGTAGACTTTTGAGGAAACTGCTATTGAAGAAGTCTGCAAGGCTGGATCATCTGGGCCACTCGTCTTCTTTGGTGTCTGATCTGTTTTCTGCTGAAGTTTCCGTTGTCCAGTTGTCCCTGGATTCCTTGAATGGATGCTTTAAATCTCCTGGAAAGATAAGAACAGAGCCCTGCCCTAATCCTAACTCTGGGACAATTACCTTTTTTTTTAGGCGGGGGGTGGGGGGGGGGGGGTGTCAGGTAATATTTTTCCTGGAGCAAATTTGTTTTTTTTGGACAATATATAAAGTATTACCTTTCAATCCGGATTAAAGAAGAAATTATTTTGATATTTTGGAGCTAAACAAACCTTTAGTGTATATATTTTGAGATCTCAAAGGACAATTTGTTTGAATTGCAGCCTGCCTTTTGTAAGTAGCTTTTAAACTTAAATCTTTCCAAATCCTATGTGCCTGTCTCTGCATTCTAAGTTTTGGGATCAAAGACATGTGGTTCCCAACTGATGGGATTAAAGATGTGCTCCTCCACCTGGATCAAAGTTTTTCTCTGTTTAGAGCTTGTTTTGTATCACTCTGACCTTGAGCTCTGAGATCTGCCTGTTTCTGTCTCTAGTGTGTTGGGATTAAGGGTGTATTCTTCCCCAATGATGGGACTAAGGGTGTGCACCATCACCACCCTGTTTCTTGTAACTCTAGAGTTTATAAGACAACTAACTCTATAGTGATCAGCCTGTCTGTACTGGAGGTAAAGGCATGGGCTAACACCATGCATTATTTTACCTTAGTTCTAAGTTTTTTCAATTCTTGGAGGTTTGTAAAACCAGGTTGAGGGCTGGAGAGGTGGCTCAGAGGTTAAGAGCACTGGCTATTCTTCCAAAGGTCCTGAGTTCAATTCCCAGCAACCACATGGTGGCTCACAGCCATCTAAATTGAGATCTGCTGCCCGGGCATATATGTAGAGCAAATACTGCATAATAAATAAATTAATTAATTAAAAAAAACAGGTTGAACAGCTGTCACCTTTAATTTATTTACAGTGTTTTAAACCTGTTACCTGCTTTTTAATGCCAAACCATGGAAATAGCCTATACCTACAAAAAAAAAAAAAAAAAACTTTTAAGCTGCTATCAAGTTTGTGTAATCTCTGTAGCCACCTTCAGTCTAACATTCTAATCTGAAATTAAGGCCATTTTCCTTTCATGCCAGTAAGGCAATTATACCTTTGGTAAATTATAGTTTGAAAATTTTATATTGTATTTTTATTATATTTTTAAGCTTATTAACTCTTTTCTTAAAAAAGTATTATTTACTTCTAGAACATAGTTTCCTCCCTCCTTCCCTCCCTCTCTCCTTCCCTCCCTCCTTGTTCCTCTACTTGGTACTCTCCTTCTCTCAGATGAGGTGGGCCCTCACATATCATACTCCCTCAGATCTTGCGTCATGTGAGGCCCAAGAGCTTCCACTCATACTGGAGCTTGATAAGGCACACCATCTAGGGTGACCCATCCAAATCTTATAGACTAAAAGGGAAGGACAATTGCCAGAGCAAATGTCCTTACCAAATGGAAGAACAGAAACAAACACGTCACCTGTAGAAGAGATGTTCTATACACGAGTCATTTGTAGGGCTGGAGTTATGCCTGTCTTAGATGCTAACAGCCAATGTCACGTAGAAGACATGAACCATTTCAAGCCCAGTCATCCAGGAACATGGTAAGGCATGGCCAAAGGCAGGAGGCAGGGAGTTTTTGGAAACTTTCCATTTTTGGTGGGAACTTTTAGGAATCAAAGCCAGGACTTTGATTGGGGCCTTGACATAAAGACCTGGGTTGGGGGGAAGTCCACTGACTTGACAGGTACCAAGAATAGGATTATCATCCATGTTAGTGACTGGGTAAAGCAGGTCCAGTGCAAGAATTCCCCAGGAGAGGTGCCCTCCCTTAACCCCACTCCCAACAAGATAGAACATCACAAGACCAAAGTTTTGCCTTGATGCCCAGAACTGAGCCTGCTTCCCCTCACCCACCACAAAAAGGAAGTCTGTGCTTAGAGGTCACCAGGTTGGCACCTGTGACTCGGCCCAGGACCACTCTGTGGAAAGGGAAGCTGTGGAACAGCCACATGAGTGGAGAGAAGCAGGGGTTGCCATGATGATGGATCCTTGAGATGCAGAGCACGTTTGACTGTCATGTCTGCAAGCTCAGCACTCATGAGGCTGAGGCAGGACTGCTGTGAGGTTGAGGCTACCTACATAACATAAATAACCCTCATAACAAGACCCTGTCTGAACCCACCTTCCCTTTACCATAGGCAAAGAGTAGAGATTCTGGTGTTAGGTGGGCCTGCCCTTGAGTCTCATGGTGATGACTTATGATATTACCTTGGACATTTTGTAACTACCGTGAGCCTTTGTTTCCTCACAGTAATAAAATTAAAAAACCTATTCTTACCTACCAGATAGGTAATGAGGTCAGAATAAGATTGAATGCATTAAGCTGGGCGGTGGTGGCACAGCCTTTAATCCCAGCACTTGGGAGGCAGAGGCAGGCGGATCTTTGTGAGTTCGAGGCCAGCCTGGTCTACAAAGCAAGTCCAGGACAGCTAGGGCTGTTATACAGAGAAACCCTGTCTTGAAAAACCTAAAAAAAAAAGAAAAGATTGAATGCATTAAGAACTTAACATGTGCTGGGTGTGGTGGCATAGGCCTTTAATCCCAGCACTCAGGAGACAGGGGCAGGCCGATCTCTGTAAATTCAAGGCCAGCCTGGTCTACAAAGTAAGTTCAGGACAGCCAGGGCTGTTACACAGAGAAACCCTGTCTTGAACCCCCTCCCCCCACCAAAAAGAAAAGAACTTAGCACCTGTCTGTTTCACAGAATTGGCCAATAGGCATGACTTTGTAGACATGAAGTTTTCTAGATCTCAAATCCTGGCTTCAGGAAAATTATTTCATGAATTCTGAAATTAATTTCCATTCTTTACTGCCTACCTTCATATTACAAACATACCTAAAATTAGGACTCACTCAGCATGGTAATGTAGTTTAGCTTCTGGTGTCCCCAAAATATGCACAAGGTGATAGAATGACTTTACAATCAGTGTGCTGCATTGGGTTCAGTACTTCATATGCTGGTAACTCAGTTTCTCCAGTTGTAAAGTGAGGGCATTAATAGTATCCACCTTATAAAGTTAGATTTGTTGTATAAGCTTCTGACATATCATAAAGGCTTAGCAAATTCCATTTTTGTTTCTGTTGTTATGTTAGACCAGGAAGGGAGTGGTAGGAATCCTGTGATATGAGGATCTGCTAACAGCAGCGGCCTGAGGAGCTGTGCAGAAGTGACCACGGGGTCAGGAGGGCAATGGTGATTCCTTTAATCAAAAGAGACATGTGAATCACATATGATGCTGCATGCTAGCACTCAGGAGTTGAGGTGGGAAGATCTCTAGTTCAAAGCTAGGCTGGACTACATAGAAAGACTTCAATCTAAAAACAAAGCAAAACAAAACAACAGGGGTGGGGGTGGCTCAGCCATTAAGAGCACTTGTTGCTCTTCCAGAGGAGTTAGGTTCAGTTCCCATGTCATGTGGCTCACAACCTCTGTAACTCCAGCCCCAGGAGCCACAAACCTCTAGCCTCCACTAGCACTCACACTCATGTGCACACACCCACACACAAACACAGACACCCACACATAATTTTAAAATAAGAAAAATGAATCCTAAAATTCGAAGAAAAAAAAAAAAACTAAGCAAGAGCAGGAAGGGGCAGTAGTTTGGAAGCTGACAAATGGCTAATGGAATACAAAAAGATCTAGGGAACAGGTTTTAAAATGAAGATCAGCCATGACAGGGTGCCAAGACGGCTGCCCTGTGGGGATGAGTTTGTAGGTTAAAACAGATTATCAGACTGGACCAGCTAATATATGTCCTCATTGGACTTGGATATCCCCTAATTATAATAGCTACCCATGTAGTCATTTTTTATGCCTCTGCACTAGTTGATAATTATAATACAATAGTTTTAAAAATCAAACCTATGAGTCAGATCATAGTATTAGGTCAGTTTTGTAGAAGAAATCAAGGGTCAAAAGATAAGCTGTCATGCTCAAAGGCATGTGGACTTTAAGTGGCAGAGCTGGAATTTGAATCAGGGATCTTTTTAAACCTGAGTCCTGGCACCTCAGTCCACCCTCTGCCACACAGCTTCTTGAACTCAGTTCACCAGCCTCTCCCAGTATAGCTAGAAGCAGTTTCTCCCTCTTACACAGTCCCCTTCTCAGGTCTCTGCCTCCCGAGCCCACAAATGCCAAGCTCACGAGTCATCTATTTTGCCAAAATTCTGTTCCGATTTGATAAACTCCAGCTAGGCCAGCTCACTCAGCATGATTCAGCCAGAGAGAATAGCGAGGCTGCATGCCCAGCATGCCTACCAGCTGAGCTCAGGCAGGATGGGTGGTGTTCAGGAACCTCAGCCTGACAGATGGCTCCACTCGGCTGTCTTCATGGGCCTGGTGCCAGGCACAGCCTTCACTCTCTGCAGGAGGGAGTTGTGGGAGCCTAGTCCTGTGAGTATTGCCTGTGTGGATATGTGGATATGTGTAGGTACACAGGAGTGGGGGTGTGTGTGATTCACTTGCTCACTTCGATGTTTATGCATGTTTATCTATGTGTACATGCCTAGTTGTGTGTCTCTTTTGCACATTCTGAGGTGCGTGCATGTTCAGGTTTCAAATCTGCATTCTTTTTGGTTGTGTGTGTTCACACCATGAAAGAGGAAGACAGAGAGATGGGGGAAGAGAGAAAGAGGGCTTGCTTTTGACTATCCATACCTGGAGGGGGGAGCTGCTGCCTGCCCCTTCCCTCAGCTCTGCCCTCATCACAGGACTGACAGCCAATAGCAGCAGCAGGAACAGCAGAGTCATCCCATCCCTATTGTGAAATGTAGGCTGTGGCTGAATTTCAGATTTCTAAAAACAGCTTCTTTATTAAGTTTTCCCATAAGGTAGAGATATTTACTGTTAATGAATTTAGGGTTTATCTAAAATTCTGGTGACCAGAATAAATAGCCTTAGAAAATATCATTTTACACACATTTTCATGGGGCTCACAAGGTCCCTCCAAAATCTAGCAAAGGGCCGTAGGTTAAGGAACCAAGCATTTGTACAACATGTAGGGAGTGCCACCTAGAGTGAGGCCCGGTTAGAGAGGCTGTAGAGAACTGCATGTAGATACGTTCTAATAAATAGGGCACTGCAGTGAGTTCAGGACAGATGGGTAGAGGAACTGCCAGAGGGGCTCCCGGAACAATCCCCCATCCACCTTAGAGGCAGACATTCAGGAAGGGCATAGAAATGTGAGAGGCAGTTGTGAAATCACATAGATGGGGAGGGCATGAAAAGCAGAAGAGATGCTGTGCAGGGTCGGAAAGAGTCTGTGCATGAGCCTGTGGAGCCCCAGGCACACTAGACTGAAGACTCTGGAGTTCTAAGAGCAGGAGAGCAGTTTGGCCTAATGGGTGATTGGCAGAAATCAAAACGCATCTAGTATTTGCCCAGAGAGCCAACAGGAATCTGTTGTAATAGTCCCTTTGAGAGAAAATGAAGCTACAGGAATGTGGGGGAAACTAGAGGAAGGGTTTGAAATGAAGATATCTACCAGATAAACCAGTCAAGAACCAGGCTGAGAAGCAGAAAGGACGAGTGCTGGCTTTGGTGTTCTACCTTGCCAGAAAGGTAGATGTTAGTGCCATTTGCTGAGCTAGACCCACAGTGCTATGGTGACGCCTCTGGGCAGAACAGGGATTGGGGACACAAGGTGATCCTTCCAAGAAGAGATTCACACTGGGAGGTTTGCTTCGTAGATGGAGCGATGGGAATAGAGATTTGGAAGCAGGAATCTGTGAGTCATGAGGGTGAAGTCATGGGTGGTGGCTGAGGTCAGTGAGGGAGAGTGGAGATGTCATAGGACATGGTCGGGAAAGAAGTCAGGGTTTAAGGGTAGAGGGGACAGTGAGAGAGGACTCTCCATATATGGAAGGACTAGAGTAAATTCATAAGAGAACTAACTCCTGGAAGCTAGCCAGGTACACATTTTTAAGAATGAGGAAGTGATCATTAGTGTCCAAGGTTAGAATAAGGTCACGTAGGCGAGGAATGCTGTTGAAGCAGAAAGAAAGGGCATCACATCAATTTTTGTGCTCTTTGTTGGCACCGTGGTCAGTGTACCTGAACCACTCCAGGGAGTATGCATCAAATTTGTACAATGAGAGAGCACATTGCAGGAGATTGTAGGAGGCTGATAGAATAAAGAACTTCAACTTTTAGACAAGAAACAGTAAAAAGCACTGAATTTAACTTCTGCCTAAAACAATGATAACAAGGCAAAATCCATAAAACTATATCAGAGCAGAGAACAGTAGCACAGGATGCTAATTGTTGAAGCAGGGGCAAAAAAAAAAAAAAAGATGACTCCCCATACTGGATCTGTTTGCTATGTGGATTGTTTGCAGGCTGCAGAGCACAGAGAGGCATCCATAGTGGAGCTGGCAGAGTGTCTGAGTGGAGGAGTTACAATTGGTTGTTCAGGGAAGCTAAGATGGCTAGTGCTCACAGGGCACAGAGAGATCTCCAGAGCTCTAGAGAAGAGGGTCTATTAAGTCTCTACCTTTGTGGTTCTCGATGTGTGCATTGTGACCCCTTTGGGGGTCACATATCAGATACCCTGCATATCAGATACTTGCATTACAATTCATAACAGTAACAAAATTACAGTTATGAAGTAGCAATAAAAGTAATTTTATGGTTGGGGGTCACCACAACATGAGGCACTGTATTGATGGGACACAGCATTAGGAAGGTTGAGAACCACTGCTCTACCCGGATATAATGACTAACACACATAAGGAGGCAACTAAAGGCTAAGGAAAGAATGCTGGAGCAAACAGGTGGAACACATTTTGGAGCTCACACAAGGTTGGAAATAGTTCATACTCCTGACAACCAGAGTGGAGAAGCCTTATATTCAGCCTGGGGAGAAAGCCCATAAGGATGTTGCTTGATACTGAAGCCAACTTAGTTCTGTGTAGAGAGTTAGATTAACATAAATTATATTTAGTAAATATCTAGGTTTCTGATACAGTCTCTTAATCCGGGGCATGAAGATCAACTTGGCTGTGAGCAATTAGCTTATCAGCTTATGGATGAAGTCACATGAAATGAGGGGAGTCTCTATGGACTGAAAAACAAGGTTGAAGCCAGGTGAGACAAGGAAAGACTTTATGACCTGGCATTGCTTTCAACTACTAAGTGGGCAGAGCCCAAATTAAGCTGAAACAGGTGGAACAAGGAGTGATCCTATTTAAGGACAAGTGGATGAGCCCAGGAGAGGGGGTGCTAGGGGCTCCATGCTAGAGAGCCGATGCTAGCGAGTCCTCATGTTAAAAAGGACGAGTAGTTTGTATCCCCTGCTGAAGAAAGTGCTGGTGAACTGATGGTTGGATTTCCCTGAGGCAGAAAGAAGCTTGTGAGCAGAGAAAGCCTCAACAAGACAACAAAAGGCCAAGGACTAAACCCTGTGGCTCAGCTTTTGCCTAGAGGGATTTGACCTGTCCGAACAGCGGCCTGAACGGGAACTGTGGCCAGCTTTAAAGACTGAGACAGAGTGGCAGAGTTGCTGATACGAAAGAAATAAGTTGGCCTACAGACAGCTGGGGTCTCCCAGAGAGAAGAAAGCCTCAAGCCTTATTTAAGATGAGACTGCCATAGCCAATTTACCCTGACAAACCTGCGTCTGAGATATTCCAGAATAAAGACTGCTAAGTGCATTAAAGGGACTACCCCAGAGACTGTGTTCCTGGCGACTGAAGACCTGCCCCAGAGACTGTATCCTTATGAAAATAGTTGTAATAGTTATCAATAGGTTTAGAGGTTAGGTCTTAAGGGTTGTAGGCATTCATAGGGGTTGTAGGAATTGTTGTAGGCATTCATAGGGGTTGTAGGAATTTATAGGAATAGTAGTTAAGTGTATTTGTTATAAGTGAATATAGTTATTAATAAATAAGTGATTAATAATAAAAGTATGGTTTCAGTCCTGGAATAGGCTTCATTCCCAAAACTACAAAGTAACCTCAAATGTATCCAATTGTGTCCATGTAAGTTAACTACATCCTGGAACAAAGCTCCAAACAAGGAAATGAAAAAGTCCAGTACAGACAATGTAAAGTTCAGAGACATGAAAAGAGATAGGAAATTATGACTCACAATAATATCAATCCATAGAAACAGACCTACACTGCCAGAATGAGAGAATTAGAAGAATAATATATCAGACATTATCAATATGCCTCATATAGTTAAGAAGATAAAACAAAGCATGGGAATGTTCAGGAGTGGGATGAATGAGATAAAAAGACTCAAACTTAAAGAAGTAGAAAATCCAGTATTCAGATGAAAATATAGTAGATATTTCATGTTACATAATTGATAAAATATAGCAACAGATTAGATACTGCCTAAGATAGTATTAGTGAACTGGAAGTCATAGCAGCAGAAGTTTTCCAAGATAAAATTTAAGTCTTAAAAAATTAGCTCGTATTAATTCTTTTAGTTCATGCTGGTAATCCTAGCACTCAGGAGGCTGAGGAAGAAGGCTCACTGACAGTTTGAGGCCTTCTTGGGCTGCATAGTGTGTTCACTCACCAGAAATTCAGAAATAAAACCATACAGAGTGTTGCGGATAAATAGAACATAAAAAGCTAAGTACGACTGCTTGGGAATAACAGTTTTCTGTTTCTTAAAAGGTTAAGCATGCTGGGCATGATGGCACACATTAATGATACCCCAGAGAGGGTACCAAAATGCATTGATGTTGCATAAGAGATGAAGACAGAAAATTCCTCTTGGATTAATTTGACCAGAGTGAGCACAAATTTTAATTCTCTGCTTTTTATACCACATCGTTCATCTGTCTGAAGTTTGTGGTTACTGGGCTGTCTGTTGTCTGTCTGTTGAGTGTGTCTGAACTGTCCTTAGTGCCCGTGTGTTGTGCCTGTGTGTGAGTCTGACTCTGCCTGTGCCTAACGAAGGGCTTTGCTCTGTATTTATTAACCAGTACAGACAAGATGGTATGGAGTAATTTACTGAAATTTTAAACAGACTTTCACAAGGGAAGAAGTTTTTTACTGACCTCAAGTGACCCAGACTAGCACTTAAAACCTCACACAGAGGTTATCAACTTACTCCCACATGTTGCTTCCAATTTTGTGGTGGATATTTGTTTCAAGGTTGCTTTCAATTTGTTGGCTACTTTCAGTAAATGATTACCACAATATATACACATTGTTCTGCATCAGTGACATGGAAGACTACTTAATTTAAGATTAAAGCTCTGCATTTGGCTTAGTTTTTAAAAGCTGATTGCATAGGGAATTCAAGACAAAGTTAGGTTGGTTACATTGTTCTTTTAAAGACAGGTTAAACCAAAACCATCTTCTTCCCTAGTTACTTTCTATTGCTGTGAATGATGCTAGGACCAAGGCAACTTATAAAAGAAAGTGTTTACTTTGGGGTTTACAGTTTCAAAGGGTTAGAGTCCAGGATAGCAGAGCAAAGACATGATGGTATGAATAGCTGAGAGCTTACATCTTGATCTGCAAATTGGAACCAGAAAGCGAGAAGGAGACTGAGAATTTTGTGAGTCTTTTTGAAACCTCAAAGCCCACCCTGGTGACATATTTCCTCCAACAAGGCCACACCTCTTAATCCTTCCCAAACAGTTCCCCACCAACTAGGGACCAAGTATTCAAACATAAGAGTCATCCTCATTCAAACTACTACGTGAACTTGATTGCACTGTTTTCCTTCAATGCAGGTTAAACCTAAACAGGGTGAGTACACAGTAGGACAGCATGGTCTTAAATGATGATTAACATAGCTTGGAGGTCAGGAAAAGTTAAGTTTCTTTGAAGGCAAGAGCTATTTTCAGAAAAATGTTCCACCACAAACTCCAGCACTCAAGAGGCAGAGGCATGTGGATTTCTGTGTTTGAGACCATCTTGGTCTACTTACTGAGAAGAAGAGAAAAGAAAATTAAAGACAAGAAAAGAGAATCTGGGCATGGATGATGTCCCATAGTTGATTCCTCTATAGCAAACAATTTTAAAAGTTAAGCACAAACTTACAAAGGTTTATTTTCTTTTTTGGGTTTGTGTATGTGCGTGTGCGCGCACACACACACACACACACACACACACGCGTGCACGTGCATGCGTTTGTTTGCTTTTGTAGTATTAGTAATCAAATCCAAGGCTTTGTTCAGGGTATGAGAAAACATTACCACTGAATTACATCTGCAGATCCCCTTATAACTACAACTTGTAATATAACTTCCTATCTCAGTTTGATTTTTATTGATGTGATAAAACACCATGACCTAAAGCAACATGGGAAGAAAAAAGGTTTATATGGCTTATGTATCCAGATCATAGTCCATCATGAGGGAAGCAAAGGCAGGAACTCAAACAGGGCAGGAAACTCAGGGCAGGAGTTGAAGCAGCAGCCGTGGAGCAATGTTAATCACCAGTTGCTTTTTTATGCAACCCAGGACCATGGGCCCAGAAGTAGCACCAACCACAGTGAGCTGGGCCCTCCCACATCAATCACTCAAGGAGGCCAATCTGATGGAAACATTTTCACAAATTAAGGTTCCCTCTTCTCAGATGACCCTAGCTTGCATCAAATTGACATTAAGACAGCCCAACACACCTCCCTACCCCTGGGCTACCCTTTCAGCAATGTTTGTGTGGGACATAGTGTTGGATGATTTGAGAATGCATCTCCCTTTATAGCATACATTGGGGGATAGGTTGGGAAGGTTTGCCCACAACGTCCAGCTTTTAGCCATACATTATGAACGTCAAAGTTAATTTCCAGGTATTTGTTCTTGAGTGTTCTGCAACCTTGATCAGTTACAGCTATGATATGATGATGCTCCAGACAATATTCATCTGAGGCCTGGGAAGGTGGAGACAGTGGGAGTAGATTAGGAACTGGAGAAGAGAATGTCACAAGAGAGAAGGAGAGTGCAAGTAGCACAGTGGCTGACTCGCAGCTGAACCAGAGCTTCCTGTCCCTTGCAGATGACATAAAGATAGGAGCATGCTAAAATGGAGAAGAGAAACCACAGTATGGAATCTTCAGGGTCGTCACTCTGCTGTCACTCAACCACGTTGGCATGGAATTCCCAAGAAGGCACTAAGAAGGATAAGAACCTTTGTTTATTATTATTATTATTATTATTATTATTATTATTATTATTATTATTACAAAGGCAGTAATACCTGACTATTGAAAAAATACTTGCTGGGAAGTTTTTCCTTTAATCCAGCACTCGGGAGGCAGAAGCAGGCAGATCTCTGAGTTTGAGGCCAGCCTGGTCTACAGAGTGAGTTCCAGGACAGCCAGGACTATACAGAGAATGTGGGAAATTTCTGCTGTTAAGGTTGAAGTCTGGCATCACTGGAAAGGCCCTGAACTCAGTACTAAATGACAGACTCCCTTTTTCAGCAGAATCCCTTCCTCTGTCTGATCTTGGGAAACTCCAGATCCTCTAAAGTGTGATATGTAGCTTTCAGGGAAGTTATAGGCCCAGCCCTTTCCTGATAAGAAACCTGTCCAGCAAACATCTAGGGATTTCTGAAAGTACTTCCCCATGCTAATGGTCTTTGGCTTTCAGCCAATGACATTTGTGTATGCCTCTAGCTTCATCTGGAGTTCTCCCCCCACACCCTCTGCCCATGGGATCATTAGGTACTACATTTCCTTTCTTCTGATAGAACCATACCCAGCAAATCAAACATATTCACCTCCAAAACCCCTCCCCACTGCCCAAAGGTTTATAATGTCCCTGATTCATGAAATAAACTCTCTCTCTCTCTCTCTCTCTCTCTCTCTCTCTCTCTCTCTCTCCCATGACTGCCTGAGACTCAACTGTTTATTTTGGGCTTGGGAAGGAAGTCGTCTTCCTTTCATGATGAATTCACCATTGTCGCCTGGCCAGGCTTGCTAAGGGTGCAGAATCCCCTGCCTTGCTGCCACCGACTCTTGACTGGATCACTGCAGGTCACCCCAGTGGCCACCTCCAAAGCCCAAGAAGCACCAAGCTTCTGCCACCTCTCCCACACAATTCCTGGCACAGTTCATCTGTGATGGCTGCTTGCTGGCTGCTCACAAAATAACCACAGGACTGGCCTGGCTGCCCAGCCCAGCTCCAGAAGCTCCAGGCTCCTAGAAGCTGCCCAGCTGAGTGGTGGCAGCTGAACTGGAAGAATGGTAACCCTTTCACTGCATGAGAGGGTTGGGGCTGCCCTCCTCTCTCCTGCGTGCTCATGAGA
>CAJQZJ010001826.1:7432625-7443652 GCA_907164525.1 Lophiomys imhausi | reverse complement strand
GCGTGCTCATGAGAGGGTTGGGGCTGCCCTCCTCTCTCCTGCGTGCTTATTGCAAGAGCTGTAACACTTGGCAGAATCCTCCTACTGCTCCAGCCTTGCTGGATATTCTGTGGCACAGATCCCAACCTGTGTTTCACCCTTTTCTGCCTGGAAACCGACTGAGCTCAGAACTTCTGGTGGAGAAGTATGCACAAGGCCTGAGGCCTGAAGCCACAGAATGGCAGCAGAAACCCTGTCTTGAAAAAGGGTTTTTTTTTTTTTTCAAAGAAAGAAAGAAACTTTACAAACTACAAAGAGGCAATAAAAGCCCTGTCAGTCAGACATAATGGCACACACCTTTAATGCCAGCACTTGGGAGGCAGAGACAGGTGGATCTCTGTGAGGCCAGTCTGGTCTACAAAGAGAGTCCAGGACAGTCAGGCCTCTGTTACACAGAGAAATCCTGTCTTGAAAAACCAGAAATAAATAAATTAAAAACCCTATCATTGCCAATTAATTCCTTTTTATGTACATTAGTGTTTTGATTGCATGTATGTCTGTGTGAGGGTATTGGATCCTCTGGAACAGAAGATACAGACAGTTGTGAACTGCCATGTGAGTGCTGAGAATCGAACCCAGGTCCTCTGGAAGAGCACTGAGCCATCTCTCCAGCTCCCACCAATTCATTCTTAAGAAAATATCTAATGGAAACAACTTCTTGTGTAAGCATCTAAGAACTTCCACTTTTGTAATTTGGGAATCTGGACACTGAATCCAGGTCCTGAGATATGCTAAGCACAAGGGTATCTCTCTCACGAAATAACACCCCCAGCTTACACTTTCACTTTTATCTAACATTTTGAAAATTAATACATACCCAAGACATTTAATTTTTTTTGAAGTTAAAATATAGTTACATTTTTTCCCCTTTTCCTTTCCTCCCTCTAAGCCCTCCCATGTGCTCCGCCTTGCATTCTCTAAAATTTGTGTCCTCTGGCCTATTTGTCTTCCATTGTTGTTATATATGTATTTAAATATTCCTAAATATATAAATAATGTGTTCTGTATAATGTTACTTGTATGTATATGATATCAGGCATGACCATTTGGTGTTGACTAACCAATTGTGGGACTCTTCCCTGGGAAAGACTATTTCTCCTACTCTCAGCATTCTTTACTTGTCTATAGTTCTTTGGGGAGAGATAGATGATTGATAGATAGATAGATAGATAGATAGATAGATAAAAGATAGATGGTGTAGATAGATGATAGATAGAAGAAAGATAGGTGGATAGATAGATGGATGGATGGATAGATAGATAGATAGATAGATGATAAAATGGATGAGTCTCAGCATTACAGTATCCTCTCTTAAGGGCATATCTCCCATGACTAACTTCCTCCAGCTAGGGTCCACTTCCTAAAGCAATTGTTCTCAACCTTCCTAATGCTGTGACCCTTTAATATAGTTCCTCATGCTGTGGTGACTCCCAACCATAAAATTATTTTCATTGCTTCATTGTAACTGTAATTTTGCTAATGATATGAATCGTAATGTAAATATTTTTAAAGATAGAGATTTTCCAAAGAGGCTGTGACCCACAGGTTGAGAACCTCTGTACGTTCTTCCATCTCCTGCCTGCCACAAACTGGAGGCTGGGTCTTCAGCATATGGGCCTTTGAGAAATACTTAAGATCTGAAGTCTAACAACCATATAAACTAGGAAGCATTTAAAAACCCTCCAAGTTCTGTCCTATCACTTTTTCCTACTTCCTCAAATCCCCTTGGTGGCTTTTCAGCCATTTCTTTTTGGCATGTATACAGCTTCTTTGCCCAAATAATATAGTTATTTTTGATTAATTGATTAATTTTAATTAATCAACTTTAGATATGGCACATTGATCATGTTTTATGATATCCCAGGATATATAGTTTCCTAATGCCCCATTCCTCTGTTGATCCCCCCCACTCTCCCAAAAGAATGGTAATATTTTGACAAGTTAGTATTTAGTGTTTACATTATTATGCCTATACATGTAGTACTTACAGCATTTATCTACTATATTATTATAAGTATACCAAAGTTGTATTCCTTTTCATACCTTTGTTCTTTGTAAAGTAAATAAATGCCTTTGGGGATGGTAAGATGGGATCACTGTATAAAATTGCTTATCATGCAAGCCTGATGTCCTGAGTTTAATACAAAAACCCACAGTGGGAAGAAGGAACTGGCAACCAAAAGATGGTCTCTGACCTTCACATGCATACCACAGCACATGCACACACTCGATCTCACACACACATACACATGGTAATAACAAATACATTGATTAAATAATATTTTTGTAATAATTACCAAATAGCTAATTGTTCTGGCACCTTCCAGAGATTTTTCTCAACTGCTTTCTTATGGTGAATTGTACCAAGTAATCTGTCAGGGCTGTTTTTCTCTCAAAGGTCTCCCATACCCCACCAGCCATATTCCCTATCTAACTTGTTTGCCGTTTTTTTCCTATCTGCTCAGCTGTCTTTTGGGCACTTCCCTTCTCTGTTATCCAGGGAATTCTATGTCTCTTCTGGGTTAGAGTCCCTGTGGCCTAGTTTGGATCTTCTCTTTCTTGATTTGTCTGATTATTGGGAGATCACATCAGTGTTAGCCTGAGCAATCATCACTTGGCCTGTTGTGTGTGTGTGTTTGTGTTTCTTTTTTTTTTTTAATTATTTTTTCAAGTTACATCTCAATCGCGTTCCCCTCCCTACTCCTCCCTCTGGTCCTACCCTCCCACACTCTTCCCCCTCAATCCCCCCATCAACTTCCTTTTTTTTAAGTTTAAGGTATATCTTTCCCCCCCAACAACTCCCCCTTTCAGTCCAACAAATGACTCTTTCTCTTATAACAACAAATACAATACAAAACAACAGAAATAATTAGGCCACAGTTATGAGAATTTTAAAGCTTAGCATACATTCCCAGTGTCCAGTCCATACGTATTTGGCAACTGACTTTAACATTTTACTATTCAACAATCTCCATGAGTTTAAAGTTCTATAAGCAACTCGGCTTCTATCCTAACTTGCATCACAATTTTAACAACCTCTTCTTAGATCCAGAACACCCTCTTAATTCCTAAAGAACTCAAAATTTAACTATGAGACTCTAGCTATCTAGTCTTCAAGCACATCAGAGATCTGAGAGGGATAAAAATATCTGATTATATAGGAAGTGCAGGACCAGCAGCTTCCAAAACTAAGAAATGACAGACAAGTGGCTACCTAGGCAGTTCCCAATTTCTCTCCATATATTACAACATCAATCTTCGGCCATTTGGCCCCATTTCTCTGACAGACATTAATTGTAAAGCAAGAATTATGAAAGACTTGCCTACCCTGTCTTGGCAGAGCTAGGCTGTCGACTTACCTGCTTCCAAGTTTTGTCCTTTTGGGGCAGCATTCTGTCTACAGTTGAAGCAAGGGGTTTTTCTTGACTTGGCCTCCCTCATAGGGCAGGTTGCTCCCTCTCAACCCCATGCCAAGCTGGGGTCCAAGGGTGTTGTGTCAGAATCAACCATTAGATACTCTTCACTCCTTTCCTTGATGACAATTCTGTTTTCTTGTATGTTTTCATGAGAAGGGGACACACAAGACATTGTGTGTCTGAAATGTCTTCATCCTATCTTTATACTTATTATGCATTGGCAATTCTTTTTTCATTGTTTGAAAATTTCATACATGTATATGAGCCTATCCCTATCCCCTCCCCTCCAATTTCTCCTCTATTCCACCCCCCATTACTTCCCTTCCCAACTTCATGTGCTCTTTATTAGAAAACCACAAAGTCTACTTATTCCTGGGTATTGAGTCATTGAGGGTTAGAATTGTTGTTCCCATTCTTTTTTTTTTAAGATTTTTTTGAGACACAGTTTCTCTATGTAACAGCCCTGGTTATCCTGGAACTCACCTAGACCAGGCTGGCCTTGAACTCACAGAGGTCCACCTGCCTCTGCCTCCTTAGTGCTGGGATTAAAGAGGTGCACCACCACGCCCGGCCAATACAGACAGCTTTGAACTGCCATGTGGGTGCTGGGATTTGAACTCAAGTCCTTTGGAAGAACAGCCAGTTCTCTTAACTGCTGAGCCACCTCTCCAGCCCATTGTTTCCATTCCTAAAGAAGGAAACAGTTTATCCAAGAGCAGGAACCAACACAAACTTGCCTCTACCTAGACACTTTCTGTTTCTATACAAATATGCACATCACAAGTTACAAACAGAAAACCAAAGCAGATGCACTCCACAGAGATTTTTTTGGCCCCTCTAGGGTTTTTTAAACTCAAGAAACTTCATATAAAAAGTAAAGTGTTTAGATTGTCAAGAAATCCAAAGACTTAGGTTGTGGTGCTAGACTAGCAGGTACCAGGCTCAGGGTTTGATACCCAGTGTTGGGAGAAAAAAAAACCAAGGACTAAAATCAAAAGATCTGTCAGTATTAGAACTGCATTACTATAGGCACTATTGTTTGGGAGTTGTGCCTATATCCTTAAATGTGGACCCTTCCTCTAGCTTGCCTCAGTCTCCAAAACGACCTATCATCTTATGCCTGCCAACAGTACCCCCATGTCATTTATTGTCACCTGTCTTGTTTCTGATTCCATTTGCACATAATATGAATTTTAAATTGAACACTGAGTCTTACTACACTGCCTAGTCTGGCCCTTTTGGATTAATTGTGATGAGTGACTGTTTGCTGTGTTACCTGCTCCCTTTACAGGTGTGCCAATGGATTAGGCAAGACCCTCTTGTGTCCTTTTCTATCTCATCCAGAGATGACGAAGGATCCAGGAGTGGAAATCTGAAACTTAGAACAGAGACTCTGAGGCAGGAGTTACCAGAGCTGAATCCTAGTAATACTGTGCTCTAAAGAAAGGTTCCTGTAATGGTAAATTTTATTTATCATGCATATATTGATTTAACAATTACCTAATAATTGCCTATAAAATTCCTAAATCCTGGTGGCGCACGCCTTTAATCCCAGCACTTGGGAGGCAGAGGCAGGCGGATCTCTGTGAGTTCGAGGCTAGCCTGGTCTACAAAGTGAGTCTAGGACAGCCAGAGCTGTTATACAGAGAAACCCTGTCTCGAAAAACCAAAAAAAAAAAAAAAATTCCTAAATCCTAAACCCAAACCCTAACTCTAAAATCTAGCACCTAAAATTTCTTAATACCTATAATACAAACATTTAACATTAGCCTAAGGTTTCTCAAAAGGATATTTTCCTCTGGGCAAGGGTCCTTATGGATGGCTGATCTTCATACAATCTTTCATTCTTAAAGTCTCTTAAAGTCTGTGAATTTCGTTTGTCAAATCCTAAGACAGTTTGTCAAGCAGGAATCGCCTTTGTGGTTTTAAGACAAATTATAACATATGAAAAGTCTCCCAGGCGGCTCACCTGTTCAGATGCTAATTTGCCTGCAAAGGTCCTATTTCGGTGTTCTGTCTGATCCGGAAGTCCCTGGCTCTGAGGAAAGACAATTTTGGGCCTAGGTGCTCCAGAATCTCAGGGATAATCCATCTCCTCGTCAGACCCTAAATGGGTCAATATATGATGGTGAAGCTTTCCAATGAGGTTGATGTGAGTTCTCTGCCAGATGAGGAAGAGGTGAAACAGAAAGTGGAGCCAACCTCTGTCTACGTGAATCTTGACTTAAATACCTTCACCAGACTCTTTCTTGCTCTTTTCAAGTTATGCCCCTGGGCTTTGTCTCTTCAAAAGCTTTTTGCAGAGGGGTGTGAATTCACAGGCGGTCCTCTGGGTATGGGGGCCCCAGGGCATGTCCCTGACCCCAATCTCAGGATCAAAGAGGTCCTCTATCCTGGGCAAGTTCCCAAGGACATGTCACTTCGGAAGTAAGTCTTTTATCTTAATGTCCAGGCTTTTGCTATCCCAAGTTTCTTATGCTATTAAATGCTAACACTAATCGTACCATAGGTTCCATTAGCTCCCACCACCCAAGTCCTAGAACTGCCCTGATGTCTTCCCTACCTCCCTTTAGTTACTTGGTAATTTAATGGATTCTATCAATGTCTCCATTGTCCTTTCAGTACATTCCTTACACATACACATTTTCTTTTGCCTCAGCCAGATTTGCATATCATTTCTTTTAATTTTTTAAAGTAAAGTTATTTGTGTGTATACATGTGAGGGGGTATTGGTTTAGAGGTATGTGAGCATGCATGTAGGTGCTTGTGGGGGCCAGAAGAGGGCACTGGATCCCCTGGAGCTGGAGTTGCAACTGTGAACCACCTGGTGAAATGCTAGAAATACTCAGGTCCCTGGAAAGATTGATATGTGCTCTTAACCGCTCAGTCTTCTGTTCTGTGTGTTTTGATGAGGTCCATCTTATGTGTTCTTTGTCACTAATATTTAGATGTATACTCTTCCAGATGGATGCTCCATTGGTTTTTTTTATGTTTTGTTTGGTTTGGTTTGGTTTAGTTTTTCGAGACAGGGTATCTCTGTGTTAGTAGCCCTGGCTGTCCTGGACTCACTGTGTAGACTAGTCTGGTCTTGAATTCATGGAGATACCCCTGCCTCTGCCTCTGTCTCCCGAATATTGGGATTAAAGGTGCACGTCCATACCTGGCAGATGTTTCACTGATAAAGAGATGATGTGGGGGCTGGAGAGATGGCTCAGAAGTTAAGAATACTGGCTGCTTTTCCAGAGAAGCCATGTTTGGTTCTCAGCACCCATACAGCAGCTCACAACTATCTGTAAGTCCAGTTTCAGAGAATCAGACACTTTCTTCTGTCCTCTGTGACCACCAGACACACATGTGATGCATTTACACACATTCAGACAAAACACCCAAAACATCCTTGCACAAAAAAATTAAACATTTTAAACAATTTCAAAAGAGGTTGATGTGTATACTTTACTGCTTCATTGACTTAAAAGACTGAGTAATTCCAAACACTGGACATTGCCATTAGATCTCATAGCATACAGTGCATAAATTTATCACCATTCACTTAATTGGTCACCTGGACATACAGTTAAGTCAGTCAAAACATACTGTTATTATAAGCAATTGTGGGTTTTGTTTGTTTGCTTTATTTTGTTTTTAATTCTTTTAAGATCTAGTCTTGCTGTATAGTCCAGATTGGTGGAAACTCACTGTTGGTCCCAAAGACCAGGAAGTCCTTTGGCCTACCTGCTAGGATTGAAAACATGCATTACCATCTGGCTACAAGCCATTCTGACAAAAGCATTTTTGCTTATGTCTAAATGAATGAAGTGATTAAAAACCAAATGTAAAGCCGGGCGGTGGTGGCGCACGCCTTTAATCCCAGCACTTGGGAGGCAGAGGCAGGCAGATCTTTGTGAGTTCGAGGCCAGCCTGGTCTACAAAGTGAGTCCAGGACAGCCAGGGCTACACAGAGAAACCCTGTCTCGAAAAAACCAAAAAAAAAAAAAACCAAATGTAACCCAAATGGTGGCTCACACCTTTAATCCCAACACTCAGGAGGCAGAGGCAGGTTGATCTCTGTGAGTTCACGACCAGCCTGGCCTACAGAGTGAGTTCCAGGCCAGCCTGGAACAGCCACTCTTTATAGAGAGACCCTGTCTCCCTGCAACAGCAACAAAAGAAACCAATGGATAGATGCAAGGAACAGAATGAGGAAGGCTTTTGTTTCTTGAACAAACTTTTAAAATTAACATACAAAGTACCAGGTTCATTATCACATTATCAGGGATACTTTGCTTTTGTTGATATTCCTACCTGCCTTCCTCTCCTCCCAGCAGTAGTCTCCATTCTACTGCCAATTAGCACACATTCGGTGACTTTCCCCCTCCCTTCCTTCTTCTGCCCTCTTGCTCTCTTTGTAGTTTCATGAACCACACCCCTTTCACACATATAAAGATTCAAAGTAGGACCACATAGGAGAGAAAATGTGCTATTTATCTTTCTGGATCTCTCTAGGTTACTTAGGGTGTTATAATAATTTCCCATTCTATCCATTTCCAGGCAAAGGCCATAATTTCATTTTTCTTTATGGCTGAATAAAGATTTAAAGTTTATGTGTATATTATCTTTATTCATTCATCTGTTGGTAGACATCTAGTTCCATTCCTAGTTCTTATGATAAGTAAAGCAACTAACCCAGGTGTACAAATGCCTCTATGATAGGACTTAAGAGTTCTTTGGTTGGTGCTGGAGAGATGGCTCAGTGGTTAAGAGCACTTGTGCTTACAGAGGACCCTGTTTTGATTCCCATATGGTGGTTCACAACCACATATAACTCCATTTTCTAGGGGACCCAATGCTCTTTTCTAACCTTCATAGGCATTAGGCACACATTAGTGCACATAAAAGAAAATCTGAGAGAGAGACAGAGAGAGAGAGAGAGAGAGAGAGAGAGAGAGAGTATGTGCTCACAAGTGGTATAGCTGAGTCCATTTTCAGTATTTTGAGGAACCTCCATACTGATTTCTGTAGTGGCAGCACTAGTTTATACTCCTTCCAGCAATGAGTAAGAATTCCTTTCCCACATGCAAACTTGTACAACCACTTTGGAAATCAATCTGTCAATATCTTAGAAAATTTCAAATAGTTCTACCTCAAGACTCAGCCATACCCCTCCTGGGCATATATCCAAAATATTCTCCACCAAACCACAAGGACATCGCCTCAAC
This sequence comes from Lophiomys imhausi, assembly GCA_907164525.1. NCBI lineage: Eukaryota > Metazoa > Chordata > Mammalia > Rodentia > Muridae > Lophiomys > Lophiomys imhausi. The sequence continues at coordinate 7,434,981 of CAJQZJ010001826.1, read as the reverse complement.
AATGTTCATAGCAGCTTTATTTGTAATAGCCAGAAACTGGAAACAACCCAAATGTCCTTCAACTGAAGAATGGATTAAAAAAAAAACAAAAAAAAAATCTGTGGTACATTTATACAATGGAATACTGCACAGCTATCAGAAACAAGGAAATCATGCAATTTGCAACCAAATCAATGGAACTAGAAAAGCTCATTCTAAGTGAGCTAACTCAGACCCAGAAAGTACATCGTATGTACTCTCTTCTAAGTGGGTATTAACCATATAGCACCATCCTACAACCCACAGATCTAAACAGGCAAGAACCTAGTATAACTATCCTAGGAAAAACTCCACCCAGCAGCGAGTCATGGAGCCTGTTGTTGGTTAGTGGAACACCTTACCCTAGCTGGACAGTCATATCAAGCCCCAGTACAAGAGGAAGCTCTTAGCTCTCGTGTGATTGATGAACTGAAAGGGTTTGATATGTGGGGGCTCCCCTCATCTGAGGAGAAAGAGAGGACAGAGATGAGGAAGAGGGAGGGAGAGACCAGAAAGGGGGGGGGCTTTGATTGAGATGTAACTTGAAAAAATAAACTAAAAAAAAAAAGAATTCTCCCCACATACCCAATTTAGCCAGCATTTGCTGTCATTTGCTTTCTTGATAACCATTCTGATTGGGATGAGATTTAATCTCAAAGTAGTTTTAATTTGTATTCTAATGACTGTGAGTGTTGAACAGTTAAGAAAACATTGGCCATTTGTGTTTTGTCTTTTAAGAATTGTCTGTTCAACAAAACTCCAGCATAGAAGGGGAAGTGGGCACAAAGTCCCACCTCTAACCCAAAAACTGTTTGCAACTGATGCCTGCTAGGAGAGGGAAATCACTTTTCTTCAGCGGTGTGATACTGGGCTTAGCAGTCATGCTCTAGGGCAGGCCCGGTGCTCCGGAGGAACTGACCAACACAAGATAGACTCTATTTGTGTGTATGTGTGTGTGTGTGCGTGTGTGTGTGTGTGTGTGTGTCTGTCTGTGTGTATGTGTGTGTGTCTGTGTGTCTGTGTGTGTGTGCCTGTGTGTGCACGCGCATGTGTGTGCGCGCGTGTGTGTGCGTGTGTGTTTTTTGTTTTGTTTTGGTATTATTATTGTCATTTGAGATTTTTATTGTTTCTTTTAATTTTTCTTCTCTGTGTGTTGGTGTGTGTGTTTTCTGAGAGAAAAACCATGAAGTTAGATGGGTAGAGAGGTAGGGAGGATCTGGGAGGAGTTGGGGGGACGGAAAAGAATATGATTGAAATATATTATTTAAAAAAGCCAATAAGAGAGCCAGGTGTGGTGGCCCATGTCTTTAATCCCAGCACTTGGGAGACAGAAGCAGGTGGATCTCTGTGAGTTCAAGGCCAGCCTGGTCTACAAAGTGAGTCCAGGACAGTCAGGGCTACACAGAGAAATCCTGTCTTGAAACAACAGCAACAAAGCCAATTAGGTAAATACATAGATGATGATGATGATAGATAGATAGATAGATAGATAGATAGATAGATAGATAGATAGATAGAATTGTCTATTCAGTCCACTAGCTCATTTATTGATCAGAGTAATTATTTTGGTGTTTTATGTTTGTGGTTCCTTATATAGTCTAGATATTAACTTGAAGTCTGAAGTAGAGATGCCAAAGATTTTCTTCCATTCTGATCTTAGCTGTCTTTCCACTATGCTGATAGTTTCCTTCGTGGTAAAGAAGCTTTTTACTTTCACCCAATGCCACTTGCCAGTTCTGTGCTAATGGAGTCCTTTCAGAAAATTCTTTCTTACACCTATATCTTGAAGCATCTACTTTATGTTTTCTCCTCGAAATTTCAGTGTTTAAGGTTTTAAATTCAGGTTTTTAACTCATTTTGAACTAATTTTTGTGTAGGGTGAGAGATATGGATCTAATTTCATTCTGTTTCATGTAAGTGTTCAGGTTTCTCATCACCACTTGTTGAAGAGCACTATGAGGAAAATACAAGAAGAGAAATTACTCATCAAGCCTGCGCTGGCACAATGTAAACATGGAATGAAAAGCAGTAAAAGCCAAGGGTGGAAAGCTAGGCGCTGGACAAGTGATGAGAGCCATGATTATCAATTTTATATGCTTAGAATCAGAAAGCAAAGAGGTGTCTTAAAATAGATTTAAGGGCTGGAGAAATGGCTCAACAATTAAGAACATGTACTGCTCTTTCAGAAGACCTGAGTTCAATCTCCAGAATCCATGTCAGGAATCTCACAACTGTTGTAATGCCAGTTCCCACCTCTGCCTCCAAGAGTACTTGTACCCATGTACAGACACCACACACACACACACACACACACACACACACACACACACACACACAC
>CAJQZJ010001826.1:7334859-7432615 GCA_907164525.1 Lophiomys imhausi | reverse complement strand
CACACACACACACACACACACACACACACACACACACACACACACACACACACACTTAGTATGTAAAAGTAAAAAGAAGTCTTTCAATAACAAGGTTGAAACTGATACTACGAGCTGTGATTCCCCTCTGATAGGAAACTAATCCTGTTTACCTACAAATCCCATGCTCCTGAAAAACAAAAAGAAAACCAAGTCACATCTGCCAGGAGAGGACGAAGCTTTAGGAGGAAGACAGTTTTCTGGGTCAAATCATTGACTTATAAATAAAGGAATGGTAGTGGCATGTATATGAGTAATTCCAACAGGAAGGAAGAAGATTAAAAAACCATGTCTGGAGCGATATTCTTTTAAAGTGCTAGGTAGGCTATGTGGGAATTGAAAGAACCCTGAAATTTCAGCGATGGTAGCACAAAATTTTTCTTTTATTTGCTTCTTTTCTTAATTTTGAGACAGGGTTTCATGTATTCCAGACGAGTCTGTAATTCATTCTATAACCATGAAGACCTTGAATGCCTGCCTGATCCTCCTGCTTCCACCTGAAGGCTGGGATTACAGGCTTGTGCCACCATGACCCATTTATAAAGTTTTATGTCTTATACCTATGAGTCAGTGGGTAGGATGGGGCAAGGCTGTTCTGCAGAGTCACCGAGGAGCTCAGAGTAATGGCAATTTGTTCTTCTTTTGTTTTTCTTTTATTGTGTTGGGGATTGTGGTTGTCAGGGGAGTGCTCTAACACATAGCCATGCCCCAAGCCCAGTTCCAACATCTTGAAGTTGGAATTCCAACATTCTCTACAAGTGGCTCATAAAGTCATGAAGCAAAGGGATCATGAGGGTAGGATGGGGGTAGTGGGTGGGTGGAGGAGCCTCAGGCTGACTATTCTGTGCTTTGGTCTAGAGTACCATACAAGCCATCTGCCACCTAACTAGCTGCAAAACTGGTGGGAAATGCAGGGAGTAGATGGAATACTTGGTGAACACCACTATTTCCATGATGGGGAACATAGATTATAAAATCTGTTATAAAGAAAATGAGAGAGATAACAGAGTAGCTAGGGTGAAGGATATAAGAAAATTTGTGTTTAATTGTTGTAACCAGAAAAAGAGTTTTGTTTGAGAAGTGACTTAAGCAAAATACCACTAAGCAGTGTGGTACTTGGTCTTGGAGAAGGTGGAAGGGACAATGACAGGCCTGATTAAAGAGACTCGACCCTCTTTGATTTGGGCAGGAAGGAAGTGAAGGAGATGCAGCTAGCTAAATATGTGGGGTGTGGAGGCAGGAAATCGAGGAAGTTCACACCTGAAACTTTAAATTTTCTATCAAGTAGGAAGCTGTCAATTGCCAAGAGTGGTAGTAATTGTGGTGTGGGGGAAGGAGGCAAAGGATCTGCTATAATATATCATAAGGTCTCTAAAGTGGAGTTCAATTTCAGGACTAGAGAAGGTCCAGGGTATAACCCTTGGAATAAATGGCTTTAGTGGGTCTGTGGTTTTGAAGGGGTGGTCACTGTGGCCAACAATTAAGAATGAGAGATGGGGACTGGAGAGATGGCTCAGCAGCTAAGAGCACTGGCTGTTCTTGCACATGACCTGAGTTCTGTTCCACGCATCCATATGGCTCACAACTGCCTGTGACTTATGTCCCAGGGGATCCAATGCCCTCTTCTGGCTTCTTTGGGAATTGCCTGGCTGTGTATATATGTGTATGTATGTATGTATACATGCAAACAAAACATGTACATACAAAGTAAAAAAAATAGTATGAGCCTCAAATACAAGACCTCCTATCATTCCCTCTACTCTTGGACCAGCCATATAAATCCAAGTTCTAACGAGGGGTCTGATGGGCTGAGCTTGACAGTGTGAACCTCTAAGAATCAGCAAAGTTAAGCATGTCGTAGAAGTGAAGCAGGACGTTGGCACAATGGGGTATGAATGGCATCAGTAGTGTATAGAGCAGGCAGCTTCTGATCAAAGACTGGGAGAGTATACACAGGACATGTGACCCTGACAGGAAGCCAGGCAGGAGACAGTGGTCCTCCATGAAAATAAACTTTGTGGATATTTTTGTTAATTTGTTTGATTTTCTTTCTTTCCCCTTCCTTCCTTTCTTCCTTTCTTTTTATTTTATTTTTTTAGTTTTTTGAGAAAAGGTTTCTCTGTAGCCCTGGCTGTTCTGGACTCACTCTGTAGACCAGGCTAGCCTTGAACTCACAGAGATCCACCTGCCTCTATCTCCTGAGTGCTGGGATTAAAGGTGTGTACCACCACACCCAGCTTTTTTTTAATTTTTGGTTTTTCAAGACAGAATTTCTCTGTGTACTCTTGGAATTTGCTCTATAGACCAGGCTGGCCTCAAACTCAGAGGTCCACCTACCTCTGCCTCCAGCGTGCTGGGACTAAAGGCATGCGCCACTGCCTGGCTTAATTTGCTTATTTTTCAGTAGTTTCAAGGATTGAGCTGGCAGTAAGTGACATATAATCAAGAGAGGAGAGTCCCTGGGCAAAGGGCAGGGCCTGTCACTTACCCGCTAAGCAGCCTAGCCAATGACTGTGTGTCTCTGAGTTCAGATTTCCTACTGTGAAATAATCAACACTAGCGGGATCATTACATGGGTCAAATAGGTGCGTGGGCTGTGAACTGTAAAGTCTGCACATATGTGCTACTATTTCTATTACTGCATCATATATGCGCTACTATTTCTATTACTGCATCATGACTTCACGGCAGCGTTTGCAGCCAAGTTCTTGATTCCTTACTCTAAATTTAGAATAGGCTTGGGAAGAAGGTTGGGTAAATACCAAAACATTTGCTGAGAGAGCTGCTCTTTGTCAGGAACTGAGATAGGCAGGGTGACAGTGAGAGGAAACAGCCAGGATCTGTGATTTTGAAGTTCCCAGCCTGAGAGACAGACATGGTAGGTAAGCATAGTACACTGTGCCTTATGATATAGCGGTGCAGCAGGGAGGCCTGCACGAGCCTGGAGAAGGGACGACTGAGTCTGAATGAGCTGCATTTATGGAAGAAACATCAGTTGAGCTCACCCTTCATCACGACAGAAAAGAGAAGAGCTATTCTGCTCTCCACAGTTCAGGGTGGTGTCCCAACTAGAATCGAGGGTTATGGGCCCACAGTTGAGTTTGCTTCCACATCATTTTTTTTGGCCAAAAGAGAAGGATGCCTCTTGATCCCATGTGGGAGTGATACTCTGTGAGTTTGCTGAAGGCCTGGCTGCCATGGGAACACCACATTCATATTCTCACTTAATCTTGCAATTTACTGTCAACAACACACTGTCCCAGTGTAAAAGTGCAACTCTCATCTCCCAGCTACGAGGTGTCATGCTTCCCAACTGCGTGATGAAGCCTGCTACCGGCTGACTGTCACGCTTCATTCAGAAAAGGAAAGGCCGGTGGGTCAACATGTGAACAGCTCTCCCAGGAAAGTGGTGCTGCATTTTTTAAGGGTCATTTGTCATATGCACACTGTGATTGTTCTATGAGCTGTAATTTCTCTATTGCACAGGTGGAGACAGTGATCCCTTCTGGAGTTGGGGTAGCTAGCTAGCCAGACCAGCCATGTCAGCCAGCTCTGGGGTTAACTGAGAGATTCTGTTTCGATGAATAAAGTGGAGAGCAAGCAAGAAAGACTCCTGATGGCAAGTTCGTGTGTCCATATGCATGTGGCACACATATTCATATCAACCCATACACATATGTACCTTGTACCCACATGTCCACAATACGTGACCATGCATACATGTACGCTCACTACACTCATACATAGGAAAAAGAAAAGAAAATCTTAGTCATTCTGTAAACTGAAAGGAATACAAATATTCTAAAAGATATTTTTAGAATTAATTTTCTTTTCAGCATGCCTAAACAGTAATTGAAAATATTCCAAAGAGATACTAAGACTCCTCTCTTTGGCTACCAGATGATTGAAACAGGGTACCTCAAGGAATTGAAATTTCCCCCCAGAGATCTCTACCTGGGAGAAGAAAACACTGAAGCCTGGTGCTAGCTAGAAGAGGAACTCATTTCCCCAAAAAAAGATTCCATACAGCACTAGTAATTTCTCAGACTAACTTGTAACCAACCACCTTGCAGGACAGACTGAAACCCAGATGATGGTTAAAGATGGATGGGACCATAACTTGACTGGGACTGTTTAAACTTTATCCTCCAGTCAGGACCCTGGAAGATGGACTTGGAGGTGCCACTGGATCTCTTTGTCCTCTCCTTCCCCACAGTGTGGCCACACTGACTAATTCCTCTTTTTTTGTTTTCATCTGTGGCTCTTTTAATTGGCTTGTTGAGGATGGATAGTGAAGCCTCACTTGTCAGGACTACCAGGGCGAAGGCTCTGACTGCAGCAGCAGCTCTGGGTGACCAACACGTTTCCGCCTCAGGTTCTTCTTAATGATGTACTGCTCTTCCCCCCTCCCTCCCGTCTGCCCGCCCGACACTCTCCATCCCAGGAGCCCATTTATTTCTTCATAGCACTCACTCCTTCACTCTGAAAATCCCTTACCTGGTAGCTGTCTCTGAATGCAAGTTCATGAGCAATCCAGTTCTGTGTCTTGTTCACCACCTACTTGCTGTGCACAGCAAAAGTGCCTGCCCAAAACAGGGAGTGCAATACAAACAATCCTGAGCCAATGTGCAATGAGAATGCCTGACTACAAAAATGTTACATAAGGAAGGGATTGAGGATGGGACAGGGTAGAGTTTGTGCCTAGCATGCCCATGGGCCTAGGTTTGATTTGCATCACTTAAAAGGAAGCAAGGAAACTGAGGCAGAAACTCACAGCTAGAAGCTGTGAGCATAAAGGCTTAGTAACTCTGATTTCACCTTTGGGATTGGACTGAGCCAGAAGAAGGTGATAAAAAGCATTTAACTTGGGGCTGGAGAGATGGCTCAGTGGTTAAGCGCACTGGCTGCTCTTCCTAAAGGACCCAGGTTCAAATCCCAGCACCCACATGGCAGTTCAAATCCCTCTGTAATCTCTGTGAGTTCAAGGCCAGCCTGGTCTACAGAGTGAGTTCCAGGGCAACACAGAGAAACCCTGTCTCAAAAAACCAAAAAACAAACAAACAACAACAAAAACAAACAAAACAAAAACAAAAGCAAAAAACCCCACAAAACCAAAACTATTCAACTTTTTTTTTCCTTTCCCAAAAACAGTTATCTGGTTTTAATCTCCAGCACTGGGTGAGATGGGGGAGTAGTTATCACATCAAAAAAAAAAAAAAAAAAAAAAAAAAAAGCTGCTGACATGTCCAGGGAGCACAATGCATTCTCTCTGTATGAGCTGATTGGAACTTCAGGCTGAATAACTTCCCAAATGATGTGAAAAGTGATACGGCTGTGGTTCTCTGGAAAAACTTGACAGAGATTGTGCGCTAAACCAATTCCATGGAATATTCTGATAGCCCTAATGGCCAATCAGTCTAAAAGACTGTGGCTTGAAGTCAAGCCAGCTGGACATGTCCTGTGCACACTGAGCACCTGTCGTCATAACTGGGCTTTTTTGGACATGAACAGACAATTCTGAGTTCTTTGCCAAATAGGAAATATGAAGGTGAGGGGAGACTTGGAACAGCTGAGACAAAGTTGTTTTATTTTTGGGTTTTTGTTTTTTAGCCAGTGTTTCACTATGTGACCCAGGGAGCCCTAGAATTCACTATGTCACTCAATTTGCCTTTCATTAGCAGCAATCTTCCTGCCTCATCCTCCCAAGTGCTGGGGTTACAGGCATGGGCCGCCAGGCTTGACGCTGAGACCAAGTCTGATTAGATAACTTTTATATGCAATATACTAACAAGCCATACATATTCTCACTTATGGTGCTGTTCATTGTGAGATAGGGTTTTGCTGTGTAGCTTAGACTGGCTTTAAATCCATAATCCCTCCGCTCCCGAGGGATGGGATTTTTTTTTTTTAGGTATGTACTACCAAGTCTGCCTGCAATCATTATTTATTTCCATTTTCTAGGGTGTATGTCGGGTGGAGGGCAGAGAAAGACTGAAACAGAGATACTTGCTCAAGATCATAGTTAATAAATTACAAGGGAAAACTTAACTCCACGTTTACGTGGCTCCAAAGCCTGCATACTTTCTCTCTGCCACATTTGCCTCCCCAGCATTCCTGGAAATCCTCACTGATGAAATGCATTGGTCATCTTTAAAAAAAATATTTTTAAGGTAATGATATGATCTAAATGAAAGGAAGCAGGAAGTAATAAAAACAAGCAATCCATACGAAATTGCTTCTGACTTTTTAACCCATGATCAGGAACCCTTAAAGGCAGGAAAGGTAGTACACAGATGACCCTATCTTACAGAAGGGAGAACAGGGCTGAGATTCCTACTCCTTCATCAAACTACCATCGATACAAAAAACCTGAAGTCTGTACCGACTCCCGGTCCATTACAACCCACTTCACACCATGTTCTGTCAAAGTCACTCAATGTGAATTTGTTCTTTATCTCTCTAGAATCCTTAGCTCTTCATTCCCAGTGAGATGAAGTTAAGATGTTTCAGCCTATCTTGTTTGTCCCTCCATCCCTCCCTCCATCCCTCTATCCCTCCTTTCTCCTTCCCATTCCCCCTCCTTTGTTTTCCTAGGCTTTTCCCTTTTCCTTCTTTTCTCTTTCTTATAGGGTCTTGCAGTGTAGCCCAGGCTTACCTCCAACTCAAGATCCTCTTCCTTCTGCTTCCAGTGTGCTATGATTACAAGTGTGTGCTACCATAATTAGCTTTTAGCCTGCCATTTTTGACCTGGCTCTTGCTTCTCATATCTAGTCTCATATCTGCCATTGCCTCTCACAAAACACTAAGTTGAACAGAACCCACCCCTCTGTGCTACATATTTCTATGACTTCATACAAGGTGTTCTTGGTTAGAACAATTCTGCTTCCCCCTTCCTATTCCTTATCTGACACTCAGTGTGCTGGCTAGTTTTCTGTCAGCTTGACACAGTTCGAATCATCTGAGAGGAACCCTTAATTGAGAAAATGTCTCCATAAGATGAGGCTGCAGGCAAACCTGTGGGGGCATTTTCTTAATTAGTGATTGATAGGGGAGCACCCAGTCCATTGTGGGTAGGGGCACCCCTGGACTGGTGGTCCTGGGTTCTATAAAAAGGCAAGTTGAGCAAGTCAGGGGAATCAAGCCAGTAAGCCCCACTCCTCCATGGCCTCTGCATCAGCTTCTGCCTCCAGGTTCCTTCCCTGTGTGAGTCCCTGTCATGACTTCCTTCAGTGATGAACTGTGATGTGGAAGTGTAAGCCGAATAAACCCTTTCCTCCCCTAGTTGCTTTTGGTCATGGTGTTCCTCACAGCAATTGTATCTCTACTAAAACACTCAGGGAGCCTATTTACACTTTGATGGTTTAGTTCAAAAAGCATTTCCTTATGAAGCCATGCCTTACTCTCTGTGACAGCCATTTGTGTTCCCACAGCAGTGTTCGCACACTTTTCTAGGACTCAAGTAGTTAAACAGTGCTATGTATGGCTCACCGTCTTGTCCCCTGAAGTAAGTACTCACCACTCTATGTATTCTACCTAACTTCAAGGCACAATACGGCTCCAGATGCTCAGGGGTATTGATGTGTCTCCAGATTCCTCCTTTCTACTGACAAGTGAGGAGGAAATCCTACAGGGTGACCACCACCAAACTAGAGCACCCTTCCAGGGCTTTTCCAGGGTTGTTAAAATCAAAGGCATAAACCGAGACTTTTATTTATTTGCCATTTCCAAAGCTTATTTCATAATCATGTCTGTGGGCATGCGCTCTGTACAAAGTGCTTGAGTGCTTGGATCTTACAAGTGGTAATTCAGGGCTGGTGAGATGGCTTATCAGTTAAGAGCACTGGCTGTTCTTCTAGAGGTCCTGAGTTTAATTCCCAGCAACCACATGGTAGCTCAGGACTGTTTATAAAGGGATCTCATGCCCTCTTGTCACATGCAGTTGTATATGCAGATGACAGAGCACTCATATGTTAAAAAAAAAAAAGATAGGCCAGGCTTGGTGGCACGTGTCTTTAATCCCAGCACTTGGGAGGCAGAGGCAAGCAGATCTCTTTGAGTTCAAGGCCAGCCAGCTCTACAGAGTGAGTTTCAGGATAGCCAGGTCTACACAAAGAAATACTGCCTCAAAAATAAATGAATGAATAAATAAAGAAATAAACAAGTTGCATTTCATAGACATTTAGGCCAGGGGTGGGCTTCTCAGAAGCCAAACTGTCATTTGTTCCCACCATGAAAATGTTGATACATTTAATTCAATTTGATGAACAGGGAACAATTTATTAGCAGAAACACAGTATATCATATAAAAGCACCAGGAGCATAGAAGCAGCAAGACCACGAATGGTCTGCCAGCTGACTGTTCCCCTGATACGTCTTTAGTTCTTTAAAAGTCAGTAGTAGCTATTAAAGTACTAAGAATAATTTGTGAGAAGAAACATAAAATCAACAAAATTCTATCAGTTTGTGTTATCTTGGGACAAGGACCATCACTATTTGCTTCCGGCTGTGAGAACACCGGATCTGACATGTGGAGATCTAACATTCTGGCACAAATAGCCAGGAACCCATGCTCTTAGCAGAGAAAACAGGCACATCTTTACACACACACACACGCACGCACGCACGCACGCACGCACGCACGCACGCACGCATGCACACACACACACGTATTTGGAAGGGTCTAGTGAATCTCGTCATTCCAGGGACTTCCTGAGGATGCAATGTTTCATCTCCCCTTAGAACATCCAGTTGTTTCACCCCCTAACATACTGTTTCTTAAGGGATTTCCCTCTAAAATGGAAGAGTGAGAAATGCAATGTTCCCTCAAATGACTTTGTAGAAAGAAAACATTTTGCTTATGATTCACTCAATTCACCATGTGTGTGTGTGTTGTCCCTTGGGGGGTATATATATGCATATGCTGTTGGGTTTTAAGAAAGAAGTTTGCACAGCTTAGTACTTCAGTAACTTTCCCAGACTCATGGAGTCAGATGGCATTTTCCTGACAGCCTGGCTGCTGAATTTCTGCAGTCAGTCCCCACCCTCCTAGGAGAATGCAGGGCTTTCTCATGAGGGATGCCAGCTCTCTGGGTGGGCCCAAGTAGGCTGAGGCTGAGGCTATTTTGAAGCCCAAGAGATCAAGATCATAGGTCTAAAAAACCACAAGAGCTGGAATGGGGAGGGGGGTTGGTTGTTGGGGTGGCTAGCATTTATTTTCAAGCTGTACTAGGTATATAATTAATACAGTTCAATTTCTACTCTCTTGGAGAGATTGGCAGTGTAACTAGCATGTCTATCTTAATGTCAAGCATATTTATTCTTATTCAATGGTGTTTTTTTTCTTACTGTTATTTCACATGCATGATATAGTTCACAGATTTAGAAACAAGTTGTGTGTTTGGGGGTAGGTGCATATGCCATGGCATACATGTGAAGGTCAAGGGAGAGCTTAACGGAGTTGTTCTCTCCTTCTACCTTAGGTGGATTCTATAAGGCTAGAATTTAGGCTACCAGGCTTTCATTGTGCTGTGTGACACATTCCTAGGGAGACATAAGTAAATGTCTACTCACCCCAGGTAGGGAACAGACCAAAGAAAGGAAACCACCCATGTTCAACTTGGTGAACCAATGAGTTTTACTGGGGTTAAGTAAAGGAATATGGATGAGGAGTTGCTTACAGGAGCAGAAATGACCCAAAGACAGCTGCATCATCGGAGCACACCCCAGCATGGATGACAGCTCACAAAACTGGAAATCTGGAGTGCACTGTGTAGCCTGCAGACAAACAGGTTGGAGCTTCTTTCCAGGCAGCTCTCTTGATCTGAGCCTCTTCTAGGCAGCTCAGCTAGTCTCTGTCTCTTTCAGGTGGCTTGGCTCTTCTGAGAGTAACTCTTTCCAGGCCTAAGTAAACACACACACACACACACACACACACACACACACACACACACACACAGTCATTTTCAGGGACTTCCTGAGGATGCAATGTTTCATCTCCCCTTAGAATATCCAGTTGTTTCACCTCTTTAACTGTGTCTTGAGGGATTCCCCTCTAAAATGGAAGCTTTAAACTAGGAGGAAATTGCAGTACTGCACATCATCTGCCTTCAAGCACTTTTACCTATCTTGGCCCATTTTGGTAAGTCATGGTTCTTTAAAGTTTTTATTTAAAATATTATTAAAATCTTTGGATTTTTTTTCTTTTTTACAATGTTTTCCAAAACAGAATTATCAAGAAAGAGTTTGAGAAGGCAGGGAAACTGTACAGTTACTTTTTCTTCTCTTCAGACAGGAGGGGATCTCTAGAAAGGCTTGGCTATCTGGGAATTCACAATGCAGAGCAGGCTGGTCTCACAGATGCACCTGGCTTTGCCTCCTGAGTGATAGGATTAAAAGCATGCACCACCATGTCTGGATAGTTATTCTTTTTTTTTTAAGGCACAATTTTAAAAGTAATATATGAGGGGCTGGAGAGATGGTACAATGGTTAAGAGCACTGGCTGCTCTTCTAGAGGTCCTGAGTTCAATTCCCAGCAACCACATGGTGACTCAGAACCATCTGTAATGGGATCTAATTTCTTCTTCTGGTGTGCATTAAGAAAGTGCACTCATATACATAGAGTACATAAATTTTTAAAAGTTATATGTGAAATTTATGTTTAGGCTACTGTAGAGCGGGTTAAAGATGATAAGAATCTAAGCCAGGGCAATGACACTGTGTTCAAATTAAAAAAAAAAAAAAGACCACAAAAATACTGAAGAAGGAGACATAGGACTTGGAATTTAATGATATGGGGAAAGAGAATTTCACACAGAACACAGCAGAAGACACAGTAAGGGTGCTGGGACTGAACCCAGACCTATGCACTTTAGGCAACAAGTCTCCCACTGAGCTAACCCCTCCCCCTTTCATGCTAAGGAGGTAACTATAAAACACAAGGCTTCTTTTGTATGGATTTTTTTTTAAAGCTAGACACTCCAGAAGTCAGTTAACTAAACTGTTTCATTTCATAGATAACAAGATAGGCCCAGGCATTGCTTTCAGAAAGCTACTTAGAGAGATGGGATTGGCCTTGCTCAAGGCTGTCAGTCCACTACATTGCAAAGCACTGTACATGTTACTGGCTTTAACTTTATTTCAGAATACAAGCAGTGGAGTCTTCTTAGAATCCTACATAACATGTAGAACCTCAGGTGAAACACAAGAATCTTGCCTGCACTCTTGTTACTGAGTGGCAGATTTCCCAATCAAAGATGTGCTGACACTGGTAGATGCAGAACACAGTGAGGATGTTGTCAGATGATCAGAAATGATTTCTGATCCCTAGACAGCACACTGCTACTGTAACCCTGAGGCATGCTATCCTTGCTGTTCAATTTTTAAAGGAACTAGTCATATGATTGTCACTCTCCAAGTAAATCAAGTCTGCCCATTAGAGACAATCCATAGGAATACACAGAGAGACAGCCACTCTAACTGAGATAACTTGATTAAGCGAAGAGTTAAGAGTTTAATGAAAATAATACGAGAAAGTTGAGAATCAATGATACCTCAAATAATTCTCAAGAAAAGAAAGCTTCTTGTAGTAAGAACAACCAAAAACATTCAAGTAGACTATAAAACGAGGAACTAAATTCTGAGGGAGACATAGATGGTGAGGATTAGTTTAACTTTTTGTAAGAAGGGCGAATGGGGAAGAAAAGGAATGAACACTTACTGGTGAGTGTTTACTATATGTCAAGTAGCCGTGCTATTATGAATGTATTGTGTCACTTCATCAACTCTGGGAAGTAGACATAAGTACCCTCCAGCTGAGAAATAGAGCAAAGGAGAGCAGGTAGAAGCGATGAGGAGATTAACTGGCTTATATTTGGGCTCATCTCTATTAAGCCTTACGTAACTTAATCTCTCCTAAGACTATAGCCATAACAATCTGCAAATGGTGACACCGGTTTCGCCTTACAGGGTCACTATGAGGACTCTCGATGCCAAGGGAAAAAGCAGTCAGTGTTACACCTGATGCAAATAAAGCGATTAATAGTTGGGAATTTATTTTACTTTCTTTGTGCTGGAGATCAAAAGTCCTGGCATGCTAGGCAAGTGCTCTACCACTTAGCTACACACCTAGCCACAAGGTTAGCACTTCCAGACTGTTTAAGATCACACAGCAAGCGAGTGGCAGACAAAGTTTTATATTTAGCAAACTAACAACCACACTGTTGCACCCCATTGTTACTTCTTTAGATCCTGAGATCTGGAGGGAAGTAGACAGAACTTTGAAAGAAAACACTGGTGATGTACTGAGATTCTGGAGAAGGCCATAAGATGAGCAGTTAGTTTGACTAACCCTACCTCATCACAAAAGATACTATAATTTTAGTGCAATCCTTTTCTTGGTGGGTGGTACTAGGAATTAAACGTAGGACCTTTGTACATACTAAGTCACTCTACCACTGAGCTCCATCCCTAGCCCTTGAATTTGATCTCTAACCTTTTGTTCTTTGATGTTACCTATTTATAAAGTGCATTTTTATTATAACTTCTCCCTCTAATTACTCTCTTATCCCTATTTCTCCTAAGTGGGTACACGACTAAAGACAATAACTGTCTTTTCTCTAGAATCCATCAGTAGCTAAGAGTTCAAGAGGGAGGGGTAGGCTCCCATGAACACCTCTCTGATTCATTATTGTTTACTGACAGGTCCAGCCTTGTGTGAGTTCACTGCAGGCAGCTACAGCTGCTGTGACGTCATGACTGCATTGGCTTCGTCATGTCCAGAAGACAGCACTTCACAGCCTTTCTCCTTATTTTCAGGTTCTCAGTCTTTCTGTCCATTCTCCATGATGTTTCCTTAGCCTTAGAGGAAGTGGTGTAGATTTTCTGTTTTGGGTTGGGAACTTAACTACAATTAAGTTGAATCTTGCATGTGTGTCTGTCCCCATTTGAAGATATACATGTAGAAGCTACAGTCCAATGATGGGATTCTTCCTCTAGCCTTTTTCTTCTTCTTTATTGAGACAAAGTCTCACCATGTAGCCCTTGGTTGGTCTGAACTCACTCTGTAGACCAGGTTGGTCTTGAACTCAGAGATCCTCTTGCCTTTGCCTCCCAAGAACTAAGATTAAAGGCATGCACCTTCAAGCCTAGCTCTATCTTATTTCTTGAGAGAAGGTCTCCCACTGAACTTGGAGCTTGCCGGTTCAACTAATTGCTTAGTCAGTGAGTCCCCAGGACCCACCCATCTTCACTGTCCACACTGGGGTTACAGATATGTGCTGCTGAGCACCCCCCTTTTTGTCATGGGTTTTGGAGATCTGAACTCAGATCTTCATGGTTGCACAGGAAGCAGTTCACCCACTATGCTATCTCTCTAGCCTTCAATATTAAGAGAAAAGCTAAACATTACTGATTAGAATATTTACTAACATGGAAGAAACAAGTCACCAGTACAACTTACTCGATGCATTTTTGCATCTAATGCTGAGCTGTGTGTGTGTGTGTGTGTGTTTCCAAGACGGTTTCCTCTGTGTATCTTTGGCTGTTCTGGACTCACTTTGTAGACCAGGCTGGCCTTGAACTCAAAGAGATCCACCTGCCTCTGTCTCCCGAGTGCTGAGTGCTGGGATTGAAGACATGCGCCACCACGCCCGGCAATTAGACAGCTGTGAACTGCCATGTGGGTGCTGGGATTTGAACCCCGGTCCTTTGGAAGAACAGTGCTCTTAACCGCTGAGCCATCTCTCCAGCTCCTAATGCTGAGCTTTTTTAGATGGCGTTTTATTTGTGTGAGTATACTCATGCATGCATACCATGGAACATATGTGGAGGTCAAAGGACAACTGTGGGAATAGGTCCTCACCTTCCACTATGTGGGTCCCCAGGGATCAAACTAGGTTGTCAGGCTTGGCAACAGGCATCTTCACCCGTAAGTCATCTCACTGGCCATTCTTTGAGTTTTAAAACATTTTTTTTCATTTTCTTTTGTCTTTTTATTAACATGTTTTAACAGTTTTTAATTGAGTTTTAATTTAATTGCTAAACAGTTTAATTAACAGTTTTAATTGAATGGGGGGTGTTGTCTTTTTGTTATTGTTTTTTCTTTTTTTTATAATTTATTTTTTATTCAAGTTACATCTCAATCACAATCCCCTCCCTACTCCCCCCTCCAGTCCCACTCTTCTACCCTCTTTCCCCTCAACCCCCCATCCTCTACCTTTTTTTTTTTTTTAGTTTAAGGTATATCTTTTTCCCCCCAACAGCTCCCCCTTTCAGTCCAACAAGTGGTTCTTTCTCTTATAACAATAAATACAACAGAAATAAAGAGGCCACAATTATGAGAGTTATATGGCTTAGCATACATTCCCAATGTCCAGTCCATATGTATTTGGCACCTGACTTTAACATTCTACTATCTAACCATCTCCATGAGTTTAAAGTTCTCTAACTTAGCTTTCATACTAACTTGCCTCACAATTTTTTAAAACATCTTCTTCGATCCAGAACACCCTCTTGATTCCTAAGCAACTCAAAATTTAACTATGAGACTCTAGCTATCTATTCTTCAACCACCTCAGAGACCTGAGAGGGATAAATATATATGATTATATAGGAAGTGCAGGGCCCGCAGCTTCCAAAACTAAGAAATGACATACCAGTGGCTGCCTGGACAGTTCCCATTTTCTCTCCATACATTACAGCATCACTCTTCAGCCATTTGGCCCCGTTAAAACATATTTCTATCCTCTGGCCTTTTCACATATTCTGAATGAGTTTTTGTCTCTCACATTATTTCTAAATTATATGGACATGTTTGACAGCGAAACATTACTTGTTATACAGCCCCAAGTAATCTCAAACCCAAACAGTACTCCTGCCTTCCAGGTACAGGTGTGCATTGCAGTATAAGTTGTGTTTTTAGTAGAAAGGTGCAGCAGAAGTTGCTATTTTAGTAGAAATAACAAGGTAATTTTTATAACAGCAAAGTGAGCAATCTGCTTACTGTTTGTGACAACTGTATTCACTCTTTGTTCTCTTTATGAATTAACTCGATAATAAAAATCACTTTGCCTTTTCCTCTTCTATAGATAAATTTTAACACAAATCTAACCCCCACATGAACACAATTGCAGAGCTCCCTCTAGTGTCAAGACATTAGTGAAATCATAACCAACATTGTCCAGGTATTTATACACACACACACACACACACACACACACACACACACACACACAATTAGGATCTTTAGCCTATCTTTAGACTGTCTTGTTATACAACCTGTACTTGGTGTAGATAGTATGTTTACTTTCTTATGAGACACTGTAATTGTAATTTTACTGTATTATCTACTGTGAGTTTTCTTCAAACAAGTGCTGCTATACAATTTGGTTCCTAGTTGTTACAGGCAAAGATGGTGAACAGCCAATGAGGTTAACTGCTCTTCAGCTGTCACCAACTACTGGCAACTCAAATGCATTCTTTTCATCTTTTTCTCCTTTATGACTTATAAAGAAGACAAGGTGAGCTGCGCCTGCTCACACAGCCTGTTGTCCTAGTTGCAGGATGCAAGGCCATCTGATCTAATTCCAGCAAAGTTGGCCTGGAAACTTTGAAGAGTGCTGGGTAAAGTAGGCTCCCTTAGTGGCTTGATCCTCCACATTAGTAAGTGCTCTCGGACGCCTTAATGCATGCTTCTTCAGACCTCAAGCTGCTGTGAATATGAGACTATGGCTGCACAGGCTGTGTCAACAGGTGCCCTATGGTGAAGGATTCCCTGCTCAAAGAAAAATTAAGATATTCTGCTTTCTTTATTGAAGAATCTCTCAGGATATTTAGTATGCTAATGTACACTATGACTCTCTAGTAAGGACTACATGCAGCATTCCCTAAATTACTAGCTGTGGACTCTTTCTTTTAGAATATCCAATGTCATTTAATGAAATCCAGGTTCATAGGAACTGAGTGTGGGAAATGACCTAATGCATTCATTTCTCAGCTTCCATCAAGCGTCTCCACCTGCTGACTCTGTATCAGAATGACTCCTTCCCAAAGTCCTTGTATCTCTCCTGTTGGCAGCTATGATTGTATTTAAAGATCTCAGTGCTCTAGGACTGCAAATGTCTTGTAATCCTCTGGTTTACTGACTAAACAGCAAGTGGCTTCAAAATTCATGACATCATGCTAAGTTTTAATCTTTCACAGGCCCAACAAATCCTTCTGTTCTTACTGAAAACAGAAGACATTTCCACTTTGTCACACACCTTAATCTATGGACTCGTGGGGAATGAAGGATGAAGCTCCAGAGGCAAGACAAAGAGTGACAGTTTAAATTGAGATTTAGCAAAAAGATCTCAGTCATTCCTAGTCTAGAGCCCAAATGACAGCACAGCCCAAAGAACCTGCACTCACAAACACAAGTGAAATCATAATGCAGGGTGTGTGCTGCCCAGTCCTACTGAAAGTTATAAACAGGAGAGCAGGAATAAAAACAGAGGCAATCTGGAAATGGAACAGCGTACTGAATTCCCTAAAGTTAATTTTCCTAGTGTAGCCTCAGTAACTGGCAAGAACCACTGCAATTATTAACAAACACAAACATCCAACGATAAATGTGCATGATATTTAAAATTGATTTTAGATTATCTAATTTCCATGATAATTCAGGATCATCAAGAAGATTATGTTGATGTCAGTTTGTAATAGCTCCTTTAAGCCAAAGATGGACCACCTTTTCTCAAGTAATTTGGATACATTCTTCCTGAAGTAAAGTTTGAGAAAAGACCCTAGGAATTTTGGAGACACTGATCTTATAGAAAATGAGGAAACAACAACACACTAAACCAGTACTTGTTCCATTTTAGATCACTGATTTTGTAAGTTCTCTTCATAAAAATACATATAGTAACAATTCAGGAAGTAATTCAAATTTATAATCAAAATTTAGAATTAAATTTTAAAAAATTCCACTGATACAAATCTAAAATTAAGTAATTTATTTATAAAATAACAAAAATTTATGAATAGATCTGTTTATTGTACTGTGAAAATGGTCTTGGTACATAAGAGAAACATTGTATACTATGAGGACAGCATTCAGAACTGTAAAGACAAAAAAACTATAATTTTAAACTCATTCTTGATTTAGGGAAAAGGCTATAAATTACTGGCTGGAATGCATTCAGCATGAACTCAGATTTGATATAACATAAAGCATGAAAAGAGTACAAAAGATGTTGGAGTCCAATAAGCCCACACCTAAATTTTAACCATAAACCTTCAAGGACCTTCTGCTCATTCTTATAGACTAGTCTTCTTTTGAGACAGGTTGATTTTATCTCCAAGGCTCAAGGCCATTCCCTGTAAAGAAGAATGAAGATGTTTATATGTTTTTATCTAATTTTTGTGATATTGGGGATTAACCCAGGGCCTATTCATGCTGGGAAAGAATTCCCCCAAATGAGCTATATCCCCAGACTCAACAAAGATGTAATTACTAAAACAATACCCATATAGTAGGTTACACCTGCTTAACAAAGCCTCTATTTGATGATATCACATTCAAAGGATGTACAAAAAAGACTCTAAAAACTTTTACTAGTTGATTTTAGTGATGTTGATTAATGCTAGATTTATGCTGTATCTGTCAAAACTCTTCAAAATCTGTTTCACAAACATCACACAGCAATCAATATTCTAGCCAGTATCTTAGAGTAAGCCATTTTAAAAAAAATTCAATTTGTGTAGTGTCATTTTTTAAAATTTATGTATTTTACATATATGAGAGCTCTATCTGCATGTACCCTTGCATGCCAGAAGATGGCATCAGACTTCATTATAGATGGTTGTGAGCCGCCACATGGTTGCTGGGAATTGAACTCTGGACCTCTGGAAGAACAGACAGTACTCTTAACCGCTGAGCCATCTCTCCAGCCCGAGTAAGCCATTTTAAATGAATTAAAGTTCAGAAAATACCACACATATATATGTGTGTGTTTATCTCAAGAATAAAACATAACTATGACAGAAGATATATTACAGAAACAAGAAAGACATGAATTCTTCCTCCTTTTATTCAGCTCAGAGATGTTCTCAAAAAAGGATGTTATTACCTGACTCTTTGCACGAATTCTTATATGGCCAGTAACAGCAGCATCTGGTCCTTGATGAACTGGCTTCTCAATGCTGACATTTGCAAGTGCATCCTCTCCAAATATAGAGCGAGCATATAGGTTGGCTGCCATGAAGCCACAATAACCAGAAAGGGCCTGGAGAGAAATGTGTGATAAATTCAGTACTTTGCTAGAGAATTATACTTTGGCAAACTCAAATATATAGGCAAACTATTATTTAAATTTTTATTTATGTGGTACTGGGTATAGGACATTGTGAGTTTGCCAAAACTCAAAAGAAATATATGTATAAAAAGAATTCCTTGTGCAATTATACTCAATAAACATGACTTTGAAGAGAACACTTATTCAAATTTGTATTTTCATATTCAGTGCTTATTTATTATTTGCCTCCTGTACTAGTAACTTCCATAAGAAGAGACTTCTTTTGTTGGACTTAGAAATCATTGAAGAAGGACTGCAGAGATGGCTCAGCAATTAAGAGCACCGGCTAGTGCTCTTCTAAAGGTCCTGAGTTCAATTCCCGGCAACTACATGGTGGCTCACAACCATCCACAATGTGATCTGATGCCCTCTTCTGGCTGCAGGTGTATACAGATAGAGCACTCATATACAATAAATACATCTTAAAAAAAGAGAGAGAAAGAAATCATTGAAGAAAATAATATATGAACTAAAGTCTACTTGGTTAGCAGTAAACATGTTCTCTGTCTCTCTCTCTGTGTGTGTGTGTTGTGTGTACACTGGACACTAAGCAAACATTCTATCACTGAGCTACATACCTAGTTGATAGCAGACATCCTTTTATTAGTAAGATGCACATTATGGAATTAACAGAAATTTTCTAAAGAAAGATCCTTAGAGATTCAATTTTGTTTTGTCTTTGTTCCAGTCTTTCTTCACGTAGATACAACAGAAAGCCACTGTATTAGAGATTTGTTCTGATTTACAATTAGCCCACAAAGGAGGGGGATTTGTTAATCCAGTGTCACAAATAAATGGTTTTGGAGCAAAGTCTCTATCTGAAAGGCAGAGAAGACAACCCCCCCCCAAAAAAAACAAAAAACAAAAAAACAAAAGAAAAAAAAACCAAACCCTCCAACCTCCAAGTAATCTGACTGTTCTGGTGAAGTTGTATCACCATCAACATAGGATGATACAGTTCAGAAAGAGGAAAGCAGACCACACATCTTGTGGGTAACTTCTTTGAGATATTGTAGATGTTGTTTTTCCCATGCTGAATTATAATAAAACACAGCAGAGGAAGCAGGAACAGGCAGCATTCTACTGTACTACCCTCTCCCAGACTTTAGCACGGTCTAGTCCCGCTGTACCTTCTCCGGAGTCAGGCACTTCATGTTGGTCGACTTCAGGATGTGCTGTAAGTAGTCATTCAGGTCAGTCATGTTGGTGTTAACAGTCACCTGTGAGGAGAAGACTCAGTAAACCTCACAAGGAAACTGCATTCCTGCTATTTCATCCTACAGCGTTCCTCCAACTATGTAGAGAGGAGTGGGAAATAAAAGTAAATGACACCTATGGAACCAACTGGCATCAGCAGCGCTTTCAGACAGACAGTCCACTAGACCATCGAGGAAATAGAGTTCAAGGAAAACTCAAACAACAAAGTCTCTCGCCAGGCCACAGACTTGCACAGCCTCAAGGACACTAGAGCCAATGGTAGACCTGTGGGAGTCTTGTCTACACTGTCTCAACCAAATGAGTTACAGAGCTAAGACTAGCTGTCATGGGGACCCACGCCTGTAGGGTCTGTGCTAAGGAAGTGGGCACTGGACACTTGACGGGGCTACAGAGTAAGATACTGTTGGAATATTCCAAAAAAGACCTGCCATCTGGTTTTATTCACAACAGGGAACCACTAAAGTACTTGCATGATTTCTAGTTAAGGGCAATACACACGAACAGATAAAAGAACTGTTTGTTTTTCACTTCTTTTTTTTTTTTTTGTTTTTTTTTTTTTTTTTTTTTGAGACAGGGTTTCTCTGTGTATCCTTGGCTGTCCTGGACTCACTTTGTAGACCAGGCTGGCCTCGAACTCACAAAGATCCACCTGCCTCTGCCTCCCAAGTGCTGGGATTAAAGTCATGCGCCACCACCGCCCGGCTTGTTTTTCACTTCTAATGCCTTTTAGTGGGAATTACTTCAAAACCTCATCACTAGTCACAATGAAGACAGGTAAAAGAAACCTCTCAAAGACTAACTTTATTTTCCCATTCAAATTCGGCCCACATCTGACGGAACTCGGCATCAGTGCAGGTCGCAGGCTGGATATAGTCCATGATATCAATGTGGATGTCACTGAGTACCACACAGTTTCTGTCACTTGCTGCTCCAGAGACGTCATAAACTGTAATATACACACAGAAAACACCAAAGGGTAGATGTTAGTTAAAAATTAAAAATAATTATGATATTAGCAAGTATTTATATACCCTAGATTCTACGTGCTCTATAAACTTTACCTATCACACAGTGCCATCAAGCCTACCTTACTATTTCCATCTAGCAGGTTAGCAAAGCAGAGAAGTCAAATACGTTGTTCCAGGGTACACAACTAATAAGCAGTAGCACTTAAGACTCAGGACTTAGGCTCAGGTACACGTTTGTTGTTAAGCAAACAGTTCAGCCGGTCACTATTTATATAACAGCTCTAGTGGACCAGGTACTGTACTAGACACATAAGTAGTTCACTAGTTTCAGAGTTGGGACCTACTTATAAATCCAAACCTTTTCTCTAATATTTGTATATGCACTGCTGAATTTTAGTAATGTAAGATTATCTGTCTCTATGACTGTCTCTTCCACAGAAAGTCATAATCTGGGCTGACTGTGGGTGCGTGTGTATAATCCCAGCGGCTTTACTTGAGGCAGAAGTCTCACTTTACTTGAGGCCAGTCTGGGCTACCGGTGAGAGAGACCCTGTCTCAAAACACAAAACAAAGCCAGGTGGTGGTGCTGTGCACTTTTAATCCCAACACTTGGGAGACAGAGGCAGGTGCATCTCCAAGTTTCAGGCCAGCCTGGTCTACAAAGTGAGTTCCAGGACAGTCAGCGCTACACAGAGAAACCCTGTCTCAAAAAACCAACCAACCGCCCCACCAACACCACAAAAAAACAAAACAAAACAAAAACCTAAAACAAATTTAAAGTTATAATCTGATTGAGGTCTACTTCTAACTTCTCTTTTTACTTTCAGAGAAAACTGAGGGTTACCAAGAAACCTTCCTTTAGTTTATACTCCCATATCTAAAAACATTTCCCTAAAGCTACTTTTACCTCCTCCCTTCTTTCTACTCTAACCACTCCCTTCTCACTTAGTGTCTGCAAGAGCCTACTCAGGCAAGCTTCCTGCATCGTCTACAGAGTTACTGTCTATACTGCTGTCACAGAAATATTTAATCATAAATCTCATTTCTAATCCTTCAGTGTCTTCCTGTCCCATGGATAAATGTTTACATTTGCTTTCACTGGCCTCCTTATCTTTTTCTGCCATCGCTCCCCACCCCTACTTTAATGGCTAGGTGTATCCATCTACTTACATTTGTTCTGCTTGCACTCCTACTCATCTGTGGGTTACTTACTGATGGTTTAAAATCCAACTCAACATCAACTGTGAAGCCTTTCCTACCTCCCTTTCTAATCTCTTACACCATTTTGAGAACTGACCAAATCCTTTTATGGACTCAAGCATTGCTTCCCATACAGTCTTCTTTCATAGCATTCAGCATTATGTATGGAAGTGCTTATTTTGCATATATGTTTTCCCTTAATTGACCTAAAATCATCTTAAGACAGATGTTCCTTACTATGATAATCTATCCCTTTAACAGAAATTGCTAGAAAATATTGGCTGAATGCTTCTGTACAAGCTTATCTCAACGTTGGGAATACTCCTGTGTGCTGGACCACAAGGGCCGATACAAACTTTCACCATCAGTATAAATGTTATCCTTTAATAACAAACTTATCTTTACACAGCTTCCCACACTATATTGCTTTCTATATGACACCAAAATATGCAGTGTATCAACTAACCCTAACCACGTTTTGTTATTATTTCTGTCTCCTCATTTTGCCTAGTGGTTTCTTGAGGACTCCTCCATCTAGCTCATTCTGGTATATCTAGAAAATAACATAACAATGTTGGCTATCATAAAGAGTACCCTCTAAATAAACAGATTCATGTTCTACCCTCAAGTCATGTCCATAATGACATATTATCAAATTCTTTAATAAAAAACATTCAACTATCACATGCCATAAAATGGAACCATACCTATATTTCCAAAAATTATTCCATTTTCTGTTGATGCTACCTTGACATTAGCTTTAATATTTGCAAAATCATGAGGAGCAAGAGTCAAAGGAGATGGTTTTTCCACAAGTTTCAGATCTCCTAAAAAAAAAAAAAAAAACTTTGGATATAGTTAAAAGCACATATATTAATCATAAAATAACATCAGAATGTATGTAAGTTAATAGTTTCTAGAAAAATAAAAATGAGATGTGTAGATTCAAATGTTATGAGAAAAAAATAAGGAAATCATCTAATAACCTTGGGAATCATATTAATCTACACAACCTCTATTAAAAGGTAATAGGCACAATTCTATATTCTACACAAAATAACAAAATATATTCATGAGTGGGAGGGGTACTGTGAGCATACCTTTTTATTTCAATGAAAGATTATGAATTTCTCAGAAAGCTTAACCTAGCACTACGAAGGGTAAGAGACCCTTCAGAAGACCCATGCACTCTGAGCCACGGCTCACTGAAGATGGCGCAATGTCTCCTAACTATTGGGTAAGTCACATGGAATCTGGAAGTACTACACTATTCCATACATATTTCACATTTTCAAAACTAGATGTAGAAGTTACAGAGAATCTAATCCATATGTCTTTACCAAGAAGAAAAAAATCCACATGTTGAAAAATGCTAATAATGATATAATTCTGTGGCCACATGTGGAGGTAACAGAAAATGCTTAATTCTCTACCAAGACAATTTACAATTTAACTAAGTGACCTACTTGGTCAATTATGTTTTTTACTTATTTGAGACAGGGTGTTGTGTAGCCAAGGCTACTTTGAAATGGCTGTGTGGCTGAGAATAACCTGGAAGCCTTGTACTCCCTGCCTTCACCCAAGTGATGGGGGTACAAGCATGCCCCAGCATGCTGGGTGAGTGTAGTACTGGAGACTAAGCCCAAGCCTGATGCATGCTGGGAAAGCACTCTACAAATTCAAGCAGCTACTGTATCAGACTCAGACACACCTGCGTCAAACAGAGCATAAGTCAGTCAGTATGGCAAAAGTTCAGAAAACTGGTAGGTTTATGGAGACAAAATTTTAAACCTTAAACTAGGCCTTGATTAAGCAATGTTACAAAGTGCTTGAAAGGATCTTTATACCGAAAGCTTTGCCCTTTCTTAGTAATTCATCATGAGGATCTATTATACAAAAACCTTTTCTTAAGATAAATTTCCTTACCTAGAGTAGCTAACTCTAATGTGCAGTTCTGCAAAGTATCACTGGTTTGGTTTACAACAAGAACATCCAGAACAATATCATACTGATTGACATGAACATAAGCTTCTGCATACACAGGATCCGAGAAACCTGTCAACTGGGTGACCTGTCAAAACAAAAACAGACAAAATCAAATAAATGTAACAGCTTAGCCTGATGAGTTCAGTCCCAGGATCCATTAGGCAAGGGAGAACCAAATCCTGTTAGGCTCTACTCTGACCTCAAATGCATGTGGTGCTCGGTGGGTTAAGGTACTTGCTGCCAAGCTGGACAATCTGAGCTCCACATAGAGTACACGCCCCAACCCACCAAACAAATTAAGTGTTAAAAATAATTCTTAAAGAAAATTCTGTTTATATGCTATAAGCATGATAAATAATGAAGACATTATTTTATACTCAGTGAAAAATGCCAGTCAAAAAGAACAAAAACACAGCAATTCCATTTGTATGAGCAGTACAAGGAGCCAAAATCAGGAAGAGAAAGTGGTCTGGTAGCTGCCGGGAGCAGCAGGAAATGGGAATGGGGTGTTACTGTTCAATGGGTATCAAATTCAGTTTCACGAGATAGAGAAGTTCTGGAGATGGTTGCACAATTATCTAAAAATAAGTAATGCCACTGAACCAAGGGAGTTCAGCAACAGAGCACAATTTCCACAGGGCCCTGGGCTCCCAGCAGTGGAATGAAGCAAAACAAGCATTAGGTTAAAACAGTAAATCTATGTTCTGCAACTTTTACCACAATTAAAAGAGAAAGCTAAAAAACTGAAAGTATAAGACTATTGCTAATAAGTCTTAATTTTTTTATGTTTATTTATTACTTCAAGTTACAATTCCATCACAATGCCCTCTTTCTACCCCTCCCGGTTCTACCCTCCCACCTTCTCCTCCCTCTCCCACCCATCCCACTCCTCCGATATGGGGTGTCCCTACATACCCAGCCCCCTCAGTTCAGCAGTCATGGCAGCACCCCTAGGGCAAATTGTCCCACTAACAGGTACAAAGTCTATGTTCCTGTTCTTTTTGGTGTGTTAGTTATCGTGTACTATATGGCTAAATTTGTTGTTTTTTTGAAATAAGGTCTTGTTACTAGAGCCCAGGCTGGCCTCAAACTTGTGATCTTGCTGTCTCAGCTTTGCAAATGCCAATTCTCAGTTTTGAGGAAATGCTTTAGCAGTTCTGATTCTGTTACTGATTTTTATCTGTAATGGTCAAATCAACTTGAGAATGTTCAAATCATCTGACAGGCAAGGGATAACTAGCTCATAGAGTGTTTTTTTAACTAGGTAGCCCAGACTGCCCTTGACTTTGTAATCTTTCTGTACATGCTGATTTATAGATGTGTACTGCCATGCCTAGTTCAGATGATGTTTCATGGACCTAAAAATCACAGGGACTTGGTAAAAAACTGATGTTAGGACTAAAGGTACAGCTCAGGACTACAGTGTTTGCCTGCCATCAACAAGGTCCTAGACACACACACACACGCACAGCTCCCAAGCACTCCTTAATTCTATGCAACTGGTTATTTGATTAAAAGAAAACATCACATATGCACACCAGGACTAACCACTTATTCTTTTTTTTTTTTTTGGTTTTTCGAGACAGGGTTTCTCTGAATATCTCTGGCTGTCCTGGACTCGCTTTGTAGACCAGGCTGGCCTCGAACTCACAAAGATCCGCCTGCCTCTGCCTCCCAAGTGCTGGGATTAAAGGCGTGCGCCACCACTGCCCGGCTATAACCACTTATTCTTAAGTAGCCAATTTACATATATTTTCAACTGGCTAAGGAGGCACAAGCCTTTAATCTCAGCACCTGGGAGAGAGGCTAGCAGAGCTCTATGAGTTTGAGGCAAGCTTGACCTACACAGTTAGCTCCAGGTTAGCAAGAGCTACACAGTGAGACCCCACCTAAAATGAACAACCAACCAACAAACAAGTCACATATCTGATACTGTTACCTTGTTAAGTTTGGATGCTAGAGGATCTGCTGTCTCTTTCCTCTGTGTATTACCCATTGCTGCCAACAAACTCAGCTGAAACTGATCTTCTTTGCAGTTCATTTCATTCTTAGCAGTTAGTTGCATGAAGGAAATGGGGTCATCAGGTTGTACTGTTACGTTCCTCTTTTCAGATTCTTTCTGTGTTGAAAGAGCAATGCACATGTCTTTTTATATGGAAAGAACAATAGCTTTTCATAAATCTTTCATAGGGACAGACTTATATAGAGACTGAAAAGCCAACAAAGTTAAGGAAAAAAAATGCCAACATATAAAGCATTCTATGGACTTTTCATGTATACCTTACCTTTTGGGATAGTTTTTCTTCTTCGAGTTTGGCAGACAACATTTGGGAAAGAGACTGTCTGCATTCCTTATTAAAAATGTCATTCATTAAAGGTGAGCACTCAGATAAGACCTTGAGGCACAGGGATATTCGGTCAACATCATCATCAGTAATTGGCTTCTTAGGAAGAGAGGATTTTCCCAAATGAAGAATAGTTGCCATGAGCAACATAGCTTCAGCAACAAAAGACTACAAAAGTAGAGAAACTGGTTATTGCTACAATTCTCCAATTGCAGTAATGCCACTCAAACATAACTGACACTTCAAGAATTTACCTGAATTAAAACAACTGCCCAGATGTTATTTCCCTTGTTATTCCCACTTCCTTTTCCTGTTTTGTCCTGTAAGCCTTCTACAGCTTCACTGACCCCTGGTTGAAAAGTAGCAAGGACTTTTTAATGGTTTTCTCTTTAAATTCACCAGAAAGCTGAGAGGACAATGCGCTTCAGCAACTGCTGACCTTTTAGCCATATTTGCTTCCTGCATGTTCACTTTCATGCATCACTTTGCTTTTTGAGACACAGCCTTGAGGCTCAATAATTAAAAAAAAAAAAAAAACAAGAGTCCTCTCTTCACTATTTACTAAGAATGAGTATAATTTCTATAACACCGAAGTATTGATTTCTTATTTGAGAAACTGAACAATCCCTAAGTATATGTACTATACTCTGAATGCAAAGAAATCTTCCTAAATCATCTCAAAAATTTTTTTTTTTTTTTTACTTTTAAACCCAGGATCAGCTTCACACATTTCATCAGCTACTATTCTCTTCAATCTCTTTTAAACTAGACCAATGTCCTGCATGTTTTCGTTTGTTTGTTCAGAGACACAGTTTCACTGTGTAGTCCCCTGGATGTCCTAGAACTCTCTCTGTTGATCAGCTGGCCTTAAACTCACAGAGATCCGGCAGCCTCTGCCTCCTGATGCTGGAATTAATCCTGAGTGCTGAGATGAAGGGTGGGTACCAGCCACCACCTCCCAGCTTTTCTATTTATTATAAATCACACAAGGGTTTTTGTTTTTTTAAAAGCAAGATGAAGAGATGGCTCAGTGGTTAAGAGCACTTGCTATTCCTGCACAGAACTCTGGTCAAACTCACAGGCTCACTCTGGTTTCAGGGGATCTGATGCCTCTTCTAGCCCCTGTGGACACTATATGCATGTGGTACAAATAAAGACAAGTAGGCACACAGACATACACATAAATACACAAACAAACGAAACACCAGAATGCTCATTACACTTGGCTGCAATTCCAAGCAGGTGCTGTTTTATATTTATAATTACACTACATTAGGAGACACGTCATGTGTGGCTGTGCCATTTGTGGTGATGGTTTAAGTACGGTCACCTTTATGCTATCTTCACCTTTTTTTTGTTTTGTTTTTTGTTTTTCAAGACAGGGTTTCTCTGTGTATCCTTGACTGTCCTGAACTCACTGTGTAGACCAGGCTGGCCTTGAACTCACAGAGATCTGCCTGCCTGTGAGTGCTAGGATAAGGCCTGCACCACCATACCCAGCTTGAGAACTCAATTTTTACAAAGACATCTTTCAAAAACGTAAGTGAAGGGGATTGAAGGAGATGGTGCGATTGGTAGAATGCTTGCAACACAAGTGTGAGGCCCTGAGGTTAGAGCTGCACTACAATAAAGCAAATGCACAGTCTTTAGTCACAAGATCTGTGATTCAAGGACACTCGAATCCACACCGAATGAAGAGAGAGGGAAATGGCACAAATGGAGGCAGGCTAATGAGAAAATAAGCAAAAAATACAGCGAAAAATCAAGCTTCCTTCTTGGTATAAAACACAGCTAAGTGTATTAACTAGACACTGCAAAAAATCTGGCTCCTTAAACCGATAGCAACAAACATTTTCCTACCATTCAAAAGTGATGCAACCACTCATGAGAAAATCAATTTGGACTCGAGATAAAAACAGTTGAATAGTTGGATTACAAAATTACTAAATATTACGAATACAACTAGGAAGGGTTTATAAAGACATGGGAAAGTGTTTGCTGTAAGGCTGAGTGAAACTGCAGTTTGTAAAGCACAAAATATTTTTTAATAAGTGAAAAAAATATTAGGCAGATACTAGCCAATTCAAACTCTAGAGGGTTTCTATGATCTCATCTTTCAATTTCTATCTTCACTCCGGCATTAACAAAATCTGTAGTTAGGTGTTATAATCATAAGTGACGTTTCACTCAAATTTATTTATTTATTTTTAGTAGTGCTGAGGATCAAAACCAGGGCACTATATATGTTAAATAAGTTCTCTACTACCAAGCTACATCCTCTTATAATATTCCTTAAATACCTTAAAAATGAATTTTAAAAGAAAAAGAACATATAAACATTCAGTATCATAGCAGGAAGATACATTAGTTTTTCCAAGTTAAAAAAAAAGTAGGTTTTTTAGCTGGGTGTTCTGGAACACGCCTTTAATCCCAGCACTTGGGAGGCAGAAGCAGGTGGATCTCTGTGAGTTCAAGGTCAGCCTGGTCTACAAAGTGAGTCCAGGGCAGCCAAGGATACACAGAGAAACCCTGTCTTGAAAAACCAAAAAAAAAAAAAAAAAAAGATTTTTTTTTTAAAGGTAAATAGTGCTGGGGGCTCTTTTTTGTTTCTTTTATTTATATATTTTTTTTTCAGAGCAGATCTTGCTATGTGACTCGATCTAGCCTCAATCTTGCAATCCTCCTGCCTCCTGAGTGCTTGCATTATAGGCATACACCACTAAACTTGATTCTGAAAGAACTGTTTACCAACTGACTTGCAAGAATAATCAAAAAGAAAGTATCAGATGGTAAATATGTAGGTAAATAAAAAATTGTTAAATGGTAAATTTCAGGCTATATATTCTTTTTACCACATTTTTTTTTCCCGAGACAGGGTTTCTCTGTGTAATAGCCCTGGCCTAGACTCATTTTATAGACCAGGCTGGCCTTGAACTCAAGAGATCCACCTGCCTCTACCTCCCAAGTTCAGGGATTAAAGGCATTTTATCACCAAACCTGGCTCAGAATTTTTAAATTCAGGAAAAAAGTACTCTAGAAGGTGCAAACTTTGTTTTGTTCCCAACTATCAATATCTGGTTACTTTTCATCTTGATCCAGACACCAAAAAGAATATTAGAAAACTGATTTTACATTTTCCTTTTATTTTTGAGATAAAGTTTCATTATATAGCTCAGGCTGGCTTCACACACAGATTTTCCTGCCAAAGACTTATAAGTGCTAGGAATTACAGATATATGCCACCACACTGGCAAAAATTATGATTATTTTTCTAAACAGAGGGTTTATAAAGCAAAGTAAGTCAAACTCAGAAAGACAAATACTATGCATTTTCTCAATACGGGACCAAAATTTAAAATGTTATTTTTTTGGGGGGGGGGGGGGGGTCATAAAACTAGAAAGGAGATCATGACAGTGAAGGAAAGATCTAAAGGGAAAGAGGAAAACAGAGTAGTGGAATTCATATGACAGGAAACAGAAGGAAAACATCATTTAGGAAGAAAACCAGCCAGAGGACAGACGGGGGTATAAGGGAGGAGACTGAGGTTGCTGGATGGGGTGGTGAATTCGAACAGATATAATGACATGTATGAAAATGCAATAGTGAAGCCCATTACTCTGTAAGCCACATTAAATTAATTTTTTAAAAGAGGATTTGCTATTTACAACAAAATAATAATAACACATCATAAAGTTTATAAGGGATATGTGGGTATGAAATGCAGGACAATACTGCAAAGGGCTAGTGAGGCTTGGAAAAATGGAAGCACACTGTTGTAAATGAGAATATATTCAGAACTGTCAGAGGCTGTAATTAGGTACCAACTACAAGATGACAACTACTTACAAGACATTTTAAGATAAAACAGGCAACAACAAAGATGGTAATGAGAAAAGGCCATTACTCTCATTGGCTGATGAGTAACCCTAGCTTACAGAAGTGACTTTATAACCCCCACCTCATCAGACTAATTATACTGTTATTTCTGTATTACTTTGTCAGTTTTCTAGTCATGCTATACTACTGTGTGTTTCCCCTACTAAGCCAAAAGATCTTTTATGACATGACCTTTAGCATTAACTTTTTTTTTTTTTTTTTTTTTTTACCGTTCAACAGAGTAGACATTCAATAAGCAATTACTAGGTAACTATAGAATAAATGAACATACATTTTGTTTTTTCTTCTCCTGAACCAACGCTACATAGCGTAATGCAATCTTGGTTAGAGTTGTGGCAAGAGAGGCAGCAACAAAGAAATCTCCATCCAGGAGGAACCCTCTTAAGGGTGGTCTGCAAAGGAGTCAACAAACATGAAAGTCAGCAAACCCTCAGTAACACAAAGCTTCTGCACACAACGTTCAGGGAAGCCACGCATTTCTCTCTCCAGTGATAAAGACCTCAGTTAAATTCCTCATTAGTTCTCAAAATGAAAAAGTAGAATATGTAACTAACAGTTTTTTCAAATAACAATCCAAAGAACAGAAAGAAAAGGACATTTAATTAAGGACAGATGTACTGGAGCTGATAAGCTACTTCTAAATGCCAGCTTATGTGCTCTTCCACAGGGCTGCTTACAGGGCTCTCTCTGGGGCTGAAATTCCTCTTCTGGAAAATGGAGACAGTGCACTCTCAAAGGGCTGCTGTCGAGACTCTGAGATAAACTATTTAGCATAGCTTCTAGCACATAAGAAGTATTCAATAACACTGTACCATCATTTTTCTCATCTTATAAACACAGCAAAATAAAGAGGCAAAAAAATAGAAATGTTACTTTATCTATTAGAACTAGACAAACTGTACTGGGACTATAGCTCCAGTGGCAGAACTAACCCAGCACGTGAGCAGCCCTAAGTTCTGTTCTAAGAGGGAAATGTATAATAAAGAAAAAAAGAAAGGAAGGAAGAAAAAGGGAAAAACTTCAAATATCTCTGTGATACTAACAAGCAACCAGACTTAAACATCAGCATAATTTCCTGTGTGAGTAAAGAAAGTTTTTAAAAAACATTTACGTCAGTGAAAACAGTAAGAAGAAAAGACTAAAATCACAGAGACAATTCCCAGGGGAAACCTCACACACATACCTTCTTTCAAGGACCTTAAATGGATAACACTTTCCCTCAAGTATTCAAAAACGAGTGAGAGAAAGAAGCCAACAACAAACTACTTTACCACCAGAGTGACAGCACAAAAGCTGAGCCGGCGGGGTAGATGCTGTTACCTGTCTTCTTCTTTCTTGGCAGGCCTAGAACTGCTGAGGGCACTCTGAGTAGCATAGGTGCCCATCTCCGTGACCAATTTCTGAACTGGCCCCACAGTTATTTCCTCTTCTGGTTTTAACTCGCCAGCTTCTTTCTTTATTTCAGATTCTACAATTGGGATCTACAAGCCAATTGGAAACACTGATTTAATAATATCACAGCAAAGTTACATTGAGACAGTCAATCAACTTTATACAGAAAGCATTCTCTGCAGGATGAACAACTGAAGGTTTACAGTTGATTCTAATGTGAAGTTCTACACCACCATTTACTACTTATATGATGCTGAGTAACATAATGAAATAATTTTGAGCCTCATTTCTGAATCTAATAAGGAGAAATCTTAATACTTTATGAACATTTCCTGAATAGAAAAAATGGATAGTACATTTGTCTAGCAAAGTAGATGCTCACTGGGCCTCACTCCTTCTCTTCACATCTTTCCCTGAAATGTGAACCAAAACAACACTCATCCCTCTAAAATGAAATGTATAAATAACTTCACACCATCCTTTCAGCTGATCAAGGGCTATGAAACAACTTGCCTTAAATTTCACATGTATGTAAGAATTCTAAGAGTTTTTAATTATAACCTATTTTATGTATTTTATTTTAGAGATGAAAAAAGTTTAGGTAGTTAAGGAACTTAAAGTGAAGGTCTCAGATCTAATTATTGACAGTAATTAGTAGAGAACCCAACTCTCCTGACAAAGTAGTCCACTGTTCTTTGTATTATACCATGAAGTTATTTTGGTGAAGGAATATTCCACTATTAGTACAGAAACAATCTGCACTTAGCCTTGCTTTGAGATAGTCTTTTTTTTTTTCCAAGACAGGGTTTCTCTGTGTATCTGTCCTAGCTCAGTTTGTAGACCAGGCTGGCCTTGAACTCACAGAGATTCACCTGCCTCTGCCTCCCGACTGCTGGGATTAAAGATGTGTGCCACCACGCCCGGCCAAGATAGTCTTTCAAAACACATCAGCAACAACAGAATTTACCAGCTCTTGCCAGGCATGGTGGTATACATCCTTAATGCCAACATTCAAGAGGTAGAGGCAGGTAGATTAGTAGATCCTTGAGTTCAAAGCCAACCTAGTCTATATAGTGAGTTTCAGGTCAGCTAGGCTTACATAGTGAGACCTTATCTCAAAAAAAAAAAAAAAAAAGCTGGGTAGTGGTGGTGCATGCCTTAATCCCAGCATTTGGGAGGCAGAGGCAGGTGAATCTCTTGAGTTTGGGGCCACCCTGGCTTATAGAGCAAGCGCCAAAAAAAAAAAACAACAACAAAGACAAGAAAAGAATTTTATCAGCTGCACAGACATTCTGTTCAAACAAAAGTTTACCCAAAGGTAAATAAATAATTAGTTGAACAGTTAGTTATAAATGGTTCTTATGGAGGCAGAGGGCACTTTTAATTTTCCACAGTTCCTGAGGTTTATTTATCCGGATAATTAAAATACAATTTCAGTGTTCTTTAGCCTAAACACTATTCAACAAAAGCATAAAAGTAACTGATCATATAAATATCAATTGCTGTTTTTCTTGTGTTTGTGTTAGGGGCTGAGCCTAGTGCTGCATGTGTGCCAGGCATGGACTCTACCACTAAGCTACACTACCAGGCCAGCAGAACTTTTTAAAGCACAAACCATCACACAAAACAGACTTTCCTTGAGTAACACGCACCTCCCCAAGGGACCTTCGGACCTCAGTCATCACACTGTGAACGTCTTCCTTTGTACTACAGTATTCTCCCAGGATCCACAGCGCTCCTCGGTAAATCCTAGGATAAGAACATAAGATCTGAAATAGACCTGTGAACAACCTTCACAAAGAAATGTTTCTCTGTGAATTTAAGCTAAGGCAAAAAAACAGGATTTTATGTACTAGAGGAGGAATGGTTCAGAAAGATTGTAACAAATGGGAGGCTTTGCTTCTCTCCAGAAATGGCAAGAAAAATAGCTATTCTCATTCACTGTCATTAGGTACATACTAAAATTAGTGAGCCAAGCAGAAAAGTTAAATACCAAAATGGTTCCCACAAGCATTCATTTAGGGAACAGTTAAAATAAATTTGGCTTTATCACTTTTTAGTATGAGAAATATGTTATTTGAATATAATTTAAAAATTCATTTCACTTTTTATTTGTAATCACTGCAAGAGACAAAATGTTGAGTGGGATGATATATACAGAAGAAGAACATCAAGTTAGACTTGGGGGTCAGCTCACTGGTTTGAAATCCAGCACATAAAAAATAAAGTAAGCAATGATAGAGAGTTGTGGTAGGCATACCTCAGTAATAAAGGCACTTAACCTAGGCTATACAGCAGTGTCCTAAGAACAATACAACTTCCCCACCCGAAATGTTAATGTGGTAGTCTGAATAGGAATGGCCCCCCACAGATTTTGTGGCCTTGTTGGAGTAGGTGTGGCCTTATTAGAGGAAGTGTGTCACAGACTGTGGAGGCAGGCTTTGAGGTCATATAGGCTCAAATTATGCTCAATGTGGCCTATAGTCACTTCCTGTTGCTTGGGAGTGCAGATGTGGAACTGTCAGCTCCCTCTACAGTACCATGTCTGTCTGCATGTCACTGTGCTTCCTGCCATGAACTAAACCTTTTAACTGTAGGTACGCCCCAATTAAATGTTTTACTTTATAAGTATGAGATGCTGTGGTCATGGTGTCTCTTCACAGCTACAGAAACCCTAATTAAGACAGTTAACCAAGACAGCAACAGTTTTCTATTTTAAAATGTTAGACTGGATGAAAATTTTAGTCATCCTTTTTCTTAGATTTTTAACTGAATTTATTTAGAAAAATAAAATCAATCATTGAAACTAAAACCCCAGAATATTACAGCTATCAAAAGCAAAGCTTTAATATAATTTTTTTCTCATAATCAGGACAAATCTTATTTACTTTCACATATACACACACACATCATACATAGTATGTGCATGTAAGTATGTATGTATGTACACATCTCAGTCACATTGATATTACTGAACCAGTCTGCACTGGTCCCATCCTATTTAAGGAGACATACTATAAATCTCTTGTAATTAATTCACTAAATGTAATAAATGAAGCAAACTCTGTATTTAATAACCCTTTTCTCATAGACAAAGGCTAACTGAATCTAACATACTGTCAGAGTCAGACTGGTTTCAAACATTTTTTTCAACAAATGCTAAGGGAGACATTAACAATAGGTATCTGAAAGCTGATTGTAAGTATAACACTTAAAAATATGCTCCCTGGTCACTCTGGGATTCTGAATGTTTTCTAGTTAAAACAATCCTATACATTATGGACTGAGAATGATGGTGAATGATTTTGTTTATAGTATGTCTTATGTCCTCTCTAATTTTATTTTCTCCCAACTGACTCTTTGAAAATAAAAATTGACAAAAAAGCTCAGTTGTACATTTGGTGTATTTTAAACTTACTTGACAGACTTAATAGCATGGAAGACTTCAAGCATCTTCTCAACAATGAGCATTCTCAGGTTGTCAAAGCGCTGAATAGCTTCACGAACAAACTCCAAGACATCAGCAGCTGCTGCTTCATTACTGTCACTAAGAAACTCCATTAGCTAACAGAAAAGAGAAATGGAACAAATAGTTAGTTTCCAGAAAGAAAATTACATAAAGTCAAAAATAAATTAATGAACAAAGAACAGATGTTAGTGATTTTTAAAATACAGAACCAAACATAAGCTGACAGACAAGCACTAATACATAAACATAAGTCTCCATGGTCCTGTGCGCAGCAACGTTTTTGAGGAAGATTAAGAGAAAGAAATCTGAGCTCTTAACCTAGTCAGCACAGGAATACACATAAAGATCAGAAAAATATAGTGAGATTTATCTCAGATGGTTGCAATTTCAGTAGTTGTAAAATAACTCAAAAAGAAAAAAAATATCCAGAGAACCTTACAGGTAAGATGGTAAGAGTTACATACCACAGGAATAACATTTGCAGCCATATCTGGAAATCTGACAGAGCAGGAATGCAGCGTTCGCACAAGAAGCTGTCGGTATTTGTCAGTGTCTTCATGCTCAGACACATTATTTGTTTTAATTACTTCCTTCTTCAAGACAATAACCAACTAGGGAAAAAGTCAAAACAAGTGAGACTTGCATCATGTTTGGACCACTTACACATCATGTCACCACTGCTCTGTTTTACCTCTTCAACATTCCTAGAGGAGACAAGATCCAGTGCTAACTGCAGCGTTTTCTTACGCACTTCTAAGTCTGGTGTACTTAGTACTCTTAGGATGTCCATGACCAGATCCTGAAAAGGAACAAAAACTAGAGTGATACCAGTCTTTCTTGTCATAAGAAAAATGTCCTAATTGTACCACAGTGCTTTTTGCCTCTTATTACCTCAATCCTCTAATAGTGAAATTAATAGTGTTGGAAGAAGTACATATTAGATCTCCAAGTGTAATGAGAAATGAAGTGATAACATCACATAGGACACAACAAGGCTCACAATGTACACTTGACTATATCAAGTTTTAGATCTAACTCATTTCATGGAAAATACAAAAGTCAGAGGAACAAGCTAAGTGACATTACAGCAAAGTAACCAGCACATCTAGGAGGAAGAACACTTTACAGAAAAATCACTTTAGTTAATTATCAACAAATCAATGTCATGTAAAAAGACCTAAAAGGAGATGGTGATTTAAGAGTCACACCTCAGTTACCGAAAATTCACACTGCCAGGCTTCAAGTTCTAGGCTAGGTTACTACAGTGGCAAGGCTTGGGGATGATCTAAATAAAGGACAACAAAACTTACTTGGAGTACTCGCTCATGGGCAGGATGATCTTTTAGTTCTACCAGCCGGTCCAGAACTATGAGCTTTACGTTGTTATCACTCTCCTTAATAATTAAATCAATGTAACACTGAGCAGCAGCCTATAGAAAAAAGAGAAATATTCTGAAAAAATCAAACATTGTGAAAATAAGAGCCGCTCCTCCCCACCAAGCCACTAAGAATTTAAAATAGAGTCATCAGCCTTTGCACCACATTTATGCATTTCATTTAGAGGGATGTGTCCGTCTCCCCTAATCATTACAAGCCTCAGTGTTACTCTAAACTACAAGGTCAAGGATGGACAGGAGATGCCACAGATGGAAATACTTAGGACTGAAACCAAGGAAACAGCAGAAGAGGACAAAGAATCCAAGTATGGCTATTAAACACCTTTCATAACAGGGATAAAGCTTGATACATCTTTATATCTTCATTACAGTGATAAAATGCAAGAATGTAAAGATAACTTGTTATGAAATATTTTAGCATATATTTAAACTTTTTAGAAGGTAGTGTTGGTGACTGAACCCAGGGCCTTGAACATCCAATTAAGTACTTTAGCAACTGATCTACATACATCCCTAGTGACCTACTACTGTTTTTAAGTACGATTTTATTTTATTTTTTTTGGCTTTTTGAGACAGGGTTTCTCTGTGTAGTCTTGGATGTCCTGGACTCCCTTTGTAGGCCAGGCTGGCCTCAAACTTCCCAGCAATCTGCCTGCCTCTTCCTCCCGGGGATAAGTGCTGGGATTAAGCCATGTACCACCAATACCCGGCTACGCAAGATTTTTAAAGGTACAATAGTTTGTAGAATGATCAAATTTAAAATCAAAGGAAAAAGCATTCAATCTAGAAAAGTTCACAATAGTCAAAGTTGGAACAATCTGAACAAAATAAATAATGATAACAGTGGATTATGATCCATAAAATTAATAATCATATTGATATAAATAAAAAAGAGAAGGAAAGGGAAAGTCAGTGCTTCCTTATGTAGGAATTCCACAGTACCTGTACAAAGAGGTACTGTAAAGTCACCCTTAGAATATCTAGTAATAACTATTGCTGAGAAAAATCCATTTACTGGTGCTAAAATTAGTGGATACAAATCTGAGGAACAAGAGACAGTCTCAAAATCTCAAATATATTTTGAATACAACAAAAAATTCAGAACAGTGGAGAAATCAGGGAGCCAGCACTTGCCCTGGATCATGAATATGGTATACACGTATCATGTACTAAGAATATGTGACAATAGAAGATCAGTTTTGTGGTATTCTTCAAATGCCTAATGTTGGTGATTATGAGAAAACATAAAACAAACTCAAGTTCCAGAATCTCTTATAAACAAACTGGTGTTCTTTATGAAGGCATGAAAATAACCCTTACAGACAGACAAAAAGTAAACTGGGGAAGCCATGTGTGGTGGCACATGCCTGTAATCCCAGCACTTGAGAGGCAGAGGCAGGCAGATCTCTGTGAGTTCGAGGCCAGCCTGGTCTACAAAGCGAGTCCAGGACAACCAAGACTCTGTTATACAGAGAAACCCTGTCTTGAAAAGCCAAAAAAAAAAAAAAAGTAAACTGGGATCTTAGAGTGGATCATGAAACAGAAAAGGACATTAACCAAAAACCTGAAGAGAAATCTGAACAAAATCTAGTTTATTTGACAGTTCTATTTCAATGTGAATTTAGTTTTGACAATTATATGATGATTGCACAAGGTATGAACATTACAGGATGCTAGAAGAGGAATGTATGCGAATTCTGTCCTATTTCTATAACTTCCCTGTAAGTTTAAAATTATTTCTAAATAAGAAGTGTCTTAAGTATTAATGGGTAAAACAGTAAATTCCATAGTTTATACCAGCTGGCTTTCTAGAATAATTATTCTCTGAACATATTAGAGGTTTTTTACAAAGTATTGATGGAATAAACAAAAGAAAATCAATAATTATTGAAGATCTCCAATGAAACTTTTTAATGGTCTTCATTACAGATCCAGTTTTTAATGTAATTATGAAGAGAGATCTTAAAACAGTGTAATTCTCTAGAAACTAGAAATACTGTTCTCCATCTCTCTCTCTTTTCCCATAAGTGTGTGAAAGCAGGAAGAAAAGGCTGAATTATGTAACAAAGTAAGTCATCTTACAAAAATCTGTAGTCCTCTCTACCATGTGTCCAGACTGTGGCTTGGTGCCAAGGGTAGATATGTATGCAGCCTAGAACAAAATTGTACTTACTTAAAGTGGTGTGTGTGTGTTTTGGGGAGTATTTATTTATTTTTCCCGTTAACTCAGTTGTGTGGTTCTCAAGCAGGGATTTTGTAGATGTCATGTTAATGTCAAAGGTTGGGCATACCTGCATAAGTGTAGCAAGTAACCACACAAACCTGCAGTGCCATTAAAGCATGAGGGTAAGACGGGGCGTCTACCATATTACTCCAAAGTACCTTTATTGCAGTTGGTGCACTTGACAGGGTCACCAGTGTCCCAGCAGCTTCATATTTTACAGCAGGACTAGATGACTGCAGTAAGTTATAGATACAGCGGATGAAACGGGCCCTTTCTGATGGATTAGCATGACAGACCTGGAAAAGAAAACATTTAGGGTCAGCTGGTTTCAAGGACATTATACAAATAACAGTCCACATTTCCAGTCTTGATAATTACTTTCAAATGAAATGTTTTAACTCATGGTGGCTCACCCCTTTAATCTCAGCCTTCAGGAAGAAGCAGGCCGATCTTTTGAGTTCCAGGCCAGCCTGAGTTCTAGACCAACTAGGATTACATACATAGTAAGACACTGTCTCAATAAATAATAAGTAAAATACAATAGGTAAGAATAATCTTTCAAAGATATACAAAAATACCAAAGATATACATAAATATCAGTCAACACTGGTGAGATGTAACAAACACTGATAATTTCAGAAAGAAATGTGTTATTTCAAGTAACTGTCAAAGGAGCTGGCAAGATGGCTTAAAAGGTGAAAGTGTTTATAAGTGAGCTGGCAACATGAGTCTAAGCCCTGAACCCGTACTAAAGTAGAGGGAAGGACCTACTCCACAAAGTTCCCCCTCTAACCTCCGTAGGTATGCCATTACACGTGCATGTACACAGAGGAAGTGAAAAGTAAATTCAAGTAACTGGCACAGCTACTTGTGCATTTATCCACTTTATCATAATTTATACAACTGGTTGTGCATACGTTTGTGGTGTGGACGTACTTTAGCTCTCTCCTTCCACCTTTACGTGGTACTGGGGATGAAACTCAGGATACCTGGCTTATGCCCCAAGCACCTTTGCTTGCTGAGCCACCTAACTGACCCTGTCTAATCATTCTTAAAAACAGAGCACTTACAAAGCTTTGTATTAGTTTTTCAAAGCAGTCTGACATATAATAAAGAAAAATTGTGCATTTTATTCTAAAGCCTAATTCATAATCCACTCAATGATTGGGCAGTAGACAATGATTTCTTTAAGCTATACTACTAATTTCTTATAGAGGTTTAAAAAGAATAAAACAAGTACTTGAGAAACACAGTAAAGTTATTAAGGAAAAAAGGCCTTAAGAAGGCACAGATTAAGATATTTAATATCTCTATTATTAAAACATTATTATTGGGGCTACTGAGATGACTAAGTGGGTGAGGCACTTGCCACGAAGTCTGACCATCTGAGTTCTGTCCCCAGGACCCACACAGTGGAAGAAGAGAATTGACCCTCAAAAGTTATCCCTGAGGCATGCCACCAGCTCACAATAAATATACACAATATCAAATTAAAAAATTATAGCAAGTGAGAAATACTCCAGAATGACTACTTTTGTCTTAAATTGTTGAATTTATTTATATACTATAAATTACCACTCTTTGAAAACTTTTTTTTCTCATATATTATATCCCTCTCCCCTCTTCCCAGTTTCTCTCTCCCTCTCCCCTCTCTCACAGATCCATCCCCCAGCCCTACCTCCCCTTAGAAAAGAGCAGTCCTCCCAGGGACATCAACTAAACACGGCCTAACAAGCTACAATAAGACAAGACACATACATCAATCACATCAATACTGGATGAGGAAACTCAGTAGCAAGGTTCCCACAAGCAGGTCAAAGAGTCAGAGAACAGACCCTGCTCCCACTGTTTGGAGTCCCACAACACCAAGCTACCTCAGCTATAACACATACGCAGAGGACCTAGGTCAGACCCCTACAGGGTGTCTGATCTCTGCCAGCTCCCATGAGTTCCGGCCAGTTGATTTTGTAGGCCCTGTTCTTGTGGTGACCCTGACCCCTCTGGTTCCTCCAATCCTTCCTCTCCATTCCTGGCAGAACTCCTGGAGCTCCCCATCATGTTTGGCTGTGGGACTCTGAATCTGCTTCCATCAGTTGCTGGATGAAGTCTCTCTGATGATGATCATGCTAGGCTTCAATACTGGCACACTCTGCAGGCAGGACAAACTGTAGGTCGAAGGTCCTGTGGATT
Source organism: Lophiomys imhausi (assembly GCA_907164525.1). Classification (NCBI taxonomy): domain Eukaryota; kingdom Metazoa; phylum Chordata; class Mammalia; order Rodentia; family Muridae; genus Lophiomys; species Lophiomys imhausi. The sequence continues at coordinate 7,391,959 of CAJQZJ010001826.1, read as the reverse complement.
GGCTGACGACCCAATCCGATGGTGGATTCAGGCTCCATGGCCCCCACTACTAGAGTTTTTGCTAGAGTTACTCTTGTAGATCCCATGGAATCTCCATTGCACTAGATTTCTACCTTGCCCTGAAATGCTCCCCAAATCCAGTAGTTTCTCCAGTATTTTCTCCCTGCCTCTCACCTGATCCATCCTGTTCCCAATCCTACTTGTCCCAGTCCACCAGAGAAATCTATTCTATTTCCCCTTCCCAGGGAGATCCTTGTGTCCTCCTTTAAGCCTTGTTACTTAGCCTCTCTGGGTCTGTGGAATGCAGCATGGTTATCCTGTACTTTACAGCTAATATCTACTTATAAGTGAATACATACAACATTTGTCTTTTTGGGTTTGGGTTACCTCACTTAGGATGATTTTTTTTTTCTAGTTTTAACCATTTGCCTGCAATTTTCATGATGTCATTATTTTTAAGAAATGAGTAGTACTCCATTATGTAAATGTACCACTTAAAAAAAATCCATTCTTCGGTTGAGGGACTCAGTTGTTTCCAATTTCTGGCTATTATGGATACAGCTACTATGAACAGTTGAGCAAGTGTCCTTGTGGCAGGAAGGAGCATCTTTTGGGTGTATGCCCAGGAGTGGCATTGCTGGGTCTTGAGACAGATTGATTCCCGGTTTTCTGAGAAACCACCATATTGATTTCTAAAGTGCTATACACGTTTGCACTCCCACCAGCTGTGGAGTGTTCCCTTTGCTCCATATCCTTGCCAACATGTGCTGTCACTTGTGTTTTTGATCTCAGCCATCCTGATGGGTATAAGATGGAGTCTCATAATTGTTTTCATTTGTATTTCCCTTATGACTAAGGACACTGAGCACTTCTTTAAGTGCTTCTCAGCCATTAGAGATCCCTCTGTTGAATAATCTATTTAAATCTGTACCCCATTTTTAAACTGGGTTATTTTGTTTGTTGATGTCTACTTTCTTATGTTCTTTATATATTTTGGGTTTTATCCTTGTGTCAGATGTGGAGTTAGTAAAAATCTTTTCCCATTCTACGGGATGCCATTTTGTCCTACTGACAGTGTCCTTTGCCTTACAGAAGCTTTTAGTTTCATGAGGTCCTATTAATTAATTGTTAATCTTAGTGCCTGTGCTCTGGTGTTTGGTTCAGGAATTCTCTCCTGTGCCAATGCGTTCAGAGCTATTCCCTATTTTCTCTTCTTTCAGGTTCGGTGTATGTAGTTTTATGTTGAGGTCTTTGATCCACTGGACTTGAGTTTTGTACAAGGTGAAAGATATTTGCATTTTTCTACATGCAAACATTGAGCTAGACCAGCACCACTTGCTAAAGATGCTTTCTTTTATCCATTTTATATTTCTGACCTCTTTATAAAAAATCCATAGATCGGGCAGTGGTGGCGCACGCCTTTAATCCCAGCACTTGGGAGGCAGAGGCAGGCGGATCTTTGCGAGTTCGAGGCCAGCCTGGTCTACAAAGTGAGTCCAGGACAGCCAGGGCTACACAGAGAAACCCTGTCTCGAAAAACCAAAAAAAAAAAAAAAAAAATCCATAGATATGTGGATTTACGTTTGGGTTCTGGATTCATTGACCCACATGTCTGTTTTTATGACAAAACCATTTGGTTTTTATTACTACAGCTCTGTAATACTGCATGAAATCAGGGATGGTGATACCTCCAGAAGTTCTTTTATTATATAGGATTGTTTTAGCTATCCTGGGTTTTTAAAAAATAAATTATCATTCTTACCTTATAAATCAGTTCAACAATAACCAACTGCAGAATGTCTCCAAATGTCTGAACTTGATCAATACATGTACTTAAATAATCCAAAGCCCGATCCTAAATAAAAATAAGAATATATTTATCATACTCCTCACTTGGTGTAATGATATAACTTTTAGAAATATACATATATTACCCCAAAATATAAAACTAATGAAGAAATTGGGACAAAAAGGAATTGGGGTTTTGAAAAAGTACAAGAAACTAAGAAAGAAGCTAACACAAATATATGCCAGATAATAAAAAAAGTTTCTAGAATTGGGCCGTGTATATGTGGTCTGAATTTTTGTAACAGGTAAGCCAAGAGAAAAAGTCCTAACTCCTACATGATTCATGATATTCATGTATTGAAATAAACAAGCCATTTCACCATATAGTTATTCCTAACTTGGGTGTGGTGGCATATGCCTTTAATCCCAGCACCCGAGAGGCACAGGAAAAAGGATCAGCAAATTTGATCTACATAGCAAGTTCTAGGCCAGCAGGGCCAAAGTGAGTACAGAGTATAGCTATACTCCTATTACCGAGACCTGAAAGAACAATCTCCCAGGCAGCCTCATGATCAGACTATGACCTTAATATTGCTTCAGTGAAAACATCAATACTTTTTTTACTTTTCAAGACAGGGTTTCTCAGCTGGATGTGGTGGCACATGCCTTTAATCCTACCACTCAGGAGGCAGAGGCAGGTAGATCTCTGAGTTCGAGGCCAGCCTAGTCAAGAGAGTGAGTTCAACGATAGCCAGAGTTACACAGAGAAATCCTGTCTCTAAAAACCAAAACCAAACCAAACCAAAACAACCCAAACACAGGATTTTTCTGTGTAGCCTTGGCTAACCTGGCCTCACTATGTAGATCTCAAACCATAGGTACTCCAAACCAACCTACTAATTAAAAACATGCTACATGTTGAGGGCAGGTATAGTGGCACCTGCCTTTTATTCTAGTACTTGGGAGGCAGAGGCAGATGGATTTCTGTGAGTTCAAGGTCAGCTTGGTCTACATAGTGAGTTCTAGGACAGCCAGAGCTATATAGTGAGACTCTGTCTCAAAGAGGAAGGAAGGAAGGAAGGAAGGATGCTGAGGACCGTGTAGCATTTTAAATTTCTGTTGAACTATAGTAAGCAAGTATTTGCAGGTGCTTTACCTGGTCTGCATGAATCAGCATCATAAATGCATTTCTTTTGCAGCTTGCATCCTTCTCATTTACCAGAAAATCATGTATCAGCTCAGGAGCATCAGGTATAAGATGTTCAAAATTTCTTTAAACAAAATAGGCAACATCCATATTAAATAAAAACCGACTTTCCTATTTTAGTTACTTTCCAGATATTATTAACATTAAAATTTAAACTTTGTAACACAATTTTTTTGTTTTTTTTTGGAACTGTACATCATTTAGAAGTAGGGGAAGAAATCGTAAGTTAAAAATTCATTTATTAAGTTAACATAGTATCAATCTTCACAGTATTAAAACCTTTCTTAAGACTTACAAAGAAAACAAAACATTGTTTTCATTATCTGTACAATGTATTTACTAACAACACTATTTTAGAAACTTAAAAGTATTTAGAGTACACAGAATAATAAATATTAGAATAAAAGAATAATATATAGGATCAGGACAGAAAATTCAGTAGTTAAGGGCACTGGCTGCTCTTCCAGAGGACATGGATTCTATTCTTAGCACCCACATGGTCGCTCACAACTGTCTATAACTCCACTACCAGGGTATCTGAAGCCCTCTTCTGGTCTTCTTGGGCATTAGGCACATACAACAAAACAGTAATTTTAAAAAGGGAGATGTAAAGCCAGGTTGTAGTGGCACACACCTTTAATCCCAGCACTCAGGAGGCCAAGGCAGTTGGATCTCTGAGTTCCAGACTAGCCTGTTCCAGGGCAGCCAAGGATACACAGCTACACAGAGAAACCCAGTCTCAAAACCACCCCCCCCCCAAGGATATGTAATAAAGTATATATCATAATAGCATCTGTTACCATAGCTCCAAAAATTCCTAATTGTGTCATATAGCTAGGTCATTGTTCAAATTTTCAATTGTCTTATAACTGTCCCCATTTTTGTGGGCCTTTTAAATTTCCAAAATATATATAATCCTATGGTAACATTCAAGAATTTAATTAATTATCAACAAAATACCACTTTTGTCAACAGATAGCATAACATTAAGATAAATGAAATTGTTTCATTCAAGTAACATATTAAAGTACAAAGATTCTTATACAAATATTACAGTGGGGGCTGGAGAGATGGCTCAGAGGTTAAGAGCACTGGCTGTCCTTCCAAAGGTCCTGAGTTCAATTCCCAGAAACCACATGGTGGCTCACAACCATCTATAATGAGATCTGGTGCCCTCTTCTAACCTGCACACATACATGCAGGCAAAATACTGTATACATAATAAATACATATTAAGAAAAATTCCAGGGGCTGAAGAGATACATTATCTGGTAAAGTACTAGCAGATCTAAGTTCCATCCCTAGAACTTACATTAAAAAAAAAAAGTGAGGGGGTAGGCAAAGACATGGCTCAGTGCTTAAGAGCACTGGCTGCTCTTACAGAGGTCCTGAATTCAATTCTCAGTAACCAAATGGTGGCTCACAACCATTTGTAATAGAATCTGATCCCCTCTTCTGGTGTGCACGAAGACAGAGCACTTATATAATAAATAGATAAATCAATCAATCTATCTATCTAATCTATCTTATCTACTTTTCTTTCTATCTATCTATCTATCTATCTATCTATCTATCTATCTATCTATCTTAAAAAAAAAAAAAGCCAGGATGGGTATCATGGTGCCTGTAATCCTAGCACTTGGGAGGCAGAGGCAAGTGTATGTCTGTGAGTTCAAAGTCACCCTGGTGTGTAATCCCAGTGCTGAGAAGGTGAAGACAAGAAGATAGATGCCTGGGGCTCCCTGGACAGCCAGGCTAGACTACTTCCTGGGCAACAAGAGACCTGTCAAAGTTAAAGGCTGATGGTGCTTGAGGAACAAGACCTAATGTCCTCTGGCCTGAGCACACACACACACTCATATGAACCTGCACATGCACACACATAATCATATGGATTCTAGTTAAAGGGGCAGTGCTGGAATAGAACCCAGGACCACACTCAAACATTGTAGGCAAGGACTCTGCTACTGAGCTCTATCTACAGCCTCATAATCTACTTCTAAAGGACGGACAGCCATGACTGTAACAAGTTAGCACTCTAGCCTCCTCTGAATCTTACAACTGTTTTAAAGTTCAACATCTTTTGCTTCATTATTTTACACTAATGACTGTCTCAAGGCCTTATTCCTGTTACATAAACATTCAACTAGGCCATTTCATCAACCTTTTTCTAGTTTTAGAAGCTCGGCTAAATTTTCAGCTGTTATGACAACAATTAGTTCAGAATCACAGTCTTTTTCACTAAAAGAGTCCCCCCTCAAAGCCTCTAAGACAAGACTCACATTGTTCAAAATGAGGATTTTAAAACGAGGTAAAATATGCAATGCCTTTAGCAAGTGAATGGATGAACTAAGTGAACCACAGCAATACAACGAGGAATCATGGTTGCAGTCTTAAACTAGAAAGCATACAGTAATTTTAAATGTCACTGTACTACTCAAGCTGACTGTTGTCATGTAGAAAACAGGGTCCACTACTGCCAGATCTTTTTGACTTTTCCATGTTAACACTTTAATGGTAGTAATGATTGTGCTGATTAGCAAAACATATCTACAAGTACATACGGTCTATAACTAACCACACTGGAATCTCAGCAAACAAAGCAAAGGAGTATCTTTACATACCTGTAGATGGTGTAGATGGCCAAAACAGCATTTCTCCTAACATAGCTGTGACGATGTTCCAAGCAAGCACGGATAGCAGGCATTAAAGGTTCTAGCAATTCTGCTTCCTTCAATTTGCAAAGGAAACGAAGAGTAGAGCCACGAATAAACTCATTAGGATGCTGAAGATCCTGATATAAAAATTACAGTAGGAAATGTTGAGTTTCAATGTAAAAAAAACCTTACATTTACTTATTTATTTGTGTGTGCATGTATGTGTACGCTCAGACACACTGAGGAGGTCAAAGGACAACTTGTAGTTTTCTTCTCATCATTGGATCCTGGAGTCAAACTCAGCAGGCTTGGTAACAGCACTTTACCTGCTGAGCCATCTCACAGTTAATTTCAACTTTTTACAAAAATCAAGTTTTAAATGTAAAACTTTCTAAGTTGAAAAAAATTAAACTTAGATTTAGGAAAAAGATCTAGAGTATTGATTTCCTTCTGATTCCTCTTGACTAAAGCATTTTTTACACTTTTCATCATTGTCTTTTTTTTTTTTTTTTTTTTTTGATTTTTCGAGACAGGGTTTCTCTGAATATCTCTAGCTGTCCTGGACTCGCTTTGTAGACCAGGCTGGCCTCGAACTCACAAAGATCCGCCTGCCTCTGCCTCCCAAGTGCTGGGATTAAAGGCGTGCGCCACCACCGCCCGGCTTCATCATTGTCTTTTTAATACATAATATACATAGAAAATGTAAGAAAAGGCAACAATACAATTTTTTAACAGTAAACTTTATAAGCATATCCAATCTTTTAACAATATGGTAAGACACTGTCATCTACAAAGTTGACTCTGAGACTCATGCAACAGTTACCATGAAATACAAAAATCTGCCTCCAAATCCACCAAAAACTATCTGATAATTTTTAGCTTTTTAGGTTGGGCAGCATTCACAGCTATCCCCAGCCTCAGGCAGTCTAAGCCTATGGGTCAATAGGTTGAACACATTTTTGAGTTTACAACTTCAATAATAAATATTTCTAATTTTCTATCTCATCAACAACTTAATTTTGAAATCTAATAGTATCTATTATAGCAATCTTATAATTACAAATAAACAAGACAAACTGTTATGGGTTGGTTACCTTTCTGTATGCATCACACACAAGAATCATTTCATGTAAAAGCCTCCCATCTGGAGTTGTTTTAGGAACAATCTCCCAAAAGACCAGAAGCAACTTTTTGATGGTGTGGTCCTGAAGAGGCAGCACAAAGCGAATGATAGTCATCAGGAGCCCAGGGAGCTTTTCACCATTCAGAATCATAATGATTACTTTCTTCAAAGCTTCCGTCTTTGACTTCACGTCGCCTTTCTCTGATTTAATAATTTTTAAAAAAAGCAAAATTATTTCAAAACAAAGTCTCTCAGATAGTTTAAAAAGCTTTAACTAAATTTACTATCAGCTGCAGTGATAAGGTTACAAATCCAAGGGACACGCTTGTGATGCTGTTTTGTCTCTGAATCTCAGATGCTTTACATATGATCTGAAGGTATTGGATTAGACTTCTGTTCCCTGACTAACCAAATTATGCAGAATTCTTGAATCTAGAGCTATAACACATGGCTTTGACTTTCAAACAGATGTGGCAAAAAGCCAAAAACCTAAGCAAATCCTGCTAAGTATATCTACACTCAAAACAGCTCATTTTGTATGCATTTTCTCAGTTACAACCATTTTTTAAAGTATGAACAAAGTGACCTTTGTTAAACATTTAGGAGAAGGTCCTCAATACTCATAAAAAGACTGAAAATTAAAGGAATAAGTAATATTAAAAATTTGAATAACTTTAGACATTTCCTTTTCTTGTCTATCTGAACTACTGGAAAAAAATTAAAATATTGTATCAGTAGTCACTGATTAGAATTAAATATATATTATAATCAGATGCAAGTTTAATGTTATTAAGGCTAAAAACCATTCAATATAAAATATTTTATGAAAAAAATCAATCTATAATTTCAATTACTATAAACTGAAAAATTAATGGTATTAAAAATCTTCTGGGTCCAAAATTCAAAGGCAGATAGAAATAAATATTATGCAAATTGCTACTATAAATGTTTGTATCATAAATAAACTGGGCAGTGGTAGCACACACCTTTAATCCTAGCATTCAGGAGGTAGAGGCAAGCGAAACTGTGAGTTCAAAGCCAGCTTGGTCTACAGAGTGAGTTCCAGAACAGTCAGGGCTATACATAAAATAAATTAAAAATACACAAATCAAATATCTAAAATAAGAGGGGACAAAGAGAGCCAAGACTTAATCCTATGGCTATCATAAGGAAAATAATGGTAATTGGGTCTAATTATGAGAATGATTATCAAGAGTTCTTGGGACTGGAGAGATGGCTCTGTGGTTTAGAACACTTGTTGCTCTTGCAGAGGACTTGGGCTTGAGGAATTCTTAAGACCCCCATCATGGCTCAAAACCAACTCTAGCTCCAGTTCCAGATGATCTAACACCCTTTTCTGGCACTGGGCATACATGTGGTGCATATACATAAATTCTGGAAAAATATTCATACATGTAAATTAATAAATCTTTTCATTTTTTACAGTAAAAATTTCATTTTCATAAAAAACACCCAGTTTTAGATAGTTCTTTTTGTCAAAGAGACAGTGCACGAGCACTTGTCGGGGTTACAAGCAGAACTTAAGCTTCAGAAGGATCATACTGGGTAAATCAGCTCTTTGCCACTAATCCTGGTAGCACATTTCTCTTCCATCATGTGTTCCAGGGACCAAACTCAGGTTGTCAGGCTTGGGTAGCAAAGGTTTTTACTTTCTGAGACATATTCATGGCCTAATCCTAGCTTCTTTCTTTCTTTTTTCTTTTAAATTATTTTATTATTTTGTGTGTATTGGTGTTTCTCCCAAAATGTATGTCTGAGGATCATATAAATGTAGTACTCTTGGAGACCAGAAGAGGGCATCATATCCACTGGAACCAGAATTACAGTTTGTGAGCAGCCATGTGGGTGCTAGGGATTGAACCCTGTCCCTGGAGGAAGAAGAGCTTGTGTTTTTAAATGCTGAGTCATCTCTCCAGCCCCTAACCAATTAAACTGTGAGTCACAACCTAATTTGGGGTAGCACAAATGAATGCAGAATTTGGCAACAGTGAAGTTTCTAAACACAAAATCAAAATTACTTACCGAATCCGGCATTTCTGTTAGCACTTGCCTGTGTTGTACTGTATGACTTCACTACAGCGTTAGTTTTGAGCACAAAACATGTTCGCATTACACTGGACATGCTCTCTTACAATACATAGCACCAAATCATTGTTTGAAGCAGCTCAGTTCAGATTCCAAACTATTGTAGATTAGGAGCTGCAATGCTTTTACTGTACTTACAAGGTGTTTGTTTTTTGTTTTTTTCTCTTACAGAAACATAATGGTTTAATTATGTGAAACAGAGTAATGCTTTCCTATGGTCACTCCTAAAGTGTAAGTACAAATTAGTATGTAATTGAATTGTATTATTATAATGTATGATTTAAAAACAAAACAAAAAAAAAACCTGTTGTTTGCACTGATCATGGTGATGCAACCTTTAATCCCAGCACTCAGGAGGCAGGTGGACCTCTGTGAGTTCAAGACCAGTCTGATCTACAAAGTGAGTTCCAGGACAGCCAAGGCTGTTACACAGAGAAACCCTGTCTCAAAAAACAAATCAAAAAAATTGTTTGGAGGGGTTGGAGAGACAGCTCAGTGAGTAAAGTGCTGGCCATGTAAGCAATGAGGACCTGAGTTCCCATGTAAAGGTGAGAGATCCTTTGTCTAAAAATAATGTGAAGGGAACCACTGAGAAGACTCACCAGGTAAAAGGCACTTGCCAAGCTTGACCACCTGAGTTCAATGCCTAAAACTCAGACTGACACACTAGTGCTATGTGTGCTTCTCTCCCCACTAGATAAATATTAACAAATAAAACTGGGAACTGGAAACAGCTCAGTGGTTAAGAGCACATAATGCCCTTGCAGAGAGCCCAAGATCCATTCCCAGCATCCACATCCGGTGACTCGTAATTGCCTACAACTCCAGATTGAGGAAGAGCCAACACCTCTGGCCTTCACTGGCATTTGAAAACACATGTGCACTCCCTCTCATATACACAATTAAAAATAAATCTTAAAAAGATTGAAAGTCTAAAATAACAAATAAGGTAGAATGTGATGGAGAAGGCACCCAAGGTTTACCGCTGGCCTTCACATATGCGCACACACAACAGGCATATAACATGAGCACTCATTTGTGCACATGCACACATGATAAATAAGAAACTTCCTTAGGTGAAAAAGGGGTTAAGAGTATAAAAAATTTAGGTGGGGTCTGTGCCTATAACCTCAGCCCTTGGGAGGCTCAGGTAAGAGAATTGATATAATGAGTTCTGGGCCATTCTGAGAAAAGAGTAAGGCCTTACTTCAAGAAAGAAAAAGAAAAAAAGAATAGTGGTTTACAGAGGCTGGGGATAGACTAAGAAGGAAGGGTGGGAAAGGCTGATTAATAGCTACTGAGTAAAGATAAAAAAAAGCTCTGGTATGATATTGTATACTACAGTTAACAACCATGTACTATATATCTTTAAAAATCTCGATGAAAGGATGTGAAATGTTTTCACCATAAAGGAATGATGAATGTTTGAGGGAGATAATTGTATTTTAACGGGATTTAAATATTAAAGACATGTATAAAAACATCAGATAAAAGCATAAAAACTGGATACATTATCTATCAATTGAAACAATTTCCATTTGAATTAAGAAACTATATACCCAGGTCATTTTTCAAGCTGATTTCAGAAGGGGGTTCTGAATCCATTGGCACGTTAATTAACGTATAGCATACGTTCTCAGCTGCCGTCATGGTTTCTGTTTATAATCAACCCGATACAAGATGAAAAGGACGAAATGTGCCAGGAAAACCTACAAAAATGAATACAAGTATCATTAGGGAAAAAAAAAAAGACTAATTTCGCAAATCAGTGGTTATCTTTACACTGCCCGAAGTTCTTTCCGTATAGCTTCTGAGGATGTCATCTACAGAGCTCCCTGCCACCCCTCCCTCCATAAACTCCAGTGACAACCACACCGTTCCAGTCTGCTCCCCAGCCCAGGGTGTGGAAAGCTGTGGAGTCGAGGTCCACACAACAGTGACAACTCGGAGCACCACGTCACGGGGCCGCGATTTCCAACACAACACGGTCGGATCTGCTCCAGGAGGGCAGCCCGCGAGCGAAGATGCTGCAGAACCTTGGACTCCTCCGCCGCGGCGGGTGCCCCTGGGTGCACCCCGGCCGCCCCTCCCCGGCCTCCGTCCACGCAGGGCCAGGTCTCCAGCAGCGCAGACCCCGATCCCACGGTCCAGGGGCCTCGGCCCAGTTCCCCGCCCCCACTGTCCGTCGCCGCGGCCTAGTCAAGCGACCGTCGTCTCGCCAGCCCACGCCCCGCCGACCCTGAGCGACCGCCGCAGTCCTGTGGCTCGGGGTTCAGGCCGCTACCTGACTCCAAGGGGCGGCGGCTGGGAAGGAACCCTGGGACCGTCGACTACCGCTCCAGCCAGCGGCTGCCGCGAAGGCTCCACCAAGTCCTTGGCTGACGTGGAAGGGGGCGGGGAGACAAGCAAGGATGCAGCCACAGAGCCTGTACGGCGACCCAGAGAGGACAAGCCTTCTCCGTCCTGTGCCTGCGCTCTGGAAGTGTGTGCTGTCTTCCTCTCTCAGGGTTGGTTTCTGCAGCAGTGTGAGCAAATATTTTAGTTTTCCCTGGGAGTCAGGAGCTGACTTAAGCTCTGTAGCAGTTAACAATTCCTTGGAAATTGTCTTCCCTGGAACTAAAACTTGTACAGAGAAGTCCAGCGGACCTTCTTGCTCTCACTTATAAATTGGGAAATTAACCAACTATTAGGCAGATGATTTTAGACATTTTAATAAAGCAACTAGGCTATATAAAAATACACTTGAGGGCTTAACACCTATGATGTTCTGAATCTGACTTTATTCAGTTCACTTGGAGTTGCTTGACTATTCGAAGTTGTCTGACAACTATCATGTCTACTCTTTAGTCAAGAATGGCCTCTTGCTTTCCTTTCAGAGCATCTAATAGTTTTAAAGTTTTTATGGAAAAAGGGAGATACTCAGCATCAAACGATTTTTCTTGTCTCCAAAGACAGAATTGTTATAGCTACAATTAGACATAGCACACTAGATTTTGTTCATTTTTTTCCCTATCATGCCAATGTCCTGATCAATTATTAATAACAAAATATTTGAAAACCCGAACAGGGCAACAGGGTCTTCCCAAATTTCCAGATTGGTCTTGAAAAGGTGGTCTTCAATTTTTGAGCAGTTGGAATTACAGGTGTGTACCACATGCATAATACTGTGTATACAAGGTCTGATAGGACCTGTTCTATTAACCTGTTCACTTCATTTGGGGACACAGAATACAAATGGTATCTCATCTATCTTGAATGCAGGTATTCTGACAACTCTCTTTTCTGGAACCATTAAGTTAAAAAAATTTCCCCCCCCCCAACCTAGAATATACCAAAGAGGCTACATGCTTACAGCATTTATAAGAGTAACCTCTCACCAGGCTTGGTGACACACGCCTCTAATCCCAGCACTCGGGAAGCAGAGACAGGCAGATCTCTGCGAGTTCAAGGCCAGCCTGGCTTACAAAGTGAGTTCCAGGATAGTCAGGGCTACACAGAGAAACCCTGTCTCGAAGAAAAAAAGAGTGACCTCTCTGATGGAATTTTTTATTTTAGATAGTCTTACTGTGTAAGTCCAGGCTGACTTTCAACTCTCCATCTACTGCTTTTTTAGCCTCCCAAGTGCTGGGATTTACAAGCACATGCCATCACATCTGGCCTGTGTGTTTTTAAAATGTTTTAAATCTAGGTATTGTAGGATAACATGATTCTGATAAGCCCTATAGTCTTCACCCAGTTCCTCTGTATTGTGCAGTCTTGCAGGAAATTGACCTGTCTCCTTGAGATTTCACTGGTTTATATAATCCCATTCGTGTACTTTCATGTAGACAACACGTTCAGTTTTATATGATCACCAACAGTCAAGATAGAGAACAATTCCACTACAGAGATCCCTTCTGCTATCCATCTATTGTCATAACCAGGCGCCCACTTTAATCTGACAATTCTCTATCAATTCTAACATATAAATGGAATCATACACTATGGAATATTTGAGATCAGCTTTCTTTACTCAGCACAATTCTCTGAGAATGAGATGGATTCAAGAATGTTCCTTTTGCAGATGTGGCTGCTGTGTCACATATGTAACAGTAGGTGGCAAAGAGGAGAGAGGCTATGTCTACATTCATTGTTCTGACCTATTAACATCAGAATGAATAGCAACCTAACATTCCCAGAGGGTGTGGGGTGGTGGTGGTGGGGAACAAGCTGAATACCAACACCATTTTGGCACCATGGGGCCTTAAAGGGGAGCTAGCCTATGTCAACCACCAGTCCAGCATCAGGCAAGCACCAAATGGGCTCCTGGGACAGGAAGCAAGCCAGAGATTAGGGGAGCCCTGTCTGGCCCTGGATGAGGGGGTTGTGGGTGAGCCAGCCCTGAGTGTGTGAGTGTGGGAGAGCCAGTCCTGCCTTTTTTGTCTGCTTGTTGGTGGTGCTGGCAAGGGAGAGATCCCCTTCCTTTGGCCCTCACTACCAGTAACAGACAGGAGATCTGGCCCCAATGGGATCACAAGAACAGGAGAGCTGTGCCTGCCCCTCACATGCTTGCTGCAGCACTCAGGAAAGCAGGCCCTGTACCTTTCCTGGGTAGCACACTACAGCTGGCCCTGGATATGGGGGTTGTGGGTGAACCAGCCCTGAGGGAGTGAGTGTGGGAGAGCCAGTTCTGCCTTTTGTCTGCTCTGTAGTAGTATTGGCGAGGGAGAGATCCCCTCCCATCCCTTTTGCCCTCACCACCAGAGGTGGACAGGAGATCTGGCCCAGATGGGGTCACAAGAGCAGGAGAGCTAGCTGTCCCTGCCCCTCACATGCTGCATCACTCAGGAGAGCAGGCCCTACACCTCACTTGGACAGCACATTACAGCTGGCCCTGGATGTGGGGGTGTGGGTGAGCCAGCCTTAAGGGAGTATGGGAGAGCCAGCCCTGCCTTTTGTCTGCTTTGTAGTGTTGGGGAGGGAAGGATCTCTTTTACTCTCTTGCCCTTGCAACAGGTAGCAGGCAGATAGAATTGGCTGATGGGTCATGAAAGCAGGAGCCTTACCTGCTGAAACCCAACCTTTTTAATTATTCAATACGTATTTATTGGTAACTATATTCCCTTATAACAAATATAAACACTTTAATTACTAACCCTACAAATGACTACAACCCTTATTACCTAACCACTAAGCCTATTGATAACTATTACAACTATTTTCATAATCTTTTAGAAGTATACAGTCTCTGGGGCAGGTCCTCAGTCGTCAGGAACACAGTTTCTGTGGTTGACCCTTTAATGCACTTAGCAGTCTTTCTTCTGGAATATCTCAGACGTAGATCCGTCAGGGTAAATTGGCTATGGAGACTTCACCTTAAATAAGGCTTGAGGCTTTCTTCTCTCTGGAAGACCTCAGCCATCTGTAAGCCAACTTATTTCCTTTGTATCAGCAACTCTGCTGCTCTGCCTCAGTCTTTAAAGCTGGCCACAGTTTCTTTCAGGCCACTGTTCAGACAGGTCAAACCCCTCTAGGCAAAAACTGAGCCACAGGGTTTAGTCCTTGGCCTTTTGCTGTCTTGCTGAGGCTTTTTCTGCTTTCCAGCTTCTTTCTGCCTCAGGGAGATCTGGCTGTGAGTCCACCAGCACTCTCTCCATCAGAGGATACAAACTACTTATTGTCCTTTCTAGTGTGAGGACTCACTAGCATCGGAGCTCTTTAGCATGGGGCTCTCTCGGGCTTCCACTTGTCCTTAAATAGGATCTCTCCTTATTCCACCTGGCTTCAGCCTCTGAGCATTGCACACTTAGCAGCTGAAAATAATGCCAGGCCATAAACCTTGGTTTTAGTCCATAGAGTCTCTCCTTGTCTCACCTGGCTTCCTCCTTGTTTAGTCCATAGAGGCTCCCCTTGTTTCACCTGACTTCATCCTTGTTTTTAGTCCATAAGCTGATAAACTTAATTGCCCACAGCCAAGTTGATCTTCATGCTCTGGATTAAGAGACTGTATCTGAAACCCCTAGATATTTACTAAATCTAATTTATATTAATCTAACTCCTTACAACCTGCTGCAACACTTAGGAGACCAGGCCCTGCAATTGAGGGTTATGGGCCCAGAACCAGGCTTTGAGTTGGCCCACCTCATGGATGAACTGCTGGAGTGCATAAAGAGACCAGTTCCACAGACCCAAAACTACAGGATCACCATGACACAGGACAATAACAGCATAGCTGAAGATTCCCAGTGAGGTTCCAGTATTGACAAAGTAGCAGAAGCCAGAGGCCTCATACCAGACCAAGGAGTCATTATAATGAACATTTGCAAGCAAAATCATGTGGACAAAGGGGAATATTGTGGGACACACTACAGGTTCTGCAATGAGATTTTTTTCTTATGTGGGGGGAGGTTACAAGGGTAGAGGGTGGGTCTGAGGGGAGATGGGAGAGAACAGGGTTCATGATGTGAAATTCACACACACAAAAAAAAGAATGTTCCTTTTGTGTACTCATTTTTTTTCCACGTGGAATCATTACGAATGCAGTTGAGTTTTCCAAGCTCATTTGATTTACCAAGTGACAGAAAGAAATGACATCAAAATATTAGGTTTAGCAACAAGAAAGCTCAGCAATTTAGGGTCACTGTGGTGTCAAGTAACCATATCTATTCATTATGTTGAACTTTAGGGTTCTTCATGACTGAGTCACTAAGGAAACTTAAGTATGACAAGACACCATTTTAGGCCTGCACCTGAATGTGTCACTGGTAATGCCCATAGTTTTACATTTTAAAACTCGGGGCTTCTTGAGCAGATATCAAGATCTTATGTAGCCTCATTAATTCTTATAAAGTGTATTTTGGGGACTTTCAACCCTATCATTTTAAATGCTTCCCAAATCACAAATTACTTCAGTTGAAGTTGAACAAGTTGAGGACACAAAGGACTGAAGAGACTTCTCCAAATGTCTTACTGGTCAATCACTAAGAGCTTAGAACATAAGTTCTGACTTCTATTTTTCAGGATTTTATTCTTGACCATGCCAGTTCTTCAGAGCTACTTGTGACAATGGTTAGATTTCAGATGACATAATCTTGTGTCAGTGGGAAGACTTACAGGACGCTAGGGATCTTACTGTTCAGTTCTGCAGTAGACTATGTGGAGTAAGAGTGCAACAGACTAAGCATAACCGGGCAACACAACGAACTCTGTAAGGTCCTTCAAGTGGGAAACTTTTGTGTGCGGTACATACACTCGCACTTATTAGTAGGAGCCAGAGGACCTTAGTTAGGCATTTTGCTTTATCATCCTTACTCCCCTGAGAAGGGGCTTCTCACTGAATCCAGATCTAGACTAGCAGCCAGTAAACAGAGCAGCAAGCCTTCTCTCCTGTAGTGCTGGGCTCACTGGTTAACTCATGCTTGCACAGCAACTGGCTTTACTTTTTCATTTAGGGTTTTCAAGACAAGGTTTCTGTGTAGCCCTGGCGGTACTGGAACTTTCTCTCTAGACCAGGCTGGCCTCAAACTCAGTGATCCACCTGTCTCTGCCTCCCAAGTGCTGGGATTAAAGGCATGCACCAGGCTTAGCAAATGGCTCTTAACTAGATCATTTTTTTTTTCTAGTTCCAAAGTGGGGAGAATTTTAAAGTTTTTTTTTTTTTGGTTTTTCGAGACAGGGTTTCTCTGTGTATCCTTGGCTGTTCTGGACTCACTTTGTAGACCAGGCTGGCCTTGAACTCGCAAAGATCCACCTGTCTCTGCGTCCCAAGTGCTGGGATTAAAGGCGTGCACCACCACCACCCAGCTGAATTTTAAAATCAGTGTTTTAAGACTAAGACCACATACATATTGAAAAAGAAAAACCTACTAAAGCTGTCCTTAGAATTAAGTTCAATCATTCTTTTAATCTTTAGTTGAGTTGTAGCCAAGTAATAGTTAGTACTTAGGAAACAGATAAAATGCACATAATTTTTATCTTTTAACAACAGAATCACTCAGCAAAGTAAGAAAGGCACAGAGAAAGAGATACAAGTTATTAATATTACCCACCCTCCCTAGACCATATACCAAAAGCCTAGAAATTAAGAAGTTTGTAGTTTTAGTGGTTTGCATGTATTTGGTGCAACTCCACAAACACCCACATGGTACTGTAGCCTGTTCCAAGCTTAAATGACAAAACTCTAGTTATTTCCAGTGAGGACTGACATCACACATACAAATAATCAGAGATCACTAATAAAGCTGACAGGGTTTTTCTTGTTTGTCTTTTCTATTTTGCCTTCAAGAAGTTATAAAGAAACTGAGTTTTTTTTTTTAAGTTTTGTAAAAAATTTTAAAATGAATTTTGAATTTATAAAATTATGTGCCACAGATTCTCTTTTAACTATAACATTTCTCCAAAGGGCTTCTGTAAAACAGGGCTGAGTGATTTGCCCAAAGCCAAAGCAGTTGATCAGAATTGGGTCTAAAATCTGGGTTACTACCATAAAGAAAATCCCTTTCTCTAGAAAGGGGCGCTACCCTGGGAAAAATTCTCCTCTAATTTCATTTCTCATGGCTTAACATAAGAACTGCTTTTGCAGGCATGCTGAAATTCAAACAAATTGTCCTTTGAGATCTCAAAATATATACTTAAAGGTTTGTTTAGCTCCAAAATACCAAAATAATTTTTTTAAATCCGAATTGAAAGATAATTCTTTTTATATTGTCAAAAAACCAAATTTGCTCCAGGAAAAATATTACCTGACACCCCCCCCCCAAAAAAAAAAAAAGAAAAGAAAAGGTAGTGTCCCAGAGTTAGGATTAGGGCAGGGCTCTGTTCTTATCTTTCCAGGAGATTGAAAGCATCCATCCAAGGAATCCAGGGACAACTGGACAACGGAAACCTCAGGAGAAAACAGATCAGACACCAAAGAAGATAAGTAGCCCAGATGATCCAGCCTTGCAGACTTCCTCAATAGCTGTTTCCCCAAAAGTCTACAACCACAACAACTCAAAATCGCTAAGATTGTTCAGCTCCACAGACTGTTCCAGCCAGAACTTCAGTAAAGCCCTGAAGTACAGCTTCTGTCTATGAACTTCTTAGGACATTTAAATAGCTGAGCACAAAAGGACTGAACATCAAGTAATTCTATTAACATTTTTAACCATTTTTCCATTCTTATTTGGGCCCCAAACAGGTTTACTACGTTCCAAATCAGCAAGAAGTCATTTTAAGAGAGTGACGTCCTATCCCCAGAAGGTGGAGTGTTTTTCCCTCCTTTGGTCATTTGATGGATAATAGAAAATCTTGCTATTTAGGAGAGGAGATTACAAGCGGTTAATGGTCTTGTTAAATGGGTTTTGGAGGTTAGACCCAGGGATTTCTCTCGTTTTCTTTTCTGTATTCTTCTTTCTATCCTATGTAGGAGTGAACAGATTTGAGAAAAAAAATGTCACATAGACATAATATAGGAAAGATCAAGAAAAAAGGACAGATTATTGAATATGCCCTTATACCTTTGTATATTGATACAAAATTAATATATTTGGCTAAATTGGTATTGATCTTTGTATACTAATGCAAAAATAAGATTGTATTGGGCGACATCAATATTGATATTTGTATATTGATACAAAATTAAGATTATATTTGGCCACAATGGTATTGACCCTTGTATATTGATGCAAAATTAAGATTGTATTGGGCTATATAGTTATTGATCTTTGCATATTGATACAAAATTAAGATTGTATTTGGCCACATTGGTATTGATCTTTATATATTGATACAAAATTAAGGGTAACACTTTTTAAAGGTATTGTACCTAGTAATGCTTAAAAATGAAATATGAAGTTTCAGCCTTTTGCTACCAACTGTCATAAACTGTTTAGGATAATTAAGAAATGTAAACTAATAGTCATTCAAGCTTGTCATTTTGTTAGGTACTATGACAGTCTATCACAGTTATTTTCTAAGCTAATCAGAAATCAAGTTGCTAAGAGACAAGCAATATTTGCTTATCTAAATATAAGAGATAGATAGGTGGTCTTCAAAAACCTCAAGAGATCTGCAGAATATGGCAATCAAAGATGTTAAGATTTTTTTGATATCGAGACATGTCAGCTCCTGACAGCACCCCCTATTCTACTCCATGTAGAAGATGAGCATCGAAGAATCTCCAGTGTGAGATGGTTGAATTAGTGGCAAGCCTATCTCTTGGCAAGAAAAACCCCTTGCTTCAACTGTAGACAGAATGCTGTCCAAAAAGGACAAAACTTGGAAGCAGGTAAGTAGACAGCCTAGCTCTGCCAAGACAGAGTAAGCAAATCCTTCATAATTCCTGCTTTATAATCAATGTCTGTCAGAGAAACGGGGCCAAACGGCTGAAGATTGATGCTGTAATGTATGGAGAGAAAATGTAACTGTCCAGGCAGCCACTGGTATGTCATTTCTTAGTTTTGGAAGCTGTGGGCCCTGCACTTCCTATACAATCAGATATATTTATCCCACTCAGGTCTCTGAGGTGGTTGAAAAATAGATAGCTAGAATCTCATAGTTAAATTTTGAATTGTTTAGGAATCAAGAGGGTGTTCTGGATCTAAGAAGAGGTTTTTAAAATTGTGATGCAAGTTAGTATGAAAGCTGAGTTAGATATAGAACTTTAAACTCATGGAGATGGTCAGATAGTAGAATGTTAAAGTCAGGTGCCAAATAGATAGGGACTGGACATTGGGAATGTATGCTAAGCCATATAACTCTCATAATTGTGGCCTATTTCTGTTGTTTTGTACTGTATTTATTGTTATAAGAGAAAGAACCAATTTTTGGACTGAAAGGGGGAGCTGTTGGGCGGTAAAGCTATACCTTAAACTTAAAAAGAGAGAAGCTAGGGGGTTGAGGGGAAAGAAGGTGGGAGGGTGGGACTGGAGGGGGGAGTAGGGAGGGGATTGTATTGAGACATGTAACTTGAATAATAATAAAAAAAAAAAAACCCAAAAACCGCTTTTGCTATACTCAAGTACATGGCTCATTGTGAACAACAGAAGGCAACCTCAGATCATGATAACTTTGGGAGAGGGTAAAAGGTTTGAGATTAAAATGTCCCTTCTCTTTTGCCAAGTTCCTCAAAGCCCAGTTATAACTATTGTTATCTGCTGATTGGATGGAAAAATTGCTCATTTATTTTTTAAAGATTTATTTTACATATATGAGATCTGCATCTGTATGTACCCCTACATGCCAGAAGGGGGCATCAGATCCCAATACAGATGGTTGTGAGTCACCATGTGGTTGCTGTGAATTGAACTCTGGACCTCTGGAAGAGCAGACAGTGCTCTTAACTGCTAAGCCATCTCTCCAGCCCCACTCCCCCTCCAAATTGCTCATTTAATAACATGCTTTGGTGGGGGAAAGGGGGTGGTAGGGTAAGTGAACCACAGCAACCACTGACTATGCACTCCTGATACAGCTCCAGCTCAGTATCACTTCTGTTCAGAAGTGTTGGCTTAGGACGGACACAAAGTGTCATGTTCTCAGACTGGCTTCAAACACCATCTGTAGCAGAGCATGGTCCTTAACTCCTGATCCTCCTGCCTCACCTCAGAACTGCTGGGATTAAGGCCTGTACCCCAAGCCTGGCTTGGCTTCTCAGTTTCAATCTGAATAACCCCCAGGTATGCATGCTGAAATTTGTATTGAGATGATCTGTATGTATAGCAAATTAAACTGCTTAAAACTGTGTTGATAAGAGGTATTTTTCTGTATCACTAAAAAAAGCCAAAACAATATAATCAGACAGATATGACAAGTGACCATTGTAATATTAGCTGCCATTTATAGTTGGAAAACTACTTAAAAACAAAAACTGATACAATAGGAGGTGAAACAATTTTATTTCAGTTGTCTTTAAAACTGCAAAGACACGATTTTCTTCATATAAAAACATTGGTATAGATACTTATACTTTCTAGAAAATGATTATTTAGACCCTTTCAAAGAAAATGTACCCCTTTATATGGTTTCTGTGAAGTTGCTTGGAGAAAACTCCCACCTGGACTGATTCCTGAAACATACTACCCCATACTCTGTAGCTGTTGGTTCAGAGCACAGATTACTGTCAACAGTGTATATCCCGGCATCTTCATGTCCCTGTATCCTTTATTACTTAATGTTCCATTGGTTCATCAGCTTTTTCTGCAGGTTCATCAGCAGCCTGTGAAGGCTTTAAAACAGAAGAAATGAAAAGACGAACATTTAATATATACTCCTAAATCATAAGTATTACAATATAAAAAAGTACAAATGAGAAAAGAGGGTTAGAAGGTATTGTATATACTTGATTTTAGTGTAATATCCTATTAAAATTTTTAAATAAAACTTAAAAAACTATATATATATATATATATATATATATAAAATTTCAGTTCTGCTGACTTAAAAGATCACCCATAATTAATTCCACTGTTTATCTCTTGTCTTAAGAATTAGTCCTTTGTTTCACTGCTATGCTTAAAACACAGCCAGCACCTTCTAGACTTCCTTCCATTCAACCAACACACAGAAAAAAATATCAACAAAGTAGCTACAAGGGACTCCAAAGCATTCTTCTTGCTAGTTCTTGCTAACAACAACTAAAATGCAAATCTTACCCTCCGAAACACCAACTGCATCTTTGCCAAACTGAGAAAAACTTAAAAATTTCTGTATCACTTTTTATGTTCCACAGCCATGTAATCTACATCCATTAGAAGAAATGTGAGGTGTGTGTAGAGTGCATGCCTGAAAACCTACCAGCTTAGAGGTGAGGCAGGAAGACTGAGGGGAAAAAAAACCAAATGCATATTCTCAGGAAAGATTCATAACCCTAGATTTGTTTTATTTTTTGGTTGTTTGTTTTAAACTCAGTATTTCTTAATGCTTTTTAGTCACCATTTATGGAGAGCAAACTGTCCAAATAGAATACAAGTTCCCAACATGTATTCTTTTCTGGACCCTTCTCAGAAGAATCAAGGCTGGCCCTGTCACTCACTTTAACCTACGGAATGTGCTAAAGTGAGGTTGTATCAATCCTGAGTCCTAGCATTAAGAATGTCTGGCAACCTTTACTTTTGAGCTTTTGCAAGCTCTGACCTGCCACTTTGTGAGAAGGGGCCTCCGACTACACAGACAGAAGCCTCATCATTCTAGCAGTCCACAGCCTTCTAGCTGATTCTCTGAGACACCTAGAGAATGGGTAAGGAATAAAGTCATCTTAGAAGCTCTGCCTCTTCTTCAGTCAAACTGCAGCACTTGTGAAATCCCAAGTGAGGGCAGAACCATCTAGCCATGCAGTACATAACAGAATGCTGAAAAATGTGGTCTAAATCTGTAAATTTTGGGGTCACCTTAGTTATGTAGCAATAGAACCAAACCCTTCTCTCTTTTTGTGTATATGGAGATCACTGCCTTTTCAGTATTTTGCCTGGCCCAGGGCTTTCTTGTTATTTCAATTATGGACCTGCCTCAATAATTAAAGACAAAAGCAATGAATTTACATGGCTGTGACAGGAATATAAGTGTACAGTAAAGCTGAAGTCTCCTGTTATGACTAATAACATGTAACTTACCTGTGCTTTTCTCTGTGGTCTTTCTTCAAGACCATCCAGGAATGGAGACACATCATCATCATCATAGATTGTAAATTCCAAGTCTTTACCAACAATTCCAATGGAAACATTCTGAAGGGAGGTAAAGGGAAAATTAATGTACATAATAAAATAATGGGCAAAAAGTAGAAAAAAATTATATAGCACTTAAATTAAAAGTTTTAAAAACTGTATGTAGGAGTGAAAAGAAAAAGGAAACTGTGGCTCTTTCAATTACAGATACATATGCACTTTTGGTTATTATGAGTAGCCTCAAAGGTCTATGTCATCTAGCAACAAAGTCTTCCCCTAGACCAGTGTTCTCAACATTCCTAGTGCTGTGACCTTTTAATATAGTTCCTCATGTTGTGGTGACCCCCAGCCATAAAATTAGTTTGATTTCTACTTCATAACTGTAATTTTACTAGTGTTATGAATCGTAATGTAAATATCTGATGTGACCCTGTGAAAAGGTCATTCAACCCCCAAAGGGGTCTCAACCCAAAGGTTGAGAACTGCTAACCTAGACACTACATAGTAATTATCCAGTGATTAATACAATAGCTTTACAATGCTATCACATTTAAATGTAATAAACCTAAGAATACCTTCCCTAATCTTTTATGATCACACAACTTAGTTCCTATATCATTTCACCATCCCATCTCCCTTCCCCACTGCTGAGGACTGGTGTCAGAAGCAACCATTTTATCACTAAACAACACAACCCTATCCCAATCTTCCCTTCTCTTAGATATTTTCTTCTAACATTCCCCATTTCCTTCAGCTGAGAAAATAGAAGCAATTAAAAGACAGGTGTCTAGGTTTTCTTTATTCCCATCACTATGAATGAACACTATAATAATTTCCTCTTGACAGCTAATCCTTCCACTTCTGTGTTGATAAGACATAGTTCTGGCCGTTTTCCTAATGTTTCCTAAATAACCATTTCATTTTACACTGAATTATTATCATAACCACACAACAAAAGCGATGTAATTTTTTTTCCATCCTAAATATATATATATATATATCCCCAAGACAGGGTTTCTCTGTGTATCTCTGGTTGTCCTGAACTCACTCTGTAGACCAGGCTGGCTTTGAACTCACAGAGATCCACCTGCCTCTGCCTCCTGAGTGCTGGGATTAAAGGCGTACACGACCATGCCTGGCTCATCCTAAAAATCTTAAACTGAAAAATATTTACTACCTCTTTTCCCAGTCAGCACTCTGTATTTTCCGGGGTAATCAATGGGGAAACCCTATCTCCTCCAAAGAGATATTCTCTCTCGTCTCTAGATTCCATTCATCTTAAGTACATCCTCCCATCAAGTCCTTGGGGTACCAATGTTAATGCAGTGGGTATTTTCAATTTGCATCTTCCTTGGCTTTTTAGCAGTTCTTCATTCTCGTCTCCAGAGTTCTTCATTTGCTTTCAGGATGCCTCATTTTCCAGGTCTTCCTTTATCTTCAGTTGTCTTTCTGAGGCTCTTGCTGACACCTGCTAATCTCCCAATCTCTTAAGGTTAGATTGGTTTTTGGCCTAGTCCTCAAAGTGATCGATGATCCATTTGATCTCTTTAGAAATCATACCTACTCTACTCTCTAAATGCTAATGCTGTGTAAAGACTCTAAAATTTTTAGCTCTTAGACCACTCTGCACAGAAGTCTGGTAGGCAATGAAAACTGCTTCTCTAGCACCAACTGGACAGATAGGCATTTTGAATTTCATATATCCTAAACTGACTTGATCTTCTTCTGTAACTCCTATCCCCAAACTTGTTCCTTCTATTATCCATCTCAGTATAATTATAACTATTTCCTTCAGTTAATCAGGTCAAAAACTCTGAAAGTATCCTACTTCTACGCTAACAAACTTGTGAGCAAATTCTAACTTCACAATATCTAACACTGAATCACTTCTCTATCACCATTCCTGGACATACATAATGAGGCCTCCATTTTACCTCTGATTTTTTGCCTTCTCATTTTCTCCTTGTTCACTCACTCCAATCCTACCGACTTTCTTTCTTTGAATACTGGGACAATTTGGCCTTAGGACTTTGTGTGTTTGTTGAATAGTCTTACTCTAGTGATAGCATGGCTAACTTACCTTCTTTAGTTCCTTTCTACAAATTTCACTTTGTTAGTGAGGCCATCCTTGATCACTCTACCTTAAATTATACCCACTACACTACTGACCAACACTCAATTGTTCATTTGTTTTCTTGTGTCATTATCCCTTCAGTATTTGTCACTTTCCAATATAGCATGTAATTTATTTATGTATATATTGTTCACCCCATCTTAGACTGTACCTAGAGAGTGTCTGTATATGGCAAGTGTTCAGTATATTCACATTTTTAAAACAATATTAATAATACAAAAAGGGCATGGTGGTGTCTGCTTGTAATTCTAGTGCCTGCAAGGTAGAAGCAGAAGGATCAAGAATTCATTCTCAATTACATAGCAGGTTTGAGGCTAGCCTGGGGACTTGGTCACAAATAGACACAATAAAAGACAAAGATATGACTACCTACTGTAAACAAAACAAAATAAAACTGAAGACATTTTATTACTGAATAAACATGACATTTCAAAACCAGAGTTTGGTGAATAGAAAGGAAATAATGAGCCAAGGCAATCCAATTAAAATACCTTAAGTACATGCTATTTTATTACTTGAGATTGAGGATTAAACTGTACTGTTAATACCCACAACTGGAACCATGAGTTACCTTTGTGGTCAGGTCCTGCTCTGCAGGGAGTGTTTCTCTTAAAGCACGCAGGCCATGTTTAACCAGTTCATCCAAATTGCCTGTATGCAACAAATTAAAAATAATTTCTTAATTTCACTACCATATACGGCTTCTTTTAATTATCATGTCTGTAGTCTGAAATATTGGCTTGAGTGATAGACTACACATAATAAAATAGCCTGAAGTGTAATGTTAGCTGTATAATGTAATCTAATATCAACCAACAATAACTATTTCATGTCTTTTAGTAATAAATATGATCTGTTCTATTTGGGCACAGTGGTGCACGTGTTTAACCCCAGCCCTTGGGAGGCAGAGGCAGGGGGATCTCTGTGAGTTCGATGGCAGACTGATCTACAAAGTAAGTCCAGGACAGGCTCTGTTACAGAGAAACCCTGTTTCCAAAAAAAAAAAAAAAAAAAAAAAAAAAAATCACTAGGTTAAATAAAAGTCCGGTTTATAAATGTCATTCCAGTTTTGTACAATGTGTTTTATAGAATGCTGGTTCTTAAATTCATTAAAGAATCTTCAACTCTTTCTTTGTGGTCAGTATTATCTGATAAGAAAATCATCACAGAAAATTACAGACCAAGATCCCCTATGAATAAAGATACCCAAATAAGTGGCTCATACCTATTACTTAGCACTTGGAGGGTTTGGGGGTGGGGTTAGGGGTGGGGGTTAAGAGTAGTATGAGCTACATAGGGAGTTCTAGGTCAATCTCAACTACACAGTGAGACCTCATCTCAAAAAAACTAAAACAAAACCACTATCACCATTTCTACCACTACCACCACCAGAATCCAACAACAAAGAAAAAAGACTATACATTATAACCAAGTGTAGTTTTTCTCAGGAATGTAAAGATAGTTAACATTTGAAAAATCAATCAATGTAACACAATACAGTAACAAATTAAGAGGAAAAAATATATGTCCATTTCAGTTAGCTGTAACATGCATATGATAAACTCCCAACTCCTACCCAATAAAAACACTCATTCAGCTAGTGTTTGAAGGAAACTTTCATTTATAACACCTCACAGCTAACATCATACTTGGAGAAGGACCATATGCTTTTCCCCTCAGCAGCAGGAATAAAAAAAGGAACCACACCCTCCGTCAGCACTTCTATTCATCCCTATACTGACCGTTCTAACTAAGGCATCTGATAAAAAACAAAATGCACCTATCTGGGTAGCAAAAAAGAAACAACACCCCTCTAAAACCACTTTTGCTGCTAATGATAGTGACATAATCTCAGATCTAAGGAATTCATAGTAAAAAAAAAAGAGTCTGGAATTAATGAATGGTTCTTAAGGTTGTAGGACATATGATCAGTATATAAATATCAACTTCTTACAATGAGTAATCTTCAAATGATATTGAGAAAATCTTGTTTAAAACATTATGAAAAGAATAAAATATGAATAAATTAAACAAGACTTATAAACTGAAAATTACAAAATACTATTGAAAGACTTGAGCAAATGTAACAAAAACCCACGTGCAGGCATCAAAGACTTGGATAGATGTTGCCTAACTTACAATGGGGCTATCCACATAAACGGCAAATGTTAATTAAATGTACATTCAGAACACCTTGCCCACCAAATGTTACAGCTTAGCAACATGTGACTATATGGATAGCTGAGACCCACGACTCCCTGATGCTGGCATACATCACGACAGAGGACCTTACCACATGTGGCTAACCCAGGATGAAATCAGAATTCAAATTCAGGACTTCACTTCCTATGGAGTGCATTTTGTTTTTGCGTATTATAAAGTTAAAATATCCTTATGAGCTGAGCCAGTGTATTACAATAGTGGAAGTACTCTCCAAACACCCTACAGATTCAAACACTTCTTAAGCTGTGAGCTGTGAGTTTCTAGTAAAGCTCTTTGGAAGGAAGCATCACACAGCTGCCGTGACAGACACTCATGAGAAGGGTGGGAGCACAAGAAAGGCTGCAGGTTCCTGTTTCCTTCTGTAACCAAGTTACAAACTCTTATAGTGCTGTAAGTCTTAGCTAGGGCATGACTACATGTTGAGTCCTCAGTTCTAGAAAATCTTCCAATGGGTGGGTGATCTTGGGAACTCCGGGTCCTTCAAAGAATACTATGATGCCACAGGAACATGTAGGAAACAACCAACAGAATCTTAAAAGTCCTCTTCTAATACAAGTCCTTCTAACACAAAACAAAGCACTTGAGAACCAGCTCATCATCTTATAGCTTCACCCTCTTTTTTTTTCCTACTGCTTTTACTTATTTATGGGCCACTTAATGCAGAAATTCTATGTGGCCTAAAGTAGAAACAGATTTACAAATGAGAAGTTGTAAACAGAACTTACAAATAACTATTAGCATAATGGTTTTCAACTCTGGCCAGGGCCTACTTCAGATCAAATGTGTCAAGAATTTTCAAGGTGGAGACACATTTATATTTTGATAAAGTTCTCTTAGTAGCTAGAAGTAAAAGTTAGCATGTGCTATATAAAACAACAGATACTTTATGAAATTAAAACTTTTAAAACCTACAGACTATAAAAATTAAAAACCATTAGATCTCCTCATTTAGGGTAGATTTGCTAACTATATAAAGACTAGAAGAGGGAAAACAAAGCAAAATAAAATACACCAAACTACACTTACACTCCATAAATTCGGACATATGTCTCTCCAGGTAAGTACGAGCTGACTGAGAACGGGCTCCGATAGACATAGCTCTGCAGTCAAAATAGTTAGCAGATGGACAGGTTTGGAAAATGTGAGGGCCCATATCCTATAAGCAGAAAAACATACTATGTAATTCTTGACTTTAGTTGACCTAAAAAAAAAAATCACAAAATCACATTGTGTAAAGACAAGATTTCTATGGGCTTGGTGGCACATGCCTTTAAACCCAGCACTCGGGAGGCAGAGGAAGGCAGATCTCTGTGAGTTCAAGTTCAAGGCCAGCTTGGTCGACAGAGTAAGTTCCAGAATAGTCAGGGCTACACAAAGAAACTCTATCTCAAAAACCAAAAGAGAGAAGGTCTCTCTATGTAGTCCTGGCTTCCTGGAACTCAGTATGTAGACCACGCTGGCCTCGAAGTCAGAAATCTACCTGCCTCTTCATCCCTAGAACTGAGATTAAAGGTGTGCCACCACACCCAGCTCCAGACAGGTTTAAAGATGAGAAGGGAAAATTCACACTGACAATGACTTGCACCATCTCGTGGGCTTCTTCCTGGATTTAACTACAGAAGGAAATAAGCTGAACACCAGCATTCATGTTGTCTACTGTAATGTAATGTGATAGCCACCTCCAGTTCCCTGCCATGATGAGCTCTGTCTCTTTAAACCGTAAGTCAAATGAACCCTTCTTGCCTTAGGTTGTTTGTGTCAGGTATTTTATAAGTGAAACAGAAAAGTAGATAATACAAGAACTTACATCATAACCAGCAATAAGCAGCCCGACACCATATGGTCTCCGGCCATACCGCTGTGTTGGGATCTGGGTCTCTGAAATTAGCTAAGGAACCTGACTCAACATGCAATAAGTTAAAAACTTCTGGCTTCTTTTGTTTTGTTTTGATTTTTGAGACAGGGTCTCAATATTTAGCCCTGGCTGTCTTAGAACTTGCTATGTAGTCCAGGCTAGGTTCCAACTCAGAGATCTGCCTGCCTCTGCCTCCTGAGTGCTGGGACTAAAGGTGTGTTGTAGGGAGTTCGATTAATTAAATTAGATTTAGTAAATATCTAAGTTTCTGATACAGTCTCTTAATTCCGGGCATGAAGATCAACTTTGCTGTGAGCGATTAGCTTATCAGCTTGTGGAAAAACAAGAATGAAGTCAGGTGAAAACAGGAAACAAACAGGAGACTTAATGGACTGAAAAACAAGGTTGAAGTCAGGAAAAACAGGAAAGACTTAATGGACTAAGAAACAAAGTATCTGGCCCGGCATTGTACTCAGCTGCTAAGTGGGAGGAGCCCAAATTAAGCTGAAAGGAGTGATACTATTTAAGGACAAGTGGATGAGCCCAGGCCAGCCGCATCCGGGCCCCATGCTAGAGAGCTCCGATGCTAGCGAGTCCTACTAAAGAAAGTGCTGGTGATTTCCCTGAGGCAGAAAGAAGCTGGTGAGGAAAGAAAGCCTCGGCAAGACAGCAAAAGGCCAAGGACTAAACCCTGTGGCTCAGCTTTTGCCTAGAGGGGTTTGACCTGTCCGAAGTATTCAAAGAATACTATGATGCCACAGGAACATGTAGGAAACAACCAACAGAATCTTAAAAGTCCTCTTCTAATACTGTGGCCAGCTGTAAAGACTGAGGCAGAAAGGCAGAGTTGCTGATACGAAGGAAATAAGTTGGCCTACAGAAGGCTGAGGTCTCCCAGAGAGAAGAAAGCCTCAAGCCTTATTTAAGGTGAGACTTCGATAGCCAATTTACCCTGACGAACCTGCATCTGAGATATTCCAGAAAAAGGACTGCTAAGTGCATTAAAGGGTCTACCCCAGAGACTGTGCTCCTGACGACTGAGGACCTGCCCCAGAGACTGTATCCTTCTAAAAGGTTATGAACATAGTTGTAATAGTTATCAATAGGTTTAGTGGATAGGTCTTAGGGGTTGTAGGAATTTATAGGAATAGTAGTTAAATAAGTGTATTTGTTATAAGTGAATATAGTAATTAATAAATAAGTGTTTAATAATTAAAAAGTACAGTTTCAGTGTGTGCCACCACCACCTGGAGACTTCTATCTTCTTAATTGCTCCATTGTTGTCTAGAAGAGGGGCCTGGAGTCCGTCCCTGTCTCCACTACTCCCCAAAGAAGGAAAGGAGTGAAAGTGATAAAATATCATGATAAATAGCAAACTGGGAGACTTAACATATATTGACAACCCTACTACAGACAAATGTCTAATTTCCCTATTGTGCTACCAATTCCCAAGACAAAGATTGCCAGGCCACTGGAGGAAGTCAAAGTTACAGAATAGTTACAGGAATATATTGGCCTAATATTATACAAAGTTTGCATTCCCACCAAAGCCAAGAATGAACACAAACAAAATAATCTCTTCCTATATAGGGATTTGTTTTAGATGTAAGGGGCTACAACTTTGGGGGATAACTAGAATCATTCAGAACTTTACTCTCTAAAAATGATAATTGAATAGTTTTCTTAAATTGGGCTGTTGTGTCTTGAAAATATCAACTGTTTATAAAGGCTAGTGAAAGAGTAATACAATTCCTCAAACCATTACAATCTGGTTTATGTTTTATATTGTCAAATTCCAAATAACTAAGACAAGCACCGAGTACCCAACTCTGTATAGTTTACATTTATAAATGCCAGCATAAAGGATACTGCTTCCAATTAGAGACACAAGCCGTGACACAGGAAGTGGTCTGTCAAAAACAAATCTGGAATCCAAACACTCCTGGCGCATAAAATTGCTAAAAAACAAAAACAAACATTAGTCAGTTCATATTACAGAGAATGAATATAATCTAAACATTTAAACAAAGTAGTTTGATTCCATTTTGCCCTTCTGCAAACATTTTCATGGAGTAAATCCATGAAAATCAGAACGGTAAGATATGGCCAGACAGATTCCTTTTTGTGTGTGTATACTAAACTCTGGGACAACATGACGTTTTAAAAATAAATGACATGAGGCAAGGCAGCTCATCCCTATAATCAAGCATTTGGAAAGTGAGGGTAAGATGACCAGCAGTTTGGAACCAGCTTCATAATATAAAATGCTTAGTAAATAAGTAACTAAGTAAATGATCAAATTATTCCTCTGTACAAAACCCTGGACTCAGAGCACTTATAGACTAGAGAAGGCAGACCCAAAATAAGCCCCTCCTTTCTTGTCCTTCCCACTGCCGGCAATCACGTGCCTTATTTAAATACTTATAGACTAGAGAAGGCAGACCCAAAATAAGCCCCTCCTTTCTTGTCCTTCCCGCTGCCGGCAATCACGTGCCTTATTTAATGGTTTCAAATCAGAAAAAAAGAGGAAAAAAATATTTTTAAGCAGACATAATACTACCCTGGAGGAGACACAAGCCACCCTTCAGCTGAATCTCACTGAGAATCCTGACAAGATCCAAGCCAGATAAACAGAGAGGAGAAGAAACCTTGTGCTTATCAAGATGGGATAATCAGGAAAAGCTATGTTCCTTCCTCTCCACATTGAGTTCCTAGTACATGTAGGTCACCCAAGTTTTATTTTGGGGTGCTTTTGTAGTGTGGAAGTAAAACTTGAGACCTCAAACAAGATAGGCAAGCTCCCTGACATCCCATTCTGACCTAATCAAATGTTGATGAGATGTCAACAAGCTCTTTAGTATTTTAAAGTCAATTTTCTAAGGTTTTCTAAAATTATACTATTTAACATGGCAAACACTAATTACATGTGGCCCTAAGGACTTGAAAAGCAGCTAACTAAAATGTGTATGTGTGAATACATACATACATTCATATATATTGTTTATTTTTTCTGAGACACGGTTTCTCTGTATAGCCCTGGCTGTCCTGGAACTCACTCTGTAGACCAGGCTGGCCTTGAACTCAGTGATCTACCTGTCTCTTGTGCTATTTTCAACAAGAAATATCTATGGCCTCAGGACAGTCATAGAAAGATATACATTACTCTCAATTACACATCTCATGTCATAAATAAAATAGGTTTTAAATTTCCCAAAGACAAGATCTAAAAGTGAGCCACCTTTCTATAGCCTTATATACTACATTTGTGAAAACAAATGTGTAATAAATATTGACATATTGAAGAAGACTAGAATGGTTCAGGTCATCCTTAAACAGAAGAGCATCCAGCTCTTAGGCATATAGGGCTTGAAACAACATACATGTGAACAACTATCACATTCAGAGACTTTCAAAAGCATTAGGATGTTTAACAGTTCTATAAGAATTAGGAAACGGGAATACTCAGTAACACACCCAAACCCACTAAGGCATTTACAATATTACAATATGCTAATAACATTATATATATAATATTATAATATTCTGGGGGCTGGAGAGATAGCTTAGCTGCTTTTCCAAAGGACCTGGGTTCAATTCCCAGTATCCACATGGCACCTCACAACCTTCTGTAACCCCAATACCAAGGGAATCTAATGTTTTCTTAAGGCTTCTGAGGGAAGTAGGCACACACTGGTACACAGACATACATGCAGACAAAACACCCATACAAATAAAGTTAAGTAAATTGAAAGTTATAATATTCCAGGAGACAATTTCCTAAGATATATGGGTATTTTTTAGAAAAAAAAAAAGTCCATTATGAATCAAAAGGGATGCTAATTTTTACATACCATAACAGTCTAGCATCAGCAGTCAGACCCGCAATTGAGATGCCAATATGGTTGTCAACATGGAGAATTTTCTTCTGGTGAGCTGCAAGTTCTGACTGTGCCCTCTAAACAGAGACACAGTATGGTATTTTAGTTCCAGCTTTATCATTTATCAGTGAAATTTACACTTCATACTTCTGTTTACTGAGGGAAGAAGACAGGACTATCACTCCACTTACCTTCAGTGCAACCAACACTGCATGTGTTTTTGACTTTAGACCAACAGTGGCTGAGCCCTGTTTAACAGCTTCCATTGCATATTCAATCTGATGAATCCTGCCCTAAAGACAAAAAAAAAAAATTTTCCAGATCTCAGATGGGCATAATTAAATTTCACTTTTTAAAACCAATAAACAAGTTTTTTTCTAACTTTAAGCTCACAGCGTATAATCTCACAAGCTGTTTCCTTTTTCTTTTATAGATAGGGTTCTACTAAGTTGCTAAACCTGGTCTCCAACACCATGATCCTACAGTCTCAGCTTTCTGAGTAATAGGATTAAGATGTGCCCAGTGTACAATCTCACAGGTTTCTGAACCTACTGTAGCCATGAAAAGTCACTTCACAGATATGGCAGAAAACATTTTACCTGAGGGCTCCAAACAGTGACATCATTGTCATACTGGTTTCGAAACTGAAAGTAGAAGACAGATTAACATGAAAACATTAATAACCTCAAATTTTAACATTAAGACACGTGTTTTCTGTTCAATAGTTGAAGCCTTTCTGCTACTGCAGCTTTCCTGAGACATTAGTGCAGCACTCAGTTTGCATGTCAATTCTACCTTAACTATGCACAAGTTGTTAGCCTGAGTGGACTATGGTCTCCCTAACTTCATATTCCGCCGCTCTCTATAGCCCTCCCCTTAGGTAGTCAGACTGCTAAAATATGCACACATCAACTTTTCTTCCTCCTCCCTTACACCATTCTCTTACACAGGGCTCTAATAATTTGCTAAAGCCCTTTTCTTTAAATTGACTCAAATGTCTTTCTCTTGAAGGTTTCATCTTTTCTCCTCAAATTCTTGGCACAGGTAAAGTTTCATGCAGCTCAGTTTGGCCTTCATCTGCTATATACTTGGGACGATGACTTGGAGGTCCTGCCTCGACCTTCCAAGTGCTGACATTACAGGTGTGTGCTATCATGCCACATTATATATATAATATATATATATTTATTATATATACTTCTTTTTTGGCTTCCGGGGTGGGGGGAAGGGACAGGGTCTTTATACTCTGGCCGTCCTGGAACTCACTATGTAGGTCAGACCAGCCTCAAACTCAAGTTCCCCATACCTCTGCCTCCTGAGTGCTGGGATTAAATTTTTGTGCCACCACAACCGGCTTCCTATATATCTTTTAATCTTTACATTATGATTTAAAGTTATGTTTGATTTGACTTTGCGCTGTCTTCTTGCACCTTGTCACTGAATGAATTAACACATACAGAAATCCTCAGTAAAGAGGTGGGCACAAATAGCTACAGTGGCAGAACCACTACTGCCACTAATGTCAATACTAAAGCCAAGTGTGTCTGTACTTGGGAGAATACTCGTGAGGGTGACAAGATCAAGAGTTCCAATGGCAGACTCAATGGAAGCCCAGGAAGAAATCTGATTCCACCACTTCCCCTCTAATCTGTAGCTAGGTGACAGAACAAAGTGACTGAATGGAGGCCTTTTCCAATGGCACTCTAGTGGGATGGATTAAGCCTAAGTGGACTCATGAGGAAAATGAACATGGTCTAAGGACTTGACTGCTGGCTCAGGTCCGCGGTGGCGGTGCCGGGTGCACCCCCAATCCCTGTCCTCTCCCTCCTATGCAGGGCCTCCTGGAGTCGGCCGCCGAAGTAAACTGAGGGGCCAGGGCCTCTAGCTGGCCGAGAAAGAAGCGCCTGGACTCTGTGTAAAGTGGAAAGCCGCTCGAGAGGCCGCCCCGGGCTACCGACTGCTTCTCGCCGGCCAGGCCGCAGATGCTGAATCACTGCCGGATCCCGCCTGTGAGCCAAGCTCCCTCTCCCACCGCCCCGCGCCGCAGGTAACAGAGGCCGAAGCCCGACCGCGTCAGTGGACCTCAGCCATAAACCCCCCCCGAGGACTCGGGGCCCAACACACCATAGCTCCGGCTCAGCGATAACCAGACACAGCGGCGGACAGGAGCGCGGCCCCAACTACAGCTCGGTAATTGTCAGGGAAGCCTGCGCAGTTTTGACGGCGGCGGCGCAGGAAGCGCAGTCTATCCCAGAGCCACGGATCGGTGTGTAACGCTACCCAGCCCTCCAGCTCTAGGTGGGCGGGGCCCTTCGTAAACGGAGGAACTAGGATTGGCGGGGAAAACCCGGGGTGCGAATGCCCCTGCGTGGAGAAGGCCCGGGCGTGGCGACCACGTCTCGAACCGAGTTTCCTTGCTTTTTTCTTTCCTCTGTGGATTGCAGATGCCTGCTAATTCTCCGTCTGAAAGGGGCTTCAGAAAAGGCTACAGAACAGTAGTGTGTGTGTGTGTGTGTGTGTGTGTGTGTGTGTGTGTGTGTGTGTGTGTGTGTGTGTGTGTGTGTGTTTTCATGTTCCTGGCCTGAGTACTTGGAGAACCCATCCTTCACGCCTCCATGGCCGTATCATTCATTTTATGATCATTAGTGGCCATTGTCGGACTTTGAACTTCGTTAGGGTTCTGTGTGTTTGATATTCGCGGTCCACAACCAAATGCCGTACCTGATAGATTCCCCACTAGGGGGAA
Organism: Lophiomys imhausi; assembly: GCA_907164525.1. Taxonomy (NCBI): domain Eukaryota; kingdom Metazoa; phylum Chordata; class Mammalia; order Rodentia; family Muridae; genus Lophiomys; species Lophiomys imhausi. The sequence continues at coordinate 7,356,626 of CAJQZJ010001826.1, read as the reverse complement.
GGTGCGAGTTTTCTTAGGAATTTTTAAAGAGAGCATCTTTTGATTTGTCCTCAAATGAAATTGAGACAGCTCTGTGCTGGCTGCCTATCATCTACAGACCGCTAATTCTATTGAAGAAAGGATAAGTACCCAAAGACGGGTAAGGGTCTTTAAGGATCTGAACTTCGAAGGGGGAGTAACACATCACTTAAATGTGTACGTTCACAGCAATTAGTATCATATTCTCAATATTTCCATGTATGTATGTGTATATACATATTTTGTTTTGTTTTTACATTTATTTTGTGTGTGTGTTTGTTCCCTGCATACACTTACGTGAAACTCAGAAGACAAGTGGAAGGAGGTAGCTCTCTCCTCGCACCATGTGGATTCTGGCATTGAACTCAAGTTCATAGCTTGGCAGCAAGTACACTAATCGTCTGAACCATCGTGCTGGTTCCTGGTTGTTTTCTTTTTTTCTCATCTCTCAGTTTTTACCTCCCCTTCCCCAAATTTATATGCTCTCAGAAGTTTATTAGTTTACTGTGTTCTTTAAATTCACCAACACTGGCTCTTGTGATTTTTTAGAAGTACTTCTAACTTTAAATTAATAGATAGGGTTGTTTTGCTTGTCCAGTGCCTAGCACATATTAGGTGCACACTTTGTATTGCTGAATGAACAATGGGTTTTGAGTAAACGGGGAATTAAATGCTCATTTAAAAATAGTTGTGGAACTGGAGAGCTAGCTTAACATTTAACTTGCAGAATGCTGTTCACAAGCATCTCTAACTCTAGCTCCAGGGAATGTGACACACTCTACTGGCCTCTGTGACACTTGTGCACATAAGGTGTACTCATATGCAGGTAAAATACTCACAAAAATAATTTTTAAAAAATCACTCAATTAGCTCATCTCTTAAGGGAGATTTCTTTTTTAAAATTTTATAAAAATCTTCACAATTCTTTTCAATAGTCATGTGCCTCACACAAATATACAATTTTATAAATAAATAAGATTATACTAAACCATCTGTCTCTTTTTTTTGGTTTTTCGAGACAAGGTTTCTCTGTGTAACATAACTGTCTCTTGCTATTACACTTAAAAAGTTTTAGCCAACTTAACTATGCCTGTAAGTAATGGCCTATATTATTTTTAGTAGTTATAAAGAAGTCTATTACATGGAAATATAATAATTTATTATTGGTGAGCTATGAGGTTATTTTCAAGTTTTTGCTGTTATAAAAGTAGTACAATGACTGTTCTTATACATGTATACCTTTTGTGTACTTGATGAATGTATAAAATTTGTGAGGTCAAAGGGGAGATACATTTACAATTACAATAAATACATGGCTGACTATCAGGGTATACTCTGTGGTGCCTGACAGGCCACTCTGTATAGACTTTCATCAGCACTGGGTATTGTTCATTCCTTCTGTCTTGTCAAATTGATAAGCAGAAAAATAGAAACCCTCTAATCTGGGTTTACTTTGTCTTTTATTTACTGGTAATCTTTTCATGTGTTTCTTCACGGTTACTTTAATGATTCAAGATGTTACCTGATGATTTTTCCCTTTAGTTTGCTTGCATTGTTTTCTCATTTACTTGTAGGCACAGTAATGTTGTTATAGTAATGTTGTTGTTGTGTTCCTACTAAGAAAAGATCTTTCTGGATACAAGGAAAAGAAAATCCTGACACTAGCTCACATAAAAGCGTGTGTGTGTGTGTGTGTGTGTGTGTGTGTGTGTGTGTGTGTGTGTGTTTAATATAAATGTATAACAGGAAATCATATAAACATTCAAAGATAGGAATTGTATTTTCTGGGTTGTTTTGTTTTGTTTTTGAGACAGGGTTTCTCTGTGTAACCCCATCTGTCCTAGAACTTGCTCTGTTGACCAAGCTGCCTTCAAACTTAGAGATCCACCTGCCTCTACGTCCCGAGTGCTGGATTAAAGGTGTGCACAGAGACATGCACCCTGTGCCAGCTAGGATGGGAAGTTAACTTAAAATCTTCTTTTGAGACAATATATTACTATTTAGCCTTATCTGGCCTGGAACTTGTTATATAGACCAGACTGGCCTCTCACTCAGAAATCCAGCTGCCTCTGCCTCCAGAGTGCTAGTATTCAAAGTGGGTGCACCACAAAGAGCTCATGTTTTAAGTTTTTTTCTGAAACATTCATAGTATCTGGAACAAAGCCTGGGACACCATATGGTGTTCGCTAAATCTTGATTAAATTAATGAGAAGTCATGGACTTTTCATTCCTAAAAATGCCCTTTTGATTTTTATCTTCACAGCAAATAATATGATATTTTCTTTATTCACAAAGCTTTATTTGTAGCCCAAGAGAAGAGGCATGTAGTTTTGTTTCTTTCTTTCTGACTCTGTCTCTCCTTAAAGTCCTAAAGCACATGTTACAGTTTTAGCTCTTCTATGCCTGTTTTTTGAAGATTTAACTAATCAATAAAGACATGTTGTAGGAACACATGTTGTTTTAAAGTCATTAGTAAGCAATGCCAGGATTTTAAGTTTTATTTAAATAATATATTTTTATTTATTTTTTATGTGTGAATATTTTGCCTGCATGTATGCCTCTGTACCATATGCATATAGTGTTGGTGAAGGCCAGAAGAGGGCTCCAGATCCCTTGGGACTAGAGTTAACAAGGCTATACCCTACTGTGTGGTGCTGGGAATCCAGCCTGGGTCCTCTGGAAGAGCAGCCAGTGTTCTTAACTGCTGAGCTGTCTCTTGAATCTAATGGCTTCTTAAGAACAATATAAGAGTAACTTCTAAATAAAAACAAAGTTGAATTTTTTTTCCTGTCGAGTTGCAAGCTTCTGTGGTGACCTGTGTAGCAGCTGTAACTCTACACTGAAGAAATGAGATGGAGTTGGTGCCACATACAGGTAAGTTCATTCCCTCTGCATGATAAAAACGAGCCCATTGTGGACTTAATTCTTCCAGGCTTTCGAATGAAATATGTTATAAACCTCATGACATTTTTGGTCTATCAAGTTAAAAAAAAACAAACAAACCAACAAATCAACTACAGCCAACTGGTCAATTACTAACCTGAAATCAGCAATTAGCACATTTAGTATGATAATAACAATGTTGAAGGAGAAGGTTCTTGTCTTTCCTAGCTTGAGCAAACGGGGGAAATGGGTAGCTATGTCCTCACTACGTTTTCTCCTTCACAGACTCTCCCTGTCAACCAGGCTATCTTCTAAGGTGAAACAGGAAGGGGGAAGATGGGTTTAAGTTAGCTGCTTCAGTTCTGTGACTAAGGGTTGGTTCTTGAGCTGCAGGATATTTACAGTTAACCCTTCTTACTTCTTGGGTTCTATGGGAATCGCTTTTTCTCCACTAAGAACATACTGGCAGTATTTTGCACTTGGGTAAATGTACAGTCTGGCTGTCAGCTCATGGTTAATTGCTAGCGTCTTCAGGTACATGGCCAGGTTCTGTGTACAGAAAGTTTTTTTTTTCATTTGATGTGATCCTCTTCAGTAGCGAATTATGATCCCAAGAAACACTCCCAGAGGAATACTTTGCCTCAGACCTCAGTAACTGTGGACTTTGACCAAACCCCAAACTTATTTTTCAGTGCATCAGCAAAATTCCTACTAGTTAGTTCATTGGCCCCATGAAGGTTCAGAGTTTTGTCCATTCTGTTCACCATTTTTTTGTTTTAGTGTGTGTGTGTGTGTGTGTGTGTGTCTGTTTGTGTTTGTATGCCTAGAATAGTAGTTACTATTGTAAATTTATCATGTACAGTTGTACATGACAAAGCTATGAGTACTGGCTGGATGAATCCCTCAGTGTAAGCCAGGCACCAGTCCACTTTGGCCTGTGATTCTGTGGTTATATAGCAAAATTACACTAAATCCTTGATGTTTCTTTCCCTAGGAATAGCTGAGGAAAAGGCTGTTTACTCACAACACACAAAAATTGCTTTAAAAGTCTTCTATACTCAAATTGTCCCCTTAAGTTAGGAGCGAGTAGATAGTCAATAGTTGCAAAAGGTCCCCTCCCCCTCTTTTCACTGAGGATTTCTACTTTTGGCAGTTTTCCATTTTATGTCGGAATAGTTGGCATTTTATTTACTTGGATCCTCAGCCAAAATCGAGACAGAGTTCCATTTTACCACTCACATAATACTTAAGTTCACTTACTTGTTTATATATTGTCTCTCTTTATTAAATCTTAAACCACTGGAAGACAAGAACCATGCCACATTTCCCACTGCATATATACTGAACGTGTCACACAAATTCAGTGCCCAATGAAATGTAGCTAGAAGAGTTGGAAGTAACTTGCAAGATGGTTCAGCATGCGAAGGAACAACTTGAGTTTGGCCCTTAGGAATAACATGGTAGAAAGAGAGAACTGACTCCTGCAGCTGTCTTTGACTTCCACTTGCACGTATGCATGTACATACACACAAAAAGATACAAGAAGACAGACAGACAGACTTAGCTGTTATCCCCAGACAGGTGCCATGGCTCCCTTTATGTCCAACAGCCTTAACACCAAATACAAAGATTTGGCTGATCATGTCCCCTTATCTTTAGCTAGGAGCTGAAAAGTTGATCAAAAGTTGTAGGACAACTTTTTTTGGAATCAGTAATCGGCAGAATACTGTTTCTTTAAAGACGTTAGTAAGCAATGCCAAACTTTTTAAAATCAGGTAAGGGTAATTTCTCAGGCAGGAAGAGATGGCTCAGCAGTTAAGGCACTTGCTGCTCTTGTAGAAGACGTGAGTTCAGTCTCTAGTACCCCATATTCTGTAACTTCTGTCTCAAGGAATCCATTGCCCTCTTCTGGCTTCCACAGGCATTTCAACCAATGACTACAAACCTGGATCCATACACAACATTATTTTCAATTAAAGAGTTTATGTTATACTTCTAGAAATGTTCCTCACATTTCAAGTTTGGGATGTCAGACATCCAGGTGCAGGTTTGAAATAAATTAGTGGGCTTATGTGTAGAGGTCTAGACTGGTGTATTAGTTAACGCTTCTTGTTTCTGCAAAATACCTGACACATGCAACTCAAGGAAGGGTTTGGGTTGACAGTTTGAGGCTTCAGTCCATCATGGTGTGGGATACATGAAAAGAGAAGCATGAGGCAGCTGGTTGGTCACGGAGCACCCATAGCCAAGAAGATGGACATTTGTGCTCACCTTGTTTCTTCTTTTAATGCAGCCCAAGACTGTAGCCCATGGGATGGTGCTGTGCAACTTTAGAGGAGGTGTTCCAACCATAGGTAATTTAGATAATCCCTGACAGGCATGGTCAGGGGTTGTCTCTTAGAGGACTCGATCCTGTCAAGTTGACAATATTAATCATCTCAGCTGGGAACTCACAAGTGGGGGGTCATTTTCATGAGCTGGAATGAGAGTAGAAAAGGGTTATAAGATTGTGCGCTGGGGCACTCCAAGGCTGTGGGGGATTATAGGAGGCCTGATTTGTATCTGAGTCTCTCTACTTTTAAGCTTTGAAGCCATTCATGTCTCATCTGGCCTCTCTGAGCCTTCATTTTCTGTGGCTGAAACCTGTTAAGAGAAGAGGATCTGTGGAGTTTAAAGTCAATGGTAGAATGTGTGCCTAGCATGAGCAGTCTGAAAATCTGACTGTGACATTGCCCTTAAAATCAACTCCAGGTAGGTTAAAGACAGTGTAAACCTTGAAACTCCAAAATGGCTAGAGAAAAAGATAAGAAACATACCTTAAGACATAGACATAGGCAAGGACTCAGTTTCTCAGGAAATAGCATCAACACTTGACAGGTGGTATCTCACAAAATCAAAAAGCTTCTGCACAGGAAGAAAACAAATGAAGGGACAGCCTCCAGAATGGCTGAGAATCATTGGTAGCTATGATTCTGACAGGATTAATATCTAGAACATACAGAGAAGTCAAAAGTAACAAGAAATGGGGCTGGAGAGATGGCTCAGAGGTTAAGAGCACAGGCTGTTTGCTCTTCCAAAGGTCCTGAGTTCAATTTCCAACAACCACATGGTGGCTCATAATCATCTATAATGAGATCTGGTGCCTCTTCCAGCCTGCGGGCATACCTGCAGACAGAACACTGTATACATAATAAATAGAAAAGTAATAAGAAATAAAACAACAAATAAATGAGCTAACAAAATGAACAGATACCTTGAAAAGGTGAAACACAAGAAATAAATATTCAATCTTATTCCTATCAGAGAAATGCAAATTAAAGTCACATCGAGATTCCCTGTCACCCCAATTGGAATGGCAGTCATTAAGAATATAAATAACAACATGGCTGGGTATGGTGGCAAAAATCTTTAATCCTAGCACTTGGGAGGCAGAGGCAGGTGGATCTTAGTGAGTTTGAGGCCAGCCTAATCTACAGAGCAAGTTCCAGGACAGTAGAGCTACATATTAGAGACTCCATCTCAAAATATCCAAAAGAAATAAATAAAAACTAAACAAGCAAACAAATGCTGGAAGGGATGTGAACAAAAGAGAACTCTTACATGCTACTGGTGGGAATTTAGTTCAGTCAATATGGAAATCAGAATGATAGGTTTTTTTGAGTAATAATTTATTATTTATGAGTTTTTTGTTTTGTTTTTGAGACAGGGTCTCACTAAGTAGCTCTGGCTCTTCTGGAACTCACTATGTAGACTATGCTGAACTTGGACTCACAGAGATCCCCTGCCCCTGCTTCCAGAGTGCTGTGTGTCACTACACCCACCAGAATTGTGGTTCTATAAACAAACAAACAAACAAACCTAAAAGTTGGTACAGCGATAGGCCAGCGCAGAAGCTGAACAGGCCTGGAGTTTATGCAGACACAGACTAAGCTCCCCCCATCACCCCAATACACCACCCGACCACGGATCCCATGGTTCTGAGCCATGATGGAGGCCCGAGATGAGAAACAGTTCACTTTCTGGATTGGACCTCTTTGAAGAATCACCATGGTCCTTGATGTCACTGAGGGCCATGTCTGGGACCATGGTCCTACTATGACCGGGTCGTGTCTGTGGCCTGTGCTGTTGTCAGAAACAATGTAGAAGACCATGATCCACACACCCGCAAAGAGTAAGGAAGCTACTTTGACAGGATATTGATGACTACAGACACTCAGTTGAGAAAGAGGGACATGGGAGACTTTGTGACAACCCCACTTAAAAAAAAAAAAGTAACCTCCTAAACAGGAATCCATCAGAAAGAACTCTTAACACTTGTGATAAGGATGCTGAAGTGCAGTTCTACACAATTGATGGCTTCTGGTAGGGGTGTGGGTGGAGAAGGACTCAATTTTCTTTCTTTTTTTTTTTTTGGTTATTCGAGACAGGGTTTCTCTGTATATCTCTGGCTGTCCTGGACTCGCTTTGTAGACCAGGCTGGCCTCGAACTCACAATGATCCGCCTGCCTCTGCCTCCCAAGTGCTGGGATTAAAGGCGTGAACCACCACGCCCAGCTTAGGACTCAATTTTCTTTAGGGGGCTGGCCACTGGGAGTTTGACCATGCTTCAGTGAGTATATAAACTACACAAATTGGGCTTGTTTTATTTTATTTTATTTTTCATTATTTTTATTTTTCTAGGGGGGAAGGTCACAAGGGAGCCCAGGGTTGGGGGGGAGGAATGGAGGGGTGGCAGACATGGAAGAACTGGGAAGTGAGATCGGGATGTGAAATTCCCAAAGAATTATTATATGTATGAAAATATCCTTATGTATGTTAATTACTTTTCTGGTGTTGTGATAAAATGCCATGCCCAGAAGCAACTTACAAGAGTTTACTCTGTCTTACAGTCCAGAGAGAGAGAATATATAATGGCTAGATCAAGAAGCTGAAAGATTACATCTTCAGCCACATGCAAAAACCAGAGAGTGAACAGGCTCTATAGGCCATTTCCAGTGACTAACTTCTGAGTAACAAGGCTGTACCCCTGAAGGCACCATTACCTCCCCCCAAAATACTGCCAACTAGGGAACAAGTGTTTAGATATGTTCCTGTGGGGAACATTTCTCATTCAAATCACAGTAAGCTATTAGCATGTATAGTGAATATACAACAATGGGGGAAAAACCCCAGATAGATTGCCAGTGCTTCTTGTGACAGTTAGGAGACTTCTCATGTAAAGAGCTTAGGTTCCCGCTGGGCATGTGATAAGTACTCCATAAGTGCTAGCTAGCATCATTGCTGCATTTTGAATCCATTTATACCTACTGAGACAATCACAGTGGCCGCAACGCTTAGTGTTTAGCTAACTCAAGACTACAAGTGTACAGTGAGCTGCCTCCCTCCACTCTCATTTCTCAAATAACTCTTTTAGCAAAAAACCTAGATTTTGAAGTCTTTTTTTTTTTTTTGGAGACAGGGTCTCCAGTATGTAGCATTGGCTGTCCTGAATCTTGCTATGCAGACCAGGCTAGCCTCAAACTCACAGAAATCCACCTGCCTCTGCCTTTCGAGCACTAGGATTGAAGGCGCATGCCACCATGCCCAGCCCCTGAATGTTTAATTTTGGCTTATTTTCCTTGGCCAATGTTGCTCACTTTGACCTGTGGGGTGGCTGACTGATACCAGGAAACCATGGGCTTGAAGCGCAGACACCTGGGGCTGGGTAGATGGCTCATCTGCACGCAGCAGTGCACACCTTGCCCACCAGTTCAACCGGGAGAGAGACAGAACTCTACTCTAGGATCAGCTAGCCTGGTGTATGCAGGAATGAATAACAAAAAACCTAGACTGAAGCAAAGGTGGACTGTGTGGACCAATACTGAGGCTGACCTCTGACCTCCACAGGCATGTGATGACACTCATGCACCTGAACTTACACGTATATGCCATGCATGCACACAAATGCAGAACTATAACTGAGATTTTTTTTTCTTTTTTTTTTGAGACAAGGTCTCTCTATGTAGCTATGGCTGTCCTGGAGTTTGCTATGCAGACCAGGCTAGCCGTGAACTCACAGAGATCTGCCTGCCTCTGCCTTAAAATGAGATTTATAAAGAAGAAATAGATACCTTTCTTTAATATATTTGAATAATAGTTTCATGTAGAAATTATTTTATGCTTTATAAGTGCTTTCTATTTTTTCTAAATAAACTTCTTCTTACTGTCCTAGCAGGACAAAATATATTCTGCTCTAGTTTTTGAAAATAGGAATGTATTCTGAGGTTATTTGGGAAAGTGTTCTCTGTACTGAAAACAAATATTTCTTTCCCTATGGGCCGCAGTTAGCATCTTTTATTGCCTGGAACAGTTCCAAGGTTCCTTTTCCTTTGGCCTGTTGCTGAGGTGGTAAAGGTAACAGAAGAATGGACATTTCAAGATGGAAAGAAAATTCATCTGCTCTGTTCTATTTTCTTTCTTCAAGGAGAGAGAAAAAGTCAATCCTAAAGTAGGCAATGGTGTCTCAGGTATTGTTCACATTAAAAGCAACGGACCCCTTTGAAATGATTCCTAGACTTTCAGTCCCAAACTAAGAGTGCAATTCCCTTCTTTGGCTAAGGTGGCAAGTAATGCCTTGGAGGGCCAAGGTGTGTGTGTGGGGGGTAGCCATAAAAAATCAAAAAGTCTTCCCTCACTTCATCTATTTTGTTTTGAAAGACACGTTATTTTCTTTTTTGTAAGGTAAGATTTCTCTGAAAGATAACATTCTGCTTTATTTTGTCCAGTTGAACTTGCATTCACTTTTTCCTTTCATTGTTAAGAATTCCACATGCAAACCAAACAGTGCCATAGCCGGCGGAGAACAGATGGCATCTTGAAATGGGTGGCTCCTAGAGTGTGCTGAAAAGTGATAGAGAGAGGGAAATTGCTACAGTTTCCCTCCAGACTTTTTTCTTTTTGTTTTTCAATTTTACTAAAAAAAAAAAAAAAAAGTTAATAGGAAAGGAATTTCCATTCACCCATACTAACATTTTGTCTAATGTAATTAATTATAAATGTAAATAATAATTTCTTTTTTAGTTAAATAAAGCTTTATTTAAGGAAAAATAAATCTTAAGAACACCAGAGGGGTACACTATAGAAAAGAAAAAGCAAGGGCTGGAGAGGTGGCTCAGAGGTTAAGAGCACTGGCTGTTCTTCCCAAGGTCCTGAGTTCAATTCCCAGCAACCACATGGTGGCTCACAGCCATCTACATTAGATCTGCCCAGGCATATATGTAGAGCAAATACTGTATACATAATAAATAAGTAAGTAAGTAAGTAAATAAATAAATAAATAAATGTTTAAAAAATTAAAAAAAAGAAAAGAAAAGAAAAAGCAAGTTTTCCTTTTAAATAATCTATCCAGATTTCTAGCAAAAATATTGAAACTCATTAAGAGTCTATATATTTTAAAATTTAGAATGTCTGCTCTCTTAGACACACCCCCCCACACAGTGGGAATCAAACCAGGGCTTTGTTTTGATAGTTAAGATGTCTTCCACTGAGCCCAAGCCCCATTTCTCTAAATATGTTTACTTGTGTATACATTGCCCCTGTGACCTTTTTGCCAAAGAATATATGTAGTAGATATTTGTTTGACATAAAATTCAAAATATCAAATCCCTGTTGCAAGAAGAATCCCAGTGTGCATCTTAAACCTAAGACTCTCCAGGCCAGACTCAATGAAGCCTAACACTGAAAAGGAAAGTTGCTGCTGGCATTCTGGGTCTTTCCAGCATCCAGATGGCCTGTCTGTAGCCTCGCCAGAACCAAACCCTTCCTGCTGCCTGTTCAACTGGCCTTGGATGGCCGCCTCAGACTACACCAGCTTCCATACCCGTTAACTCTTGATTGCTCAAAATTTTTAAGAAAAGGTAGGATTTCCAATGTGAATTTTGTTGAAAGAGTAACTCAAGTTTTAATCTAGAAGCTGAGTTTATATAATATTGATCCTTGTCCACCTTAACAGGCTTCCTCTCACATTAGCTCAGCCAACTATTGGCATGAAAGGAGCAGCATTTTGGAAGGGAGTGTGTGTGGGCAGCTTGCAGGTGAGGACAGGACTGCCAAGGCAGACCATGCGGTTTGTCCTGTGCCTACACCCAGTACCTGACTTGGGCCTTTCCAGAACATTTGTATACACAGGGCTGTTCTGCTGTTCGGGGTGTGGTTAATTTCAAAAAAAAAAAAAAAACCCAAGACAACCCCCCAAACCCCCCCAAAAACAAACAACAACAAAAAACCCCTCATTGGCAAGATTTCATGCAACAAACAAGAATTCATAATGGCAGATAAAAAAAAATGACCATACATGGATTTAAGTGGGGACTTCTCTGAGGTAGTTGAGCCAGGAAAACAAACCTGCCCTGTGTTTTTAATCTGACTGGTGGCAGCCATTGTTTCCATTTGAATTTCACCAGGAGGCAATCCATGGCATCAAACTAAGCTTGATGGTAGAAACTCCCTGTAGCTTTGCTCATTTCCACCTAGTGATGTTAGTAGCTCATCTACAACAGTGCTTCTCAATTGGCTGGAAAAGATACTTCCAGATGAAGCTGTGCCTCCATGTCACATTCCTCCTTATACCTCTGTGTTCACTGTTATTTAATTTTCTGTTATTATATTGTTGTTGTTATTTTGTTTTTGTTTTTGGTTTTTGGTTTTTCGAGACAGGGTTTCTCTGTGTAACAGCCCTGGCTGTCCTGGACTCGCTTTGTAGACCAGGCTGGCCTCGAACTCACAGAGATCTGCCTGCCTCTGCCTCCCAAGTGCTGGGATTAAAGGCGTGAGCCACCACGCCCGGCTTATTGTTGTTGTTATTATTATTACTATTATTATTAATGTTGCCAGGAGATTCCATTTTTCACAGCTGATTAGAGACCTGAGATATCCAGGCCAATACAAAGTCCTAGCTTGGGGTTGGAGGTGTAGCTCAGTTGACAGAGTGTCCACCTAGAAGGCCCAAAGCCTCAGGTTTGATCCCCAGTACAGAAGAAGCAGTATGGCGCAGGCACTGTAATCCTTGCACTTGAGAGGTGGAAGCAAGAAGATCAAAAGTTTAAAGTCATCCTCAGCTATATAACAACTTCAAGGCCACCCTGGGATACAGGAGACCCTCTCTCAAACCATAAATAAACAATAAAAGAAAGACAAGAGATAAATTTCTGGTTTATAGATCAGAGTACACGAACAAAGGAAGTAGATTTTCAAAGTGTTAGGTTTTATAGAGCTCTAAGAGGAGGGGCATCAGAAGACAGAAAAAAAGAGAAACAAACAAACAAATATTGGAGTTGTAAAGAACAGAGCTTACAAACACTACTTATGGAAGGAAAAATTAAAAATAGAATTGAGATGAAAAGGAAGTATATAAAGGAATAAAAACAACTCTCCTCTCTGCTGATTTGCTACATTCAGCCTGTACTGATGGGTGGCTACTCTAAGCTGAACCAACATAAAAGGCCACTCCTGCAGCACAGGTTGTGGCCTCACAACTCAAACTCTCCCCTTAACCCTCTCCAACCACTCAGCTCTCATGGGATCTTCCCTCCCTTGTTTCCAGCCTCCCTACACGTTCCTCTGTATAAATGCACAAAGTTGACTCCTGTGCCATAACCTCGTCTCCTTGAAAAGAGCAAAGATAGTGAAAGCAGGGACTGTGCATGAGCCATGCTGTCTCATGCCAGCCTGGGTAACACTCCTCCCAGCTGGATGCAGTCCTCAGGGCCCTTTCCTCTGAAAGACACAGCGCACTCACTAGAGAGCCACTTAGGAAAGACTATAGCCCCAGGAGAGGTGCACTGTCACTACCGTGATGTCACAGCTCAGTGCACATTTCCAGAAAATAAGCCTCCACCACCCCCATGCAGAGAGCAAAAAGCGTACAATCCCCGCGCGCGTCTGGTTTTCAACTCTGAATCCCTGCGCTTGCGCGTCTGGTTTCAACTCTCACTGAAAACTGATACTATTTGGCTTGTAATTGGGTTTTCGCAGGACAATAAAATACTAGCACCATAGAGGAAATGTGAGAAAAATTGTCACGAAAGCAAAAAAGGAACTAACTAGGAGTTAGACGTCAGCTTCTCCTCTTAGCACGTCTGAAGATAAGCCCAGTTAAAGAGGAAGATTGGTTGAAAAAAAAGGAGAAAAAAAGATTAAGTGGTCTAATGTTGGTTTACTTTTTTTTTTTTTTTTTAAAGATTTTAAGAACACTTCAGTTTTATGAAAAGAATTTTACTTTCCTTTTCATGGGAGAAAGCCAAAATTTAGAAGACCATTCTCAGGGTCTAGTTTCAAAACAGTTGTTGGCATGAAAAATACAAGTTGATACATAACAACAATTTCCTCCCTTAAATAAAATGCTATATTTTTCTCTACTTTCTCCATTGCTGCGAAGGGTTTTTGTTTTGTTTTGTTTTGTAGTTGAGAGCATCCTTGCATAAAACCTTTTGACTACATTTCACAATGCTGGTCTTATGCTAATAAGTCTTTATTTAGTTTCAGTCTTTCCAAACAAGACTGCAAGTTTCTGACACAACAGACAGCACATACTCATCTGGTGCTCACTGTCCCCTGTCCCTTGACCCACTATGGAAATCTGGTTCAATCTGTTCACTTACAAAGGTGAAACCAGACACTCTGTCCAGTGAGCATTTTTTTTGTTTTGTTTTGGTGCGGGGTTCACAGAACTGTGTGGAGCTCCTCTTTGACCCAGGAAGGAGGTCCAGACTGGCCACCATCCCGCCCAGTTGTCTCAAGAACAGTTCAGTTTCCTTGTGGCTCTCCCTGACACAGTCCCTTCCTAGCTGGCCCGTAACTCCTCAGCAGGGTTTGTGAACTCTAAACCTCTTCCTCACTGTCCACACTCCTCTTCACCACATTGTGGTACCTCTTGGAAAGGGGAGGGTCTGAGAGGTGGTAGGGAGAAAAATGGGAGTCTGGACTGTGGAGCCCCTTAGGATTTTCTCCTTTCCTTGAGAAGGGAGTGGGGCTGTTAATTTAAATGCCAACATGTTCCATAAGGAGTTTGCAGAGAATTTAGCATGGTTTGTGCATCAGGATAGCTGCTTTCCATATGTCAGGAGAACACACTACCCTCCTGAAATATCTCATAGTAGTTTTTGTTTGCTGTGTTTGTATTGCTGGGGATGGAACCCACCCACTGCTCAACCACTAAGCTACATTCCAGTGGCCCACAAAAGCATTTAATTTTATTTTTTAGATGGGACTTTGCCAAATTGCCCAGGCTGGCCTTGAACTCTGATTATTCTGGGATTACAGGCTTGTGCCTCACTTCATATTTAGTGGGGTTGGAGGCACCAATAGTTTGCCTTCTATTTGTAAGTATCATCAGTATTTCTACCAAGTGGAAATAGACTCCAGAAAGAGTTAATATATATTAAATTGCTTTGGAACTGGCAGCTAAAGTTTTTGAAATTGCGAGTTATCGCACATTTCATTGACTTTAAAAGAGATTCAGCCAATCCTTATTTAAAATCTTGTATGACATTACCCCCACCCACCCTAAAGGGTCTTGCTATGTTTGTAAACCAGGCTGACCATGAACTCATAATTCTCTTTTCTTAGTCTCCCAAGTGCTGTGGCTCCCTAAGTGTGCCACCACAACCTGTGACATTACTTTAAAAAGGAAAATGGCACAGAGTAGTAAAATTGTAGAAGTGCCTTTATGAGAACAAGGGGAGAGCCCTGGTTGTATTTTTCTCATTTTTGTTCCTTTTCATGACTTTGGCGACAATGATTCAGTTGCATGATTTCTTCTATTGCTAACATTACCCTAACAATCTCCTCTCTCTTTGGGGGGGGGGTGTGTCTGTAACCCAGTTATCTAGCCTACTTTAATTATTTTCCAAAAGCTGGCATTCAGCTTTACCTAAAAACAGAACAAAACAAACTTTCTAGTTTGCTGGCAACTTGTTGAAGGTAATTGACTGCTTTTCAAGAGACACTATTTCCTTCCCCTGTTGTGTCACCTTTACCCCTTAGCACACTTCTCAGAGCTCTAGCTGAGTCTTCCTGTGAGTGCCAGACAAAGGCTTCCTTTGGAAAAAAAAATAGAAGCAGCCATTTTTTTTTTACAGACTTGGGGTGTTTAGTGAACCAGCATTGTTCTCCACTTATGCGTAGTTAAAGCACCACAGAAATGGGAGGGACTTCTGGACTTAATTATTCTTGTACAATCTTTCTCCTCTTTCAGGAGAGGAAAATTAGATCTAGAGGGTATAGGGCAAGAGTTCTCCTTTTCTGTCTCATGGATTATCTCCACCAGCCAGGAAAACTTTATGGGTTCGTTTGGAATAAAATTATTTATTTATTTATTTATTCATTTATTTATTAACTTTTCATTGATTCTTTGTGAATTTCTTATCATATACACCAATCTTACTTAACTCTCTGTCTTTTTCTACCCACCCTCTGCCCTTGCAACCTCCCCTACAAAAGGAAAAAAAAAAACCAAACCAAAAACATAATCTGAAAAAAGCAAAAACATCTCGTTGAGGAAGCTGCAGTATGTCATGGTGTGCATACTGCATGGTGTCACAGTATACCCTTTTGTCCATACTTCTTTGCTTGCAAATGTTCCCTGCAATGAGTTATTGATCTGGTTTGAGGCCTCTAGGTTTTGCTATACTATCAATACTGGATCCTTCCTGGGACTCCTTTTGTATATCCTGTTGTTGGCCTGTGTCATGGAGATCCTGCAGCTTTGGATCTGCAGGATTGGCCCTTTCATGCTTTCCAGCAGTGCATACATGGGGTAGATGTTGGATCTGGGTCTGGGTGGTAACTGAGCTGGTTGGCCCACCAGTTCTCCCGCATCCACACCACCAGGGCCAGCTCTCCAGCACTGCCCCAGCTAGCTCATCCAGTGCTGCAGCCTGCAAGGTCTGGGCCAGCTCTCTAGTTCTCACATCCTTGGGGCTGGTTCACCTTTGCCTTCACCACCAGGGCCAGCTCTACTGTGCTGCCCAGGTGAGGTGCGGGGCCCACTCTCCAGAGTGCTGCAGCCTGAGGGGGAGGGAAAGCTCTCCTGCTCTAAGGACCTTGGGGGCCAGCTTTGCTACTTGCCTCAGGTAGTGAGGGGAGGGGCAGCTCTTCCAGGCCCATGACACTGCAGAGCAGGCAAGGGGCGGAGTCAGCTATCCTGCACCCGTGCAACCAGAGCCAGCTCTCCCATGCTGCCCAGACAGGGGTGGGGACAGCTCGACATAGTACTCGGACATCAGCATGGTCTTAGGGGGCAGCCCAGACTGGGGACATCTGCATGATGTTTGGTGGTAACACAGGCCTCAGATATCAACATAGACCCTGGCATTGATAGGACCACAGACCCAGATATAGCCTGCAGAGGCAGCATGGGCTTAGATGTCACCATGGCCTCAGGTGGCAGGCAGCACAGTCCACTCAGAATAGTTCGGCCCCTGGCATCAGCATAGCCCTCAGACATCAACATGGCCCCAGGCAGCAGCCCAGACCACTGACATCTGGATGGCCGTTAGTGGCAATACGAGCCATAGAAATCAGCAGAGAACCCAGCTACAGCATCCCAGGTCCAGACATCATCCTCATATCCGGCTGCTTCTCAGTGCAATTGCATCTCCAGTTCTACCTTTTCCCACAGTGCATGAGCCACTCATCTTTGCTTTCTCTCCCATCTCTACATGGCGTACTCTATGTTTTCCATCTTGCTGTCACATATTCGCTCATTGTAGTGGTGCCTGCTGTGGGGTCTGAGTGGGCACTTGAGTGTCTTTCTTCTGGCCATGGGGTCAGGGGCAGCTAAACTTAGGAACTCTTAAGCAAATGCTCTTATCCATTGAACCATCTCTTTGGCACACAAATTAAATATCTTTCTTTTGAGATAAGATCTCACTATATAGTTGTCTTTGGCTTAGAATTCACTATGGCACCACCTACAATGGGCTTGACTCTCTCCCATCAATCACTGATTAAGAAAGTGCCAGCAGGCTTGTCTGCAACAGCCTAAGTCATTTTCTCACTTGAGATTTCCTCCTCTCAAATGACTACAGCTTGTGTCAAGTTGACATAAAACTAGCCAGCATACTATGAAAACCAGGCTGGTCCTGAAGTCAGATATGCCTTCCTCTGTCTACCAAGTGCTGGGGTTAAAGGTGTGTCTTATCATACCTGGTCCCATACTAGAACTTTTATATTATAAATAACAACACCATGGAAATGAATGGGTAGTCCACAGAATGGGAGAAAACATTTGCAAGTCGTTCATCTGATAAGGGCTTTAGATCCAAAACAAAGAACATTTATAATTCAACAATAAAAAGATAACCCAATTTTTAAAAAAATGGAGAAAGGATTTGAGTAGATAGTTCTCCAAAGAAGGTAGACATATGACCTTTAAGAACATAGAAAAATGTTAAACACCATTAACCATTAAAGAAATGCAAACAAAACTTACAATGAGATACTGGATTCATGCCTCCTAAGATGCTTAAAAAAAATGACAGATTAGCAAGGGTTGGAAAGGACATTGAGAACTGGAACCTTTAAATACACTTCCCATGATGGAAGAGGGTGCAATTGCTCTGGAGTCCAGTCCAGCAGTTTCTCGAAGCTTTAAATTTTGAGTTACCAAGTGACTGTGAAATTCTCCTCCTAAGTGTAAGCCCTACGTAAATTAATAAGTGTATCTAACAACTTCTACACTACTGCTCTACAGCATTAGTCACCAGGAGCCAGAACAGGCATCTGATTCACCCTGGGCCACTGAGCAGGAGTTAAGTTGGCACCTGTTGGCATTGTTGAAGTCTTTATTATAAGTCCACTCTGTGTGGGTGTGGTGTGTACCTGTTGATGTACATATGTGAGCAGGTACATGTGCATGTATACATGTGGAGGCCAGAGGTTGAGGTTGGGTGTATTCTTCAGTCATTCCACCTTAGTTTTTGAGACAAGATTGGATCTGGAGCTCACCAATTCAGCGAGACTGGCCAGCCAGTAAGTGCCAGGGATCCCCTGTGCTTAGAATTACAGGTGCATGTCACCATGCCAACTTTACATGGATACTGGAAATCTGAACTAAAGTTCTTGTGCTTACACACCAAGCACTTTACTGAGAGTCATTTCCCAGACCTTGCAAGCACCCACTCAATATTTTCTATGAATGATTGAAACCATCAAGAGATAATATTTGACGGGTCCTTCCCTTATATCTGATGTCTTCCAGTGTGAAACTGTTGACCAGTCTCCGCCCTCATGGAGGCCCTGCTATTTCAGACACTTTACACTTACCTGGAGTGTGCTCCAGCAGCAGGAGGACTCTACAGCCCCAGCTGAACACACACTCCAGTCATAATCACCTCCCAACAAAGCCCATACCAGCTTCTGAAAGCTGCCCTCTAAGCAAAACAAGCCTTGGTAAATTTCATGTGGCCCTGTGGTACTTTTCACTCAAGCCAGTGCAGGATCATTTCCCTCGGCGGTGGGGTGGTGGTCTGCGACTGGTGCAAACACACTCCTTCATTTGCATGAAAGACTGTGTGAGTGACAGGTGCAAATCCCCAGCCATATGCCCCTTTCTCACTGTTTAAGCAGGGTCTTTGGCTTACCTTTTGGATTCTGTACTGACCCCTGGTGTAGCAACTGTAGGTCTACTGAAAGTTAGTCTCCAGTAGTTTTCTTGCCCACATTAGCTCTTTAGCTAATAGGGTAGACTGAGTGGATGGATAACACAAAGAAGAGGCAGGGGAGACCTAGCAGCAGCTGGGGTAAGTGACAAGAGGACAGCTGATTGGTTCCATGAACAGACAGAGTCTCTGAGGGGAGGGAGGGAACAGCTGGCAGAGTGACCGAGGCAGTGAGGACAGGATAAGAAAACCACTTCCAGAGTTGTGGGGAGCTGGTGAGACTCACAGACTTAGAGTTCGAGCCCAAAGGAGGTGTGTTTGAATGACTAAAATGTTGAAGACTCAAATTGTCCACCAACATAGATAAATAAAACACGGTACAGCCACACCGTATATTATTAGTTGACAGTAAAGGGAACTAAAGCTTAGAGAGTAGAGAGGAGTTTCGAGTAACTAATAGTGGGTATAGATTTATTTTGTAGTGATAAAAAAGTTCCAAATTAAGATCACAATGATAATTACATAATTCTGTGAAAATAGCAAAGACATTCAATTGTATCCTTTGGGGGAACTACACAGTGGACGGAGTGTCACTATGTATCCCTGGATGGCCTGAACTTGCCACACAGCTCAGGCTGGCTTCAACTTGTAGCAATCCTTCCGATTCTGCATCTGAGGTGTTGGTATTACTGGAATGTACATCCAGGCTCAGCTGCCTTATACACTTTAAATTGTTGGATTTTATATTAATTGTCCCAATAAAGATTTTTTAAAAATAAAATATCCAAGGGTCCAAAGAAAGCAAATTCTACTGAAAGCTAATGACTATTGAAAACAACATTGCCTAATAGCAATGGTTCTCAACTTGTGGGTTGTGACCTCTTTGAGAGAGGTCGCCTAAGACTATCGGAAAACACAGATATTTACAGTACAATTCATAACAGTAGCAAAATTATAGCTATGAAGTAGCCACAAAAATAAATTTAAGGTTGGTGGGGGGGTCACCACAACATGAGGAACTATATTAAAGGGTTTCAGCATAAGAAGGATGAGAACTACTGCTTTACAAAAATAACTGTTTGTTATTGGATTATGGGATGTAGCAGCAGGTCTATGAAACTATGATGCAGCATAGGGTCTAGAGAATATGATGTTCTGAGATACCCACAAGCCACAGGAAGACAGCTCGGAGTTCTCCTGGTGAAATCTGTAAGGTCTGCTGACACTCTGTGTCTCCATTAATAATTGAAGGGCCATATGCCAGTGTAGACCTATAGATCAGGAGGTAAAATAGGCTGAGGTGGGGCAGAGCCTGGAGGAATACTGGGTTTCAGGCCTAGGTAATAAAGACATGACATGATTTTATTTTCTTTCCAAGTTCGCTAACACCCTGAATTCTGTTTATAGATTCTGTGAGAATCCTTGACCCCAATTTAAAGACCTCCCTCCATAGAGAGGGAGTTAGATAGAGACAGAGTGAGGTAGAGAGGCTCCTTAGGCTAGGGAGTTTCTGAGGGAGATTGCCATGACACTCCCCTTACCCTCCAGCCTGATGCTGGCCCCTGTACTGCACCTTCATGCACCATGACCACCCAGTAATTTGAGGTTTTTCCTTTCAACAGGAGATAGTAACTGAAAGAAATGATTGTTGTTTAGACCTCTAATAGAAATAGAGACTTTGAAATTTCCTTAACAGAAATATTTTTTTTGCCTTTGAACACCTGGTGAGTCAAAAGAGCAGCCAGGAGAGATTGAGTTATCGGGAGACAGGGTGAAACTTCACAAACATGGAGGGTAGAGGGACCTTCCTGCTGCAGATGAAAATTCCTGGAAAGAAACTCTGTCTACAAGGACCAATTGACTGACTAAAGGTCTAGAGGACAATTACCTATCTTGTGACAGCCTTGGCCTCCCAATATTTTATTCCTTGCCCACTTTTGTTGGAACTAACATCCTATGAGTAGTAGACAAAAACATATTTTGAATCTATTAGCTTAGCAGACCACTAGCTTCCGCCAACTTAAAAGCTAAGAATGTCATGGGATAGCATATAAGGCCTCTAGAGAAGTTTCCTCCATCTTGCTACAACTGTCTTTCTGATATAGGCATAATGTACTACTCTAACCTTCCTGACTTAGGATTTTCTTTGTTCTGTAAAACTATAAAATGTCATGAGACTGCTTCCATATGGAACATGGAGTTTGAGGTAACTTAAATTTGTGTAGCTGGGTCATGGTCACTCATCATGGGCTCCGGAATGAACTATCTCTTATTCTGTTTAAGGTGAGAACTGCGTTTTTGTGTTGACACTGCTGTGATTTGGAAGTAGGCAGTGATGTTTCTGGAGGCTTTGCTGAACTTCTCCAGCATGTGATATGGAAGAGGTCCTTAGAGTAATAGAACATGGTCTCTGACTTAGAATTAGGAACTGAGATTGTGGTCACCTCAGTCCTGGGATTTATAAAGGTCAGGTAAATCTTTCAAAATTGATAACTGTTCATATCCAATACAAAACAAAATGATTTTGCTGAGAGTGTAGCTCACATGCTTAGCACGTGTGTGAGAATATGTTCAATCCCCAACTGAGAGTGGGGGCACAAAATGTTGTATTTTCAGTATGGATTTATTTGTTTGTTTGTTTTTTCAAGACAAGGTTATCTCTGTGTAGCCCTGGTTGTCCCAGAACCCTGTAGACCAGGCTATCCTCAAACTCGTAGAAATCCACCTGCCTCTGCCTCCAGAATGCTGGGATTAAAGGTGTGTGTCACCATTGCTCAGGAATTTTGTATTTATAAAGAATTCATTATAAGTCATCCTAGTACTTGGAAGGATTGTTGTCAGTGTGATAATAGCCTGGGCTACATAATGAGTTCTAGGCTAGCCTGGGCTAACGAATAATACTCTGTCTCAAACAAACACTCCCTTACTCCCCAAACAACCAAACAACAAAAATAGTACTTTCTTTAAAAATGAAAAAAGCATAGTTCAGCTGGGCATGGGGGCTCACATCTCCAGTCCCAGCTTTTGGGAGGCTGAGGCAGAATAATTGCTGCAGGTTTGACTACAACTGGGTGACACAGTAAGAGGGGGAACAAGAGGGGCTGCTTTGTGAACACTTCAGGACAGGTCCCAGCCAGTCCTAAAGCTGTAATGTTGCTATCATGGGTTTTAACTTTTTATCTATCTATCTATCTATCTATCTATCTATCTATCTATCTATCTATCTAT
>CAJQZJ010001826.1:7318054-7328647 GCA_907164525.1 Lophiomys imhausi | reverse complement strand
TTGTGTGCTGCCCAGCTGATCTTCACCCTACAGGCTCAAGCGCCCTTTCTGAACTCTACTCTTGTGTGCTGGGAAACAGGCATGGCCCAGGATATCCAGTTTGAGTAATGGGGTATTTTATTTTTTAAGTTCTATTAATTTTCACAAAATCCTAAGGAATAATTACATTTAGGCCTATTTTATAGAGAAGAGTACTGAATATAGACAAAGTGGTTAAGTCATTTGTTTGAGAGATATTTGGAAGCTGGGCCTAGCCTCTAACCACTAGGCTTTACCATGAACATGTTCTTATCTCATTTCAGAATTGTTTTCAGTGAGCTTGGTGTCAGCATTCTGCCAGTGACCTCTGCTGAGAGACAGGATAAGCAGTAGCTCTCTGGCACCACTACATTTACTGTAGGCAGGTTGAGGAAGTGGTTGACTATGTCACATGGCATTCTCTTAGGTATACATATGAGAAAACCGTCTCTCAGCCTCAGCACCACAAATAGATTGATTCTCCTGAGTAAGTGGTTTGTTTTTGTCTCTTAAACACTATGAAACTACACAGATGATTATACCCCCACTTTGTGCTGGCTGCTACAAGCTCAGAACTGAAATGCAGCTTCCTAATTGCAGTAATGTTCCAGGGACTGAGTACCCCTTCTGATTCAACCCTAGTATTTTCATCTCTCTTATTTCCCACAACCTAAGTTTTTAACTAACAAATTGCATATAAGAATATAGTTAAAAGTCACATATGAGGCTTTAATAACAAGACAATGGTTCATTGGCCACAGCTTCCTGTAGAGAGCTGCGAAGTGCCGCGCCCTAAAGATGGCACTGGTCTCCACCTTCCACCAGCCCGACGGTGAGCGCTCTCTATGATAATAAGTTCATATTTGGCAAAGACCGCTGATCTGGCTTGCTTCCACATACGTACGCCTCTAAGATAGCACCACTTGGCTTTACTTGACTGGCTGTTCATTTAGTATTTAGCCTGTGGGTTGGGTCTGCCCGGGCATTCGGAATTCGGAATTCAGAACACTGTTTTCAAGGGACCTGAATAAACTGCTGGAGAAGAGCTTTTGTGAGTTGCGTCATCCTTGCTGGTCAAGGGGGATGACAGCTTCCCACTTCTGATTCTGTCCCACACAGCCAGCTGTTGCCACAATTTCCGTCGCTTTTTCTGGGGTGTGCAGTACTTGACTCTTGACTTTGCACTGTTCGATCACCTCTTGATTTCTGAATCAGGCTAAGATTTAGTTCTTATACCACCATTAACTGTAGGGGCTGATAGATTAATGTAAGTTAGATTTAGTGAATATCTAGGTTTCTGATACAGTCTATTAATTCGGGGCATGAAGATCAACTGCTGTGAGCAATTAGCTTATCAGCTTATGGATGAAGTCAGGTGAAATGAGGGGAGTCTCTTTGGACTGAAAAACAAGGTTGAAGCCAGGTGAAACAAGGAAAGACTTTATGACCTGGCATTGCTTTCAACTGCTAAGTGGGCAGAGCCCAAATTAAGCTGAAGCAGGTGGAACAAGGAGTGATCCTATTTAAGGACAAGTGGATGACGCCAGAGAGGGGCGTGCTAAGGGCCCCCGATATGAGAGAGCTCCGAGAGTCCTGCTGGAGAAAGTTCTGGTAGACCAATGGCCAGATCTCCCTGAGGCAGAAGGAAGCTGGTGAGCAGAGAAAGCCTCGGCAAGACAGCAAAAGGCCAAGGACTAAACCCTGTGGCTCAGCTTTTGCCTAGAGGGGTTTGACCTGTCCGAACAGTGGCCTGAACGGAACTGTGGCCAGCTTTAAAGACTGAGGCAGAGCGGCAGAGTTGCTGATACGAAGGAAGTAAGGTGGCCTACAGACGCTGAGGTCTCCCAGAGAGAAGAAAGCCTCAAGCCTTATTTAAAGTGAGACTTCGATAGCCAATTTACCCTGACGAACCTGCGTCTGAGCTATTCCAGAAAAAGGACTGCTAAGTGCGTTAAAGAGTCTACCCCCGAGACTGGTTTCCTGACGACTGAGGACCTGCCCCAGAGACTGTATCATTCTAAAAGGTTATGAAAGTAGTTGTTATGATTATCAATAGGTTTAGTGGATAGGTTAAAGGGGTTGTAGGAATTTATAGGATTAATAGTTAAGAAATTATTGGTTTGTTATAAGTGAATGTAGTAAATAAATAAGAGCTAAATAAATAATAATTTAAAAGTTCGGTTACAATTAACAACACACCCTCCCTCACTTATTCTTGCCTTCTCAGTATATCATAATTGTTCTTACATCTATTTTCAGTGCTTAGACTATTAAGATTATGAAAACACTTTCATAGGGGACTATCTTCTGTTCCCTTCTATCTGATAACAATCATTTTGTTTCTTCTGGTTAAGTCTTTTAAACTTCGGTTTGCACGCACACATTTCTCCCTAAGGCCCGACAGTGTTCCCCTCCCAGCGTATCACAAACACTGCTCTTGCACGTCACTGTGGACTCCTTTGCTACTCCAGCTCTGCTTAGAGACAGTTGGTTTCTAGTAAGTTATCCAGCTGTCTGAAGAGTTCCTTTTTTATTAATTGCTTTTTAAAAATTCTCCTGTGAATTCCCTCTGTACCAGGCTTTTGCTGGATTGCCTATTGTCAAAGATTTCCTAAGCTATTCTCCACTTTTATCTTTTAATTGTTATATGGAATTTAAAATTCCTGCCAACATATTTTAATATTAAGATTGTTTTCTTCTGGTTTTCAAAGTGTTTGAAACTCCTGACTTTTTTCTTCCAGAATTCCCTATTCCTTATTGGATCTCACACATTGACAGTCTACTTTACTTACCTCTACTCCTAATCCCCCTAATCCTTCTGCCCTAATGATTTCCTTATTTTTCTTCTTACTCTATTAAATTTAGTTTTTCTGCCACTGTACATCTATCTATCTATCTATCTATCTATCTATCTATCTATCTACCTATCTATCTATCTATCTATCTATCTATCTATCTATCTATTTATCTTTTCAGTCTTTTTTTTTTCAAGACAGGATCTCATTATGTAGTTCTGGCTGTCTTGGAACTATATAGACCAGGCTGGCCTTGAACTCACAGAGATCCTCCCATCTCTGCCTCCCAAGCTCTGGGATTAAGGATGTGCACACCAGACTGGCTGTTCTTTTCTAACACCCCTACTGGTTCTCTGAATGTTCCCAGATGTCCATTCATCTTTAGTTTGCTTTAGATGGTGGTCTGTTCTTTTTTCCTTCAGTTCTTTTATTTTTTATTCACAGCAGAGGCAATGGAAATGGAGGAGTACATTATGTGAAACTCAAAATACACAGAGGAAGTTAAATAATAGTAATAACCTAAAATTCATTGAAAATCTAAATCTGCTACTTGGGAGGTTTGTATAGGAGACCTAAAGATTAAAACTTTTGATCCAATTAAATGACAAATTTTCAGTGTTTTCTCATGGCTTGTAACAGGAACTTTGTAATGAGCCTCCTAGTTGCCCTTTATTTGGGGAAAATCAGAAGGTTTAGGATTCCCACTTCCTAGACAACTTCCTCTGAAGCCACTGCTTCTCTACACAAAAACATCTGAGGGCAAAGAGGCTGGGAGGCCTCCTGGGACCTCTGCTGTGGCCCACAACTGGCTTATAAGTCTTGGACTTGGCTGTGGATACAAGGTCTGCTGAGGCAGAAACTTTTATCTTCAATAGCAAGTTGGAAGGTGTAGTCTGAGTGGGAAAGGAGTCATTTATTGCCATTATTTGAAAGGCTCTTCCCTTAGACCAGTCAGTTTCGCCATCAGAGAAATCTTCTGCTTATGGGTTTGTAATTCTGACTTTCAACTTTCTGTAGATGGATGACTACAGGAGATAGGGCCTGAAACGATGTGGAAGCCCATCACCCAGCATGAAAATTTTTACACAACTCTATTTTCACTCATGAATGTCTGGGTCAGCCTTAGAATTCCAGGATGAAGGACAGTAGTTATCTGGCTCTGCTGATGACATTTATCTTCCTTATTTTAGTTTCTGTTTTGTTGAACTTTATTGTGTGTGATGGTTTGAATAGGCATGACCCCCATGGACTCATGAGTTTTAATGCTTGGCCCATCGTGAGTGGCACTGTTAGGAGGTGTGGCCTTGTTGGAGGAGGTGTGTTTCTGGGGGCAGGCTTTGAGATCTCAAAGCTCAAGATAGGCCTAGTGTGGCAATCTTCTTCTGCTTCCTACAGATCAAGATGTGGAACTCTCAGCTCCTTCTCTAGCACCATGTCTGCCCGTATGATGCCATGCTTCTTGACATGATAATGGACTAAACCTCTGACACTGTAAGCCAGTCCCAATTAAATGATTTCCTTTTTAAGAGTTGCTGTGGTCCTGGTGTCTCTTCACAGCAATAGAAATTCAAGACATTGTGTCTATGTGAACCTGCATGTGGAGGTGTGGGTGTGCATATGTACGCATGTATATGAAGGCTCTAAGACAACTTTGGGTATTTTCATTTCAGGACTGCTCTCTACTATATTCTTAGACAGCATCTCTTGTTAGCTTGGACTTTTCCTAATGAGCTAGCCTGGCTGTCCAGTGAGCCTGTGGTTCTGCCTGTCTCTGCCTCCTCAGTGCTAGGATTACAAATGTGTGCCACTAAACTTAGCTTTCATCCATCTGCTTTCTCTGATTTGTCCCAGTGTGAGTGAGCCTACCTCTGATGCCAGGTGCTATAGTTTGAATATGGTTTGTTCCCCAAACCAGGCTGAACTTTGATTTCCATCATGGTTGCATTGGAAGGTGATTTTTTCTTTTTCTTTTTTTTTTTTTGGTTTTTCGAGACAGGGTTTCTCTGTGTATCCTGGCTGTCCTGGACTCACTTTGTAGACCAGGCTGGCCTTGAACTCACAGAGATCTGCCTGCCTCTGCCTCCCAAGTGCTGGGATTAAAGGCGTGCGCCACCACTGCCCGGCTAGAGTCTCATTGTGTAGCTGTGGCTGACCTGACAATCACCATATAGACCAGGCTAGCCTCAAACTCAGGGAGACTCATTGGTCCCTGACTTGTGAGTGCTGGGATGAAAGGGGTGCATGGCCACTACCTGTTAGGAGTTGACACTTTTAGGAGTTTATTAGGCTGCTAAGAGGGTTTACTGTCATTTCTTGAGAACTCTGTAGCTGGGTAGGGTGGTACAGCTCTATAATTTCAGCTACTGGGAAGTTTAAGTCCTATTTGGTTTACAGAGTGATTCAAAACTCTCCTGGGTAAGTTAATAAGATCATGTCTTGCTGTTCAGTGGTGGCACACACTTTTAATCCCAGCATTCAGGAGGCAGAGGCAGGTGGATCTCTGTGAGTTCAAGGCCAGCCTGGTCTACAGAGCTAGTTCCAAGACAGCTAAGGCTACACAGCGAAACCCTGTCTCAGAAAAAAAAATCATATCTCAAAATAAAAAGCAAAAACCCCTCCCCCCAAAAAAACTTCAAACAAACAAAAGCAAACACACACAAACACACACACACACACACACACACACACACACACACACACACACACATGCTATGGGGCTGGGGATGTAGCTCAGTAGCAGAGCACTTGGCTTGTGTGAGGGAGGTACGAGGTTCAGTCCTTTAGCATTGCAAAGGAAAAAGTGAAGTTGTTCGTTTTCAGGAGAGCGGGTCCTTATAGAGCAGGCAGGGCCTGTGCTTTTTGTCTCTATGGCATGTGCTTGTTTGCCCTCTCACTTTCCACCGTGTTATAATGCCTTTGCTAGAGTTCACTGCTTTGCCCTTGGATCCTGGCCTCCACAGCCACGAACCACAGTAAACCTTTATTCTTTAATAAATTGACTAAGAAAAAAAATTGAAGTAATGTCAGAGAAATGGTGCTGTATCTAGGTACAAAAGACCCGAAGAAGCCAGTGCACAGGTAATTGTATTTAGAAGTGCCACGCTGAGTCAGGCATCACGATGCACTTGTAATCCTACCAGCTCTGCTGGGCATGAGCTGGAGGCAGGAGGGTCGGGAGCTCAAGGTCAGCCTGCATCACATAGTTTGAGGTCAGGTTGGGCTTCATGAGTCTCTGTTTCAAACAAACACGAAGACGTGTGTGTGTGTGTGTGTGTGTGTGTGTGTGTGTGTTAGTCTGAAATTCCTCTGTAGCCTAGATAGGATTTAACTTGAGGTATTCTTGCCTCAACCTCTCCCAGTTGCTGAAATTATAGACCTGCACTGCCACACACAGCTACAAATGAGTTCTTGAGAAAAATACACATACACTTATGTATATATACTGCCTACATTCTCTACACACTTCCCCATTTGAAAAACTTTACTTCAAGAAAATGTTCTGAAGAGGTGGAGAAGTTCCCTTTGCTGACACCAAGCTGTGCACTGAGGGAGGGGCAAGTCTATAAATATCAAAAGGAATTCCAAGAACAGAAACTTGGAGGATAAAAAAGGTGGAGTAGGCTTTTCTGGCTTCAGGATTAAGATCAGCAACAATATGGAGATGGAGAAGGCCCAACTTTACATGGTTTTTGGTTTAGAAGTGCACAGGAAGGCCTGGCATTTCCTTTTCTAAACATATTTTTCTATTGATTATTTGGAAATTTCACATAATGCACCCTGATCACATTCACTTCCCAGTCCTTCCAGGTCCACCTCCCACCCTTGTGACCCTCCCCCAAAACAAAAGAAAAAGAAAGAAAGTAAAAAGAATACCAAGTCCAATTTGTGCCCATATACCCCTGTGCATGGTCAGACTCCCGGTAGCCAGCCACTTCACCCCACCAGAAGCCATCAGCTGTGCAGAGCTACACTTTAGAATCCCCATCACAATCTTTAAGAGAGCTCTTCAATGGTTTTCTGTCTAGTCTGTTTCTTTTGGGGGGTTGAGGGTGGAGGTGGGGGAGAGAGGTTGTCACAGAAGTCTTCATTGTCTCTCATTTTCAACTGTGAGCTTGCAATCATCAATAGTACTGCAAAAGAAACTTTTTTTTTTGAGACAATATTTCTCTGTGTAGCCCTGGTGCTCCTAGAACTTGCTCTAAAGACCAGGCTGGCCTCAAACTCAGAGATCCACTTGCCTCTACTTCCTGAGTGCTAAGATTAAAGGTGTGCACCACCACTGCCCAGCTCTCCCTTGCCTTTTATAGTCAGCAGCATTATGTATCATGGACTTCCACATAGTTTCTGACTATAGCACAGGCCATGGACATCCCCATGATCTTCAGTGGTAACATAGGTCATGGACATCAACATGGCCCTTGGTGGCAGCACAGATCACACACATTAACATGACCTTGGGTGGTAACATGGACCATGAACATCAACACGGCCTCTAGAAGGGACACAGACCACAAACATCAACATGGCTTAGGATGGCAGCACAGACTGTAGGTATCCTCGTAAGGCCTGGCATCTTCAGGGAGCCACTGGAGACAGTGGGTTGTGCTTCCCAGCCTTCCTGTTCAGTTGGTCTTTGAAGACTGGTTGGTCCATAGGAATCTATTGGCCAGGCATATTCCACTTTACTACACAAATATGGTGGGACCCTTACACAAAGAGAATTCTGTTAAATAATGGGATGAACTCATTGTTGTTGCTTCAATGGGATGTGCCACAAGATACCTACACCAGCCATGAACTGCCAGTGTTTGCCCTTAGGCATATTTGGAGAGAAAATGGTTGTGTCTCTAGTATTACATTTAATAACTGTAAGGAAACATAGGTAGAGCCTTGCTTCACTTAAGAGATGACTCTAAGTTGTCAGGCAAGAAATTTGTTGAACGAAGGGAAAAGGAGGGGAAGAAAGAAGAAAAGAGGAAGGCAAAGGAAAGGAAGATACTGATTCCCATTTAGAGTTTTATCCTTCAAGAATTTGAAAGTGTAGTTGTTCTCAATAATCAGCTATAGAACAGGGCTGACATCCCAATGGGAAGAGAAAGTTGAAGATTCTGTAAGGTGTAGGAATAACTCTTTGATCATAAGAGAGTGCAACAAAGGAGAGAAATAGAAACAAGATGGGTGGTGTCTGTGGAAGAGGAATGGAAGTTTCTTTCCTTCTCTACTATATTGAGAAGATTCCCACAATCCTGTTATCATCTGAAACATATTTGATTGGTAGGTAGAGGGAGACATGTGACAGGTAGAGGGACCAGTGGCTTTCTGGAAAACTGGGTTGAAGAGCTCAGTGTCTGACACAGCCACAGAACTGAAACAGAGAGGAAAATTAAAAGCAAAGTTTAAATCTCTACTACTTCTGGCATTCAGTATTTGTCATGCAGACCCATGAAAAAGAGGTCTTCAAATACAAAGAAACAATGTCAGTGCTGCTGGAGAGGCTAACAGCTTTCTGGTCATATGCCACCTGTAAGTTCTTTTAAAAAGTTATTATTCTTTTTTTCCTACTATTGAAAATAGATACTTTTTTCATATATCCTGATTATAGTTTTCCCTCCTAGTTCTCCTAGTTTCCCCCCCCTACTCTCCCCTCTAGATCCATGAGATCCATGCCCTTTTTGTCTCTCATTAGAAAAGAACAGGCTTCTAAGAGACACAACTAAATATGACAAAATAAAATACAATAAGATGAAGCAAAAAGTAACATATCAAAGTTGGAAACAGCAATCCAACAGGAGGAAAAGAGTCCCAAGATCAGGCACAAGAGTCAGAGACCCACTTGTTCTTACTGTAAGGTGTCTCATAAAAATATAAAAGATGTAATATGTACACAGAGGACCTGGTGCAGACCCACATAGGCCCTGTGCTTGCTGCTTTAGTTTCTGTGAGTTCATCTGTACCTTCTTTAGTTGATTCAGAAGCTCTTGTTTTCCTGGTGTTCTCCATCCTCTCTGGCCTTTACATTCTTTCTGTCTCCACTTCCATTGGATTCTCTGAGGGATTTTGATAGAGACCTCTCATTTAGATTCTCTCTCTCTCTCTCTCTCTCTCTCTCTCTCTCTCTCTCTCTCTGAGTAGTATCTGGCTGTGGGTCTCTGCATCTAGTTCCACCTGCTACTGGAGGAAGCCTCTCTGATGATGATTGTCTAAGGGACTGATCTATAACAGAATATCCTTAGGAGTCATTTTATTGGTTTTTTTTTTTTTTGATCAGTAGTGTTTGGTTTTACTTTAGGACCCTGGACTATCTAGTCTCTGGTTCTTGGTTACCCTATGTAATGCTAAGTATGGTTAGTTCTCATGGAGTGGTCATTAGGTCAAATCAGACATTGGTTGGCTACTCCTAAAAGTTCTGTGCAATCATATTTTACAGGCAGGACAGACTGCAGGTCAAACGTTTTGTGGCTGGGTTGGTGTCTATGTTTCTCTTTCAGTATCCTGAAGAGTGCCTTTCCTCATCAAAGACACTGTAAAGTAGGGTGAAGGATTCTTGTAGGCACTGGCTCCACTTCTCCATGTTTAATGAGTTGTATGGGTGTTGTCCTTGGCAATGGGGCCCTGCTGTCAGTTTACAGAGAGCAACCATTTACCTTAACTACAACCTGGGTTGTTTTGGGTTTCCATGGCACTCCCTTCACCAACAACTCAATTGAATGAAACCCACTCCCTCCACTAGAACCCTCACCTGGGACTAAGAGATGGCCATTTTAGGAGTACTACTCATTACTAGGAGTCCTCACTATGATCACCTTCATAGATTCCAGGCAATTTCCCCTGTACTTGGTTCCCACATCACTCCCCATAATCTCTCTAATTACACCCATCTCTGCCTACATTCTCTCTCTCCACCTCATCTCCTCCCCTACCTGGTCACCCCACTATAATCCTTACCCACCTCCAGTTCATCCATAAAATATATTCTATTTCCTCATCCCAGGGAGATCAGTGGGTCCTCCCTAGACCTCTCCTCTTTAACCTCTCTGGGTCTACAGACTATAGCTTAGTTACTATTTACTTAATGGCTAATATCCACTAATACGTGGATATTACTTACCAAATTTATCTTTCTGGGTCTGGGTTACCTCATTCAGGATGATTTTTTTTCTATTTCTATTCATTTGCCTGCAAATTTTATGATTTTTTTTTTAAATAGCTGAATAATAGTCCATTGTGTATTTTTGGATAGCCTTTAATGGCTGATTCATCTCTCTAGACTAATAGTCCATTGTGTAAATGTACCATATTTCTTTATCCATTCTTCTTTGGTTGAGGGCCATCTAGGTTTTTTTCCCCATTTCTGGCTATTATGAATACAGCTGCAATGGACATGGTTGAGCAAGTGTCCTTGTGGTAGGATGGAGCATCCTTTGGGTATATGTCCAGGAATAGTGTAGCTGGATATTGAGGTAGATTGATTCACAACTTTCTGAGGAACCATCATATTGATTTCCATAGTAGCTGTACTAGTTTGCACTCCCACCAGCAACAGAGGAGTGATTTCCTTGCTCTAATCCTTGCCAACATAAGCTGCCACTGTGTTATTGGATCTTTGTCATTCTGACAGGTATAAGATAGAATCTCAGAGTTGTTTTGATTTGCATTTCCCTGATGGCTA
The DNA here is from genome assembly GCA_907164525.1 of Lophiomys imhausi. Classification (NCBI taxonomy): domain Eukaryota; kingdom Metazoa; phylum Chordata; class Mammalia; order Rodentia; family Muridae; genus Lophiomys; species Lophiomys imhausi. Next base: position 7,318,165 of record CAJQZJ010001826.1, on the reverse strand, counting down.
AGGATGTTGAACATTTCTTTGAGTGTATATTCTTAATTACTGATGCTTATAATGTTTTCAGCATACACACACACACACACACACACACACACACACACACACACACACACA
>CAJQZJ010001826.1:7307831-7318044 GCA_907164525.1 Lophiomys imhausi | reverse complement strand
ACACACACACACACACACACACACACACACACACACACACACACACAGAGTCTTGTATATCTTTTGACTATCTCTTTAGGGAACAATGACCTTTCAAACTCTGATCATACTTCCCCACAGTGTAGACAGTGAACTTTGTCCATTTATTATCAGTGGTTCCTCATTCCACTGTTCATTTATAATTTATAGAGGAATTTTAATCTAGCAACATGTCTCCTCTGGCAACAGATCACATCTGAAGACCTTTTAGGTCTATATGATCTGGATGGAATGCAGACATTCTCTGGATTACAGTATGATATGGCTGGAATACAGATACACCTTTAATCCCAAACAATGAAAGTAAGGTTAGTTTATAGAAAAAAGCAGCCATGTTTGAATGTGACATCTAATTGAAGGGCAGACAAAGTGGTGAATCAGAGAAAGATTTGACAGGATGAGTCAGAGATAGGATATGTACCTCCATGAGAACAGGACAGGAAAGAGAGCCTACTTAAGAGCAGTGCAAGGGTGGGGTAGGGGGAGGAGGGCTGGAGAGATAGCTCAGTGGTTAAGAGCACTGGCTACTCTTACAGCACCACATAGCAGCTCACAATTGTAACTCCTATTCCAGGGGATCTGACACCCTCCCATAGACACACATGCAGTCAAAACAGCAATGTACATGAAATAAAAATAAATTAATTATTAAAAAAAAGCAGTGCAGGGAGAGGAAGTTTTTTGTTTTGTTTTGTTTTGTTTTGTTTTTACTGAGAGTTTCTTGCTGGAACAGTTTTATAGAGACAGATTGCAGAGAGAATAAGCTAGAGACAGGTGAAGACAGAATGAGACAGAGAATAAGAAGGAGCCAGAAGATTAAAATATGTTGCCAGAATTAATTTGAGGCCAGGCAGAGCAATTCAGTCAGAAGCCAAGAGAAGCCAGTTTGAATCAGTCAGCTTGGAGAGGAATTTAGGCCAGAACAGATGACTTGAACCAGCTAGCAAGAGTTCAGAAAGAGCTAGAAAGGCTTGGGAACAGCTTTCATCTCATCCCCTCATCTTAGGAAATAAAAACATTTATAATAATTTACTTTAAAATTAACTAATTTATATTGTTTTATAGCATAAAACCAACTGGTCTTGAATTCATGATTTTCATTATTTCTTTAAGTGCTTATGTATAGTAAATTTATATGTATGTATATCAGGAGGGTGCTGGGAATTGAATCCTGGAGTTCATGTTACTAGGCAAATGTTCTTTCATTAAGCTACAACTCAAGTCTCTCTAAAACTGATAGCAGATAATTGTATTACTTTCCATATTTTATGATAAATACTTAAAATTTTAATCTTCAAATGAAAATAGATTTTAATTTAATGCCTCTTAATTTTTGAAGCATACAGTATAAAGTGTGTCATATAACCTTCCTTGTAATTCTCCCTGCATAATTAGAGTGCATTTGATTTAAAAGCATATGCACATGGCCACAGGTGCAATCACAAGAATATTCAAAAAAAGATACAGAAAGAAAAATTTGACAGTGTTAATACTGAGTGGTTGGAGTACAGATGACTTAATATTTTTTCACTTATTTATTCTAACATATGTTATGGCCACAATTAGTACCCACCTTTCTTTACTTATAAAAAAGAAATTGTCTAAATAAAATGAGGAAAATAAAAATATTGCTTTTAAATAACAAGGCATTTATAAGAAAATAATAAGAAGGGGGAGGTTAGGAACTATGTCACATTAAGGCAATTTCAGATGATGGCATTTGCTCCCAAGTGCCTTAATGTGATTCAGCAGGACACTCTCCAGACATCTGTGTGAGTAGATCTCTCAACAGCCACGTCTTGATATCTCTGAAATGTCCTCTGCTGTCCCCATCTGTCTTAGTTCTGTGTGATACTCTGAGTGAGCTTTAGCCAAGGTTTCTTTCTCAACATTTCCTTCTACAGAATATTCACAACAGCTCTTCAAATTGAACTAATTTTTTCTTTTCTTTTTCAGTTTGTTTTATTATTGTATACTGTGCACTGTGATCATATTACTTCTACTAACTACCCTCTCTCTTTCTTTCCAACTTATGTCCATTCCCTTCTTCCCAGATGGTCCCACTCCTACCTTTATGCTCTTCTTTTCCTTCCCTACCTTCCTCTCTCCTGCCCTCTCTTCCTCCCTCCCTTCATTGTTCTCTTCTTCTCTTCTTCACCCCACTCCCCTTTTGAAGTTTCTTAGTCTTCCCAATGACTGCTATTCACCTAGTCTAAGTCCCTTCAGTGTATCATTATGGTTTTGGAATTTTCTTAATAATTTTTGCAAAGTTGACTCCAAAATATTTAGTGGTGATTTGGAGTTGCTATCTTAAATGGAATTGCCTTTTACACTTTCACTTCTGGCTACTGATGATAACATTATAGCAACAATTTTAAAATCTGTTTCCTGCTGAACACTTGAAAGAACAACTGTCTAGTGTGAGCCTCAGTGCTCAATAGAGTTGAATTTTCACTGCCTGCCTCCTTCCACATGTCTGTATCTCCTGTGGACTGTGTCCAACAGTGCTTGCCCCTGTGAGTTAGGTGGGTGGTGTGCCTTTACCATTTTCTTCTGCCAATAAGCCAAATTACTGACCCATGTGTAACAAAATGACTTTTATTATTTTTTTTATTATTCACTCTACTTATTTTACTGTACTTAATTCTGCTACCTCCCTTCCAACCCTCCACTATGCAGGAGAGAAAGAAAGTTAGAGAGAGAAGGGACATGGGTCTCTTTGAGCTACTTCCTGCTGATTAGGGTCATTGGGTTTTTGGGGGTAATACCAGTCAAAGTCAAAGTCCAGCAAACCAGGAGACAGCAGCAGGAAGAATACGTAGTATTTTGGGGAAGCATCAGCAGCCAGGAGTGCAGCAACCTCTTTCTTATTTGTAGCCCTGTTTCCTACTTCTTTGTAAAGCCTTTTCTCCTACTTCTTTGTGGTGTCCTCTTTTCTCTTACTTCTTTGTAGAGCCCCTTTCCTCCTTTTTCTCTTACTTCTTTGTAGAGGCTTTTTTCTCCTTGGGGCTCTGGCTTTTTATCCCCTTCTCAAAGTCCTCTGAGTAAAACTTGCTGCAGCTGGCTAAGCCATGCCCCTGCTAGTTCTCGAGACAGTTAATACTTTACACCTCTATCTTAAGCAGCCGCATACCTGAGATTAAACAAAATCATTTTCATAATTGGTTATTTTAATAAACTCATACCACACCCATGTAGGAACTAAATGCATGTCCCTGACACCAAAGACACAACACTACAGGCCTTTGCTTTCACAAGCTCTCATTTCAATCAGCCACTGCTGCCTGGTTACCTTGGGAGCTGCTGGTTTCTATAATATTGAAGGCTGACATGACTAATTACTTGAATTTTTGTTGCAGACTTTCAATCAATTGCCAGGGGTTCTAAACAAGGTCTTAAAGTATGGTGTGGTTTGAAATTACATAAACAGTGTGTGTTCACTACAGAAAAATGAGAAGATGGATAGATAAAAATGCTATGGCTAATATCTTTCCTTCCAAGGGTTTTCTGTAGAATATGCACAATCACACAAACGAACATGTATATTTAAGATACATCCTCAGGCTGGGAGTATTTATTCCATAGTAGAGGGACTGGTTAGCATGCTAAAAACCTTGGTCCTCAGAACTGTATATCTGTCTGTCTGTCTATTACTGTCTGTCAGTTCATACCTAGTTTGAAAGGTATACTTTTGGACATTTTAACATTTCTAAAATGGAAAATCATTTTTAAAAATAAATGATTTAGTTAAACATTTTTAGTTATTTTATGTGAATGGGTGCTTTGCCTTCATGCATGTCTGTGCACCACATTCTCCAGCTGAGACTAGGAAGAACACATTGGATCCCCTGGAACTGGAGTTACAGATGGTTGTGAGCTGCCATGTGGGTGCTGGAAATTGGACCCAGGTCCTCTGAAAGAGCAATCAGTAATCTTAACCACTAAATCATCTCCACAGCTCCCAATGGTTAATTTTAATAAAGTCTCTCTTCTCCTTTAAATTTGCTATTGAATATAGTGAAATGATTGAAACATAAAGTTACTGAATGTGAAGCAAAGGGATAACAAACTCCATGTAACTCAGTTTAAAAAAATTACATTTTAAAGTACAAAGTATACAAAGAGGTGGGTTTAATTGTGGTATTTTGACACACACACATACCATCATACATTTTACTTATTCCCCTTCTACATCTTCCTGATGCATTCTGGCTAGTTCCATTCCTCTTCCCAAACTGTACCCTTATTCCCATTTTATATCACATTGTATTTTTAAAGGGAAAAGAAAAAAAAAGTTATGACATCATCTTATTCAATGCCTTCAAAAACTCACAATTGTTGTCTCATACCTGAATGGCTGAGAAACAGCAATCCCGATCTGCAGACAAAACCTGGAAGGATCCTGAAGAGCCACTGGTCCTCAGTCCACGTCAGAAACCTGGAAATTCTGCTTCTAACATCAGTGAAGGAGTCAGTAGCAGGAAAGGGAAGTCCATGTCATTAAGAGGTTAATAATCACTCTTCTTCTGTGTTCTTTGTTATCTGGGCTGCTACCAAAAGTTGCTTTTCATATCAATGAAGGCAATGAAGGCAGTTTTCAAGTGAGGCTCTCTGCTCAGGTGATTCTTATTTGTGGCGAGCTGACATTTAAACCAACTACCACATACATGTATTCCATTGGTCTCTCTGTTTTCACCCCCTGCCTTTCCATTGAGATTTCTTCTTCCTAATCAGTGTCCCCCCTTTAACTTTCATGACCCCCCCAACAAAGAGTGATAATACATTTGTAAAAGAGAAGGATCTGGGTGACTAGCTTGTTGAAATCCTTCAACATCAATTGCCACACACCACATACATCCTATGAACACTCCAATTCTACTCTCTGCATGGGGACAGTGGTAGACTCTTACCTAGGGGCAATGTATCAATAGCCTAGATTATGTTATACCAATATACAAATATGTTGTGACTAGCTGTACTAAAAAGATTTTTCTCTTGAGCATCTGAACTGGAGAAACAGGAAAAAAAATGTGAGTGAAGAAGTAGTCAGCAGTCAGACTTCATGAGTAAGCAGAAAGCATGAATAAACATGGTCTGAGCAAACAAAGCCAGGAGGCCGCAGAAAGATACACAGAGCAATGACAGAAGTGAGAGAGGATAACCAGATCAGATCAGCCTCCCAGGAGAGAGCCATGGACCCAGCCTGGCTCAGGGCCAACACTGGAGCCAGAGGTGCTGTCAGTTCATCTGTTACAAGAAATAGGAGCAGTCATAGACAGGGCAACATGACAGGTGTGCGGTGCACAGGCCTTGTAGAGTCTGGCTAGAACCAGTGCCACGGAAGCCAAAACCACACAAGAGCCAATGTTACGAAGGTGCAGGAAAGCCAGAAAAAGCAGAGGAAGCCTGTCTGCTGATAGAAGCAGAAAAGTGTCGCAGGCGCTCAGAAGCACAGAAAGAAGGCAGAGGATGGAGCTGTGTGAGAGGAAGAACTGCTTCTGTTTTTTGTCAGTCCCATTCATGGTGGCCTGGTGGTGACCCTGGCACTTAAGTATTCCCTAAATGTTGCTTCTTGTATGTGTTTAAATGCCCCTCCCCTTTTTGTCCTTGGGACAGGACACTGTCTGGCCTGGAATTCTCTATGTGGATCAGGCTGGCCTTGAACTCACAGAGTGGACTACTGCTGCCTTCCTAGTGTGTATAAAGATATTCACCACCACACTCAGCAGTAGCTTCCTTTTCTACCTGAGTCAGTAGGAGTAGATTTTGGTTTGTGCTCCAGGGAGAAGATAATGCATTTGGCAGGAAATTTCTTGGTGTCTACTTACCTCTCAGGTTGGAGCATGGCACATGAGGTGCAGAAAGTAGAAGTGCATTTATTTTGGTCAACAGAACTACCTGGCATCACAGAAGTACTTATATACTTAACCATTTGATCTGTAATATGTGGGAATACCATTACCTAGGCTCATCAAGGTTTACTGTAACGCATCATCATCATTCATGCATTCTATAATTGCAAATCTGTGCGCTTGATATCATCTGTCAGACCAAATCACAGATGTGCAGAAAGCATTAAAAAAGTTGTTCAATGCATGTATTCCCAGATGAGCTAGAGAAAAGTAATAGCTTGCTTTGTTTCAGCTCTTGCATGTAAACAAGAATCTTTTTACAGTCTACTTACTGCTGTTTCTCCCAATCTGGGCTTTTGTTCATGGTTTCACTTTTAAAATGACCCTAATTGTAGCACTAAAGTGTTATGTAGTGGAGTTCCTAAGCATAAAAAGGTTGTATGTGCCTTACAGAGAAAATAACATGCACCACATAAGCAACATTCAGTCACATCTTATATGGTTTGGGTCTCAAGTTCACTGTTGAGTCAAACACATATTCTCCCTTCCCCTCCTTCCCCTCTCTTCCTCCTAAAGATAGGATCTTGCTATATAGCCCAGGTTTGCCTTAAATTTGTGATCCTCCTGTCTCGGCTCTGAGTGTTGAGATCACTGTTGCAAACCACTATATTGAGTAGCAGTTTATATTAGAGTATCTTTAAATGAATTGAATGAGATTATGTGTTGACTGACTGATGACCGTGTGAGCAGTGACTTTCAGGCACTAAACTTTGTACTTCCTCAGGAGTCGGATCTTTTGGAAACATTCACTCCGAGTTCACAAAGACTATCCAGAGGGCAACCACTGTGAAAACCAAGAACCAACTGGGGAGTGTGCAGGCTCAGTCTGTACAAGGGGCTGGTGCCCAGTTCCAAAGCCAGGCCTCTCTGAATCTGGTGCTTTGTGCTCAGTGTGTTGTACCATCCTTCCTTTCAGAAGAGATAAGCCTCCAGCCTTCCTTCCTCCAGGCAATGCTGCCATTCCTAGAACTGCTGGCCCCACTGGGAAATGAACAGTCATAAAACAATGATGGAAATGAAAGTTTTCTACATGAAAGCTAAGACAGCAATGTGTAGAATTCTTGTCTTCACCCTTCTCTTATATTGCAACAGAAATTGCCAATTTAGTGTAGCCCTCTTTCCTGTGGAGGTTTAAAATCTCCTCAGCACAAGACTGTAGGCAACCATGCCACATTGATCAGAATTGGCCATCCAAGGTGAAACATGCACTCTTCCTTTGATGATGACCCATGGCCTTATAAGATAAGTATATACTTGGGGGGTTGAGGTTGCAAAGCAAAATTATCAATGTGTTTCAAAGTCTAGACCTCATAATAACTCAGAGCATCTCAGCTAACTCTGGTTTGGAAGGGTGTCATGGAACCCACTGCATAAGTCTTGGCTCCTATAATAGTACGATGTAGAACATATAGTTCTACAATAGAACTTTGGGACACATGGCAGAACCAACACAGCTAACCAGAGGACTCTTCAGAGCAGCAGCCAAGGGACAGAGGGGAAACTGAACTGGACAATTATTCTGTTTGTTGTCTTGGCTTCCTTTATTTTTATTCTGTCCTGTGACTTAACTCTGCTTCTTCTAGTAAGATGGGTATTCCATGCAGCAGTTGGGTGGAGGAACAAGAAAAGAGGAAGTAGAAGGCACAAAGCTTGATATCGTCTTGGCTCCGAAGCAATAACTGAGCTGCAGTTTCCATACTTGCTAGAGCACAGTGCTGTGCATGTCATGTAGGGCAATGGATTCCTATCCCTTAATCTCCCTAGCCTAGTCCCTCTATGACATTTCATCTCCCTTTCTACTTTCTGTTAGCTGCTAAGTGAGGCTGGTACCTTAACGGACAAACTTGCAGTATCCTTTCCTTTATTTCCTGCTAAAACCTTGTGATAGAAGTAAACGTGCCCAGTGGCTTTTCGGTAAAACATTTTACTCTTTCAACACATGTTGTGATTTGTGACCATGAGGCCAAAATACATCTACTACTGTCCTTCTTTAATTAGGACCTGAAACTGAATATGCTCAGGATTGGGCCAACACCTATAAAAGTACATATAGTTTCCCTGAAAAAAAAAAAAAGTCCTCATGCTGCTTCTGCTCCAGGAGAGCAATGCTTTATAGATAACTCTCATGCTTTTTGCTTGCTGCAGGAAATGCATCCTTTTAATTTATTGACATGTTTGTCTTGGGCCTTGTCCTCACTGAGATGTAAAGTCATTGTGTTACACTTTTCACTATCATTTATGGCAAATGAGCTTTGAGAGGAAATAGGGATGGAGGGGAGAAAGAGAAACTAGGAAGAAATGGATACATTTGATTGGAAGCCTAAGGAGGGGATGTCTTTTAGGTGGCAATATTAGCAGGAAATTAGGACTGAAAGAATGTTATTGATTTCTGAATTTTTATTTTGTTACTATAGGGGATTATCAGTCCAGATATCAGCCCTGTGTGAGGGGCATTTGGGGATCTGGAGGCTGCTGGTATCTAGAAGTAGTGTGGAACTGAGGCAGTGGGTTGTAAGATGTACAAAGATAGGGGCTCTGGAGTAAGACTGAGCTAGGTTACCACTTCCTAGCTATATTTGGGAGGACAAGCTTTTTAATTCTTCTGTATTTTAGATTTTTATATATGGGATAAAATATTTACTTTATGGGATTATGGTGATTAAAAGAGAGAAAGAAAGAAAGACAGTCTATAATTTGTGTGTGTGTATGTGTATGAAGTATGCTTATAAAACTCAGAGGGGGGGGCCAAGATGGTGGCGACCTACACTGACGCATTTTGAGCGCGGGAAAAAAGAGCCGAGCCATAAAAAACACAGAGTTATTGGGCACTGTGCAAAAACCAGAGGGGTTAGACCCCCCCCGGGAACACTCACAGCTCCCAAGGGACTGTTAAAAGTCCCAGGGTAAGGCTCTCCCCCATCTCTCGCAGACACGGAAGCCACTAAACCCGGGATTCGGGAACTCCCATTTGGAGAGGCGCCTGGTAAGATCGACCCCAATTCACAGCAGGCAGAATCAGAGGCCACCTGACGATCGCCCACTAGCCTACTGGGCTCCCCACACCTCAGAAAGAAATTATAGCCACTTAGGAAACTTTACGGGATAGTGGAAGTCTTAGCAAGGAAGAAACAGGGTGCTCGATGGGTGGTCTGCAGCTGCTCGAGCCGCGGAGGTTCCGAGAGAGCGGGAAGCCGACGGCGGGCAAAGTAATCAGGGTGGGAAGTAGGCCCAGGTGGGCGGGAGGGGCCGAATCCCCGTGCACTCACGGCAGGACAACTGGGGAGGGAGCCCGGCGCGGGCGGGGCCAGGGATCCGCGCACCCACAGCTGAGCTGCTGGGGTGAGAGGCCCACTCAGGCGGCCGGAGGATCCGGGACTCGGTGCACCCATGGCCGAGCAGCTAGGGAGGGAGACCCACGGCTGGGAAGACAGGGAGGGAATCAGGCACAGGAGTCAGGCCTGTGGCGAGAAGCCTAGTGAGAAACCAGAAGTCAGGGGACCATAGCTGTATTCTGGAAAATCCAGACATATTAGGTGTGAGCCAGACCCTGTCAGCCTCCGTGACGACAAACAAGCCCACAGAATCTGTGCCTGGGCAAACAGGTCCATACCATCAGAACCATTACAGGCTGATAACACAGAGTGCAACATAGAGAAGTCTGAATTGGGAGCAGTGAAACAATCCCGGTCCATTACTCACAACCTGGGAATAGGCTGCACCAGCTCACAGTGCTTCAGGCGATTAAAACCACAGTGACCCTGAAATCCCCCTGTAAGCAACGACAGATAGACAAGTAACTTGTCCCCTGCACCAAAGCATCCCCTGTGGATCCAAGCACAGAAAACGACAAGAACAGACAGCTAAACACATCCAATGGCCAAAGGTCCAAGAAAAAATAGAAATCAAGGAAATATGACTCCAACAAAGCAGAATTATCCTAGCTCATACAATTCGGATGACTTCACACCAACAGAAACACATGAAAACGTTGACAATTCTGCATTATGGAAAGTGATAGAGTCCCTTCAAGAAGAACTTAAATCTATGAAGGAATTCAAAGAAGCCACAATTTTATAAGTCCAAACAAGGAACAACACCATTAAAGAGCTCCAAGCCAAGGTGACAGAGTTTGAACAGGAAAAGGACAAAGCAATGAAAGATTTTCATACAAAAATAAGCAAGCTGGAGAAGGAAATGTACAAAACTAACAAAACCATACAAGACATGAAAATAGAAATAGAAACAATAAAGAAAACACAGTC